>OX638307.1:24394325-25093698 GCA_951812265.1 Taphrorychus bicolor | reverse complement strand
TTTTAATACCTGCGATAACCTTGCTTGTCACTTTTGATTTGTGTGTCAAAGTTAATAAATGTGTTCGCGTCTTTTTCGGTCATCTCCTAGAGATGCTGAAGACGGAGGTTGAGGTTTGTCGCCTCTAGAAAGTAATTACGCAATTACTCCGTCCAAAAGAGAGTAGTAAGTAATTTTAGTTAACATATACATTTAGTAACTTTGACCCACATTTCAAAAAGAAACTTTAATTTAACTTTTATGTTATTATTTTTTTGGTTTTATTCTAGAGCACTTTCTTGTATTTAATCTTTGCTTTTATGTATGTTTTCTATAATCTTTACGCTTTGAAACAAATAGTATAATTCAATGTCGGTAGGGGTATTAGCCCTCGAAGTAGTTGTTTCTATTTGTTTCCTTCTTTATGTATAACTACAAGGTTTTGGAAATGCCGAAAGCAGACAAGTTTTCAAATTTCCAAATTGTAATTATACATGTGCATTTTCGCATATCTTAATTAAACTCTGGTTCTATATTCTTTGCAAAAAGCTTAATATTTTTTGACTTTTTAGCATTGATTTTTTATTACTTTATTAATTCATTTTACTATTTTTTTTTTTTGCTTTATAAAATGAGCTTGAAACAAACAGTGTAATTCAATGCCGGTAGGGGTATTAGCCCTCGGAGTAGTTGTTTCTGTTTGTTTCCTTCTTAAACGCTGCAATATTTTTGGAAATATTGAAAGCAGATAAGTTTTCAATTTCCAATTAGTAAATATTGCTTTTGCATATTTTAAACTAGAGTTTCCTGCGAAAAAGCTAAAAATTTCGTTCACTAACATATTTCGCAGAAATCAACTTTCTTTTAACTTGCATAACCTATGGTATATAGCGCCAATCAGGTTTTTTGTACCTTTTTGTTATATATTCACTATTACCTTGCTTTTTAATACCTGCGATAACCTTGCTTGTCACTTTTGATTTGTGTGTCAAAGTTAATAAATGTGTTCGCGTCTTTTTCGGTCATCTCCTAGAGGATGCTGAAGACGGAGGTTGAGGTTTGTCGCCTCTAGAAAGTAATTACGCAATTACTCCGTCCAAAAGAGAGTAGTAAGTAATTTTAGTTAACATATACATTTAGTAACTTTGACCCACATTTCAAAAAGAAACTTTAATTTAACTTTTATGTTATTATTTTTTTGGTTTTATTCTAGAGCACTTTCTTGTATTTAATCTTTGCTTTTATGTATGTTTTCTATAATCTTTACGCTTTGAAACAAATAGTATAATTCAATGTCGGTAGGGGTATTAGCCCTCGAAGTAGTTGTTTCTATTTGTTTCCTTCTTTATGTATAACTACAAGGTTTTGGAAATGCCGAAAGCAGACAAGTTTTCAAATTTCCAAATTGTAATTATACATGTGCATTTTCGCATATCTTAATTAAACTCTGGTTCTATATTCTTTGCAAAAAGCTTAATATTTTTTGACTTTTTAGCATTGATTTTTTATTACTTTATTAATTCATTTTACAATTTTTTTTTTTTTTGCTTTATAAAATGAGCTTGAAACAAACAGTGTAATTCAATGCCGGTAGGGGTATTAGCCCTCGGAGTAGTTGTTTCTGTTTGTTTCCTTCTTAAACGCTGCAATATTTTTGGAAATATTGAAAGCAGATAAGTTTTCAATTTCCAATTAGTAAATATTGCTTTTGCATATTTTAAACTAGAGTTTCCTGCGAAAAAGCTAAAAATTTCGTTCACTAACATATTTCGCAGAAATCAACTTTCTTTTAACTTGCATAACCTATGGTATATAGCGCCAATCAGGTTTTTTGTACCTTTTTGTTATATATTCACTATTACCTTGCTTTTTAATACCTGCGATAACCTTGCTTGTCACTTTTGATTTGTGTGTCAAAGTTAATAAATGTGTTCGCGTCTTTTTCGGTCATCTCCTAGAGGATGCTGAAGACGGAGGTTGAGGTTTGTCGCCTCTAGAAAGTAATTACGCAATTACTCCGTCCAAAAGAGAGTAGTAAGTAATTTTAGTTAACATATACATTTAGTAACTTTGACCCACATTTCAAAAAGAAACTTTAATTTAACTTTTATGTTATTATTTTTTTGGTTTTATTCTAGAGCACTTTCTTGTATTTAATCTTTGCTTTTATGTATGTTTTCTATAATCTTTACGCTTTGAAACAAATAGTATAATTCAATGTCGGTAGGGGTATTAGCCCTCGAAGTAGTTGTTTCTATTTGTTTCCTTCTTTATGTATAACTACAAGGTTTTGGAAATGCCGAAAGCAGACAAGTTTTCAAATTTCCAAATTGTAATTATACATGTGCATTTTCGCATATCTTAATTAAACTCTGGTTCTATATTCTTTGCAAAAAGCTTAATATTTTTTGACTTTTTAGCATTGATTTTTTATTACTTTATTAATTCATTTTACTATTTTTTTTTTTTTGCTTTATAAAATGAGCTTGAAACAAACAGTGTAATTCAATGCCGGTAGGGGTATTAGCCCTCGGAGTAGTTGTTTCTGTTTGTTTCCTTCTTAAACGCTGCAATATTTTTGGAAATATTGAAAGCAGATAAGTTTTCAATTTCCAATTAGTAAATATTGCTTTTGCATATTTTAAACTAGAGTTTCCTGCGAAAAAGCTAAAAATTTCGTTCACTAACATATTTCGCAGAAATCAACTTTCTTTTAACTTGCATAACCTATGGTATATAGCGCCAATCAGGTTTTTTGTACCTTTTTGTTATATATTCACTATTACCTTGCTTTTTAATACCTGCGATAACCTTGCTTGTCACTTTTGATTTGTGTGTCAAAGTTAATAAATGTGTTCGCGTCTTTTTCGGTCATCTCCTAGAGGATGCTGAAGACGGAGGTTGAGGTTTGTCGCCTCTAGAAAGTAATTACGCAATTACTCCGTCCAAAAGAGAGTAGTAAGTAATTTTAGTTAACATATACATTTAGTAACTTTGACCCACATTTCAAAAAGAAACTTTAATTTAACTTTTATGTTATTATTTTTTTGGTTTTATTCTAGAGCACTTTCTTGTATTTAATCTTTGCTTTTATGTATGTTTTCTATAATCTTTACGCTTTGAAACAAATAGTATAATTCAATGTCGGTAGGGGTATTAGCCCTCGAAGTAGTTGTTTCTATTTGTTTCCTTCTTTATGTATAACTACAAGGTTTTGGAAATGCCGAAAGCAGACAAGTTTTCAAATTTCCAAATTGTAATTATACATGTGCATTTTCGCATATCTTAATTAAACTCTGGTTCTATATTCTTTGCAAAAAGCTTAATATTTTTTGACTTTTTAGCATTGATTTTTTATTACTTTATTAATTCATTTTACTATTTTTTTTTTTTTTGCTTTATAAAATGAGCTTGAAACAAACAGTGTAATTCAATGCCGGTAGGGGTATTAGCCCTCGGAGTAGTTGTTTCTGTTTGTTTCCTTCTTAAACGCTGCAATATTTTTGGAAATATTGAAAGCAGATAAGTTTTCAATTTCCAATTAGTAAATATTGCTTTTGCATATTTTAAACTAGAGTTTCCTGCGAAAAAGCTAAAAATTTCGTTCACTAACATATTTCGCAGAAATCAACTTTCTTTTAACTTGCATAACCTATGGTATATAGCGCCAATCAGGTTTTTTGTACCTTTTTGTTATATATTCACTATTACCTTGCTTTTTAATACCTGCGATAACCTTGCTTGTCACTTTTGATTTGTGTGTCAAAGTTAATAAATGTGTTCGCGTCTTTTTCGGTCATCTCCTAGAGGATGCTGAAGACGGAGGTTGAGGTTTGTCGCCTCTAGAAAGTAATTACGCAATTACTCCGTCCAAAAGAGAGTAGTAAGTAATTTTAGTTAACATATACATTTAGTAACTTTGACCCACATTTCAAAAAGAAACTTTAATTTAACTTTTATGTTATTATTTTTTTGGTTTTATTCTAGAGCACTTTCTTGTATTTAATCTTTGCTTTTATGTATGTTTTCTATAATCTTTACGCTTTGAAACAAATAGTATAATTCAATGTCGGTAGGGGTATTAGCCCTCGAAGTAGTTGTTTCTATTTGTTTCCTTCTTTATGTATAACTACAAGGTTTTGGAAATGCCGAAAGCAGACAAGTTTTCAAATTTCCAAATTGTAATTATACATGTGCATTTTCGCATATCTTAATTAAACTCTGGTTCTATATTCTTTGCAAAAAGCTTAATATTTTTTGACTTTTTAGCATTGATTTTTTATTACTTTATTAATTCATTTTACTATTTTTTTTTTTTTTGCTTTATAAAATGAGCTTGAAACAAACAGTGTAATTCAATGCCGGTAGGGGTATTAGCCCTCGGAGTAGTTGTTTCTGTTTGTTTCCTTCTTAAACGCTGCAATATTTTTGGAAATATTGAAAGCAGATAAGTTTTCAATTTCCAATTAGTAAATATTGCTTTTGCATATTTTAAACTAGAGTTTCCTGCGAAAAAGCTAAAAATTTCGTTCACTAACATATTTCGCAGAAATCAACTTTCTTTTAACTTGCATAACCTATGGTATATAGCGCCAATCAGGTTTTTTGTACCTTTTTGTTATATATTCACTATTACCTTGCTTTTTAATACCTACGATAACCTTGCTTGTCACTTTTGATTTGTGTGTCAAAGTTAATAAATGTGTTCGCGTCTTTTTCGGTCATCTCCTAGAGGATGCTGAAGACGGAGGTTGAGGTTTGTCGCCTCTAGAAAGTAATTACGCAATTACTCCGTCCAAAAGAGAGTAGTAAGTAATTTTAGTTAACATATACATTTAGTAACTTTGACCCACATTTCAAAAAGAAACTTTAATTTAACTTTTATGTTATTATTTTTTTGGTTTTATTCTAGAGCACTTTCTTGTATTTAATCTTTGCTTTTATGTATGTTTTCTATAATCTTTACGCTTTGAAACAAATAGTATAATTCAATGTCGGTAGGGGTATTAGCCCTCGAAGTAGTTGTTTCTATTTGTTTCCTTCTTTATGTATAACTACAAGGTTTTGGAAATGCCGAAAGCAGACAAGTTTTCAAATTTCCAAATTGTAATTATACATGTGCATTTTCGCATATCTTAATTAAACTCTGGTTCTATATTCTTTGCAAAAAGCTTAATATTTTTTGACTTTTTAGCATTGATTTTTTATTACTTTATTAATTCATTTTACTATTTTTTTTTTTTTTTGCTTTATAAAATGAGCTTGAAACAAACAGTGTAATTCAATGCCGGTAGGGGTATTAGCCCTCGGAGTAGTTGTTTCTGTTTGTTTCCTTCTTAAACGCTGCAATATTTTTGGAAATATTGAAAGCAGATAAGTTTTCAATTTCCAATTAGTAAATATTGCTTTTGCATATTTTAAACTAGAGTTTCCTGCGAAAAAGCTAAAAATTTCGTTCACTAACATATTTCGCAGAAATCAACTTTCTTTTAACTTGCATAACCTATGGTATATAGCGCCAATCAGGTTTTTTGTACCTTTTTGTTATATATTCACTATTACCTTGCTTTTTAATACCTGCGATAACCTTGCTTGTCACTTTTGATTTGTGTGTCAAAGTTAATAAATGTGTTCGCGTCTTTTTCGGTCATCTCCTAGAGGATGCTGAAGACGGAGGTTGAGGTTTGTCGCCTCTAGAAAGTAATTACGCAATTACTCCGTCCAAAAGAGAGTAGTAAGTAATTTTAGTTAACATATACATTTAGTAACTTTGACCCACATTTCAAAAAGAAACTTTAATTTAACTTTTATGTTATTATTTTTTTGGTTTTATTCTAGAGCACTTTCTTGTATTTAATCTTTGCTTTTATGTATGTTTTCTATAATCTTTACGCTTTGAAACAAATAGTATAATTCAATGTCGGTAGGGGTATTAGCCCTCGAAGTAGTTGTTTCTATTTGTTTCCTTCTTTATGTATAACTACAAGGTTTTGGAAATGCCGAAAGCAGACAAGTTTTCAAATTTCCAAATTGTAATTATACATGTGCATTTTCGCATATCTTAATTAAACTCTGGTTCTATATTCTTTGCAAAAAGCTTAATATTTTTTGACTTTTTAGCATTGATTTTTTATTACTTTATTAATTCATTTTACTATTTTTTTTTTTTTTGCTTTATAAAATGAGCTTGAAACAAACAGTGTAATTCAATGCCGGTAGGGGTATTAGCCCTCGGAGTAGTTGTTTCTGTTTGTTTCCTTCTTAAACGCTGCAATATTTTTGGAAATATTGAAAGCAGATAAGTTTTCAATTTCCAATTAGTAAATATTGCTTTTGCATATTTTAAACTAGAGTTTCCTGCGAAAAAGCTAAAAATTTCGTTCACTAATTCAAATCTTCTCTTATAAGCTAAACAAAACTTATATGCTAAAGGATGTATCAGTACGTTAGATGCGGGTAGAGAAATGTAATTAGAAATACGTTGAGTTAATAAGTTTAGACAGTTGAATTACGTTGGCCGAGATGCAAGTGTGACTTAATTCAGAATTGTGGTCATTTTCTTTAGTCAACGCACATGTTTGGTTGGCACTTTGTCAGTTTACAATATTATCAATCTGGCAAAAGTTTATTTGAACTACGTTCAGGAAAGAGCTTAGCTGACGCCACCATAAATGCTTCTATTTACCGCTTAAGTTTAAAGGAAGGATACAGTAATTTGAGTTACGTTGAGTTGGTAGATTCAACCTTGTAAAGTTATTTATTATCACATTATTTACTTGTCCAGAGCTACGTTTGTTTGAATCATGTAAAAATAATTCAACGGAGTTCAATTCGTTGACAAATAATTCAAGTCATCTCTTATAAGTTAAATAAAACTCATACTCTGATAAAAGATGTATCAGTATGTTAGATAAGGAAAAATAAAGGTAATTAGAGGTACGTTGAGTTAATAAGTACAGACAGTTGAATTACGTTGGCTGAAATGCGAATGTAACTTAATTCATAACTGCGGAAGATAAGATTTCTTTGGTCAAGCGATATCTTTGGTTGGTATTATCAGTCAGTTTACAAAATTAGCAATCCGGCCATAGTTTATTTGAACTGCGTTGAGGTAAGAGCTTAGGTGACGCCACGTAAATGCTTCTGTTTACCTCCTTAAGTTTAAAGGAAAGATATAGTAATTTGAGTTACGTTGAGTGGCAAGGTTCAACACTGTAAATTTCAACTTTGTAAAGTTGAATATTCTCGCACTAATTACTTCGCCAGAGCTACGTTTGTTTGAACCATGTAAAAGTAATTCAGCGTAGTTCAATTCATTGAAAAATAATTCAAATTATCTCTTATAATTTAAATAAAACTCATATGCTAAAAGATGTATCAGTACGTTAGATAAAGGTAGAGAAAGGCAATTAGAGATACGTTGAGTAATAAATTCAGACAGTTGAATTACGTTGGCCCAGATGAAAATGTAACTTAATTCATAACTGTCGTAGATTTGTTTGGTCAAACGACATGTCAGGTTGGCATTTTATCAGTTTACTAAACTGTCACTCCGGCCAAAGTTTATTTGAATTACTTTGAGGTAAGAGCTTAGGTAACGCCACCATAAATGCTTCTATTTACATTCTTAACTTTAAAAGAAAGATACAGAAATTTGAATTACGTTGAGTTGGTAGGTTCAACACTGTACAGTTCAACTTTATTTTCGCGCATTATTAACTTGGCGATAATTACGTTTGTTTGCACTACGTAAAAGTAATTCAATGTAGCTCAGTTCATTGACAAATAATTCAAATTATTTCTTATAAGTTAAATAAAACTCATATGCTAAAAGATGTATCAGTACGTCAGATAAGGTTAGAGAAAGGTAATTAGAGTTACGTTGATTAATTTCAGAGAGTTGAATTACGTTGGGCGAGATGCAAATGTTACTTAATTCACACATTCAATACACATGTTTGGCTGGCACTTTTTCAGTTTACAAAATTATCAATCCGGCCAGAGTTTATTTGAACAACGTTGACGTAACGTATGTAAAGTTACCTCAAATGCTTCATTTCAGTTCCCTTGTTAAAGTATAACGTTGTGGCCCTGCGCAATGAATATTTTAGGAGATCCACAACAAGTTACAATATTTTTCTCTGACTTCAATGTGACATTTTGGCCAAGATTTGGGTTTAGCTACAAATTGTCGAGTTATTTTACCACGTTACAAACCCACGATTAGGTACGCTGCAATTACCTGCAGCTAGGTAAAGTTGTTCTTCGTAATTATTAATTTAGACCCATTTTCAGATACGTCATGTTGAGCAGAGTTAAATTGAATCAAGTTACGTTTTTACTCACCATTCTTGCAAACACTTGGGTGCATTCATCAACGTCTGTCCATGTTTCCAGGTGCTTGTGCATTGTACTGTCTTTCGTTCACAAAGCAGTACCATTCTCCTTGATCGGGCTCTCCTTGAATTCACAGGCAGTAGGTCCTATAAGAAAGTTTTAAAAAAATTAAAAAAAAAGTTGATTCTAAAAGTGCTTAAAAATCGACAATTGATGGGGTTTATCTCTCAAACTATTGAACCTACAGGACTTTGGTTTACGGGAATTGAAAGAAGAGTAACAACTTCGAAGGTTTGTGAAGTATCACAATTTATTTTAAAATAATAAATTAGTGAAAACACTGATTTGGCTATTATTTTTCCTTAACTTTTTGATTCTCCATCTGAAAGACCTCAACCTGCTTGAAATTTCCACAAGCCAATTTAGCACATTTTTATTACTCTATATCTCCCAGAACATCTTATAAAACCACGTTTTATGACTAATTTTAATTTACAAAGATTCACATATGAAGAATAAAAATGCAGACTACTGGATGAGGTGAAGTAGATGAGGTAATGAATATCGCAGTGGCTTATGGTATTGTAAAAAAATGCAGAAGGGTCAGCTACTGGAAGGAAGGTCATGAAGATGGACTGATAGTTTACCATCTATCAAGAGATCCTAATGACGCAAATCCAAATCTAACAAATTACTGGGTTTACAGTTTAAAGAAGAATAAAGTGTTGCCTCTTTTTTGTGTTTTTTTCATTATCAAGTGTTATGTTTTTGTTTTTTAACTCATCAGAGTAATCAAAAACCCGTTTATCCTAAGAGCTCTTTTTCTATCTCTCTCAGAGAAATGTGAGCTCCTAATAAAATGGCGAGAGACCAAATGATGTTTGTAACTAACACGAGAGCAGGAGCGTTAAACCAAATACGTTTATTTTTAAAGTTGTGCTCTTCTGACAATAAACCCAAAAGAAATTCGCTCTAAGTATTACATTCTGTGTTTATCTCCTCAAATATAGGCGAGGTCTCCGCGCTTTAATGTTAAAGCAGACAAACATACCTTCGGGGCAACAGATTTTAATATATCCCTGATGAGCATTACTTTGTTATAAAAATGTTAAAGCTTGTAAGGGGGCTTCTAATGCATTTTTTTTAATCAACACTTATCGACATTTTTGATGTGGTGTGCCACCAAGCTGAATTAATCCACTTTAACCAGTTTAGTTCCAAGCCACTTTGCAATTCTTTAAATTTAAGTGGAATTTACAATAAATTGTTGGAAATAAAGGAATGCCAGTGGCCTTAAAATTCGAGAGCCGCGCTCGATCGGGCATGAAGGAATTGATTACATCAGTCGGTCCGGACATTCCCTAATCGTGAGCCTTTCCCAGCTTAACACCTTCGCGTATGCTGCTTTTAGCAGGAACTATCAGGACTAACTTAGCAGTAGATTCACTCCGCAATTAAGTTTCAAAGTTCCTAATCTTAACACACTACGTGCAAAATCTTAATTGGCAGCGGATTTGGAAAAAACATTCCCAGAATGATAATTAACCATTCGGAAAAAAGTTTCATTCAGAGTGGAATAAACCCCCTATATATAGAGCCCATACATATATGGAGGTGCAAAATCGGAATGCTAATTCAGTTGAAAGTTTTCAAAGACACATGGTTTTACTTGGGAGACAAGCTTTTGCTTTTCAGAATTTTGTGCGCTCTCCTCTAATTAATTTCGTTAATTTAAATGTTCCCAGCATTCGGAGTAAACACCTGGAATAAATTCCATCCGTTTATTCGAGATGTTGGATATCCAGATGCGTATATATTCTCAGGTGTACCCTTCATGGCCTGCTAGAAATGCACAAGGGATCAACCGGTTTTCACGTAAAAATCCTGCAGGTTATTTATGGCTTCGCCTTTTTTCTGGCAACAGATCAAATTCAAATTTTGATTTGTATCGTTTTCCTTCTTTGATCCCTTAAAGATTAAATTAGAAACCCTTGTAACAGTCTTTTTATTCTCTGCATATCCGAAACCAATCTATTTCTAAATTTTATTAGTGGAACTTCTGGAGTTAAATAAAATGTACTGCTCCCGATAGAAAAGATGGCTAAAAATTAGATTTCTAAGGGTTGTCTGAAGTCAGACGTTGAATTACCGGCTAAAAGCGGGTTGAACTTGAAATTAAGGAAACCTCAATTTAATCCAAATTTATATCCCTTCGAAAATTAAAACAATCTGTTACAATATTCGACGTACAGTTTCGCCCAGCTTCCTTTTATTATCCCGGAATATATATTTTTAATTAGTAAAAAGTCAGGAATTTATAGCACTGCAGTGACGACTTCTTTTTTTACAATTCCATTCTTGCTTTAGACAAAATTAAATGTTTAAATAACCCTCAAATTATTGTAGCAATTCTTTAATTCTCTAAAATGTCTACAAAAAATAATATTAAAAGACTACATTATCTAAAACTTAATATACCACTTTTTTGCAGGGCCAACAAAATTATTTTTCTGTAAATTTGACCCTGATTACTTCCCCTAATTAATATTTATCTTGAAAGACTTGATAAAGCATTTTTTAATTAAAACTTATTGGATGATATAAGAAATATTTACAGCTTAGGGTGGCTTAAAACCATTGCTAAAGAGGATATTAATGCTTCTGCTCGCTACGGCTAAAGGTCAATATTGGTCTTTGATGCGAGCGAGGGGGGAAGGATTAATTAGTAAGTAGACAAGGGATATTGAACAGATTATTGTTTTCAAAACACAAATAAGCATTTATTGATTGCGTACTGTTTGCACTTAGCAGAGCGGTACGCATTCAACGAGAGCAGCTTTTACATTAGAGCGGGTTCAAATCCGAATTTCACAGGTTAATGAGTTGTTGCACCAATGTTAAGATTAACGCAGGTTCTGGAATATAATCTGCTTTTAAGTTGTTTGTGTTGAATCAAATATTTTTCTGCTTGGATTAATTGGGATGTATGTCAGTCGAAATGGTGTGGCGACATCTCAGTTGCCAACTCCACAGTTTTGTCATTTAAAAACATGTACATTAAGCACATAAATAAGCAAGAAAGTGAAAGGAAAAATTTATTAATATTGCACAAGGAACACAAGAGGAGTTGAAGGCTGGAACAATCACAAAAGTAATAATAGTAAGCCAGTAATAGCCAACTATTTTATGGAAATTTTCGAGGCCAGGGCGTTGGCTACAGCAAGGAAGAGGCCGAGGTGCTGGTTTCGATATGTGGATGACACCTTTGTTATTTGGAGCCATGGAAAGGGCGAACTTCAAAACTTCCTCTTACACCTAACCTCTATTAACCCAAAAATCCAATTCACTATGGAGAAAGAAAAGGAAGGACGCCTACCGTTTTTGGATGTTTTGGTGGCAAGGAGGCCAAATGGAAAGCTTGCACATACTGTGTAGTATAGAAAACCAACACACACTGACCGATACCTGAACAACGGATCAAACCATCATCCAAGACAAAAAAGGGGAGTCGCAAAAACTCTGTCTGTGAGAGCCAAGAGAATTTGTGAGCCAGCTGAATTGGAACGAGAAATTAAGCATCTGGAGAGAGCCTTTGGTTGGAATGGATACAACAAGCAGGAGTTCGATAGAGCCGTGAGTCCAAGAAATGTAGAGCGACAGGAAGCAACAACGGGAGATGATATAGAAAAGCGCGGTTGGGCTACTCTACTCTACCATACATCCACAATGTCACGGCAGGCTACTGGAAAAGCACAAGGTTAAGACTGTCTTTAAACCCACTCGTACAATTCAACAGAGCTTGAGATCGGCTAAAAACCGCAGAGATCCCCTATCAGCACCCGGAGTGTATAGAGTTCCATGCAGCTGTGGCTCGGTATACATTGGCACCACAAAACGCAGTGTCAACACGAGGATCACATCGTTACACTGGGACCATACCATTTCGATGGGGTTAAAATGACAATGGTAAGGAGGTAATCTTAATACCCGATGGCCATTTTGAAGTGCTAGTTCTTCTGTTCTGAAGGAAAAAAAAACACCAAAACTAAATTTACTAATTATCACCATAAAAAAGCGATTTTGGACATCCTACAATTTTTATAATGTAAAATACCAACCGATATTTTTTTTCCAGCATGTTCTTTTTGCTATACCTAAAAGCTCAGCTTTCATAGCAAAAGGAGAAAATGTAATGTGATGCTGCTGGAACCATTCTATTAGGCAAGGTTCGGACCAGCTTTGATTGGGTAACTTTTCTACTTGCATGGAGTGGTAAGAAGCATTGTCTATATTTATCAGTGGAGGTTCCTCCAAATTAGGCAAAGGCTGTTCACAAAACCATTTTTCGAAATTTGCAGAGTTCATCGAATCATGGTAATCGCCTGATTTACTTCCCGCTTTGAATACTAAGCTGGCGTTCTGAATAAACCCATCTTCTGAACCAGCATGTAAAACTATATCTCGTGTTCTTTCCGAGGAAGACTTTTCTATCACAGTGTTTATCGTGCCATCTTTCCAACTTGCCCTAAATGCTCCTTTGAATGATGCTTGAAAAAGAGATTAACATTAATTAATAGCGTTTATATACTTATACTAAAAACCCATGTTTCATCTATAAAAACCGGTACTCTCTCAAAAACCTTATCCTTTTATGTATAATATTAGGTTGTTCCATTAGATGAAGTCGGTTAGATATTATACAATTCGTCCACTTAAACTTAAACTTAAGTTTTTTCAAGCACAAAGCCAGGAAACTGCCAGGAATTATAATTTGATCTATAATTTGCAGGTGGTTATGCAAAGACTGGAGTGTGACATGTTCGCCTGTAATAAACAAATGGACTCAATAATCTTCGATATCTGTCGTGAAGATTGTTGTACTGTGCCTGCTGCATAAATTCGTCCCCTTATTATAAGCTCGCAGATTTGATGTTGTGGTGTTTTCTTAGACAATGTAGACTCTTCAACAGCATGATCTTTACTCGCTCCATTAGTTACGAGTCTCTGAATTGTTGCTAGCGACACACCTAATGCCTCTGCCACCCTCTAGAGAAATAATTATCGGATTTTTTTAAGTATTAATATTTGTAAGTACTTTTATCATATATGCTTACATACATTTATTACACTGCATTTGAAAAGTACAATAAATGGTGTTAAGCGTTTTGCGTTTCTTGATTCGATTTAATAAGAATCGCCTCGTCCGTTTTGGAGAACTAAATGGGAGCAAAGCGGTAACTTAGCAAAATCTATGAAGCTGCCTATCGGAATATTTACGCATATGCATATTATACCCTCTTTTTTTACCTCTCCGTTGCCGCTTTGCACCCACAATTCAACCACACCGCTTAGATTGGTCTGCCAAAGAAGATATGCCGTAACTAGTATTTAATTTTAACGATAATAGGTATCTACTTACGTTATGTACTGCATTTTAGGGTATAAACTCCTTCCCCCCTCTTTTTGTCTTTGGAAAGATTGAATTCATTTCAATATTAACACTTGTTCACCGTCGGAGAATGTTTTGCCTGGCATTTTTCAATTTAAGAGCAGATTTGATATTGCCAGTGACAATGTCAATGTCAAGTTTCAATATTCTTATCCGATACATGTCGGTGACGCAAAACTTTTGTCTCATACGTTCAACGTGAGATAAAGTAATATGAAAGAGTAATGACGTAACACTCAAGAGAAATTAGAAGGACTTTACCTCATTGTTCTTTTTTTTGACATGTGTAAATTTGTAGTAAGCATGAATAAATTCGTTTGTTTGTTTGTTTATATTATTGCATATTTAGAATCGCCTCGACAAGAGCTTTTAAAAAAACCAAAAACATTTTTTAAATGTTTTTTATTTTTATTTTTTATTTTTAATATAGTGACTAAACTACTATATGCAGATGGAAATTAGGTGCGCCACTGGATGCTACGTCACAAAAACTACTAGAAAGCATTCTTACTTTTCATGAAACTAAAAAGACAAACAAGTTTCCAAAATGACAAATCTCCGAAATCACCCTGTATCTCAAAAACCAAATGGTTATGGGAAATTCTGCTGGCGCCATCTTTAATTTCACTAGAATGTAGCATACTGCCGCGAAAACCTCAATCCTTTACCTTTAAAAGTAAGGCAGGATCCCATTTAGAAGTGCCAAAAATGGGATACCCTGTATATTCTTGGGTCCGGTTTTCAAGCAAAATTTCCTGGTGTGATTGAAGTAGTGTCCTTTTGTTATGTCTGATTGTCAAAATGAAGTTGGTCAGCAAAACTCTTGAGTTGGTTTGTTTATGGTGTGCTCTTATTGTCACGCGTTGTTTCTTAAATTTTTTGTTTTTTTTTTTTTGCTTTTTTTTTTACCATGCGCGCGGGGCGCCCATAGTTTAGGAAAAATCCGAACGCTGTGGGCAAAGTTCTGTAGAAGTTTTGTGGGTTAAGACCACGCGCGCGGAGCGCCCATAGTTTAGGAAATATCCGAACGGTCCTCTGATATAGCGCAAACTGCCGTAAAATTATCAACAAAGAACCTGATGATACCTAAAAGTAACTGAAATGTCGAAACGTCTGAAATACTTGATTTCATATTCGCAAACTTAACATATTTTGAAGAAGGGTAAAAAACGTGCTAAAATTCATAAAAAGATATAAAATGGTACCACGAGTACCCATATCAAGGTTTTCATTTATGACATATTGTTTGTGATTATAAAACGAATCTACAGTTGAAATTTCAGTTTTCTAGCTTTGATTGTTCGTAAAAATGTAATTTTTGCCAATTTTTGGCTCACCCTATAATATCTAAATCAGAAATCAATGCAGTGTTTAAAATAAGATAATAAAATTTAGCATTAAAACTTAGCATTATTTTGGCCACCGTATACTATTTAAAACAGAAATCAACGCTCTATTTATCATAAAGCTACTCGAATTAACGCAATAAATTAATTGATATCAACCTACATGCAAAAATCCTAAAATTCCAGGTTACAACATTTTTTTGGGACACTTTATACTATCTAAAACGAACACAAATGCCCTATTTGTCTCAAAACTATTGGAACCAACGAATAAAATCGATTACTATTGATTTATGTGGGAAAAGTAGTTACTTATTTGTTAAGCATATGGAACTCTCAAACCGACCCGAAAACCGAATTTTGGGGATCAAAATCGTGCATTTCCGCCTTCAACAGTTTATATCGCGTTTTAATTAAGATTTATCCGAAAAGCTATATGAGGAGCCAAAAAAGTGCAATAATTGTAGTGTTTTTTAACAATTTGTGGATAAAATGGCGAAGGAAATTGTCTGCAGTAAATATTACTAATATCTGACAACACCAGACTCCTTGAATAATTAAAATTGCTTTCATTACTAAGTTTTAATAACTCTTTCATCGCCTATATCTAACATTTTATTCTGGCTTGTTTGCGTACTAAACAATCCACCCTTTCTATGTAAAATACACACTGCTTATGGACCTTTTCTGCATTATTAGCATATATTAGCTTCCTGCATCATTTTTTGAGCCACCCTATACTATCTAAAACAGAAATCAACGTCCTATTCATTATAAAACGACTCGAAGTAACAAATAAAATCGATTACTATAGATTTATATGACACATATAGAAAATTCTATGTTAAACATATGGGGCTCTCAAACCGGCCCAAAGAACTAAATTTTGAGATAAAAATCGTGCATTGCTGCTTTTAACAGCTAATATCTCGTTTCGATGAAGATTTATCAAAAAATGTATAAGAGCAGCTAAGGAAGTAGAAGAACAGAGCTACACGTAGAGCCCATTTCTAAGCTCTGACTAGAAGAGTAACTGAGCACGGGTGGCCCAAAAATAAGGTACAAATTTTGCACTTTTTTTTAATTTTCTCAAAAACCGTGAAAGGTAGCTTCTTTCTGATACATGCATCTGATAGCCCTTGGTGACCTCTTCATACATCATATTAACCGGCATATCGAAAAACCTTACCGTTTCCAAGATAAACAGAAAAATTTAAAAATTTCAAAATTTTCAAAGGGGGTAGGTCGTGAAAATTTTCAGCCAAAATCGATTATCATAGATTTTGTCAAAAATAGTCTCATATGAAAGAGGGGACAAAAATATGTAAAAAAATTGCAATTCTGGAATTTTCAGTAATTTCCTTCCCCTTCAAAATGGCGCCAAAAACGTAATTTTTCCACTTTTTATCGACATTTTAATACTTATATCTATATAATTCGAAAACTAAACATGGTGTAACGATGCTATTGACACCCATGAATAGAGCATTCTCGACCACAAAATACCTGCTTAATTTGTCGTTCAAGGTTTTTAATTTTGTTGACGTAATGTTCGATCAAATAAAAATATTAGGTAATTTTTACAAAACTTTAATAGTTTTTCACTTCCCATGAGACTGTTATTAAACTTAACGAAATAGTAATTAACGTTTTGAGCAGTATTTGAGCCGACTCACACTTGATTGAGTCATTGTTGTTCTATTGCCGTAAATGGCTTTGCTATAAAATGGCAAATGTCACTCTACCCCTATCAATGAAAAATTTAATCAGTTAAAGCTCGGAACCTAGAAACGATAAAATCGAACAGTTAGTACCGGTTGAATAGGCTTCGTTAAAGCTATGTTGTCAGTCATATACGAAAAACTGATTGTTTGGGCCTGGCACATTTATAAAGCAATATTTGTAATAAAAGGGAATACCCTGATGATGGCCTATAGTAGGCGTAAAGTCGAAACGTCGGATATATTTGGTTTCAGCGCCCTTTAGCAACAGTGAGTAAGTTGTAGCAAAAAAGTGTCATTTTAATAAAAAAATAAAGTTTTCAAAATAGAACCTTTGGTACCCGCGGCAAGGTTCTGGACCTCAGAGACCTCTAGCCCGTCCCATAAGATAGCCACATACCAAATTTCAGCTTTCTAGCTCAAACCGTTTCAGAGATATCGGCTTTAAAGCGGGTGTTTTCAGGCGGCCATCTTGGATTTTTAAAAATGTCATTTTTAGCGAATTTTACATAAGGGAAACCTACCATTCGATTTTCAAGTCGATATCACCATCGGTTCATAAAGCAGCTATAACCCAGCTACAGTCAGCTACATATAGCTATGTGAGCTATATTACCATTGATGGTACCTCCATGGGAACCCAGCATTCAAAGTTGAACCATGTATCATTAACAGTTCTCTAAATATCAACGGTACTCAGCTACTGTAGCTATGATAACTACGGCAACTATATTATAATTTATAGTACCCCCGTAGGTACCTACCATCCAAATTTGAACCATTTACCGTCAATGGTACCCTAAATATAACCTTTTCTATATTCCTTTTCCTTCTATAAAAGGAATTCCCCTTTCTATATAAGGAAAACCTACCATTCGATTTTCAAGTCGATATCACCATCAGTTCGTAAAACAGCTATAACCTAGCTACAGTCAGCTACATATAGCTATGTGAGCTATATTACCATTCATGGTACCTCCATGGGCACCCAGCATCCAAAGTTGAACCATGTATCATTAACAGTTTTCTAAATATCAACGGTACTCAGCTACTGTAGCTATGATAGCTACGGCAACTATATTACAATTTATAATACCCCCGTAGGTACCTACCATCCAAATTTGAACCATGTACCATCAATGGTACCCTAAATCTAACCCTTTCTATATTCCTCCCATTTAAAAGGCATTGCACAATGTATTTCTTATGGGAAGTGTTTTTAACTATGTACGGAACAAACCTAGCCAGCCGAGCGTCGACGTCACAGGGCGCCACGTGGTCGGAAATCATGAATCCCGACACGAAATTTTCAAATCGACCAGTCTTTGTGAAAACGACCTCGAGGACTGGGGGCTTTACTGGTAATCTTCCTAGAAATGTTCAAATTTTCACCTGCCATACAGTTTTCCTCGATTTTCCGCCTATTTTTCTTGGTCTAGGTGTTTAAAGTTCGATCTGTCAAACGAGAAATTTTCCGAGTCGAAAAAAGCGATTGCAGCGCACGGTTTACCCGAAGACGGTTGCGTCAATTGCCGGAACTAACGGAAATTTTGCCGAAACTTCAAAAATCTGCATCTTTCGTTTCGAAATTGAATTAGGACCATTTCGCGACGTCCCAGCGAAAAAGTGATTCCTTGGTGCCGAAAAGAAAACATTCCAAGGTATCCCCTGGGATAGAAATCCAGTCGATCGGATGCACAGTCTCGGCACAAATAGGCCTCAAAGTGGCAATTTCAAATGTAAAGTTTAAAAAATCGTCAAAATTTGAAATTGAAAGCTAGGACCTTGGTTTTTGGCCAGATCGAGGGCCCATGTGTGTGCTACACCCCTGAATTATTTCAGATTTTTTGCTGCAAAAATGTGGAATCTACAGGGTGAAACGTGAAAAAAGTACACCAAAGTTAGTAAAAAATGCGGCACCAAAAAACTTTTGCAGCTCACCCGGTATAAGAGCTAGGCCAAAACTAACAACTGTTTTTTTTTCTCTCCACGTGTTCTAGTTGCCCATATACAACCGAAGCAGGACCGCTTTATAGTTTTTGTAAAAACCGCAAAAAACTACCTTACTATTTTGGACACTTTTCCTTAAATCTCTTTGGACATTTTTTTGACCACTCTGTATTAAAGTGACACCTTTGGCGGGATAGAATTAAAAGTGCCCAAGGATATGCCCTTTCCCCTGGTATCATCGTTATTGGGCCGGTCGTTTAACTAAGGGGGTCCAGAAGGGCCAGAAGTTGACCATTACAAAAAAAAAATCAAAAAACCGTGCCAACTTTGCGATTTTTTGTACATTTTCCTATTTAACTTATCGAAATTAGAGTTCAAAATTTATCATCTACGTATATGAGGAATTTTATCCATGGGGAGCCCTATACACTATATAATCCCGGAGTGACGGTAAAACCGTTAATGTTTTGGGTATCGAAAAAAACGTATTTTTGAGTTTGGTACGCCACTGCTCAGCCCCCCCCCGCACATACCAAAAAACGGACCACATATTTGGAATGCCCGTTCATTTTTGTATCTACGCCCCTTGAACGAAAATCCCGTCAAATGAGCAGTTTCAGAGTTAAAACCGTTAGAATCAAAAAAAAAAAACCAAATATCTACAACCAAAAAGGCAGAGTGATGGCGGCTTTATATATCCTCACTTGCGTTCGGACAACAAAGAAAAATTGAAAAAACCGTCCCAACTTTGCGATTTATCGTAGATTTTTCTATTTAACTTATCGGAATTAGACTTCAAAATTTATCGTCTACGCATATGAGGAAATCTACCCACGCAAAGCCCTATACCCCACGTAACCCCGGAGTTACGGTAAAACCGTTAATGTTTTGGGTATCGAAAAAAATGCATTTTTGACTTTGGTACGCCACTGGTCAGCCCCCCCCCCGCACGTGCACCCAAATGGATCACATATTTGGAAAGCCCGTTCATTTCTGTACCTAGGCCCCTCGAACGAAAATACCGTCAAACGAGCAGTTTAAAAGTTATAAGCGTTAGAACGAAAAAACTACCAAATATCTACAACCAAAAAGGGAGAGTAAGTATCAATATTAATTTAATAATGTCTGCAGCTTAGACGAAACGGAAAATACTTTAGATTGTATTAATATTTGAATTTTGATCTCATTCTCGCTTGACCACAATTCTGTTTTTTTTCCTGATAAGGAACCTCGAGAACGTTTTAGCAAAGACTAGCCGATTTGAAATTTTGTGTCGGGATTCATGTCAAAAGCACATTCCGATTTACATACATCAAAAGCCTTTTTCTGTTTTCCTGGCCGATGTAGAGTTGCAACTCGAATATACGAATGTAGAGTAAATATACCACCAACAACATGGCCGCCATGACCAAAGTAATGAAAAAGTGATATCTTTTAAACGCTTGAAGTTAGAAAGCTGAAATTTGGTATGCAGCTTACTATTATTTCTACAACGTTTCAACAGTTAGTACGGTGTACGCCATCATCAGGCTTTTTCATATACCTATATCCGTTTACCATTCTATGGGAAGCATATAGCAGATAACATTATATTTAGGGTGGTATTGATGGTACAAGTTTCAAATTTGGATGCTAGTTAGCTATTAACTGTAAAATAACTGACATAGCTACGGTAGCTGAGTTACGTTATAATTTAGAGAACCATTTATGGTTCATGGTTTAAATTTGGATTGATAGGTACCTACAGAAGTACCATGAGGTGTAAAATAGCTGACGTAACTATCGTAGTTCAGCTTAGGTTTCGCTAAAAATAACTTTTTGAAAAATCCAAGATGGCTGTTGAGGAAAAATTGGTTAAATGATGATATCTCTGATACGATTTAAGCTGAAATTTGATATGTACTTCCTTATGGCGTTAGCTAAAGGTCGCAGATGGAACCGTCTAGAGGGTACCAAAGGTGCCATTTTCTGATTTTTCAGGTTATTGATACTTTTTTGCTACACCTGATACAATTTGCGATAGGACCCTGAATCCAAACATATCGCATGTTTCGACCTTTCGCCTACTATAGGCCATAATCAGACTTTAACATGTTGCAAGGTTACAGTTTATATGGAAGGCATACAGACGAATTCATATTTAGAGTACTATTGATGGCACCCTTTTAGGTAGGTACCTACCTAATACTTCAGCTAATTTCAGACATCATCAGGGCTTTTTTCCATAATTTACGGTAGTTTAGATTACATAAAACAAGGACAAAAGTCTCATTGGTTCAATAATCTCGGAGACAGACCCCCTTGGTTGTCGATTTTTAGGCCCTTTTAGAATCGACTTTACGGGAATATTAAAAAAATTCAATTACGAGCTTATTTTTGTTCAAAATAAATTAAATACTTTCTTAAGGGATTCAAATCATCTTATTTCGATCGAACACTGCATAAAAAACATTCCGAAGTTTTTTTAAATTTGAAAAGGTGGGGGGGGTTAAGTCTTTTTTCTTAGTTTCCAACTTTCATCACTTATAACTTTAAAACGAGTTGACAGATCAGAGTACTTTCGATTATTTTTCTCCTTTCAAAAGCTTAATACGAATAAGAATAATTACAGTCGAAACTGAGTGCAGGGATATCATTTTAAGTCGCTCACTCGATTAGCAGTTTTCCCGTTGCACTTCTTAAAAATTTTATACATGGAGGTCATGTGGCATCTAAGGCCGACCTCGGATCCAGGGCTAGCGAATTTACTGGCTGTTCAGTTTGACAGGTACGACGCCATCTTGATTTTTCTTAAATGGAAACACACATAGATTTACCCACTGCCTAATAGAGGTGAAGGAGCAGATTACAGAAATATAAACTTCGTATATCTATCTCTAGGCATTTCGATTATACAGGGTGGTAAAGTTGTTGAATTTCGAAAATCATTTTATGTCGCTCACTCGATTAGCAGTTTTCATGTTGCATGTCTTAAAGATTTTATACATGGGGGTCATCCAGAGCTAGCGAATTTATTGGCTGTTCGGTTTGACAGGTACGATGCCATCTTGATTTTTCTTAAATGGAAACTCATATATATTTACCCACAGTCTAACAGAGCTGAAGGAGCAGATTACAGAAATATATAACTTCGTATCTCTAGGCATTATTATACATGGTGGCAAATTTGTTGAATTTCGCAAATCATTTTAAGCCGCTCGCTCGATTAGCAGTTTTCCTGTTTCACTTCTTAAAAATTTGTAACATGAGGGTCATGTGGCTGTTGAAAATTGAAATTGCTGGCTCAAATTGGGAAAAAGAAGATGAAATAGACTTATTTGTTTTGTGTGGACTGTATTAATTTTATTTACAAAGGTGAAATGGCTTTGTACTCACAAAAAATAGTAAAATGCTTTTTTTACAAAAAGAAAAAATGGATGATCATTGCAAATCTTTTTATAAAAACAAATTCTTATCAAAATTCACATACATGTCAAAGTCATTTTTTTTTAAAGTCACTTGTCACTTGTCAACCTACAGCTGATAAACTTAGAGCTGGCAATTTAGGGATGGAATAAAGTTCTAAATCTCAACCATTAAACATACTCCCCCCCTTGAAGGGAATCTTCAAAGTTCACATAATACAGGTAAGTGTCACTTCCTTCCAGTTTCTACAATCTACAGTCAATCTCGTCCTGAAGAGGCAAAGGAGACAAGTGACTCACACATCGATTTATCTGCCCATTACTGGTCAGGATTGCAGCTGTCCTAGGAGTGCCGTCTCTGCCAGGAATAAGCCTAATTACTCTCCCCAAAGGCCACTTGTATGGAGGATGTTTGTCGTTCTTCACCAAAACTAACACGCCTTCCAATATTCGAGATGGAGTATCCTTCCACTTGTACTGGTGATGGAGTTGCGAAACGTAGTGTTGCGAAAATTGGTTCCAAAACTGCTAGCACAATTTTTGTACATGTTGTAGTCGACTCAATCGGTTTGGTCTTGCTTCTTCAAGAACAGGTTCAGGAATGTGATTAATTGGTCGTCCAATGAGAAAATGGGAAGGGGTAATAGGAGCTAGATCATTAGTATCGTTGGAGGGAGAATATAAAGGTCTTGAGTTTAGAATACCCTCCACTTGGACAGTCAAAGTATTAAACTCTTCCAAAGTTACATTACGATTTATCATTGCTCGTTTAAGATGGTGTTTAGCACTTTTAACAACAACCTCCCATAGCCCGCCATAGTTGGGTGTATATGGGGGAATAAAAACCCTATGAATACCATCTGAACTAGTACCGTCTACAATAGAATTCTGATTTTTCATTAAAAAATGGCCAAGATCTTTCATCTCATTATGTGCACCCACAAATGTGCTACCATTATCTGAATAAATTGTTTGAGGAATTCCTCTCCTAGCTGTAAATCTCTTGAGACATGCTAGAAAGTGTTCTGTACTTAAATTGGACACAACCTCTAAATGTATTGCTTTGGTACAAAAGCATACAAATACCACGAGATAACACTTTTCTAGCCTTCCTCCCCTTCCAGGTTTGTTTAAAAGAAAAAATGGACCTGCGTAATCAATGTCCGATGTGTTAAAAGGAAATCTCTGCTTAAGGCGTGTATCTGGTAAGTTTGCCATTGTGCTATTAAAGGCTTTAGGATTGAACTTAAAACAAACAAGGCATTCCCTAACCGTTTTCTTTACAGCATTGAGACCATTTATTGGCCAATAGTACTGCCGGACTGATGCCAATAAAAGTTGTGGTCCAGGATGCAGCAATAGTTGATGCTTATGATTAAAAATTAATCCAGAAAATGGGTGCCTTGAATGCAGCAAAACAGGGTGTTTAAAGTCATAAGATAAATATGTATTTCTCAAGCGACCCCCAACCCTCAATATACCATCCTATTGTCAATAAATGGGGCCAAGGAAGACAAATTGTGTTTTTTATCTAATGTCTTATTATTCTTAAGCAGATCCAGCTCAGCCTGGAAACAATCAGATTGTGCTGATTTAATCAAAAATTTATTTGTATTGTCCAACTCTTGAACAGAGAGACAACCAACATGAGCATTTCCATGTCCAATCTTGCTGCGCAAGTTATTAATAAATCTCAAACAAAAAGCGGTAACTCGCTTGAGTTTATTCAAACCAGAAAATTTACCAAACAAGGAAAATGGTTCAATTGTATTAGTCATGCCAAGCAAAACTTTCTTTTTATTTTCGGGTAGTTTGTTTCGAGAATTAGTGAGATCACAGTTGGGCCAGTAGCAACTATCTTGCTCAAGAAATTGTGGGCCATTCCACCACAAAAATGAATTAATTAAGTTATTTGCACTGACGCCTCTTGAAGCAAAGTCGGCAGGGATTTTCTTTAGAACTTACATATCTCCAATCTTCAATATTGGTCAAAGATTGAATTTTGGAAACCCTATTTGCTACAGAAACTTGAAGAACATCAGGCTCAGTTCTAATCCAATTTAGAGCCACTTTGTAGTCGCTCCATAAAAATATTGGTACAGAAAAAGAAAGAGCATTTTTCACTGTGTCCAGTAGCTGTACCCCCAACAAACAAGCGCAAAGCTCAAGCCTGGGAATAGTAACCATCTTAAGAGGGGCAACCTTAGTCTTTGAACATAACAAGAGGGTCCTAAAAGAACCCTGAACATTTTGGCTTCTCATATAGATAGCCACACCATAAGCATCCTGAGATGCATCACAGAAGCAATGTATATCAAATAGTCTAACATTGGGTGGAATAGAGGCTCGAGGAATAGTAATTGTATTAAGTATTGTTAAATCCTTCTCAAACCCATAAAATATCTTATGAAGTTCCAAAGGAATAGGAGAATCCCAAGAGATCCGCAATGACCATAGTTTCTGAATAAGAATCTTTAAAACAATAATACATGGACCCAAAAGACCAAGCGGGTCATAAATCTGGGCAATAGTGGACAAAATTTGACGTTTAGTCATAGTGGTGGTGGTGGTGGACAATTCTCTTGTCTGAATGTGGTAAGTGAGAAAATCTGAATTGGCGACCCACTGAACACCTAAAGTTTTGCAACTTTCATTTTTACCCAAATTTAAAATTGAATTGGAAACATCAGAATGGTCCAAACCAAAAATAGCAGCTGGATGGTTGGACACCCATTTTCTTAATACAAATTGGGCTGAGTTAAGAATTGAAAATATTTGACGACATCTGGTATTCAATTCCATTAAATCGTTGGATCCTGTAACGAGGTCATCCACATAAAAATCCGTTAATATGGTTTCACAAGCGTCTGGAAACTGTTTGTAATTGTCAAGAGCCAACTGCTGTAAGCATTTTATTGCTAAATAGGGAGCAGACGTTGTTCCATAGGAGACTGTGTTTAATTCATCTACTGATAAGTCTTGATCAGGATTGTCACGCCAAAAAATTCTCTGCAAATGTCGATGATCTGGATGCATCATGATACACCGATACATTTTTGAGATATCCGCAGAAACAACAAACTGGTAACTACGAAATCTGAGCAAAATATTTATGATGCCATTCTGCAGTTTAGGACCCACAAACTGCAGATCATTCAATGACCAGCCCGACGAAGTTGGACAGCTACCATCAAAAACAGTCCTCAGTTTTGTTGTAATATTCTGTTCCTTAAGGACACCTCGATGGGGCAAAAGATAAGACGTTTCCTTCGGTAATTGTGAAACATTCCCTGCAATCTTAGGCATGTGTCCAAGCTGTTCATATTCTTGAATAAATTCATGATAAAGAGACTTGAAATGGGGATGAGCAAACCTTTTCTCCAATGATATAAAGCGCTTTACAGCAGTGGTGGTAGAATCACCTAGCAAAGCAGGTGAATGTTTAAAAGGAAATTTGACTACAAATCAACCCTGATCATCTCTCACTGTATCACGCATAAATAATTGTTTGCATTCAGCATTATCTCGAGATATATATTGGGAAGGATGGGTTCTCCTTCCTCTAATTCCCAAAATATTTTCAACTGATCATCTTCGGGAACATGCATTTTCACCAAACTACATACTACAGCTTGATTAAGATCAGTGGGAATGTTTCCTGTTACAATATAGCCAAATTTAGTAAGTTGTAAATCAGGAAAATTAGGACCTAAGCGCACCTTACCTTGCAAAATCAAATTCCAAAACTGGCCAGCTCCTATTAGCAAATCAATCTCACTGGAAATGTGAAAATTAGGGTCAGCCAATTGAATAGAAGGTGGGATATTCGATTTCGCCACATTAAAAGAACTTAATGGAATATTACTAGTGATAATAGGAGTAACCAAACAAGAAATTGTGCAACTAAATTGTAAATTAGTACACATTTTTTCTTAAGCTTAGACACCACTTGATTGATGCCTATGATCGATAGATCAACATTAGAACATTTTATATCTAATTTGTGAAAGAATTTTTCTGTAATTAAATTGGATTGTGCACCAGAATCAAGCAATGCCCTACATGTAAAAAATTTGCCCGAAGAATCTTGCACCATACATTTTACTGTTGACAAAAGAACCTCATACATGTTACCTGCTGCTGGCCTCACAACCATGTTCAAAGATGGAGGATTTTTATCCACATGTAATAATTCCTGCATAGCTGTAGACGTGCCACATTATCACATCTATCTTGTATCGATAATGATAAAAAGTCAGGACACTTATAAATAGCGTGAAGCTTCTTGCAAAAATTACATTTCACTGTAGTTGGCTTAACACCAGCAAACAAGTTATATTGAGGGTTGCTTAAAGGTTTTTTCAAATTGCGCTTATTATCAAACGAATTGGAATCCTGTTTGTTTAAATGGGCTTGTTTTAATGATTGCAAAAGATCCACTTTGTTCTTTACAAAATCTAAAAACCCATTTAAAGTTGGTAGATCAGCATCATACTCTAACTCTTTCCACTCACGTAAAGTGGATTTGTCAATCTTAGTAGTAACTAAATGAATTATAGTAAAGTCAAAAAGAATTTGTGAATCGAGCCCCAAAGCATTAATGGCATTTAAATGTCTGGTGACATTGTCTAAAAGTTGATTGTATTGTGCAAAATTTTCTTTTGATATATTTGAAATTGTTAGTAACTGTTGAAAATGAGTTTTCAACAAAAAATGCTTTTTATCAAATTTATCTGATAGAAGATCCCAAGCCTTAGCAAAAGGCTCTTGCTCCCCATCCAAACCTTCAACAAATCTGGCTGCATAACCGTCCAGAGATGCCTTTAAAAATAAAAAATTTGAAAAAGCCTGTTATACCGACTAATTTGGCCTTTTCTTAGTAGTAAAAAAGAGTTCAGCAGAAGAAGTTACATCAGAGTTTCCCGTTTTTTAGAATCTATGGAACTCTGGCTAAACTAAAATGAAGCAAACATTCTGGATTAACTATTAAGAAGAATAAAGAACAAGAAGAGAAGAAGAAAGAAACTAAGCAAAACAAACTTGAGAAAGAACACATAGATATGTCAACAAGCATATAATAAAATAACTAACTTAAAAAGTAGACAAAAATCATAAGTTAATCAAATTTATTTGACCTGTCCTTTGATATATTAGAGAGAAGAGAAGACACAGTAGTTTTACCAAAACTGATAGGAGAATAGCACAGTTTTTCAGTAACTTTGTTTAACCAAGATTAACTCAATAAAATGTAAAGAAGTCTAGTTAAGCCGAGTTATTCAGTTTTTTCTTGTAAAAGAAAAAAGGAAAATGCTGAGAAGAAGAAAAAAGAGTTAGAAGAATTCACAAAAAAAAGAAAGAAAGAGCTAAACAAACTTGTAAAAGAATACAAATAACTATAAACAAGCAACTTAAAAAGAAGAAAAAATATCAAGTTAAGGAATTCATTTGACCTGTTCCTGGATGACAAGGAACAGGTCAAATGAATTCCTTAACTTAGATTTCCTAACTGGTATGAACCAGGGAGAAGAGAAAAAGGTGAAGACAGAAGTTTTATCAAAACTGAAAATATCACAATTATTCAGTAATTTTTTCATTTTACTAAGATTAACTAAAAAAAAAATATATAAAGAAGCCTAGTTTCGCCAACTTATTTGGCTTTTTCATAATAAAAGAAAGAAGAACTAATGAAAAGGAGAAAAAATAGTTTAGCAGAAGTTACAACTTAAATTTCACTTTTCTGTAACTGTGTAGAACTTTCGATGTTAGCTATAGCTGACCTTGACAGAGGCAAAAAAAAACGGAATTAAATATTATGAAGAATAAAGAACAAGAAAAGCAATAAAGAAGGCAAGCGAAACAAAAATCCTATTAATTTATTTGATCTGTTTTTTTATATATACCATAAAGGAAAATGAGGTAAAAACTTATTCAGTAATTTTATTTAACCAAGATTAAGTGAAGAAAATGTAAAGAAGCTAGGCTTTTTACATTTTCAAACACAAAAAAGGCCAATTACTTACAAAAAAGGCCAATTAAGTTGACTTATTTGGCCTTTTTTTAGAAAAAGAAAAAAGAAAATTATGAGAAGAAGAAAAAAAAAGTTTAGCAGAAGTTACATCAGAATTTTCCGTTATTTTATAAACTGTAAGAAGTAAACTGTAAAGAAGGCAAAATCATAAATTACTTATTATGATGAATAAAGAATAGAAAAAGAAAACGAACAAAACCAAGCAAAACAAACGTGAAAAAGAACACATGTAGCTGCCAACAAGCATATCTAACTTAAAGGAACACAAAAAACCAAGGATTAACGATTTTATGTGACCTGTTTTTTGATGTATCACAGAGAAGAGAAGAAAAAGAAGCCAGAAAACTTACCAAATCTGACAGAAAAATCATAAATATTTAGTAATTTGATTTGGCTTTTTCTTGGATACAGAAAAAAGATACAAGAAATTGATGATAAGAAGAAAAAATATCAGCAACATGAAAACTAAAAGCAGGCAAAAGTCACAACATGAAAATTCCATGGTTCTTTAATAAATGTGCTAAAATCGAAAGAAGCAAAAAAAAATTGTATTAGCTATAACAAGAATAAAATAACAAAACGAACCTGTAAAAAACATATATTACTGTCAAAAATATACCTTAAGTAAAAAGAATACACACATCCTAAGTTAATGAATTCATTCGACCTGTTATTTGATGTACCAGCGAGAAAAGAAGAAAGTGCAGACAGAAAACTTACCAAAACTGACAGAAAAATGACAGGAACATATAAATAAGTCTAGTTGTCCGACGTATTTCGTTTTCTCTTAGTAAACGAAAGAAGAAAACTATAAAAGAAGAAAAAAAAAGATTAGCAGTAAAGTTTAGTTATTAGAAGCAAATACCATGAAAATTTCACGTTTCTTTAATAACTTTGTGGAACTTTGGCTAACCTAAAAAGAGAAAAAAAACTTAAATGGTATAAAGAATAAGGAACAAGAAGAGAACAAAAACGAAACCAAGCAAAACAAACTTGAAAAAAAAACACATACTGTTACCAAGCAAATAAAAAATCTTAAGTTAACATATTCCTTTGACCAGTTCTTTGATAGACCAAGGAAAAAATAAGAAAGAGAAGGTCTTACCGAAACTGACAGAAATAATCACAGTTACTTGGTAACTTTGTTTAAACAAGATTAACTCAAGAGCCTAGTGAAATCGACTAACTTGGCTTTTTCTTAGTACAAGATAAAACAAAATGATGAAAAAAGTGTTTAGCAAGAGTTACATGAGTATTTCACTTTTTTTAATAACTGTGTAGAACTATGGATATCCTAAAAGGAGGTAAAAGATCCGGATTAAATCTTAAAAGAATTAAAGAACAAGAAGAGATAAGAAAGGAAACAAGCAAAACAAACGTTAAAAAGGACACATATAACTGTCGAAAATAAGCTTATCTAACTTCAAAATAAGGCAAAAATCCTAAGTTAACAAATTTATTCGAGATGTTCTTTGTTATACTAGGGAGAAGAGAAGAAAGAGAAGACAAAAAAATTAACAGAACTGATGGAAATATCGTAAATATTCAGTAACTTGATTTAAGAATAAGTCAAGAAAATTTAAAAAAGCCGAGTTAATTGGCTTTTTCTTGGAAAAGACAGAACAAATAGACGAGAATAATAAAAAAACGTCAGCTTTAATAAATGTGCTAAACTCGAAGAGGTAAGGCACTCCTATAGCTATTGTGAAGAACAAGAAGTAAAAATAAGCAAAACAAACCTGTAAAAGAAACATATATAACTTTAGAAAAGATATCTAAAGTAAAGCAATACACACATCCCAAGTTAACGAATTCATTCGATCTGTTCTTTGGTGTACCAGAGAGAAGAGAAGAAAGTGAAGACAGAAGACTTACCAAATCTGACAGAAAATTGATATAAAATATAAATAAGTTTTCAACAAAAAATGCTTTTTATCAAATTTATCTGATAGAAGATCCCAAGCCTTAGCAAAAGGCTCTTGCTCCCCATCCAAACCTTCAACAAATCTGGCTGCATAACCGTCCAGAGATGCCTTTGAAAATTGAAACTTTTGAGAATCATTCAAATTCGCGTTGTTAATGATTATGGATGAAAAATTCTGTTTGAAGTTTAACCACTGGTCATAGCCACCCGAAAATGTTGGCAACTTGAGTTTTGGCAAAAGTACATTTTGCAATGGATCAAATTGAGAACCATTTTGATAAATTACATTGTCTTTTACCTTACATCTACAAAAAATCTTGTGCCCTATAATATCTTTCCTCAAATTTTTCTCTTTCCTCAAAATGCAATTCTAAATCCTTCTCACAAGAAATCCCTTCTATCATAGACTGCACCTTATCAAATTCACCCAACAAAGCAGTACTATTTTTATGCCTCAAACGAATATCATTCAGATTTGGCTTTTTATCAGGCAATGCTGTTTTAATTTTATCAATAAATTTGTCTTAAATTGTTAATTTTTGTTTAATACTACCCCTATTCCGAATCAACAAATTTATATCTTGTGGAGCTGAATCTTGTATGTCAGTATTCATCTTAATGTGATAACTAGGCAACTATAAATTGTTCAATAATTGCCTTTAAATTTGCAAAACTTTAAATTGAACTTTACCCCAAAATGGAGGGTACCTCAGGCCAAGTTAAACTGTTTAATAGGTACAGCTTGGACCAAAGGAATAGAATTTTTCTTGTTAGGAATAGGAATGTAATGGATACCTGCCCGATTTCTGCTTGGCTATCTGGAACTCCAAAGGCTGGCAGCACCACAAATTGCCTGAAGAGGATCACTTTTCCCTCCAAAACTGCACGTTATCCATTGCTTTCTGAACGTATCCGGCTCGAAGGACCAAAATATGTTGAAAATTGAAATTGCTGGTTTAAATTGGGAAAAGGAAGATGAAATAGACTTCTTTGTTTTGTGTGGACTGTATTAATTTTATTTACAAAGGTGAAATGGCTTTGTACTCACAAAAAATAGTAAAATGCTTTTTTTACAAAAAGAAAAAATGGATTGCAAATCTTTTTATAAAAACAAATTCTTATCAAAATTCACATACATGTCAAAGTCATTTTTTGCTAATACATAACAGCTGATAAACTTAGAGCTGGCAATTTAAGGATGGAATAAAGTTCTAAATCTCAACCATTAAACAGTGGCATCTAAGGCCGACCTCGGATCCAGGGCTAGCGAATTTATTGGCTGCTCGATTTGACAGGTACGACGCCATCTTGATTTTTCTTAAATGGAAACACACATATATTTCCCCACACTACGAAAGCGATAGATATACGAAGCTATATATTTCTGTAATCTGCTCCTTTAGACCCTCCTATTAGACTGTGGGTAAAAATATGTATGTTTGCATTTAAGAAAAATCAAGATGGCGTCGTACCTGTCAACCCGAGCAGCCAGTAAATTCGCTAGCCCGGGATCCGAGGTCGGCTTTAGATGCCATACAACCCCCATGTATCAATGTTTTTAAAACTGTAACAGAAAAGCTGCTAATCGAGTGAGCGCCTTAAAATGATATCCCTGTACATGTTATGTTTGTTAAATAATTAAATTCTTACTAAAATCTGCATAAGTCAGTATAATTGCTAATGTTTTTGGTTGTTTCAAAGTTTCTGGCCAAACAACTGAAGCCGATACAGTATCTTTCTCTATAAAACGTACGTGAAACATTTTCAAAACTAGAACACATCCTCAGTGTCCTGGCCTTAAGAAACGGACTCCAGCAAACACTTTGTCAATTAACGGGCGGCAACACTGTAGAGAATACAGAGCAGTCAGAAACAGTGAAGCAAGCTCACAGTGTCATTAGCTAATCTATTTAGGGGTTTATTTGTTCGGGGGAAGCATTCATATAATAGATGGTCAAATGTCGCAACCCAGTTAGAATTGGGATCACAGTGTGAAACCGAAACGTCCCTGTGGGACGCCTTGAGCCTACGTTTGTCGTGGCAGATCCCGAGGGAGTACAATTGCATTACACAGTGTGATCTCAAATCCTGAAGTTATTTGTTGCTGTTCCATGGGCAAGGAGAGAGTGATAATTCCGTCCCTCAGTCGGTCTATATAGGTAAAAAGATTTTTTTGCCACACGAAGTCTGAATTAGGGACAATGCTCCGCTCTAATGCTTTAAAGACCAGTAATCCGGAGTCCGGAGACAAGCATTAATATACAATAATTTTCCGTCTGTTCATTCTTCTCCATTATACTTGACTTTGGCGTATTCCCACAATCGTATTCATCAATGCTATTGTCTCGATTATCCGAATTTACTTGAGCCGGCTTGGGCCCATTTAGCTCGACATGCTAAAGGCGTAACCAGCTGCTTTCACCGGCGCAAAGTCACAAGAACTAATTCGGAATTCTTGAAACACCACCTAGTGTGAGCAATGAACCGTTTTGTTTTTCGTTTATTTCCCTTTTAAATCTTATTAATCAGGCCTTTTGTGGAAAGGCAACGAAACAATTTGATTTTTTGCGCCATTGTTTTCGAAAATTTCAAAAGAGGTCAAAAATAAATTACTGTAGTGGCTCATTGTTCGGTGACGTCCCGATGGCTAAATGATGGTGGCGAGTTGTCACTAAACTATTTTTTTTATTATCAATGCTCATTGTGGCACCATGAAAAGCATACCTTTCCAAGAATATCCCGGCCCTTTCATGAAATTTCCATGAAGGGACGCTCTCGGCGCAGGAATAATTTTTCGCGTAGGATGATGTAACAGAGAGCCATTTTGCGGTTAATAATTAATAGCAAAGCTGGAAAATCTTAATTCTCGACAAGCTTAGCTCTAATTAAAAACAAAAGGAATCCTTAGCTCTTGTTAATAATTAAAAACGTACCTAATTCAGTTCATCCACGAGCCACTCCATTCTTCTATGCAATAATAAATGTAAATAACTCAGCGCCCTTTAAAGTAAGTATTCGGTAATCCACAGTCTCTTGAAGCTCAAGTTAATACCTGCATCAGCACTGAATGCGGGAGAGCCTGGAAACTAGAAATACGGCTTCAACTAGACTTATGCCCCTTTGGGAACGACGCTGTAAGAGATATTGCTAATTACTATGCAAAGTGCGTGAATTTGTAGGTTCAACCGCGGACAACGATATCTGCAGCCGAGAATATAGAGGAAAGTTTTCATAAAAGTGTTCTATACATGAGCTGAGTTTGGCCGAAAATTATTCCAGAAAAGGGCTAAAAAATGTTGTGTGTCTTCCCAAATTATTTTCAGGTAATGGCGTGGGCGTTTTGCTATTACTTAAATGGTATATAAATAAATACTAATACTATTACTTGAATCTCGACGATAAATACGCAGCCATGATATTCTCAAAAGAAATGCATTTTAAATGGGAGGAAGTCGGTAGGTACCTATTACCCATTCATTATTTTTTGGCATCATACTAGCCATGGAATGTTCATTTGTTCTCTATACATCTCCCGTTTGCTTATGTCAAGAAGAATGACAAACAACGTCAACGTCTATATTCAAGGCTAACGAGATGCCAAACTTTTGTGAATAGCTAAGCCAAAGTAGCACTGTATAACCAAATAGCATTAATGGCCAAAAATTAGTCATAAAGTAGTAAAAAAGATAAATTTTGGTCAACAAAATTAGCCATAACATTTCATCTATTGCCAAGGTTTGGTCATTAAGTAGCATTTTTCTTGATGGTTATAATTTGGCAAAAATTTTGGTAAACATTACAATCTTTTGCTTGGTTAAAATTACCGAATACTTACTGGTTAAAATGTCTACTTTATTGCAGTAAATTTGTGGCTTTTGTAAGCAGAAACATGTTGTGTTACCTATCCAAAATGACTACGAAATTTGAAAATAATAGCTAATTTATGTAGCCACGGAATATTGATATAAGATAGCAATAAAGAAGCAACTTTAACTTTCCCAAACGCCAAAACTTATTTAAAAACGTATTAACTTTAAACATAATCGAATTCTACTACAGCAACGCGAGAAACCGTTATCATTCTTCTGTAACTTCTGTAACTTCCATCAACATGGGTAAGAGGAAGTACCTATAAAAATCTATTCCACTAGAATTTCACAAATCGACTTACCCAAATGTTTTGTTGGACAATATTGTCACGTCAATTTATTAGTGAGAGATTTCTTTTTTATCCTTATTAAGCTAGGTTCATCAAGTCTATGATTCACTACGGAATTGGTAATAAATAAAACTGGAAGTTTACAAAGCATAACTTATTTATTTTATTTTTATATTTATTATTTACTTTGTCATGCAAAGTTTTTGTAACAACAAAAACATTCACAGACGTGGCCGCAAGTGACTTTACATTTTAGTTCGTTGAGAGCCGTCAGAGGGCGTAAAATAAACGAGATGACCGACAAAGCTATTTTTTGGCCACTGATTGGTTTTTATGACGGAACGGTCGCTCCTTGGCTCTTGACGATCGTTGTAGCCTCTATAAATATCTGCAATAACCGTGCGGCCATTACTTATAGACTGTTAAATGTTCTAATTTAGCAGCCATTTGTAAAATAATAAATTATATCCATGCAACTATTGAATTATATCATATTTTTAGCGTTAACATAAAAGCATTTTGATACATTGAGTAGTCAAAACGCGTGTACCTAGTAAAAAAAGTAAAAAATCAGAAAATTTAATTTAAGATCAATTATTTTTTGTTATTAGTGTAAATGAAGGTTGCAGAATAATTCAAAATACCTTTGCGCATTGATCTTTATCAACTATCTCCTCTACATTTACAGTAAATTTGCCTTGGCAATAAGAACTTAGTCCATTATTTGCGACAATTTGCTGTAAAATTTGCAATCAAACTATTGAGAATATATCCACACAAAACATTCAGTCATGTCAAGTCGGCATTTTTGAATCTCCATGCATAGTTCGTTTGCTAGATATCAAAATGTAAGAACATTTTTAGTCATAAAAGCTATTTTTTATCACTCAAATTTTAGCTATTAATACCTCTATAAAATCTAGAATTTTTTGCTGAAATATGGCCAAAATATTGGTCAGAAAAGCCGAATAATGACGAAATAAAAGTTCCCCATTTTCGCCAAGGTGCCGTAATAATTTCGTAATACATTAGCTTTTTTGGCAGCTTTTTTAACTAAATGGTCGACGAATTTAGCAAGGATTACAGAACAATCGTCAAATTATGGCTTAGAATGCTACTTGGGTTAAAGGCGGACCAGATATTGATTGTCGATTGTGTTTGGTTTTTGTTATTAGGTGAGAAGTTAGGTTTTAGAAAACCTTGGAGCTATATAGGTCAGCTAAGGGCTAGGAGCCCTGGCGGTCTAGCTAGGAAATGATTATGAGTTCGATATTCGATTATGGATTAGAAATTAGAGGTAATAAAAGTAATGACAGTGACAACGGTTTTGCAATAATTTGACGTAAGATGTAATGACGTCACCGAGATGTCACTTCCGGCGGAAGTCGACGTCATCAGTTTAAAGGTTTCTACTGCTAAAAAGGGGGGCCAAAACTGTAAAACGGGAGGGAGTCTCTAGATTAGGTCGATGGGGAGGAGCCAAAATCCCGAATACTTCCTATTCAGCTCATGGTGGACGGAACTAGAGATGGGTTTTCACCCGGTTTTTTTATTTTTGAGGGTTTATTCCCTGCACACATCCAGGAAAATTCCGGGTTTATTCCATTATAACCTCTAAATTTAACTTTTTCAATACGCTTAACTCTTACCAATTAAGCAATAATTAGTTGGCTTGTGCAGCTTGAGGCTTTTAATCAATTGACCAGTGTTTTTTGTCAAAAAACCCAGAATCTGGATTTATTGAATTCTAATGTAAAATCTAACCTTAAATCTTGAAACTGCCGGGTGCTTTCAAGAAAAGATGGGAAAAAACCCGGGTAAAAACCCTAAATTGGGTTTAAAGGTTTTTTTGGGAATTTTCCCTTCGCCCATCTATAGACGGAACTATTCGGCTTTTTGAGCCAAAATTTGTAAAACTCTGCGTCTTTCGCTTCAAAATTTAATTAAGACCATTTGGTGACATTCTATCGGAAAAGTGGTTCCTAGGTGCCGAAAAAAAAATATTTCAAGGTATCCCTTGGGATAGAAAACTGTTCGATTGCGTGCAAAGTCTCAGCTCAAATCGCCCTCAAAGTGGCGAGTTCAAATTTAGTTTTGTTAAAAAAAATTGTTGTAATTTTAAATTCAAAGCTAGATCTTTAGATCCCTAGGGCTACAGTTTTCCTCTTTACAGTCAGAGAAAAACCAGTTGGAATTACTCTGATCGGTCTACTCGTTTTAAAGTTGTATAATCGACCAAAGTTGGAAACTGAGAAAAAAGACGTCATATACTCCCTTCCCCTTTGGTAAATTTAAAAAAAAATTGTTTTTTTTTATGCTGTTTTTGATCGAAATGGGACGCTTTTAATCGCTTAAAAAATAACAACATTAAATCGAATGAAATTAGACCCGTAAGTGAATTTATTTAAAAATAGAAAAGTGTCTAAAACACGACCAACCAAGGCGCCTATCTCCAAGATTATTGAACCAATGAGACTTTTGTTCCCATTAGGAGAAAGAGCACATCGAGAAGAAAAAAATCAGTTGGAATTACTCTCATCGTTCTATTCATTCTAGAGATACAGGCGGTCAAAAGAATGAAAACTTGAGAAAAAAAGGAAATGATTTTCTCCCTTCTTCTTAAAACTTTATTATCGAAATGTACAATAAGAAATACTTTATTTCCTAAGTTTAGTGTCACACAAATTTAACAAAAAAAAAGCTAAAAACATATTTTAAAAATGTCTAAGAGCGGACCGATGAGTAGTAGGTAAATACTCTACATATTCCCAAAAAAAAATATAATTTTTTTACGTGGGTTCGACATTTCCATCACTGGTTATATTAAAGCAAATTTAAGCAGTTTGTAATTTTTTGTTAGCCAAAGCTCTGTCTTTGGAAATTTTTCAGAAATTATTACATGCTTAATAAAGCCTTTTCATATTTATTTTATCTATGTGATTATTGAATGACTATTATTGCATTCTTCACGTCTAACTTCAAATATCTTGCTCACCCCTTATATAATTGTCAGTTATATACTTCAATCCTTTAGTTAGTCTGTGCCTATACAATTCTCTTTTTAATATATTTCCTTAGAGAGAGATAGAAAGTTCCACGCCATAGAAACTGTTGAAAGATGTCACTGTCACGTCATTTTTTACTGAACTCACAGACAGACACAGAACATTCTTCATTCTTGAGTTGTTAAAAGTATATTCTTTTGGATTTTTAAACAATTTTTAGTTGTTTAATATTTATTTTTTTATTTATTTAGTGCCCCGTATAATGGATGAAGCCGTATTCGCTTACAGAGCCAAGAAACGCATCAAGGAAGTAAAGAAAAAGGCCCGACCCGGTGAGTTGAAGCCCTAAGTTAACCTCAAACAATGCACAAAAACGACCAATTTTCCGTTATATTTAACTTATTTCATCTGTTCTGCTTCAATAATCATCGAATTTCTAGTCTCTGAGCTATCGGTCCTCGGATTCGTCACTGGGACTTGCCAAAATGGGTATTATGCAAACTTATTACATTCCCTGTTATGTTCTAGAATTGAACCCCAAACAACTGTGGTACCAACAGAACTATGCGTACGACTTCCAGAGGTTTCATAATTTCACTGACAATTGCCCTCGTATAGACCAGGCAAGAGTTTCTCAAGAACAATTCATTGCCAAATATGAACAACCAAACACACCAGTAGTGATTACTGGGGCCCAAGTTGGATGGAAGGCCAATGAGAAATGGACCCTGGAGAAACTGACAAAAAAATATAGAAACCAAAAATTCAAGTGTGGTGAAGATAATGAAGGCTACAGTGTCAAAATGAAGATGAAATATTATGTTCATTACATGCTCAAGACTAAAGATGATAGCCCTTTATATATTTTTGATAGCAATTTTGGTGAAGTAAGTACTACTTTATTTTTACTTTTTTTGATGTGGTATATACAGGCAGTTTGCTAGTAATTATTAGGTTCTTGTCAATTTTTATTACTAGTCATGAGCAAATATCATGAAGGCATTTCTAATACAAATTTCTAAGTTGAGTACATTTTGCCACTTCACTACTTTAGTCAGATGAACCATAATTCTCTATGAATTAATAGTTAATTGTTAGAATATTTGTTGAAAGATAATTGTTCATAAAATCAGCGACTTATATTTAAGTTTAAAAAACATTTCTATATACAGTTGTTTAAGGGTGGCAAAAAATGTAAGAACAAGGTCCTACATTTTAAGGGTTTTAATGTAATGACATTTAAGAGCTTTAGTGGATACTTCAGAACATTTTTAGTTATGGGGCGTTTACAGAAAGTCTACACTTTCTCATAAGTTACAGTGTATTTTGGGAATGGCCACACCCATTGAGTTTAAAATTTTGTTGACTTTAAAATCATTAATGTAGTTTGATGGCTAATAAAACATTTCTATTCCAGGCTGTACAAGAACAGCAAAAAATCAAATGGGCAAATGTTCAATACAGGTTGAATCATAAAGTTGTATCATATTGTATTCAATGTGAGTGGACTTGTACAGTCCTCCACCATGATCTGCGGTCTATTGTGGCTCACTCGAAGTGTTGCCATCAAGGTTTGCCCCTGCTTGCTCCACTAATTGTCTCCCGTTATGCCCAGCGCCTCAATGAATCTGATGAGCTCTTGGGCGACACTGTGTTTGCATCTTGAGGTTCAATGATCATGTTTCCGAACAGTGAGTATCTCAATCTGGGAATAGCCAAGTAGTCACATAGGATGTGCTCAACTGCCTATTTGTCCTCCAAGCACAGCCAACACTTTGTCTCTTCAGACAGTCCAAGTCTGTGCATATGAAATCTTAGGTGGCTATATCCTGTGTACAGTGCAGTGCCCTATTTAGTCTGAGGAATGTTTGGGCTTTTGCCCTCCCTGTTCCTGGGATAAATTTTTAGGAGTGTGATAGTCCGGGTAGGTTCTCCCACCAGTCCTGGGACTTGGCATTGCTCAATTTCTGGAGTTCAGCCTTGATCAGAGAGTATGGGACTCCCAGTGCCGGCTCCGGGCCTACAAATGCAGAGCCGGCCTTCCTAGCTAGAGAGTCAGCCCTCTAATTGCCTTTGTGACCACAATGGCTTGGGATCCATACCAGTGTTATGCTGTTCTCCTGCGATAGGGTGTTCAGAGTCCTGTGGCAGTTCCAAATAGTTTTGGAATTGCAGAGAAGAGACATAAGCGCTGCCCGATTATCCGAGCATATTTTTATTGATTTATTGTGTTTCGGGCACACAATTCAGTGGCATGTATCTCTGCCTGAAACACTGTGGTGAATCGGCCCAGGCTCTCTGCTATGCAGATGCCAACCGACCTCGTTTCTTAGTCAGTTTTGGATCTGTCCCTCTACCAAGTACCTGCCTTCAGCAGATCTTCGCCTCGTTCGTCCCAGTCTGCCTGTGAGGAAACCCATGACGACGTAGCGAGTGTCTAATGTACGTTTTGATGCCATTATTGGGCTCACCATCGAATGGCTGCGGTGCTATGTGCGTCACTTGTTGCAGTCGGTATGTCGTCTTCATTGCCTCTCGTTCCAGGAGTATTGGAAATGGGAGCAGGTCACATATGCGCTCCATGGCTGCCATGGGCGTCGTTCTCATTGCCCCCGTGATGCAGAGACATGTTTGTTTTTGCAGAGACGACAGTTTAGCTTTGATGGAGCTCTGTCTGCTCTTTCGATACCAAACTATGGACCCATACTTGATTATCGGGTCTTATTACCGTCACGTATAGGTTTTTGTATGACCAAAGGGAGAGCCATGCCCTCCTAACAGTACGAGTCACATGTGGGGCCCATGTTAGTGATTTGTCCAGGATGACTACTAAAGTTGGTTGAAAATAAAACTTAAAAATTCTTTGTTCAATTTTAAGGTGGGTTAGTCGTAAACTTATTGTCTACGATTTTTCATTTAAAAGATACCGGATGTTGAATTTTTATAAAAAAAAACATATTTCTCCAAAACGGCCAAAGATATCTCAATACAATTTGAAAAGCTTTAACTGCTATCAAATATCAAAATTTTTTAATAGAAACAAAATCTTTATCTTCACCAGTGGCGAGCGTTGCAGCTTGTCAATGTAGGGGAGTGTTCATTTAAAAGCATCATCTAGTTGGTTGTGAAACGTCGAAAGAAAAGGATGAAGGAACAAAACTATATTTATTTTTCTGCCAAAGAGTCAATGCCTTCTAAATGATGTTTTCTGATGAACATTTTTTGTAGCGATTAGCAGTTACCTAGTTATATATTTTAGAACAAATTTTGCATTGCAAAAGATCCAATAACTTTCTTTTCCAGCACCAACGTAGAAAAAAGCTCCTAGAAGACTATGAAGTGCCCTTATACTTTAGGGATGATTTATTTAAGTATTCAGGTGAGAATCGCAGACCGCCTTATAGATGGTTCGTTATGGGACCGTGCCGCTCAGGAACTGGAATCCATATTGACCCGCTGGGAACAAGTGCCTGGAATGCCTTAGTTGTTGGACATAAAAGGTGTCTACACCGAAACAAAAACTATTTACATATAACTTGTTTTTCTTTATAACTAGATGGTGCCTCTTTCCGACTCACACACCTAAAGAACTGCTCAAAGTTAGTGGAGTTCAAGGTGGAAAACAAAGAGACGAAGCTATTACTTGGTTCAGTATTATTTATCCAAAAACCAAGGAACCGACTTGGCCTCAGGACTGCAAACCTATAGAAATTTTACAAAAGCCTGGAGAGACGGTGTTTGTTCCTGGAGGATGGTGGCATGTAGTGCTAAATCTCGATACTACAATCGCAGTTACTCAGAACTTCTGTAGCCGTACCAATTTCCCAGTGGCAAGTTTTTAAATTTAAATATCAGTAGTTTTATATAAAAAGCATAATAATTTAGATATGGCATAAGACTGCTAGAGGAAGACCAAAGCTGTCCAAAAGGTGGTTGAGAAGACTACGAATTCATGAGCCGGAACTGGCTGCTTTAGCTGACAAAATCAACTTGGAACTGCCATCAGGCATGTTTGCCCTGATACATACTTTTTTAACTACTTTATTCTAACAACGGTTCTTTTATTTCAGGAGTAGCTTCCGATAGCTCTAGCAATTCTTCCAGCTCAAGCTCGGACGCGGACAGCTCAGATTCGGAAGAAGGGGACAGTGGCCAGGAGTCAATTACTGCCAAAAAGAAAAAGAGAAAATCTGATCAAGAATCGGGGCGTAATAGAAAAGCGATATGCAGAGACGTAAGTAACTTCCTTTTTTGTTGCTTTGCTAAGGTGAGTAGCCTTTGACATGGTTGGGTAGACATTGAAGTAAGGGGATGAAATTAATTGGATTTCAATTCGTTATCAATTCCTGGTTTTGTTATTTATTTGTTACTTGTTCAATTGATAGTAAGAACCGGATGTATCTTGCAACTGCAGTTACCAGGGACCAAAGTAGGTCAATCAAACCATATATACGTTTATCCAAAAGTTAATAGTTTTCGAGATACAGTAAACTTGATTTTTTTGAAAACTGTTTAGCGTCTTCGGTAAGACTTATTGACACGTGCTTTTAACCGTAAAATAAAGGACTGCTAAGTGAAACTTGTCACCCGTCTAGTAAATCTTATAATGTTGAAACGTAAATGTATAAAAATGGAAATCGGTGACCCAAAAACACTCAATTTTTTTGAAAACTGTTTTGCGTCTTTGTCGATATCTCGAAAAAGGTAAGACCTATTGAGACATGCTTTTAACCTTAAAATAAAGGACTACTATGTGCAACTTATCACCAGTCTAGTAAGTCTTATACTGTTGAAACAAATGTATAAAAATGGAAATCGATGACCAAAAAAAAATTTGATATTTTTGAAAACTGTTTTGCGACGTTCGCCATATCTCGAAAACGGTAAGACCTATTGACACGTGCTTTTAACCGTAAAATAAAGGACTACTAAGTGCAACTTGTCACCAGTCCAGTAAATCTTTTACTGTTGAAACGTAAATGTGTAAAAATTAAAATCGGTGTCCCAAAAAAAAATTTATTTTTTCAAAAACTGTTTTGCGTCTTTAGCGATATCTCGAAAACGGTAAGACGTACTGGCACGTGCTTTTAATCGTAAAATAAAGGACTACCATGTGCAACTCGTCACCAGTCTAGTAAATCTTATACTGTTGAAACATAAATGTATAAAAATGAAAATCGGTGTCCCAAAAAAACTTGATATTTTCGAAAACCGTTTTGCGTCTTTGGCGATATCTCGAAAACGGTAAGACCTATTGACACGTGCTTTTAACCTTAAAATGAAGGACTACTATTTGCTACTTATCACTAGTGTAGTAAGTGTTATACTGTTGAAACAAATGTATAAAAATGAAAATCGGTGACCCATAAAAAAAACTTGATTTTTTTGAAAACTGTTTTGCGTCTTTGGCGATATCTCGAAAACGGTAAGACTTATTGACACGTGGTTTTAATCATGAAATAAAGGAAAGCTATCTGCAACTTGTCATTAGTCCAGTAAGTCTTATACTGTTGAACTGTAAATGTATAAAACTGGAAATCGGTGACCCAAAAAAAAAATTGATTTTTTTGAAAACCGTTTTGCGTCTTCGGCGATATCTCGAAAACATTAAGACCTATTGACAGTTGCTATTAACCGTAAAATAAAAGACTCCTAAGTGCAGCTTGTCACCATTCTAGTAAATCTTATACTGTTGAAACGTAAATGTATAAAAATGGAAATCGGTGACCCATAAAAAACTTGATTTTTTTCGAAAACTGTTTTGCGTCTTCGGCGATATCTCGAAAACGATAAGACCTACTGGCACGGCTTTTGACCGTAAAATAAAGAACTACTACGCGCAACTTGTCACCAGTCTAGTAAATCTTACACTGTTGAAACGTAAATGTATAAAAATGGAAATCGTTGACCCAAAAAAAACTCGATTTTTTCGAAAACTGTTTTGCGTCTTTGGCGTTATCTCGAAAACGGTAAGACCTATTGACACGTGCTTTTAACCTTAAAATGAAGGACTACTATTTGCAACTTACCACTAGTGTAGTAAGTCTTATACTGTTGAACTGTAAATGTATAAAACTGGAAATCGGTGACCCAAAAAAAAATTGATTTTTTTGAAAACCGTTTTGCGTCTTCGGCGATATCTCGAAAACGTTAAGACCTATTGACAGTTGCTATTAACCGTAAAATAAAAGACTCCTAAGTGCAGCTTGTCACCATTCTAGTAAATCTTATACTGTTGAAACGTAAATGTGTAAAAATGGAAATCGGTGACCCATAAAAAACTTGATTTTTTTCGAAAACTGTTTTGCGTCTTCGGCGATATCTCGAAAACGATAAGACCTACTGGCACGGCTTTTGACCGTAAAATAAAGAACTAGTACGCGCAACTTGTCACCAGTCTAGTAAATCTTACACTGTTGAAACGTAAATGTATAAAAATGGAAATCGTTGACCCAAAAAAAACTCGATTTTTTCGAAAACTGTTTTGCGTCTTTGGCGTTATCTCGAAAACGGTAAGACCTATTGACACGTGCTTTTAACCTTAAAATGAAGGACTACTATTTGCAACTTATCACTAGTGTAGTAAGTCTTATACTGTTGAACTGTAAATGTATAAAACTGGAAATCGGTGACCCAAAAAAAAATTGATTTTTTTGAAAACCGTTTTGCGTCTTCGGCGATATCTCGAAAACGTTAAGACCTATTGACAGTTGCTATTAACCGTAAAATAAAAGACTCCTAAGTGCAGCTTGTCACCATTCTAGTAAATCTTATACTGTTGAAACGTAAATGTGTAAAAATGGAAATCGGTGACCCATAAAAAACTTGATTTTTTTCGAAAACTGTTTTGCGTCTTCAGCGATATCTCGAAAACGATAAGACCTACTGGCACGGCTTTTGACCGTAAAATAAAGAACTAGTACGCGCAACTTGTCACCAGTCTAGTAAATCTTACACTGTTGAAACGTAAATGTATAAAAATGGAAATCGTTGACCCAAAAAAAACTCGATTTTTTCGAAAACTGTTTTGCGTCTTTGGCGTTATCTCGAAAACGGTAAGACCTATTGACACGTGCTTTTAACCTTAAAATGAAGGACTACTATTTGCAACTTATCACTAGTGTAGTAAATCTTATACTGTTGAAACGTAAATGTGTAAAAATGGAAATCGGTGACCCATAAAAAACTTGATTTTTTTCGAAAACTGTTTTGCGTCTTCAGCGATATCTCGAAAACGATAAGACCTACTGGCACGGCTTTTGACCGTAAAATAAAGAACTAGTACGCGCAACTTGTCACCAGTCTAGTAAATCTTACACTGTTGAAACGTAAATGTATAAAAATGGAAATCGGTGACCCAAAAAAAACTCGATTTTTTCGAAGACTGTTTTGCGTCTTTGGCGTTATCTCGAAAACGGTAAGACCTATTGACACGTGCTTTTAACCTAAAAATGAAGGACTACTATTTGCAACTTATCACTAGTGTAGTAAGTCTTATACTGTTGAAACAAATGTATAAAAATGAAAATCGGTGACCCATAAAAAAAATTAGATTTTTTCGACAACTGTTTTGCGTTTTCGGCGATATCTCGAAAACGTTAAGACCTATTGACACTTGCTTTTAACCGTAAAATAAAAGACTCCTAAGTGCAGCTTGTCACCATTTTAGTAAATCTTATACTGTTAAAACGTAAATGTATAAAAATGGAAATCGGTGACCCATAAAAAACTTGATTTTTTTCGAAAACTGTTTTGCGTCTTCGGCGATATCTCGAAAACGATAAGACCTACTGGCACGGCTTTTGACCGTAAAATAAAGGACTACTTAGTGCAACTTATCACCAGTCTAGTAAATCTTATACTGTTGAAACGTAAATGTATAAAAACGGAAATCGGTGACCCAAACTTATTGAAAACTGTTTTGCGCCTTTGTCAATATCTTGAAAACGGTAAGACCTATTGACACGTGCTTTTAACCGTAAAATAAAGAACTACTACGCGCAACTTGTCACCAGTCTAGTAAATCTTACACTGTTGAAACGTAAATGTATAAAAATGGAAATCGGTGACCCAAAAAAAACTCGATTTTTTCGAAAACTGTTTTGCGTCTTTGGCGTTATCTCGAAAACGGTAAGACCTATTGACACGTGCTTTTAACCTAAAAATGAAGGACTACTATTTGCAACTTATCACTAGTGTAGTAAGTCTTATACTGTTGAAACAAATGTATAAAAATGAAAATCGGTGACCCATAAAAAAAATTAGATTTTTTCGAAAACTGTTGTGCGTTTTCGGCGATATCTCGAAAACGTTAAGACCTATTGACACTTGCTTTTAACCGTAAAATAAAAGACTCCTAAGTGCAGCTTGTCACCATTTTAGTAAATCTTATACTGTTAAAACGTAAATGTATAAAAATGGAAATCGGTGACCCATAAAAAACTTGATTTTTTTCGAAAACTGTTTTGCGTCTTCGGCGATATCTCGAAAACGATAAGACCTACTGGCACGGCTTTTGACCGTAAAATAAAGGACTACTTAGTGCAACTTATCACCAGTCTAGTAAATCTTATACTGTTGAAACGGAAATCGGTGACCCAAACTTATTGAAAACTGTTTTGCGCCTTTGTCAATATCTTGAAAACGGTAAGACCTATTGACACGTGCTTTTAACCGTAAAATAAAGAACTACTACGCGCAACTTGTCACCAGTCTAGTAAATCTTACACTGTTGAAACGTCAATGTATAAAAATGGAAATCGGTGACCCAAAAAAAACTCGATTTTTTCGAAGACTGTTTTGCGTCTTTGGCGTTATCTCGAAAACGGTAAGACCTATTGACACGTGCTTTTAACCTAAAAATGAAGGACTACTATTTGCAACTTATCACTAGTGTAGTAAGTCTTATACTGTTGAAACAAATGTATAAAAATGAAAATCGGTGACCCATAAAAAAAATTAGATTTTTTCGAAAACTGTTTTGCGTTTTCGGCGATATCTCGAAAACGTTAAGACCTATTGACACTTGCTTTTAACCGTAAAATAAAAGACTCCTAAGTGCAGCTTGTCACCATTTTAGTAAATCTTATACTGTTAAAACGTAAATGTATAAAAATGGAAATCGGTGACCCATAAAAAACTTGATTTTTTTCGAAAACTGTTTTGCGTCTTCGGCGATATCTCGAAAACGATAAGACCTACTGGCACGGCTTTTGACCGTAAAATAAAGGACTACTTAGTGCAACTTGTCACCAGTCTAGTAAATCTTATACTGTTGAAACGTAAATGTATAAAAACGGAAATCGGTGACCCAAACTTATTGAAAACTGTTTTGCGTCTTTGTCAATATCTTGAAACCGGTAAGACCTATTGACACGTGCTTTTAACCGTAAAATAAAGAACTACTACGCGCAACTTGTCACCAGTCTAGTAAATCTTACACTGTTGAAACGTAAATGTATAAAAATGGAAATCGGTGACCCAAAAAAAACTCGATTTTTTCGAAAACTGTTTTGCGTCTTTGGCGTTATCTCGAAAACGGTAAGACCTATTGACACGTGCTTTTAACCTTAAAATGAAGAACTACTATTTGCAACTTATCACTAGTGTAGTAAGTCTTATATTGTTGAAACAAATGTATAAAAATGAAAATCGGTGACCCATAAAAAAAATTTGATTTTTCGAAAACTGTTTTGCGTTTTCGGCGATATCTCGAAAACGTTAAGACCTATTGACACTTGCTTTCAACCGTAAAATAAAAGACTCCTAAGTGCAGCTTGTCACCATTTTAGTAAATCTTATACTGTTGAAACGTAAATATATAAAAATGGAAATCGGTGACCCATAAAAAACTTGATTTTTTTCGAAAACTGTTTTGCGTCTTCGGCGATATCTCGAAAACGATAAGACCTACTGGCACGGCTTTTGACCGTAAAATAAAGGACTACTTAGTGCAACTTGTCACCAGTCTAGTAAATCTTATACTGTTGAAACGTAAATGTATAAAAACGGAAATCGGTGACCCAAACTTATTGAAAACTGTTTTGCGTCTTTGTCAATATCTTGAAACCGGTAAGACCTATTGACACGTGCTTTTAACCGTAAAATAAAGAACTACTACGCGCAACTTGTCACCAGTCTAGTAAATCTTACACTGTTGAAACGTAAATGTATAAAAATGGAAATCGGTGACCCAAAAAAAACTCGATTTTTTCGAAAACTGTTTTGCGTCTTTGGCGTTATCTCGAAAACGGTAAGACCTATTGACACGTGCTTTTAACCTTAAAATGAAGAACTACTATTTGCAACTTATCACTAGTGTAGTAAGTCTTATATTGTTGAAACAAATGTATAAAAATGAAAATCGGTGACCCATAAAAAAAATTTGATTTTTCGAAAACTGTTTTGCGTTTTCGGCGATATCTCGAAAACGTTAAGACCTATTGACACTTGCTTTCAACCGTAAAATAAAAGACTCCTAAGTGCAGCTTGTCACCATTTTAGTAAATCTTATACTGTTGAAACGTAAATATATAAAAATGGAAATCGGTGACCCATAAAAAACTTGATTTTTTTCGAAAACTGTTTTGCGTCTTCGGCGATATCTCGAAAACGATAAGACCTACTGGCACGGCTTTTGACCGTAAAATAAAGGACTACTTAGTGCAACTTATCACCAGTCTAGTAAATCTTATACTGTTGAAACGTAAATGTATAAAAACGGAAATCGGTGACCCAAACTTATTGAAAACTGTTTTGCGCCTTTGTCAATATCTTGAAAACGGTAAGACCTATTTACACGTGCTTTTAACCGTAAAATAAAGAACTACTACGCGCAACTTGTCACCAGTCTAGTAAATTTTACACTGTTGAAACGTAAATGTATAAAAATGGAAATCGGTGACCCAAAAAAAACTCGATTTTTTCGAAAACTGTTTTGCGTCTTTGGCGTTATCTCGAAAACGGTAAGACCTATTGACACGTGCTTTTAACCTTAAAATGAAGAACTACTATTTGCAACTTATCACTAGTGTAGTAAGTCTTATACTGTTGAAACAAATATATAAAAATGAAAATCGGTGACCCATAAAAAAAATTTGATTTTTTCGAAAACTGTTTTGCGTTTTCGGCGATATCTCGAAAACGTTAAGACCTATTGACACTTGCTTTCAACCGTAAAATAAAAGACTCCTAAGTGCAGCTTGTCACCATTTTAGTAAATCTTATACTGTTGAAACGTAAATGTATAAAAATGGAAATCGGTGACCCATAAAAAACTTGATTTTTTTCGAAAACTGTTTTGCGTCTTCGGCGATATCTCGAAAACGATAAGACCTACTGGCACGGCGTTTGACCGTAAAATAAAGGACTACTTAGTGCAACTTATCACCAGTCTAGTAAATCTTATACTGTTGAAACGTAAATGTATAAAAACGGAAATCGGTGACCCAAACTTATTGAAAACTGTTTTGCGTCTTTGTCAATATCTTGAAAACGGTAAGAGCTATTGACACGTGCTTTTAACCGTAAAATAAAGAACTACTACGCGCAACTTGTCACCAGTCTAGTAAATCTTACACTGTTGAAACGTAAATGTATAAAAATGGAAATCGGTGACCCAAAAAAAAACTCGATTTTTTCGAAAACTGTTTTGCGTCTTTGGCGTTATCTCGAAAACGGTAAGACCTATTGACACGTGCTTTTAACCTGAAAATGAAGGACTACTATTTGCAACTTATCACTAGTGTAGTAAGTCTTATACTGTTGAAGCAAATGTATAAAAATGAAAATCGGTGACCCATAAAAAAAACTTGATTTTTTTGAAAACTGTTTTGCGTTTTTGGCGATATCTCGAAAACGGTAAGACTTATTGACACGTGGTTTTAATCATGAAATAAAGGACAGCTATCTGCAACTTGTCATTAGTCCAGTAAGTCTTATACTGTTGAACTGTAAATGTATAAAACTGGAAATCGGTGACCCAAAAAAAAATTTTTTTTTTTTGAAAACTGTTTTGCGTCTTCGGCGATATCTCGAAAACGTTAAGACCTATTGACACTTGCTTTTTACCGTAAAATAAAAGACTCCTAAGTGCACCTTGTCACCATTCTAGTAAATTTTATACGGTTGAAACGTAAATGTATAAAAATGAAAATCGGTGACCCATAAAAAAAGCTTGATTTTTTCGAAAACTGTTTTGCGTCTTCGGCGATATCTCAAAAACGGTAAGACCTACTGGCACGGTTTTTGACCGTAAAATAAAGGACTACTATGTGCGACTTGTCACCAGTCTAGTGAATCTTTAACTGTTGAATCGTAAATGTATAAAAATGGAGATCGGTGACCCAAAACAATTTTTTTTTTTGAAAATTGTTTTACCTCTTTGGCGATATCTCGAAAACGGTAAGACTTATTGACACGTGGTTGTTGTCATTAGTCCAGTAAGTCTTATACTGTTGAACTGTAAATGTATAAAACTGGAAATCGGTGACCCAAAAAAAATTTGATTTTTTTGAAAACTGTTTTGCGTCTTTGGCGATATCACAAAAACTGTAAGACCTACTGGCACGTGCTTTTAACCGTAAAATAAACGACTACTATGTGCAACTTGTCACCAGTCTAGTAAGACTTATACTGTTGAAACAAATGTATAAAAATGGAAATCGGCGACCGAAAAAAAAATTTATTTTTTTGAGAACTGTTTTGCGTTTTTGGCGATATCTCGAAAACGGTAAGACCTACTGGCACGCGCTTTTAACCTAAAAATAAAGAACAACTATATGCAACTTGTCACCAATCTAGTAACTCTTATACTATTGAAACGGAAATTGATAAAACCTGAAATCGGTGACAAAAACAACTTGATTTTTTTTTCGAAAATTGTTTTGCGTTTTTTGCTATATCTCGAAAACGGTAAGACTTATTGACACGTGTTTTTAACCCTAAAATAAAGGACAACCATTTGCAACTTGTCACCAGTACAGTAAGTGTTATATTGTTGAACTAAGAACTGAAAACCAATGCAAAAACAAAAAAAGGATTTTTTGAACTGTTTTTGTTGATATCTCGAAAACTGAAAGATGTGGTTTTCACCTTATGATATATAGGAGATTTGAATGTAACTTGTCACTAATTGAATGAGTCCAGTAATGATAAATCGCCTAAACCGTTGCCTAAGGATTACTAACCAATAAGCGATTGCTCCGGTCGAAAAAAAAGTTGTAATTTTGAAATCCTAAGAATGAAAATAATAACTTGGGATTTTTGAAGAAGAGAGGTCTTGCGGTTTGACCGGTGTGTGTCGTCTTTTGATCACAAATTGATAACACTGTTCAGTTGCCCAAATAAAGGGTAAAACTTTGATAGTTATAATTTTCCGCCAAATCGGTCTCCATTGACTTTACACTTTTACTGCACTAACAACGAACTAGTGCAGCCCTCGTGCAATTCTAGTGCGGCACAGTTTTACCAAGGGAATACGCTATAAGTGAATGGTCGAATTCGCAGTCACTTACGTCGATATCTCTTCACTTCTGTTGTATTTAAGTCCGAATCGGCCACCGACTTAGTAGCTTCTTGATGGTTCTTCTCAGGTGCGCAAATAGCCCAATATCCGGGGTCGGCAAAATGTACGATATCCAGCTAAAGTCTAAAGATATGAACCTACAGTTAATGCGTTTCCGTTAGTAAACCAGAACCTATATCAAAACTGACCGTCACATAGAAGACATAAGTCGTCTTTCTTGATTGCTGATCCATTATTGTTTGTACATTGTGTAATTTCCTCCTTCCTGTTGAAATTGTTGTCGTGTTTAGTCTCGGATAGAAATGCTGCGATTGATATAAGATATCTACCTCGTTGAAAAGGATGTCGTGATCTTCGGAGAGAGCGTGCTCTGCTACTGCTGACTTTTGTGTTTGTCCCAGCCTGCAACTCCTCTTGTGTTCCGTAATCCTCGTGTTGACACTGCGTTTTGTGGTGCCAATGTATACCGAGCTATGGAACTCGGTAAACTCCGGGTGCCTATAGGTGATCTCTGCGGTCTTTTGCCGATCTCAAGCTCTGTTGTATTGTTTGAGTGGATCTAAAAACAATTTTAACACCATGCTTTTCCAGTAGCCTGCCGATCCTGTCCTTTACTTTATATTGTATTTTGAACGGCCGTGAAAGCCTTCACAGTCTTATAACACTTCATTTTGTTTCTATTTTTATATTGCGAAAGCCGGAAAACATTATATATACATCATTCACTTATTTTTGGCACCTCGTTACCTTTGTAATCTTCATTTTTTTTATACCTATCTCTTTTCGGCACATGTTAGGAGGTTACGAGAAAACTGTCAAAATCATTGGTTCAACGCCTACTTGATGACAATAATAAGTGAATGGTTTATAGTTACTATAATAATGTTAGTTTTCATCTTCTTTTTATTAATAATTTTGGTTTAATAAGACCTCCTTAATATATATTATGTTTTCTCTTCCCAGGTGAATGACTCTCCCCATAGGACTAAGTTGATTCCAAGGGCTTCCAAGCCCGGCGAAGAGAATGCCGCCGGAGTACAACCCAACGGGAATTAAAGACAATTAATTTAAATAATTTATTAACATTTCTATTGTTACGTCTTGTATGCTTTTATACCTGTCGAAAATAATATTTTTTAACGTATTTATATGGTTTTGTTGTGGCGGGGCATAAAGGCATACTTTTCCGTATTTTATATTTTATAAGTTGTACGAGTTAGCTAGTCTTTTCTGACCAAAAAAACAGGGCTAAATAATTTTCCTCGCCTTTGAGTGTAACAAAGGCATCATTCCTAGTATAATAAAAAGGCAGTTTTTGTTCGTTTTCTGTTGATAGCAGTATTAAAACTTGGTCGCAGGGGTGGAAAATAAGTGAAAAATCTGTCTTTTTGCGACATTGCCAAACTGTTATATTCTTATGAGTTGTTAAAACAATAAAGTGCCTTCTGAAAATACCATTTTCTGTCTGTGCTTGGGCCTTTCAAACGTGTAAATACATAGATCAATATTGTCAAGCACAGACGCGTTTAAACACCAATATGGTAGTTCTGTGATATGCAGAAAAGTGATAATAATAGTGAATACTACAGTATTCGTGTATTCACATAGTTGTGTGTAAGTGAACATTTGAGCAACTTTTGTCGCGTTATTAAACTGCCAAAAACACACTATACATTAGAACAATTTTGTAGTAGCAACAAAGATTTATTTAATTATCTAACATTGTAAGTAGTACATTTGACTCGAATAATTCTTGATTATTATTATTGTTATTTTTAGTTTCAAGTTATAGAAAGTGCACTTGAGGCAAATATTATAGTTTTTAAAGAGTTATATATAACTCATTCACCTATTTTGCCATCTCGTTAGCAATATTTTCCAACGCCTACTTTGAAGTCAATAATAAGTGAATGGCTTATACCTGGTACATACAATTTGTCTTATCATTTATAATTTCAAATGTTGTTGTGCCTTTTTGAAATATGTATTTTTTTCGTTAATAAACAAATTTAAATAATATATTTTCAGTTTTTTATTTGAATTTTTTCTACAAAAATAATCACTGGCGTGCCCTTTTTTCTTAATACCCACCAGTGGCTGCTGATACTAAAATTTTCAGGTAAGTATAAGTAGTGAGAGTAAACTTATTATATTCTTAAATATCATCCCAGATAACAAAATATAATCCTGGAATATTCAATTAGGAAGATTGTATAATCTAGAAATATTTCTATTAAATATTCCAGGACTGTATGTGTGATATATATTCCTGGAATAAACTTGAATATTCTAGTCGCATTCTAAGAATAATCCATTTCTATTCCGGGAATAATTAATTTGGATGATTCAATGTTCCATCTGAAGTGAATCACTTATACCAATGAATGTAACAAACATAATAAGAATGAAATTAGTTCGTAAAGAAGCATAAATGCCTCTAAAGCACATTCTAAAACTGCCTGAGAATCGATCATCAAAGGATTCTAGCTTTCAAATTATACGTGCAGGTCTTTCTTGGGATGGAGATGAAAGGGGGAGTTAAAAAGAATAAGAAACCGTTGGATTCTCTCCAATTGGTCCATTTATTCTAAAAATTCCTCAAGTCAAAGTTAGAAATTGAGAAAAAACAATTTGTTCTCTCTTTCTAAAGTTACAGGCGGTCGGTTTTCCAGGCGGAGGAGAGGAAAGAGTCGTCATACCACTTGGAGCCGCTTTTCTTCATCGCAAGGAGCTTCCGAATGAGGGCCCTGGTACAGCAGAGATGGGTGGACCGGGGGACTGTGAAAAGGGCCTCTAAGGCCTAGGCGCAAGGCTTCGGCCACCCCATTGTTTACTACTACTACAGGACTACTACTAAGCGGACATTTTTCTAAATGCCTCCAAAGCACACTCTAAAAGTAACTAAAAATCAACAGCCGAAGGGGTCTATCCCCCAAAATATTGAACCTACGGGACTTTCTTTGGTAGGTAGGTGAAAGACATAAAAAAAAACAACACCAAATCGTTAGATTCACTCCAATTGTTTCTCTCGTTCTAAAGGTACAGGCGGTCGCGGTTTTCCAGACTGAGGTGTTTGCAATACTCCAGGAGGCCAGGGAGCAGAGCAGAACATCTACGTGTACTCCGACAGTCAGGCGGCTCTGCGAGCCATGTGTAGGAGCGGAACGAGTTCAAAGCTGGTTCAGGACTGCATCAGGAATGCCCTAGAGGCACTGGCAGAAACAAAAAGGTAACTCTGGGATGGGTTCCTGGACATAGGGGCATCGAGGGGAACGAGCGTGCTGATGAATCGGCCAAGCGTGGATCCCAGACATGCTTTACTGGACCAGAGCCATGTCTCGGAGTAAGTATAAAAGCTACGTTTCTCACACTCTGAATGAGTGGGCATTGGAGAGTACAAGGACAAACTGGACACACTCAGGAATATGTAGACAGACCAAGGAAATCTACCCTAACCCGGATAGATCCAAGACCTCGTGGCTTCTTAGGAGAAGCCGGCTATGCCTGGGAGACCTTATAGGAATCTCTACTGGACACTGCAGACTACACAGGCACATGCACCTTCCACTTTGCACCCACTGGGGAGCAGGGGAAGAGTCGTCATACCACTTTCTGGGAGTGTGTCAAAGGTGGGCGCGACTGCGCCGTCGGACATTTGGAGCCGCTTTTCTTCATCGAGAGGACGAGAGGAGCTTCCGACCCTGAAATGGGACAACGGGATACTCTCCTTCATTAGAGGGACGGGTGCGCTGGGAGGACTGTGAAAAGGGCTTCTATAATAACATTAATAATAGCGTTTTCGGTTGGCGGCTCTATAAGAGCACCTATATTCCTATCCTTTGTTTGCTCAACAAGAATGTAAGGATGGGAATACCATCAGAGCGCTCTAGAGTCACCACACTAAAACACTGTTATATCTAGTGTTTTACAGATTACACTTCCTTCCTCCACCTCCTTCCTCCACAAATCCCTCAGCCTGCTAGACCAATATCCATACATATTTGAAATGGAACATATAATTAGTGCTAAAATTGAGATATTATCATCCCTTTTTATTTAATGTCAATGAAGTCGTATAGGGCATGGCAATGGGCAAAATAATTTTATAGCTACGCCACTGATAGTGATAGTGTATAACACCACTAAGTGGGGTCACTTTAATTCTTAATTTATATAACAGTACTTAAGAGTCAAGAGATTGAAACGAGAAAGAAACGTTTAGGAAATAGGTAAACACACTTGGAAGCTGCTACCAGTGTCAGTGCACTGTCTCAGAGCGTTAAAATATAACAAATGATTGACCTCATATAAATAGAACTATATACCTAGTCCATGGCACTTTCATGCGGCAGGCGGCTTGAATTTTAAATTTCCGGTTGTTTATACCCTCCCGCTTTTTTCTCAAGCTTTAGGACTTGAAAACAAAATTTTTAGTCAATCTAAGAATTATCAATTAATTAAAACAAATTGAATAAACAAGGTATTTGTCTTATCATAAGAAAAAGTATAGGTATATATTTTGAATTCGGCACAATTTCAAACGTGGCGCGCAGACTCGGCTACAATCGTAGAGCTTCCGGTACGTCATCGACAGAATCTGCTACGAAGGTGAGGACGGAGCTCAAACCCGTAGTCTCTTCCTTTTTGACTGGTTTGTCGCCCGGTGCGGTTGCCGTCTCGTTAAGTTGTTAAATTTCAAGTGTTGCTTAAAATTCTAAGTTTGTTCAACTGTTGCATTTATACAATTCCAATCCGTAAGTACCTGATCCATTGTTTTATCGTTTTCGCCAGGTGAAATTCGTGTTTTTCGCGATTTAATCGGTGAAAAAGTGTCTGTCGGCTTTCACCACGTGTCGGTGGTTCGATATAAATGGCCGCCATATGTTGAAATATTGCCGAATCGCCTTTTTCCCGTTTGATTTTCTCACTGTTTCGATAAACACGAGTTACACCTGCAGTTATTTTGGTGGTGGTGCATTTCCCATTGGATAAAACTAGCTCCCCTGGGCATAAAAAGACACCTCGGCATATGCCGACAAGGACTAATTATCTTTTTACATTTTGCAATCTCCACCTGTTGTTTTTTTTGCAAAATAACCTCTTGAATTGATTCCAAGAAACACGTGCTTTTTGATTTTCATAATTTTTTTTTCATCTCTTCCAGGTCAACATGGGTAAAGAAAAGGTTCATATTAACATTGTAGTAATCGGTCACGTAGATTCTGGTAAATCTACTACTACTGGCCATTTGATTTACAAATGTGGTGGTATCGACAAACGTACCATCGAAAAATTCGAGAAAGAAGCCCAAGAAATGGGTAAAGGTTCCTTCAAATATGCCTGGGTATTGGACAAATTGAAGGCCGAACGTGAGCGTGGTATTACCATTGATATTGCCCTGTGGAAGTTCGAAACAGCCAAATACTATGTGACCATTATTGACGCTCCTGGACACAGGGATTTCATCAAGAACATGATTACCGGAACTTCTCAGGCTGACTGTGCAGTACTGATTGTAGCCGCTGGTACTGGTGAATTTGAGGCTGGTATCTCAAAGAATGGACAAACCAGAGAACATGCTCTTCTCGCCTTCACCCTTGGAGTAAAACAACTTGTCGTTGGTGTCAACAAAATGGATTCTACTGAACCACCCTACAGCGAACCTCGTTTTGAAGAAATTAAAAAGGAAGTCTCATCTTACATCAAGAAAATTGGTTACAACCCTGCTGCTGTTGCTTTCGTACCCATTTCTGGATGGCACGGAGACAACATGTTGGAACCTTCCACCAAGATGCCATGGTTCAAGGGATGGGCTGTTGACCGTAAAGAAGGCAAAGCTGAAGGAAAGACCCTCATTGATGCTTTGGATGCCATCCTCCCACCTAGTCGTCCTACTGACAAACCTCTTCGTCTTCCACTTCAGGTATGCAGTTTTCCAAAATTAATTTTAATAATTTCTAAATATTTTTTGTTTTGTTACAGGATGTTTACAAAATTGGTGGTATTGGAACAGTACCAGTCGGTCGTGTTGAAACTGGTGTCCTCAAGCCTGGAATGGTTGTGGTGTTTGCTCCTGCTAACATCACCACTGAAGTCAAGTCTGTTGAAATGCACCACGAAGCCTTGCAGGAAGCTGTCCCTGGTGACAATGTAGGTTTCAACGTCAAGAACGTCTCAGTTAAAGAATTGCGTCGTGGCTATGTTGCTGGTGACTCCAAGAACAACCCACCTAGGGGAGCTGCCGACTTTTTGGCCCAAGTCATTGTACTCAACCACCCTGGACAAATTTCAAATGGCTACACCCCTGTATTGGATTGTCACACTGCCCACATTGCTTGCAAATTTGCTGAGATCCAACAGAAAGTTGACCGTCGTTCTGGAAAAGCAGTAGAAGAGAACCCCAAAGCCATCAAGTCTGGTGATGCTGCCATTGTCACATTGGTCCCCACCAAACCCATGTGTGTGGAATCCTTCCAGGAATTCCCACCCCTAGGACGTTTTGCTGTCCGTGACATGAGGCAGACTGTGGCTGTAGGAGTCATCAAGAGTGTCAACTTCAAGGATGCCGGAGCTGGCAAAGTCACGAAAGCCGCAGAAAAAGCTTCCAAGGCTAAGAAGTAGTAGTTGGGGTTATTTTTATAATTATATTTTAATATTTAAATATTATTTTTAAAACTTCAGTTAAAAAAGTTTTGAAATGACGCGACTACTTTGAAACTTGAAACCAATAAAAAAATGATTTCCTAAATGTGTTGTTTAATATCTAACTGGTTTTTTTATTTTAAGTTTGAATGTTATAGGAGCTTGATGACTTTGTAATAATAAAAAACTTAAAAAAGATTTGTTTCTCAGCTTCCATAATGCACTTTACCTTTAGTGATGAATAAATTACATATTAATCGGATAGGTATCTATAATGGTGCATGCGCAAGGTTATTAATGTTTTTCAGGCAAAAGGTAACTGAAATTTGGATATATTAAGTCCTTTTTTTGATTATGCATAGACTACTCTTCGATAGTTGCATTGCAATAATTCTAAATAGGTAAAAATTATAAATTAAATGACCTAAATGTGTAACATGGCAACACTGTGACCAGATAAAAATCATTGATTTTACTGCACAAAGTAGTCTTACTAGGGCTTTAGGCACAAGGTGGTTGTCTCGTAAATCTGAAAATCAATCAAGTTGGTGTAATTATTAATTCTAGCAGGTGATATTTAATTAAACAAATAATCTATTAACACATGTGGCAACGTTGCATCAGCCCTTAAATGTCTCCATCATATGGGCGATGACGGTAAAGCTAAGGCTTTGATAACTTTTCAACAGAGGGCGTCAGCTTCTTTTACAGAAATTGCCGAGGGAAATTCAAATTAAACCAGTCCAGTTTATCAAAAGAATAAATTTTTAGTTATAGTATTACATACGTAGTAAAGGGGCAAGAATAGGTAAGAAAAGATTAATAAGAAAGGTTGTGTGAGTGAACATTGAACAATAATAAAACCTGGGCGGTACATCTTTCCTCCCCACAAAATCCCATTTTATTGAAGACGATTACTGCGCAGGAGTGCGCATGGCTATAAGATATTGCTGTCATTATTTTTATTTTATTTATTTTTACATTTTCTCGTAACGATTTTTAAAAATGTTTTAATCGGACAATACTTAACGGGATTTAAGGGCACTTAAGTGTGATTTTTTTTTATCGGGAAAACGCCCTTAACGTGAACTTTTGTCTCAAATCTCATCCCCCGACTCAGCTCTACCCCCTCCACTACCCAGACGATTCGTGACGTATGTTCTGTCATTATAGACAATTTTAAGAACATTTTTGTTCCTTTAATTATCACCTGAATTGTTAACACAAAATCAAGCTATTTTTGTATATTTAATATAAAATAAACTAGTTTATTTGATTTTAAGTAGCTTCCTTCGTCTCTTTTAATTTATATCTTTAGTATTCATATTGATATCGGGTTTTAATGAAGTGTGACATCTAGACAAACTTGGAGTTTTAAGAAAATTTAATATTTATTTTTGTTAAAATCTAAACCGATTCAGGTGTATACTTATTTGCATATCGACCGGGCCGTCGAGATCGTCTTATTTCTTGCGAAATCGAGGTTAGAGTTGTGTGTGCAAATTGAAGCAGAATGAAAACAGGGTACATTCAGCCAAGAGATCATTTTCTGTATATCTAAGGTAAACTGTAGTTAAAAGGCGAAAGTAGACAGCTAACTGTATGATAAACATCTAAAACCCATTGCTTGCTTCTTTCTGCTTCACATATTTCTATACATCTATCAAAACACAACCTCAGCAAATTATTTTTGCTGTGGCAGTTTCAGCTTTAAAAGAAGCATATGGTTTTCCAGGTGCCTGTCTTCTACACCATGACTTCAGAAACACCCTCTGGTCCCATGTAGATGTGTACTGAGCGTTTTACATTCTTAAATATTCCCAAAGCTGTTTGGTTAAAGTAAGTGCAACCTCATAATGGTTGTTTATTCATTTTCATTGGGAATTCTTTCTCAGGTCTAGCTGCATGGCCAAGACAAGCAAAACTCGCAGGAGGATGGACCGGTATTTTAAAAACTTTCAAAAAAATTCATTTACTTTCAACAGCAGTAGAAGGGGGGCTATGACAACCAGGCATAGGAAATGGGAGGCTGTTAGAAGACTGAGCAAAAAATTAGTTGCAGGTAAAGCTCTATCACATTACACATTTTATAACTTAATTTACAACACCCATTTCATATACATAATCCACATTTAAAATGCCCAATATGCTGACATCACAAGAAAAAATATTTTGGTCTTTACAGCTAGTTTGGGCTGTTGTAGTTGACATGTAGCTGAACACTTTGTTTCTGTACCTTTGATTGTTATCCAAAATTATATAACCATGAATGGCTCCACTAATTTCATAACCATATTGTTATGTTCTTGAATTTTACAATTCCACAGCTAAACTTTATTTTTCCTTTCTGCTTTAACTATAACATATATAGGTAATGACAGGGAATGAGCCACAATTTTATAACTGAAATATTTAGGTGTCTCAACTGCATATGCTCCTCCAATTTCCGATTAGAACTTAACTAAAAAGATTGCAATGGGAAAGAAATAAAGGTTGTTGGGTTAATTAGAATTCTATAGATTTGTACTTTTACACAACATAACTTTTCAGCACCCTTCATGGTTCATTATTACATCTCATTCATGTGCATGATCAGTGATTATTGACTTTTTATGTAACAGTTTGTGTTTTCTATGAGTGCAGTTTTAAGTACATTATGTAATGAATTTGCTTTAATTGTTTGTGTTAATGCAGTTACCAATACCATCAACATAGAATACATCCTGCATATTGTTGTATTTTTATATTTCTTGCTCTTGCAAAATTCTATAATTGTGTTTTATGTTTCTAATAACCTTCAAACAGTTTGAGCCAAAGTTTGATTCTGGGCCCATACAAGTGTTTAAACAATTAATCTTCTTACAACTATTTGTATTTTGTAGTTACATCATTCCACAGAGATAGTCAAACCACTATTTATTAAGATGTAGTTTAATTCATTGAAGTTGTACACAGTTTAAAATCAATTCAATAAATAAATCCTTAAATTTAAATTTCAATATAGCGCTCTTTTGACAAATTCTATTTTTTTCTCATCCATGAAAATATGAAACTACTAAACTACATTTACTTAATAGATATAAATTACCATAAACTCACACCAGAAAGGATAGTTTTGATTCAAATTCTCCTCTTTATTTAAATCAAAAAGAAAAGTATTTTGACCTTTAGGTCCACCTTTAGTGTGACTGTTGAATTCAGTACTTTGTTGGGTGGTGTTTGATATTTGGGGCTTTATATTGATGAGGGACTTAAGTTTGATGCTCACATTTCTACTTTGTGCTCAAGCGTCTCTTTAGCTTGTTTTTCTGTTCAAATAGCTCTGAAAGCCTTGGAGTGTCTGTTGTGAGGAATGGTCTACCAGTTCCTAGTTGAAGTATGGCATATGCTTTAGGGGTACCTACTTGAAGGATCAGACTCTTAAAACTGTTTTCTAGCTACAGAATTGCATTGCAATTAAAAATTCGCAGAACCTCTTTGCTTAGTCTTGAGAAGGCATGTAATGTGACCTTTAGATCTATTTTTGATGTGACTGTAGGGGGCAGTACTTTGTTGGAGTGTGTTGGCGCTTTACCATATTTGGGGCTTCATATCACTGGGGGACTTATTGATTGCCCCATTTGTACCTTTTGTATAATGCTGCCCATGTGTAAACTGATGCTTCTTCCATTATAAAAGAGAGGTGAATCAAGAAATTCTGATATTTGCTTTTGGGGTACTTCAGTATCACACTGTTTTCTGGCTGCAGAAGTGTTTGATAAAAAAATCTCAAATCCGCTCTGTTTAGTCTCAAGAAGACAAGTGGTTTGACCTTTAGGTCTGCCTTTGATGTGACTGTAGGAGGCAGAATTTTGTTGGGGTTAGTTCAGGTTAGTGTTGGGGCATGTTGGCGCTTCACAATGTTTGGTCTTCCTATCGATGGGGGACTTATTGATGCCCACATTTGTACCTTTTGTACAACGCTGACCATGTGTAGACTGACGTTTCTTCCATGCTTACCATAGAGAGGTGAAGCAAGAAATTCTGACATTTGCTTTTGGGGTACTTGCAGGATCAGGCTGTTTCAAACTGTTTTCTTTCTGCAGAAGCGTGTGATACTAAACCTCAAATCCTCTTTGTTTAGTCTCAAGAAGACAAGTTATTTGATCTTTTTGGTCTGCCTTTGATGTGACTTAGTAGGCAGAACTTTGTTGAGGTTAGCTTAGGTTAGTGTTGGGGCATGTTGACGGTTCTTATCAATGGGGGACTTATTGATGCCCACATTTGTACCTTTTGTATAATGCTGCCCATGTGTAGACTGATGTTTCTTCCATTATAATAGAGAGGTGAAGCAAGAGATTCTGACATTGTTTTTGGGGTACTTGCAGTATCAGACTGTTTTCTGGCTGCAGAAGTGTTTGATGAAAAAATCTCAAATCCTCTTTGTTTAGTGTCAAGAAGACAAGTTATTTGATCTTTTGGGTCTGCCTTTGATGTGACTGTAGGAGGCAGAACTTTGTTGCAGTTAGTTCAGGTTAGTATTGGGGCTAGGGTTGCCACCTCTCCGGATTTCACCCGGAGACTACGGTTTTTGATATAAGGTCTTCGGGCTCCGAATTATCCGTATTTTCTCCGGAGATGATTATTTTCATGCCAGGAATTAGATAATTATTTGACAACAGCAACTTTAGTAAGCTGAAGCGAGCCGTGACCCATTTTTATTTGGAAGCTGTTGGTACTGTTGCCAACCATCCATTATTTGAAAGGACAGTACTTTATATTAGGATATTGTACTTTGAGCTTTTATGAGTTGTGAAAAAAGTCTATGTCATTTAAAAACAAAATATCTGCTTCAAGAAATATTAATTTAATTAACATTTGGTGGTGAATTAAATTCAAAACAATTGTTTCTAGCATATTTTTGGTACCGAAGGGTTAATTTAAGTCACAATTTAGAAAAAGTGGGTGTGGCACCTCAAAAAATTTTTTGCGCACAAAATCTGCCAGTTGAGTCTTCTTTAAAGGTGATAACCCTAGTTGGGGCGTATTGGCACTTTACATGTTTGGGGCTTCATATCAATGGGGGACTTATTGATGCCCATATTTGTACCTTTTATATAACGCTGTCCGTGTATAGACTGATGTTTCATCCATCACTATAGAGAGGTGACGCAAGAGATTGTGACATTTGCTTTTAGGGTACTTGCAGTATCAGACTGTTTTCTAGTAGCAGAAGTGTTTGATAAAAAAATCTCAAATCCTCTTTGTTTAGTCTCATGAAGACAAGTCATTTGATCTTTAGGTCTGCTTTTGATGTGATACCTATATCAATGGCTTTGATATGTCTGTAGGAGGCAGAATTTGGTTGACGTTAGTTCAAGTTAGTGTTGGGACTCATATCAATGGGGGACTTATTGATGCTCACATTTGTACCGTTTCTTTAACGCGGTCTATGTGTAGACTGATGTTTCTTCCATCACCATAGAGATGTGAAGCAAGAAGTTCTGACATTTGCTTTTGGAGTACTTGCAGTATCAGACTGTTTTCTGGCTGCAGAAATCTTTGTCAAAAATTCTCAAATCCTCTTTGTTTAGTCTCAAGAAAACAAGTCATTTGATCTTTAGGTCTGCTTTTGATGTGATACCTATATCATTGGTGCTCACATTTGTTCCTTGTGCTTGAAGGTCTCATTAGCTTGTTTTGCTGTTCAAACTGCTCTTAAAAGCCGTGGAGTGTATATTGTGAGGAGTGTCTATCACTCTCTCCTTTAAGATGGCATATGCTTTAGGGGTACTTGCAGGATCAGACTCTTTATAATTGTTATCTGGCTGCAGAAGCATACAATTAGATCATTGAGTGGGTTGAGACCATTTTGTGTCACTAATGATATTAACATTCCCAACTTTATTTATTCTGGAGACCTCCTGCCTGATGCACAGAAAGCATGATGTCGGGGTTAGTTCAGGTGAGTGTTGGGGCTTGTTGGCGGTTCACAATATTTGGGGCTTCATACCATTGTGATCTTTTGGGACTGCCTTTGAGGTGACTGTAAGAGGCAGCACTTTGTTGGGGTTAGTTCAGGTTAGTGTTAGGGCGTGTTGGCGCTTCACAATGTTTGCGGCTTCACATCACTGGGAGACTTATTGATGCTCACATTTGTACGTTTTGTATAACGCTCTCCATGTGTAGACTGATGTTTCTTCCTTCACCATAGAGAGGTGAAGCAAGAAATTCTGACATTTGCTTTTGGGGTATTTGCAGTATCAGACTGTTTTCTGGCTGCAGAAGTGTTTGATAAAAATTCTCAAATCCTCTTTGTTTACTCTCAAAAAGACAAGTTATATGACCTTTAGGTCTGCCTTTGATGTGTCTGTAAGAGCCAGTACTTTGTTGAGGCATGCACTTCATGCTATTGGTTATATCAATGGGGGACTTATTGATGCTCACATTTATTCCTTGCGCTTGAAAATCTCTTTAGCTTGTTTTGCTGTTCAAACTGCCCTTAAAAGCCGTGGAGTGTATATTGCGCGGAGTGTCTACCACTCACTTCTTTAAGATGGCATATGCTTTAGGGGTACTTACTTGAAGGATCAAACTCTTTGTGTGAAGTGTTATCTGGCTGCAGACGCATACATAGGTTGAAACTTTTTGTGCCACTAATGATATTAACATCCTCAGCTTTATTTATCCCAGAGACCCCCTGCCTGATACACAGAAAGCATGATGTGGGCTAGGATTAGAATGGGCTGCGTTTCTTCATTGTGCTGGTGCCCATTTTATTATAAGTGCCCTTTTAGGGCATTCCACATGTTATTGGTTTTGAACAATTTTTAATAATTTGTTACTTGACTTAAGTGATACTTCTAAACCCATTTACTTCTGACGTTAGGTGAAATCATTCAATATGGATGAAACCATCCTACTCAGACTCCATTGACCTGTATTTATCCGAAAAATTTGTCTAGTTGTGGTATGCTGTTAGTTCTACATTGCTTTTAAAATTTTAGGTTTTCAAACTTTATTTCTTGAATTACGGTGCCTGCCCTTCTTTTAATGTCAGATACTTTTAGCATTGAGAATGTAGGTATATTCTTTGGAAAATAAAGCTATAATTGATTGATTGATTGAATAAAATGGCTCATTATCTTGATTACTGAAGTAGGTATCATCTTTAATAGATGCATTACATTATTGCCTTATTTGACATGAATGAACTAGAACATGCTAAGCTAGAAGTGCTTATTTTTACATTCAGCGTTCAAGAATATGTAGAGATATTAAGTATTTATGGACAATACAAAAAAGGTTTTGCTGTCCCTGTCTAGACTGAAGCTTCTCCCTTATGCTCACCATAAGGAGGGGAAGCAAGAAATCCCGACAATAATATGACAAAGACTTTCTTTTGCGTTAGCATAGACCCAGAGTTCATTAATCGTAGCAAAAACACCAATCTTATGGCTCATTGAATTCAGCAATTTGTCATCAAAAACTGAACTCTCTCGACTGTATAGAGCCAATTCGATCAAGGAAACTCGGTCTCAAACTGTACGGTGTTATATTTAGATTTTTAGCAGAATACAATTAAAGCTTACTACATTTTTTGCATGTTGAAGAGCTAAACTGATCTATCTAATTATATTATAAAGTATAAGTACCTATTGTTTATAAACATTTTGGGACACATATCATAGAGCCATAGGTAGTGTTCTTGATCTTTGTTTTATGGAGCTCTTAAAGAAGATTCTTAATTTTAGAAGCACTTTTCTATCATTCTATGACTAATTAACTCAACAACACCTACTTTCGTCTTAGAAATTGTTGAATAAATCTGTGTTCCATAATTTTAAGCAGTTTTGTTTGTTATCTTTTGAGTACTTATTTGTTTTTATTTATTGGTATATCATTTGCACAAACGGTATTTAAGCCAGGGTTAAGTTAAGTTTTGTTCTGATAGACACATTTTTCATATGATTTGTCTCATTTAAAACAAAACTTAACTTAACCCTTGCGTATATAAATAATATTTGTGCCAATGAGGGTAAGTAATCAATATTTATTAAGGTAAACCTAGATGGAAATATTTTTGTTGAAAACGTTTTCGTCTATTTTCTGTATAAATTTCTGTTCTATATTCTGTATAAATAGAAATATCACGTCGGTACCTTACTCATTGTAGGTGATATGCAGTCATAGCTTACAAGAAACGAAGGTCAACAGAACAATAGAAGAAATATAAATGTGTTATCAAACTTCTGTGAATGTATTGTTAGGAACTCATTGGGTGATTAAAAGTCAGTGTTGAGTAACACATTGCTCGTTTAAAAAAGATATTTATCATTAGTCATGTCATATCACTGATTGTAAAAGGAATAACATTCCAAAAGACCAATCAGTTTTATACTTACTGGTGATAATGGTAACTGCTGATGCCAATTCAGGGCATAAAATATTACTATGATGGATAAAAGGCGGCAACTTTTGCTAGATATGTTTTTGTAATTACCATTTTTGAGATTAGTTTTATGACAATAATTATTGTTATAAAACCAGAGTGGAGAAAAAATAATGTTATATATAAATAAATACCTACCTAATTAACGCTTTACTCTACGAACCTATTTAAGTTGTTATTAGTTTAGCTCTGATGCCCCAGAGATGTATAAAAATCGCTCTGCCTATTTTTCTCAAAACGTACTGTAGAAACTCTCCTCAACCTAAATAATTTTGATTTTAACTTTAATAAAAAACACAAACCTGATGAATTTGCCTTAAATTAATGATTGTTCGTCATGATTGTGTCTTTACACATTTTTAAGTACCTATAGCAGAAAAAATTAATTGTTTGACGTTTTCTATATAAGAATCGGTAGGTACGTATCTAAACTAATAACAGGGGTTAAAAGAAAGTTTTAGTGATTTATCCAGAAGGCAGTAGATAATCCAAAGCTGATAAAAATAACTTTACATAGTATTTTAATTTTATATCAGTGGCTACTAAAAAGTTAAACACTGACCAAAACTTCTGACCCTTAAGGTTCGTCTTGACAGCTAAATGCTGTCTTGATTAACTCTACTATGAGAGATTAACTCTCTGGAAAACCTGAAACTTTGACTTGAAACACCACCTGAAAAAAAGTTTGATAAATAATATTTTTTGTGAATAATCTGCCATTTTTTTAATGCAACTTTCCTCTACAGATGAAGATCACGCCAGAGCAAAAGTTCCTAAAGAAACCCAACACGTAGACCATGAAGTACAACTTCTCCCTCGTAAAGATGTTGTGCTGTATGGCACCATCCCCGCGATGGAGCAGCGGCTCTTTAGCAAGTGCAAAAACTGCGATCACGTATTTAATCCCATTGATATTCAATCGCATAAGAACTGCTCGAGAAGCCTCATACCTCACTTGGGGCTGCTCAAGAAGAAGGTTCAAGCTAAAAATGGAAATAGCAAAAAAGTGAACTCTAACGGAAACACTGGAGCCCTCGCCATAAACAGTATTGCTCCGGGGACTTTGTGTGCGTTGGAAGGGTCTCTGGACTTTGAATTTAAGGTAAGTTGATCACCACGATTCTGAGTTCTAAAAGCTTTATTTAGACATGGTTTTAACGGCTCCATAGAAACGAGCGCTTTGCAATTTGTCGCTAGATTATTAAAGCTAAATTCCAAATCAGTTTTTTTTTAGTAAAATTACTGAGAATATTAATTTACCCTGAAAAGGAGTCGCACGAAACACCTAGTTGACGTTTCGGCAGCAATTTGAAAACACCTGATATCAACTGGTTAAAAGATTATAATTAACAAAGTTACTAACATTCATCAGAGTTTTATATGTAAACTTATAAATGTGGTATTTTTTCATCAATGCCTGAATAGTGATGGGTAAATTTCTGAAGAAACATTAGGTAGTTAGTTGATGATGTACTGTTTTAAAATATTTTGACTTGGCAACGCAGCTCCAAATTTACAAACTTTTTTATAGCGTTGCATATTTTCATTACAGAGACCGTTTACTCCTCCCCCAATGAAAGCTGCAAAAGCGGACACTCGTTCGGCCTCACCGTCGATGCCTCAGCTAAAAGTGTCCGTAACAAAGATTGGCTTATCGAAGTCCTCAAAATCGACAGCAGCTACGACTTCGACCACCGCATCAACGACAACTACCTCCAGTAACAAGACCGATAGTAAAGTTTCCTCTTCAAAAAGCGCGACTTCTGGCGTTCATCATTCGCCGAGAAGTTCCTCTGGGCACCATAGTTCAAGGTCTGGACATAGTCCAAAAGCTCCTGCTTCTTCTTCGTCCGGTCATCACACTTCAAAAAGCCCCTCTGGCCATCATAGCCCCAGAAGTCCTTCGTCCTCTTCTTCAAGCCATCATACTTCAAAAACTGCTTCGTCAGTGCATTACAGTCCAAGGTCTCCTTCAAAGGGCGGTAGTCATCACGGAAGCAGCCATAGGAGCAGCAGCGGCAGCAGCAGCAGCAGCAGCAGTCACCATTCAAAATGTAAATTTCCATTTCTCTACTATTATTTTGTTATTCGTTTTTGTTATGCAATCTCCAGCTTCCTCTTCAAAAGTCACTCCTATGGACACTCTGCCACCAGCAGCCAGCTCTCCCTCTTCGCACCATCACCATAGCCATAGTAGACACAAGAAGTCGTCCTCTTCTGGGTCTTCGAAGCGGAGCAGCAATGGCAGCACCAGCGCAAGCAGCAGTAGCAGCGCTAGTAGTTCGGCGGCTTCAAAAATCCTTCCAAAAAATTACGACCCCGATACGCATTGCGGAGTTACCGAGGGAAATAAAGGTCCTTGCATGCGTCCAATTACCTGTTCAAATCATAGAGTGAGTTCATCTGTTTATAAAGTGTATAAAAGGTACTATTGGCTCTGTTACTTGCAGCTGCATCTTCGGAAACAAGTGCCCGGTAGGAGCAAAGACATACATCAGCTAATGGCTGAAAGAAAGGCAGCGAAGGAAAACGATTTAAAGCACCCAGCCGTTCCTTATTCTTATACGCCCCCAAACAGGGAAGCAAAAAGCACAATAAGTTCAAATACAACCTACGTTCCCGTTGTGGGCCAAGTTGCAAGCACAAGCATTGATGGTGCCGGGGCTAATACGTTTGTACATATAATGCCTAGAATTTCAACTCACTACACTAGACTGTCGACATCTACCTCGGTTTTAGCAAAGGTACGTACGGTTCTGGTTATTTGCCGCTTTTTTGATGATTTCAATTTCAGAAACCTGCTGCTGCTGAAGCAAAAAACGAACCCGCAAAGGCGCTAATAAATGGCTGCATAACCCGGGCAAAAAACTTAGAAAATACTCAAGATAGTGTGGTTGGGACGGTTCCAATCGTGATCATGCCTGTTAGTCCCGTTTCGGTCGTGAGTTCAGTCCAGGTAAGTGCGACAAAGCTCCTTCTATATATCTTTGAATTTCTTGATAATAATTGTCGTCGAAATTTAAAATAAGAATTGTAAAATGAATGGCTTGGATCAACAAAAGGATTCCGCGATGCCAATAGTTATATCTGGCGACGTTTCAGCTCAACAAAGGGAGCCATCCTCAGGACAATACAACATTTGTCACTCCTTTTAAGTGCGATCTGTTGTCTCTGAATTTTCTGATAATTGTTCTCGAATCTTAGAATCGTGTAAGGGGAATGAATTTACTGCATTGCACTACATCTCACTGTTTTACTAAATGAAATTTTTCTCCAAATAATCACTATTTACTATCATTTTTTTAAATGCGACGAAGCTTCTTCTGTCTTCTCTGAATGTCCTGATAATTGTTGTGGAAACTTACATTAAGAATTGTAAGGCGAATGATTTGGTTAAAACGACTCTGAGATGCGAACTGTTATAATTACCAACGTTTTGACTCTACGAACAGAGCCATCCTCAGGACAGTACAACACGTGCCACTCCCTTTGCACCACACTTTGCCGTTTTACTAAATGAACTTTTAAGAATTGTAAGGCGAATGATGTGGTTTGGATCCTTAAGACAACAGCGCGATGCGAGCCGTTATAATTGTCGACGTTTCGGTTCTACAAATACAGCCATCCTCAGGACAATACAACACGTGCCACTCCCTTGCACTACTCCCTACTGTTTTACTGTATGGAGTTTTTGTTCCCATAATCACAATTTACAATAATCTATTTACCGCGTAACTACACACGGACGACCGACAACACACAATGGACTATTGTACTGTCGGTCAGACAAAACTATTGGGTTAGCAAAACGTTACTACTATAGAGAAGCGTTTATCGAGCAAGTAAGCCAGATTTGCTTACTTGCTCGATTAACCAACGTAACCCTATGGCAACTTTTCAAGGATCTTCAAACAGATAGACATACGGTCGGCCGAAACTTAGGTCCCTGCTCCGGCGTCATTTTGGACGCCTTAGCTAAGGGGGGGGGGGGGGGGGTACTCCTAAAATCTCTGTTCAAAACTATTGAATATGGAACAATTGAGGTCACCTGTGTCTTGTTAAGATGTTATCAATACCGCCAGCCTAACGCGGGAAGCGAACAAAGAAATTCTGTCAATTCTTAACTCTACCAAAGTTAAATCCTCGATGAGATGACAGAAGCTATCAAGTTTGATGTCAACGCGATTGCAAATAGTGTTGGCTCTGGAACATTATATTAGACCTAGCCGTTTAAAGATGGTAGAAAGGCACGACGTTCCCTCACCTGGGATCAGAACACAGACTCCTCCAGTAACCATGAACAGTCGATATGGTTCCGCTACAAAGAAGAAATGAACATCAACGACTGAGAGACAACCTGCACAAAATAGCAACGTGATTAACTCATCTCCCCGGGTAAATAATATCCTCCCTATACGTAAGGTACTTCAGAAATCTTTTCTGTGGACCTAAGTTTGAGCCCTGCGGAACACCAGACATTGCGGAATACACAGACATGGTATATCGCTCTATCTCCACGTACTGGAAAAGGTCCGCTAAATACGAACTAAAAACTCCAACCAGTCTCCGAGAAAAACCAAACTGGTGCTCCAGTTTAAAGAGTAAGCTTGCATGATCAACGTAATCAAAGGCCTTCTGAAAGTCGGTGTAAACTTGTGTCCGATCATTTAACACTCATGCTGGGAAAGGCACGCAAGGTTCAGAAAGGGGGACAACACTCTTTCTTTTCTTCAGGGGATAACAGTTTTTGGTTAATAGAAGTCAATATCTAATGTAAAGTATTTTCTGTGGACCTCGTATGAAACTAATATCTTTGATCTCCGGACCTGCACTAGGATCCCAGGGGAGAATTGAGGAATATTGTTATTTAGCTGTAAAAGGCGGCCGCATGACAGTTTTCATTCATTATGGTTCCGACTCGTAAAGAATCAAGAAGTAAATCTAAAAACCGTAGAAAAGATTAAGAGGGTAAATATGAGGAAAACATTTCACATACACCGTGCTTGGCAATAGTCGAGCCCCACTACACTTAAACCGCGCTTGGCAGTAGTCGGGTCCCACTTCATTTATACCGTGTCTGGCAGTAGTCGGACCCCATTCACTACACCGCGCCTGGCAGTAGTCAGGCCCCAATCCATATACACCGTGCTTGGCAATAGTTGAGCCCCACGACACTTAACACCGCGCCTGGCAGTAGTCTGGCCCCACTTCATCCTACACCGTGTCTGGCAGTAGTCGGGCCCCATTTCATTTATACCGTGTCTGGCAGTAGTCGGTCCTCTATCCATATACACCGTGCTTGGCGGTAGTCGAGTCCCACTACAGTTAACACCGCGCCTGGCAGTAGTCGGGCCTCACTTCACATACACCGTGCCTGACAATAGTCGGGTGTCCCTCACCGCAAAAACCGTCTCATTCCTGGACTTTAACCTTACCGTGTAACCCCGTTCTAAACCAAGATACCGCACTCATCGATTCCTCCACATTTATAATCATCTTCCTCGACCGTCGCATATCCCTGTCTGGGTTGTTTGTAATATTTTGCGTTAGGCAAGTTATAGTTTTATCAGCATCTTGTTGAAAACTATAGAGGATGGCGCCCGAGAAATCCGTTGCACGTCACAACGGTATACACGTTGCTAAAATACCTGGCAAAACCACTAACTATAGATTCAGAGCTTCTATATAAGTGGACTTCGAGTAGCTTAAAGGACGCGGAATTCGAGATCGAGATCTCTTGCTTTCAACGAAAAACTTAGATGTTGGAAGGATCTTGTAAGTCACCCTCGGCCTTGAGTATGTTTCTCTATAGGCAAGATTGAGTTTTGTCCCTATAAAAGAGGGACTTACACTGTCTAAATTTACGGCGGGCATTTACCTTCCGATAGATGTTGATAATGAGCCTTTCTGAACTTGAAAGAAGACTGGATAGTGGGCTCTATTGGAAAATTATTACTCTTGGACAGACGATCATTGAAGCTCACCGCCAATGCGGAATATTGTTCAGCCTCATTAACAAGTGGAACCTCCTCGCTCAGTACCTCAACGCGAAAGTTCGAAAGCACCAAGTCCAATCAATGACCTCTAATATTTGAAATTGCGTTATACTGGACCAATTGTAGCATATTACGGGAATGGGCCAGCACACTGGTGGTTGGAACAACTCGCCAAAACAAAACAAAAATTTTCAGTTTCAGAGTTACACGCCGACGAACCGTCAACAGCAACAACTCCACTGCACAATTATTGGTACTTCAGATCGTGTATTTCGGCCAAATGAATCTTACTATCAGTCAAAAATACCTTTATAGATGTCAACAATTCATTTTTCAACTGGGATAGTTTCTGTTTTGTGAGAAACAATTCCTCCCTCAGTTGATCAATTTATCGTCAAGGCCTTGCATCAGGTTGCTCTGGACCCCGCACTACCTAGCAGAATCTGATGCCTTAGTCTTATCATTCTTACAGTGGTCTCGCAGTGCAATTTTCAGTTCTTTAACTGCTGACTTAAGTTTGTCATTCTCTTAGTCATAGCAAAAGTTTCTCCTGCTTTAAAGCAATCTCCGAGGAACGCGAGGACCTTCTTTTAATTTTCTTGATGTAGTTGACTGTTTCCTGGATTTCACGTCTTAATGATTGTCAAGACAGGATGAGATTGTCAACTAAAATGGTGACAGTCGGGCCTGATTTTGATCGACAGCTTTTATTATGTATAATTTTACATTAAATACAGATCCAATTCGGTTGCTCTCGAAAACTTCAGCCATATTACATGCCCAGGTAATGATTGAATCAGTGGATATTTCATGAATTAAACAAGTAGTATCCTTAATTGGAGTGCAATTTCATTAATGTGCGTTCTATTACCGAAAAGGTACCATGGGATCCTATCGCCGTTTACTTGGCGATAAGGCTTGTATTTGTTTATATTTACAGGTCCACTACACTGATTCGATTTGCACATGTTTACATTATAGATTTAGCGAGAATTGTTGCAAGTTATTGTAGTAGATTTCGCGCGGAGGATTATGATTTCTACACCGTTATGCACAAAATTCTTTTCTTTGCAGTTTGACATAAAGTTTGTCCAATAACTTCACCCACAATCACTAATAGCGTTTTTCACTGACTGCACTGGTGAGCACTGAGTCTATTTCCATCTTTATATTTTAATGATAATAATAATAAACGTCTTTATTAATCAGTATATACATAGTGTCCAATGACACACATACCCACACGCTGGCAGTGGTGGCGAAGTTTAACCTATCGTTATTCTTACACTTAACGGGTTACACATTGGGTGATATAACACTTAAAGGTTATATGACCCAATTTTATCCTAAGACTATCCTCAAGAAAGGGCCTTTATCGATCAGAACAGAACAGTACTGTTTGAGTCTTCTGAGAGTTGATGATCAGATTGTGCCCTCGTGAGTACTCAGAGATCAGCCTCAAATCATTGATGTAACAGCTGTGTATCGTCGGCATAAGACTTTATGTGTGATGATGTTGCCACATTAAATATATCAAATATATACAACACAAACAACAAGAGACCCAATGTGGACCCTTGAGGCACCCCAACACAAGTCTTCCAGATGAGGAGGTCTCATCACCTATTCGGACACGCTGACACCTATCAGAAAGGTACAAGCAAAAAAAGGAACCGGAGGTGCCTCAACTTTGCGCAAAGCAGTCTTCCCCTTTCTGTTTGCCCAATGCCCAATAAAACAAACACACGTTTTTTTTATAACAAAGTGAAATAGTCATCATTATATAGCTATATCTATTTTTCTTTTCAGCTTCTAAAGATCGGTAACAACATAATAACCCTGGAATCGCCGCAATCGGCCTCAAGGACCACGGCAAGGAAGCAAATTGTCTTGCCTATTACTACCAACCACACGAACGGCATACGGATGTACAAGTCACACCCGAAGCCGATAATTGTCCCCAATTTCGGGGCTCGTAAACTAGGGGGTGCCATCCTCCTAGCGAATCGTCTCTTGGAAGACCAGAGAAATAATCTACTAACTACTATAGACCAAGAACTGAAAAAATTGGAGGAACGGAGACTGTCAGGGTTAAATCATAGCAGTAGTCCTCATAGTCCAAACATATTGAAAAGCAAGGGAGGCGTTAAAGTTAACTGCAAGCGAGCAGCCACAGAAAAGCTGACTGCCGGTTTTGGCAAAAGACTTGTTTCTGACGTGAATGGCTTCATTATCCACACAGATGTCAGCGAGAGCACTGATCCTTTACAGTATTCCGGGGAGAACGAGCTTTCTCAACACGAATCCATCATACGTCTCATTGATCAGCACGGTTTTTAACTTGAGCCCGTCTTTGTGGTAAGTTTTGCAGTTTGAACGCAATCTCCTTGTTATAAGCCGCCAAAATGACATGGACTCTATTAGTTTGAGGTTACGGTAGCTACCAACAATACTGGGCTCAATTTATTTTTTTATTTTTACCGTTGCTCGAATAGGTGTAATAATCATTCATCTCGTGGATTGAAGCTTGAAAAATTCACATACTTTGTTTATACACACTATTTCATGTGGCACTTGTTTTTGTTATTTGTTTTGTTGTGCTTTATCTTTCACAGAACATCATGCATGATGGAAATGTTTCACCAAACATCAAAGTATTATTTTCTTTTAATTAATACCTGCAGACTGCAAATTACTTAGCGTTAGGCGGACCATTCTTAAAAGCTTCGTCAAGAAACTAAAAAATATTTAAATTATGGAACTTGTTTTGATTAATTCCATTTATTTAATAGTCTTTATTTTAGCCAAAATAAGCTGCCTATATATAGTGGCAGTGTTGTTTATGTATTAGTCTGATTTATATAAAACGACTGATTTTACACATGATTTTACTATAAACTTTATAGAAACAGGTACCCACGTATTGTTGGTCGCAAGGGCTGTGACAAACTATTAGTTGAGTACGTTGTTTTTAGAATATAGGAATATACCTCTCTGTGTTATATGTTTAATAATTATAGTAATTTATTTTTTCTTATTCAAACAATGTAATACATACATTTTTTTTTTATTTAAAACACTTTTCGGAGATATAAGTGATACTTGTTAAATAAGCTTTAAAAATAAATATCTAATGTAAGATGATTTTCGTGTCTACTGTGACTCGCCTGCTGTGTAGCAAAAGCCAGACGTGCCACCCAAACTTTTTGGGTGGCACTGTGCTCAGATCTCGGGGCACAATAATTGTTTTCCCGAAAAGTGCATACTTTGATCTGGCAATTGCAGGGTCCGGTCACAGTTCAACCGTTTCCTCATCTTCCATACACAAGTCGGGGCATCTGAGGTGAATAGAGATTATTAGCAACTCGAAGTTCACGTTTCAGGTTTTAGCCGAGTATTGACTCGGCCTCCATATTAATGTAACTCTGTTCTCTTCAGTCACCTCAGATCTATTTTGGTGTTTTGTCGTCTTTCATATAAAACACTTAAATTTCAATCTGAAATAGTGTGGGGAGTCGATACAACCCAAATCCCGATGTACCAAGTACCTGGTCAATTTCTCTTCTTGACCGTCCCAGTTTTCTTTCAAAGAGTACCTATCTCTCAGAGTCAAAGTCACTCTACCGTGGCCTCACGTTTCAAAAGAATTTTAAGTGGTAAATGTTAAGCATGCGCTAAATGGTTCTTATTATGCTTTCGATGTCGAAACAAGCCCCTATCCCTGCATGTAGGTTAATGGTTGTTTAGCCTTAATTCAGGTTTGCCTGTTTGTTTGTGGTTAATAATACGGTTACAGGTCAACAAACTTGATTTTTAACTGGAGATTTTTTTGCGGAGCGTCACTCAAAATCAAAAACATGTTTGATGCGTTTACGGTATCAAAAAAGTCATATAATCGTAGTATACATAATTTTGTATATAAACATGTTCGAAGCGCCACTAAAAATAGTTCAGTAAATATAAATTTGTCTGCATTATTAGACAATAAGCCGGGATTACGCCAATCAGAAAGTTTAAGTAAAAAAACTATTTTCAAATCATACGGTTAGAAAAATATTATTGGCTTCACTGCGGCATATAATGAATTAATTTCGAACATATGGATATAAAATAACTACTTTTTGAATGTACTGTTGCTAAAAAAATACCATTATTAGTTTAACTGTGAAACGTAACTTCGGGCTCTTTTCTATGACCATTCTGAATAACACATTTACTTATACTAGTCTGACAAAACGTAATTTATTTCCAAAAGCGCACCACCAACGAATTATTTGTTTGAACACCACAAAAATGGCGTCTCAGTATTTTTGATAACAGACCCATCCGATAACTGCGCGTGCACACTTTCCTTATCAAAGTTGTACCATAATGATGAGCTGAAATAACAAAGAAACCGGTCTGTTGTATCTTTGTCTAACGGAGAATGTAGATATAACGTCTCCGCCATACGGTCGAAATTTCAGCCACCTGTCTCTGCAAAATATAGTACAAAACTATTTTGGTTCATGGGTCATTGCACACATGATCATTGCATACAACATACACATTCTCGATTATATAATTAACAATTGAATATAATATGAACGTAACATTAGAAAGTGCAGCTTGAAAAACCAGGTCGAAAACCATCAAATGCGCAAGCTCTGCCCTTTATTTTTAAGAAATTTTGATAGTAATTGCCATCTTTATATTCTTATTGAGAAAAAAAGGACGGGAATAGTCTCAGTGCGCAGTAGGAAAAATTCGACCTGGTTTTGGTTTTCATAGCTCACTTGACGCTGCACTTTAAATTCACGGCATAAGATTGATGCTTGTAGTATACAACTAGTAGGAATATGGATTAAAATTACCTTTGCAAAATGTAAACAATTGTGACGTCAAAACGGATAACATAAAATGGCTTTTGTCAAAATTTATGAAGATTTAAATCGTTTGAAGGCCTTTTTTTACTTTTGAGTTATATTTACTGTGAGTTTTTAGACATTGACTGTTTAAATTAGGTACCTAATTCATCATTTTATAGTTCAACAGTGGTTACTGTAAATATTTGTTCGAATTAGTTGGTTTTCAAATTTCTTGTGACTTTAAAGCTGATATTGTTGAGAAAAAGTAACTTTTCATGTAGAATGTTTTTGTTTTTCTATTCTATTCCATAAATGGGATAATGTCCGTATATATGAACTTTTCGTCTTAAATTTGTCTCAAAATTCTATTCAGGTACACTCTGTACATAAACAAAACAGTATCTTTAAATTTCTTTATGTTGTATGAAAATTCCAGTCAGTTCCAATGAGGAATAATGCAACGCACCTTAGTTGACGTTCTAGTGTAACTCTTTTCTATGGTCAGTAGTCACGCAATGACGCAAACTCGAACAAACTGGTAAAAACTTCACGAAAATAGGCGAAATTCATACCAAAGTGTTCCTTGAAATTATCCGAATCTAACAAGTGTAATTTTAAATTTGTACCACAGGAATTTGTACTTAACAACTCGAGTTGAATGTAGAGTTCAAGTCATATCTCCACTGATGATTCATTTTTGCGCCTCCACCATAGACAAACTTAACTACCAGATTGAAATTTTCCATTATCGCGCTATTGGGCGCCGTTGGTCATTGACAATGACAGACTTGACAGTGCGTTATTTCAGTGATTTGACGCATCGCCTTGTTACTGTCAATATTATAGTTGTGACGTCACTGATATTACTCTTCTCTTTACCATTATTATACCCAAGGTGTAGGTAGAGTGCCTATATGATCTGGATAGGATTCCTACAGCTGATTTTTCAGCAATTTGATTTCTTGTCGTGGCAATCAGTCATAGAATACAATACAATAGAAATATTTTATTTAACTTGGTTTAAACTAAACTAAAGCACAGAGTAGATATGGGGAAAGCTCAAGAGCGTATGAGGCAGGTCAAAACTTTTAGTGAATGTTCTAAATGATTTTTGATATACCCAGATAGCCCTCTTAAATTTTATACACCTATAAATAGCTTGAACAATAATTATGAATATCATGAAAGAACAATGAAAGACATGGCAGGGAGTCTGAAATTTGGACTTAATTTCGTGGATTATGCATAAAAAAAATTTGGTACGTACTCTCTTTTCAGATTTTCAGTCCTGCGTCCAAATGTATCATAAACGAATTACATATTCATTTTTTTTCCCATTTTAGATCGATATTTATTTTCCAATTCTAAATGTCATTGCCCAGTGTTAGTTGGTGTCAGCGACATCTCCTGCGTGCATCTAGAAGCTTTTAACTTAATCGATAGCAGGAATTTTGAATGAAACTGAATTTTATAGATTTTATTTAATAATCATTTCGGATTTCTTAGCTTTATTTTGTATAGTTTGTAAAAATCGTTGTATAGGTAATAAGAATTCTGATAAGCCCATCAGGCAGTTAGACGACGTCTTATCAGTCAAAAATTGCAGCTCGACTATCTCGCTCTCTTTCCCTTTCATAGTAATAAAATTTGTAGTGTATTCGTTTAACGAATTATTATATTCTTTTGAGGTGAGCCTTATTTTGCAAAACTGATAGTGTACAGAATACAAACTATTGTCTAGACTGGTGAATAATATAGCGAACGAAAAACCTCACTATTTCTGATAAAAACCTTACCGAAATAGGTATGCACTGTTCAGAACAAGTAACTTACGCTAGGTCCACTATATTGTCTAGAGGGGAGCAACCATGTAGAACATACCGAATTTTCCTTGTTTTGCGTACGAAATTAACTTTTATCCATTTATCTGTATTTCAGATGTTATTTGCACTTTAAGATAACATATGGTCGCACTAATTGCAAAAAATGATCTGTGCATCTCTCTTTTGAACGCCGTCTTCCACATAAGTCTTTCTCTATCCCACTCATTATTACTTAAAAACCGTTTCGAAAATTTTGTGTTGCCAGATATTTCACTGTAATTTGTGGCTTTTTCAAAAGAGCTGAAAGCAACTAACCTGAACTAACCTGAATTAACTAGATACAACTTGTTCTAACAATTATATAAAGTAAGGGCTCGCCTTTCGAAGTAATGAAAAAAAAAGATCTATGCATCTCTCTTTTAAACGCTGTCTTTTCCATAAGTCGTTCTCTATCCCACTCATTAGTACTTTAAAACCTAACTTAACTAGATACAACTTGTTCTAACAGTTATATAAAGTAAGGGCCCGCCTTTCGAACTAATGCAAAAAAAAGATCTATGCATCTCTCTTTTAAAGGCTGTCTTTTCCATAAGTCGTTCTCTATCCCACTCATTATTACTTAAAAACTATTTCGAAAACTTTTTTCTTGCGAGATATTTCACTGTAATTTTTGACTTTTTCAAAAGAGCTGAAAGCAACTGACTTGAACTAACCTAAACTCACTAGATGCAACTTGTTCAAACAATTATATAAATACCGTCTTTCGAACTAATGCAAAAAAAAGAGACCTATGCATCTCTCTTTTAAACGCTGTCTTTTTCATAAGTCTTTCTCTATCCCACTCATTATTACTTAATAACGGTTTCGAAAATTTTTTTCTGCGAAATATTTCACTGTTATTTTTGGTTTTTGAAAAGGGCTAAAAGCAAGTAACCTGAACTAACCTAAATTGACTAGATATAACTTGTTTTAACAATTATATAAAAGCGGGCCCTTACGGGCCCGTCTTTCGAGCTGATGCAAAAAAAAAGATCTATGCATCTCTCTTTTAAACGCTGTCTTTTCCATAAGTCTTTCTCTGTCTCACTCATTATTACTTAATAACGGTTTCGAAAATTTTTTCCTGCGAAATATTTCACTGTTATTTTTGGTTTTTGAAAAGGGCTAAAAGCAACTAACCTGAACTAACCTAAATTGACTAGATATAACTTGTTTTAACAATTATATAAAAGCGGGCCCTTACGGGCCCGCCTTTCGAGCTAATGCAAAAAAAAAGATCTATGCATCTCTCTTTTAAACGCTGTCTTTTCCATAAGTCTTTCTCTGTTTCACTCATTATTACTTAATAACGGTTTCGAAAATTTTTTCCTGCGAAATATTTCACTGTTATTTTTGGTTTTTGAAAAGGTCTAAAAGCAACTAACCTGAACTAACCTAAATTGACTAGATATAACTTGTTTTAACAATTATATAAAAGCGGGCCCTTACGGGCCCGTCTTTCGAGCTAATGCAAAAAAAAAGATCTATGCATCTCTCTTTTAAACGCTGTCTTTTCCATAAGTCTTTCTCTGTCTCACTCATTATTACTTAATAACGGTTTCGAAAATTTTTTCCTGCGAAATATTCACTGTTATTTTTGGTTTTTGAAAAGGGCTAAAAGCAACTAACCTGAACTAACCTAAATTGACTAGATATAACTTGTTTTAACAATTATATAAAAGCGGGCCCTTACGGGCCCGTCTTTCGAGCTAATGCAAAAAAAAAGATCTATGCATCTCTCTTTTAAACGCTGTCTTTTCCATAAGTCTTTCTCTGTCTCACTCATTATTACTTAATAACGGTTTCGAAAATTTTTTCCTGCGAAATATTCACTGTTATTTTTGGTTTTTGAAAAGGGCTAAAAGCAACTAACCTGAACTAACCTAAATTGACTAGATGTAACTTGTTTTAACAATTATATAAAAGCGGGCCCTTACGGGCCCGTCTTTGGAGCTAATCAAAAAAAAAGATCTATGCATCTCTCTTTTAAACGCTGTCTTTTCCATAAGTCTTTCTCTGTTTCACTCATTATTACTTAATAACGGTTTCGAAAATTTTTTCCTGCGAAATATTTCACTGTTATTTTTGGTTTTTGAAAAGGGCTAAAAGCAACTAACCTGAACTAACCTAAATTGACTAGATATAACTTGTTTTAACAATTATATAAAAGCGGGCCCTTACGGGCCCGTCTTTCGAGCTAATGCAAAAAAAAAGATCTATGCATCTCTCTTTTAAACGCTGTCTTTTCCATAAGTCTTTCTCTGTCTCACTCATTATTACTTAATAACGGTTTCGAAAATTTTTTCCTGCGAAATATTCACTGTTATTTTTGGTTTTTGAAAAGGGCTAAAAGCAACTAACCTGAACTAACCTAAATTGACTAGATATAACTTGTTTTAACAATTATATAAAAGCGGGCCCTTACGGGCCCGTCTTTCGAGCTAATGCAAAAAAAAAAGATCTATGCATCTCTCTTTTAAACGCTGTCTTTTCCATAAGTCTTTCTCTGTCTCACTCATTATTACTTAATAACGGGTTCGAAAATTTTTTCCTGCGAAATATTCACTGTTATTTTTGGTTTTTGAAAAGGGCTAAAAGCAACTAACCTGAACTAACCTAAATTGACTAGATATAACTTGTTTTAACAATTATATAAAAGCGGGCCCTTACGGGCCCGTCTTTCGAGTTAATGAAAAAAAAAAGATCTATGCATCTCTCTTTTAAACGCTGTCTTTTCCATAAGTCTTTCTCTGTCTCACTCATTATTACTTAATAACGGTTTCGAAAATTTTTTCCTGCGAAATATTCACTGTTATTTTTGGTTTTTGAAAAGGGCTAAAAGCAACTAACCTGAACTAACCTAAATTGACTAGATATAACTTGTTTTAACAATTATATAAAAGCGGGCCCTTACGGGCCCGTCTTTCGAGCTAATACAAAAAAAAAGATCCATGCATCTCTCTTTTAAACGCTGTTTTTTCCATAAGTCTTTCTCTGTCTCACTCATTATTACTTAATAACGGTTTCGAAAATTTTTTCCTGCGAAATATTATCTGTTATTTTTGGTTTTTGAAAAGGGCTAAAAGCAACTAACCTGAACTAACCTAAATTGACTAGATGTAACTTGTTTTAACAATTATATAAAAGCGGGCCCTTACGGGCCCGTCTTTGGAGCTAATCAAAAAAAAAAGATCTATGCATCTCTCTTTTAAACGCTGTCTTTTCCATAAGTCTTTCTCTGTTTCACTCATTATTACTTAATAACGGTTTCGAAAATTTTTTCCTGCGAAATATTTCACTGTTATTTTTGGTTTTTGAAAAGGGCTAAAAGCAACTAACCTGAACTAACCTAAATTGACTAGATATAACTTGTTTTAACAATTATATAAAAGCGGGCCCTTACGGGCCCGTCTTTCGAGCTAATGCAAAAAAAAAGATCTATGCATCTCTCTTTTAAACGCTGTCTTTTCCATAAGTCTTTCTCTGTTTCACTCATTATTACTTAATAACGGTTTCGAAAATTTTTTCCTGCGAAATATTTCACTGTTATTTTTGGTTTTTGAAAAGGGCTAAAAGCAACTAACCTGAACTAACCTAAATTGACTAGATATAACTTGTTTTAACAATTATATAAAAGCGGGCCCTTACGGGCCCGTCTTTCGAGCTAATGCAAAAAAAAAAGATCTATGCATCTCTCTTTTAAACGCTGTCTTTTCCATAAGTCTTTCTCTGTCTCACTCATTATTACTTAATAACGTTTTCGAAAACTTTTTTCTTCTGAGATATGTCACTGTAATTTTTGGCTTTTTCAAAAGAACTAACCGGAACTAACCTAAATTGACTAGATATAACTTAATAAACTTAATAACGTTTTCGAAGATTTTTTCCTGCGAAATATTTCACTGTTATTTTTGGCTTTTTCAAAAGAGCTGAAAGCAACTAACCCGAACTAATCTAAATTAACTAGATTCAACTTGTTCCAACAATTGCTGTTGTTCACTTCCGGATGGCGTCTGCTCCAAGTTGGGCAATTTGCCAAATAATAATTATAAATACTATCTGTAGATATTCCATCTGACAAGAACACGAAAACGTTCTATCGATCCAACCATATCTAAAGACATGGCAGGGAGTCTGAAATTTTGACTTAAATTCGTAGATTATGCATAAAAAAAATTTGGTACGTACTTTCTTTTCAGATTTTCAGTCCTGCGTCCAAATGAATCATAAACGAACTACAAACGTGTCATGTTCTATTTTAAATCTATATTTATTTTCCAATACCAAATGTCATTGCCCTGTGTTAGCGACATCTCCTGCGCGCATCTAGAAGCTTTTAATTTAATCGATAGCAGGAATTTTGAATGAAACTGAATTTTATACATTTTATTTCCTACTTTGAAAGAACATTTCAGATTTTTTAGCTCTCTTTTGTATAGTTTGTATAAATGGTTGTATAGGTAATAATAATTCTGATAAGCCCCTCAGGCTGTTAGACGACGTCTTATCAGTCAAAAATTGCAGCTAGACTTTCTCGGTCTCTTTCCCTCCCATAGTAATAAAAGGTGTAGTTTCTTAGTTTAGCGAATTATTATATTCTTTTGAGGTGAGCCTTATTCTGCAAAACTGATAGTGTACAGAATACCTACAAACAATTGTCTAGTCTGAAATAAACGACTTCATTTGGTGGTAATAATTTAGAAAATTATTGTAGATGACGTTTATTTTCTGACCATCACATCTTGCATATTAAGGAAAAAATTCCGAATTTGATGTCGTTTTATGTCAGTTTTGGGGCGATAGCTATCAAAATCATTGTTAGTTGGGAGGAATCAGAAAAATATGACAAAATGCATGTAAAAAGCTGAGAGCTGCGTTCACCATTCAATCAAATAATCCCCAATTGTGGATAAAATGGCGAACAAAAATTACTTACTATTTCTGGTAAAAATCTTAACGATAAGTTCTTCGAAATAGATATGCAGTGTTCAGGACGCTTATTTTTAAGGAAGGAGTGAAAGTGAGAGTTTTGACAACCTTGATTGGTCGAAAAATTCTATTGACGAATATTCCATTGGCCAGCGATTCTCACTTTCACTCCTTCCTTGAAAATAAGCGCCCAGAACAAGTAAGTTTCATTAGGTCCGCCATATTGTCTAGAGGAGAACAACCATGTAGGAGAACATACCAAATTTCCCTTGTTTTGCGTACGAAATTAACTTTTATCCATTAATAAATGGTATAAATATAGATAGATGTTATAAATAATTCCTTAATTTGCAAGATTTGATGGTCTTGCATGATGGATGATGGGAATACTGCACTACAACTTTTATTACTATGGGAGGGAAAGAGAGCGACATAGTTGAGCTGCAATTTTTTACTGATAAGACGTCGTCTGATGGGCTTATCAGAATTATTATCACCTATACAACCATTTTTACAAACTATACAAAATAGAGTTAAGAAATCAGAATTGTTGTTTCAGGGTAGGAAATAAAATCTATAAATTTCAGTTTCATTCAAAATTCCTGCGATCGATTAAGTTAAAAGCTTCTAGAAGCGCGCAGAAGATGTCGCTGACTCCAACTAACACAGGGCAATGACATTTGGTATTGGAAAATCAATATCGATGTAAAATGGAAAAAAAAATTGTTGTTGGAACGTTTGTAGTTGCAAATAATAGTAAGCAAATACTCAAAGAGGTGAAAAGAACTCAAGTGGCCAAATTTAGAGGCGGCCAAAAATTTTTATTTTACGTCCGCGTATGAGATTTTTACTTGAAAAAATGTGAGGATAGAGTATTACAAATATAAGGGCAGAATAGCGGATGTAGGGCATAAAAAACACATCACGTTTGTGAAATTGTCAGCGTTTCAACCTTTATTGAGGTCTTCTTAGGGCTTAAATATATGTATACTTACATGTAGCAAAACTATAATCAGTTCCAAGTAGTTATCACAAACAAGGTGGTTTTGTTTTGGCTCTGGGCTAGGCTCTAGGCTCTGAGTCCCACTCATTACTACTTAAAAATGGTTTCAAAAACTGTGTTTTCTCCCTTTTTTTTGGCTCTATCAAACGCCAGAAATAAGTTTTTTTGCAACAATCGACGTATTCGTTAATTGTGTTTTTTAATTTCCATTAAAAAAAAAGTAATTTTTTTGCTGGTAAATAACATGAGTAGATTCGAGCTAACTCCACCATCCACGTGTCTCCGTGCCAAAAAAAAATAGTTGCATCTCTCTTTTAAACGTTGTTTTCTACATAAGTCTTTCTCTATCCCACTCATGAGTACTTAAAAACGATTTCGAAAGCTTTTTTCTTTCGAGATATATATATCACTGTAAATTTTTGGCTTTTTTAGAAGAGCTGAAAGCAACTAACCTGAACTAACCTTTTTTTTATATAGAGGGTTTAGGAAATGCATATCCATGAACACCTGGGGCATTGCTCTTTTGGGCGCCCCTGCACCGTATGCCGACACACTAAAACCCTTTCCCTGTCTTCACCCCTTGTTCCACTTCGGAATCCGCCGCCTGGCATTGCATCGGGTGGGGGGGGGGGGGATTTTCTTGCGTCTTAAATCTCTGCCTTTCGTCTTTTTTCCTCTGTGTTCTTTTATGTCATAATGTTGGTCATACAACCCGTTAGGGCATTCCAGTCTTTTTTCGATCTCAGGATCGCGTAAGTTATCTATTTCTGTCCCACATTCGAGGTTCATTTTTATTCTTTCGTCAGCATACATAGGACACACGAAAAGAGTGTATTCCACGGAGTCTCCTGGCAGAACCAGCACTCATCGGTCTGTGGTTTCCCGATTCTTTTCAGGTATGAGCTGAAAATTCCGTGCCCAGTGAAAAACTGTACATTATAGTGATCGAGCTCTCCCCGTTCCCTGCGAGTCCATTTTTTGATGTCTGTGATGAACAAATTAGCCTTTCCTTTGTACTGGTCCCACCTTTCCAGCCACGCATTGAAGAGTTGTTCACGCGCCTCTGCTCTGCAGGCTGCTCCATTTGTCCATTCGATGACTGCTAGGTCTATTGGAGGGTGTCCCGCAATTACCCCCAGGGCCTCCGCCGGTGCCGTGCGATATGCGGGTGTTATTCCCATTGCCACTCTTTTGTTTACACCCTTCAGCATGTTTGCGTATTTCGAGAACTTTAGATCTTTTCCCAGATAGAATTGATGAGCCGAGCTTGCCATCAATCTTCTTTTTCTGGTACGCGGGCGTCCGGTGCTCGGCATAGCTTTTAGTATGTTGTTTAACATTTGGTGTGCTTTAGCTGTAATCACTTTTATATGCTCAGTCATAGTCGTACCTTTGTTCGCATAAATCCTTAAGTACCCAGCTGCTGTCTGCGATTGTATGATAGATTCCCCAATTCTGAGTTGAATACGAGGTGTTTTTCTCCTACCCTCCAGTAGTACATCTCCGTTTTCCGGAAGGCTACCTTCAGCTTCATGTCCTTCAGTTTCTCCAAGACGTTGTGGACTTCGTGAGTGGTACCCTCCAGTAGTACCATCTCTGTTTTCCGGAAGGTTACTTTCAGCTTCATGTCCTTCAGTTTCTCCAAGACGTTGTGGACTTCGTGAGTGCCCTTTTCTTCTAAATCCTCCCTAGACTTTGCCTTTATTATGATGGCCAGGTCGTGAGCGTAGGCAATTTTATTGGTACCACGCTCACATTCCAGACGTAGAATCTTCTCATAAAATAAGTTAGAAAGGGAAGGTCCAAGCACAGACCCCTGTGGCACCCCGCATCCTATATTTATTTTTTCTCCGGACGATGTCTCGATGGTTCTTTCTGATAGCGTTTCTATGATTTTAATCAGCTATTCGCTGATCCGATCCTTGTTTAATGCTTGTAATATTAGCTCCCAGTTTACAGTATTGAAAGCGTTCTCTATGTCGAGAAGTACCATGACCTAGAGTTCCCTATTTTCCATAGCCTTTTTCCTTATATCCTCCGTAAGGCTGGTTGTTATCTTGGGTCCTGGTCCTTTTTTTTATTGAAATAAGTTACAGCGGGTGCTTCTAACTTCGTTGTTTATTTTGACGTTTCGACACAAAATTGGTGCCTTCATCAGAGTACTACAACATACGGAATACTTAATTTAAAGTTATATTTGTACACTAGCAGGAAGGAATGGTATAAAGGAATAAATGAAAAAAAAATATAAGATTACTACAAGTACAAAATAAAATGTTGAAACATAAACGTATTGAGGGATGATTGAAGTAAAGAATAAAGTCGGTAACTCGAAGCAAAAGAGCGTCAAAAGTGAAACCTACGATGCATATGGTGATAGGTTAAGAAGGGGCAAAAGGGAAGAAAGGTAAGAAAAGGAGGAACTGTGAGGGTGACAATGACTTAATCTATATATATAAATCTAATAAATAAATCCTCCGTAATGTCTACCATTTCTGTCAGTGCTCTGACGGTCGACTTGCCCTTCCTGAAACCGAACTGTTTCTCGTGCTTCTGCTTCCTCTACCAGTATGTTGATAATGGTGATTTCAAAGAGCTTGCCTAGAGAGTTCAGTAGACAGATTGATTTGTAGAACTTGAACTAACCTAAATTCACTAGATATAATTTATTCTAACAATTATATAAAGGTGAGCCCTTACGGGTTTCGCATTATTCAAAAAATATCTATACATCTCTCTTTTAAACGCTGTCTTCTCCATAAGTCTTTCTCTATCCCACTCATTATTCCTTAAAAAAAAACGGTTTCGAAAACTTTTTTCTTGCGAGACTGTAATTTTTGGCTTTTTCAAAAGAGCTGAAAACAACTAACCTAAACCAATCTAAATTAACTAGATGTAGCTTGTTCTAACAATTATATAAAGGTGGGCCCTTACGGGTTTCGCACTATGCAAAAAATATCTATGCATCTCTCTTTTAAACGCTGTTTTCTACATAAGTCTTTCTCTATCCCACTCATTATTACTTCAAAACGGTATCGAAAACTTTTTTCTTGCGAGATTTTCAATGTAATTTTTGGCTTTTTCAAAAAAGCGGAAAGCAACTAACTTGAACTAATCTAAATTAACTAGATACAACTTGTTCAAAGAATTATATAAAGGTCTTTACGTGCCCGCCTTTCGAACTAATGAAAAAAAAAAAAGATGTAGGCATCTATTGAATTTTCCTTATATTTAATGAACAGAAATCAAACGACAGAAACTTCCTCTTATATTTGCTTATTCAGTAAAATGTGTAAACACACGTAGATTGTTTGTATACAAATGCAAACCCTTTTTTTGTGCTTCCAAGGCGAAGCGATAAGAATCTAGCTAGTGTGAGTAATATTACAGTCGGGCGTTCAATCAGCAACACGCTGAATTTTTATTTAAAATTCCTCATATTCCAACAGCATCTGTCTTTTAAACGCTGTCTTTTTTTATAAGTCTTTCTTTATCCCACTCATTATTAAATACTTAATAACGGTTTCGAAAACTTTTTTTTCCTGTGAGATATGTCACTGTAATGTTTGGCTTTATCAAAGAGCAACCACTCCTTATTACTTAAAAACAGTTTCGAAAACTTTTTTTCTTGTGACTGTAAATTTTCAAATTTATCAAAAAGGTTTATCAAAGGAGCTCAAAGCAGCTAACCTGAACTAAACTAAATTAACTAGATATAACTTCGTCTATTGGTGAGAGAGTGTTATGAGTTTATAACATTCTAAATTTTCAAAAAATTTAATTTTAAATTCCAAAGAATCAGAATATTTGAAAATTTTTATTTTTGTTCTAACACCTAGAAACATTTATTTAAAAAAATCTTTATACAGGGTAATTCAAATTCGACCCTCACCATTGGAATCTCAGAAACCATAAGAGATACGAGGTCGCTTAAATTGGGGCAAAGTTGCGCATTTCTAAGCTTTATCAATTGCCGATTTAAAACTAAAAATCCGACGTTTCCATTTTTAGCAACCATCATCAACAAGTTTTTTTATTTTATGGACACCATATTGGATTTTTAGACAGACAAATAGTGCGCTTTATTCTGATTCTGAATGTCGAACGAGTTTTTATAGGTTGCTCGGCTATATTGTTTCAAGCACTCATGTCAAATGACGTCATTCTGGTCAATGGTTAATGAACAATGGAGTTTTTGTACACATTATGTTACAATTTTTGTAACATAGTTTAATACCTTTTCCACATCCTAAAATACCACGAGTTTTTATAGGTCGCTCGGCTATATCGTTTCAAGCACTCATGTCAAATGACGTCATTCTGGTCAATGGTTAATGAACAATGGAGTATTTGTACACATTATGTTACAATTTTTGTAACATAGTTTAATACCTTTTCCACATCCTAAAATACCACTTCTGCGCTGATAATAAACACATAGTGTTGAAGACTGTTCCATGCTTATGCAACGATTCGGAAATGCTATGAAAATATAAAATCGATAAATAAAACTAATTATATAATAACGTTTAGCTTTTTTGGTTTTATTGTTAATGTATTATATATTACATTAACAGTAACAGTATTTTTTTATTTTTTTATTAAGTTATAGTAGTCAAACAGTGGTGTTCCAAGCGATTATGTGCTGAAACACGACAGGCAGTGCTATACGGTACTAACTTCTATCAAGTTTTGTTTAGACGTCCGAAAAAATTAAATTTCAATTCAAAGAACGGAAATGTCTAACATATGACTGCTCCCCATTAAAAAAATATATATACACGATATTATAGTAGTCAACTATGTAAAGTTTAAGGATGGTATGATATTGTGCAACGTACATTTAACAATTCATTCTAAACTTCCAAAAACTTTATGATTACACTATGTAGATACTTATTATTAGTTTGGAGCAGTTGATGTGTTGGTACTTAAGAACAAAACTATCGGCGAGCGAACATTTCAAACAACAACGGTAAATCTTGGAAGACCGCAATAACAATGTTATATCCCGCGTATAAGGGCGAATTTTTACTATTTTACAGGATGTACAAAGAGGAAGGAAAATGTTTCATCGTTGTTGGCTGAAATTTATTATACATCCTAACGTGAATAAGTGATAACTGAATTCTAGTATTATTGAGCAAAAGTTCAATTCAACTATATATATAAAGAAATATTACACTTATCGTAAGTACTTACTTAATATAATAATGTAAATAAAAAAAAGTGTAATAAAAGTCTTCAAAGGAATAATGAAGTCGCTTATGTCTTTGAAGAGTTATGATGTCTTGGTTCCAAAAGTCCAAAGTCTTGCAGGCTCCTATTTAAATTCGTGACGAATTGGGGAGATATGGGCTTGAGATTCAACAATCATTCAAAATGGTACCTGGCTAGAGTCACGTTTAATTATCAAAATTTTCATTGGGATATCATTTGACAAAGATGATATCACTTGAGGCACTAAATGTCAACCGTTTCGAACTAATTATTGAATCGTAGGGCAGGAAAAACTTCAATCATTTTGAGGTATAGAGCTATAACTTTTAGTCGAAAGAAGCATTTTATACTCTATACCACACCTCCATATTTCAAGCCGATATATCAATTAGTACCGAACTTAACAGGAACACTGTAGTTGCAGTCAGATTCTAGGGATCTCTTCTGAGTTATTTCGTATTAATATAAATATTTCTGAAGTTTTTGAGAACTCAATTTCCCCATTTTGGAATATTATGGTATCAAATCATTTTCAATGTCTGGATGTGCGCAACATATTTAAAAAAGAGCATTCACATTAGAGTAAATTGAAAGTTTTGTTGCAATGTGAATTTCATTTGGAAAATTATCTTGGTCTATTAAAGAATTTTTTTTACCGCCAAAAATCTTTCAGAAACACCCCGTATAATAAAAAAAATATGATGTGATATTATTGCACAATAACAAAGTATACCTGAGCTATTTTTTACGTATTTAGCTGTTGAGAGTGAGATTGACACCGTCTCTGTTCTATTGTATCCTCTTGAGCATTCTGAATACCATTACAGCAGCAATTTTTTTTACATATTCGAGTCTTTTTTACACTTAAATAGTTACGAGCTACTTATTGCAAAATTAGTACAAAAATTAACTTTATTGCTATATAGTATGTCTAGTACTTAAGACCGAAATAAATTACATTTTACTTATTTATTATTTGTTGCTATCTCTATGATACTGGCTAACTCAACAGGTTGTTAGTATGTATATGAGCTCTACCAAACAAACAGGTAAAAATTATATATGACTTTAATATTTAATAGAATATATATAATATATAAACTGCTCGTCAAAATGGTCGGAACGGCCAATTTTGAAAGGTTGCCGATTTGAATGAAGCGAAGTGATTCTAAAAGCTCATTTATTGCAGAATCATAAACAATACTTTATTTGGAAGTAAACATTTTTGAGGGTTATACAGGGCGGAGCAAAATGTCATGCAAAAGTATTAAACCTTAACCCACTGCATTTGGTTGCTACATCATTACGCAACTTTCCTTATAATGGCATTTAGAACTCTTGATGGATATCTCGGGGCGTTCTGAGCAAATGGCACAACAATTTTATTTACAAACATATCTCGATATCTAATAGCATTCATAGTTCGTTCAATCAAAATTCCGTTCCTTATTACGCCACCTCTCACAGTCACACTTCCACCACAAGGTGGCACCTTTTTTCCCCAACCGCAGTCGCTAATTCTTACAAATTCTTGTTCCCTCATACTCAGTTTCAGCTTCATTCTACACCTTACGTGCTCTATGACATTCATATCGGGTGAACATTTTCTCTCAGAACTTCTTGGTCAATTCGAGCCCTGTAAGGAGGCACACAATCGTCTATCAGAATAAAGTTGTCCCCAAAGTTCTGAGCAAAAAGACACATATCTCGATACCTATAATAGAGCATTCATAGTGCAATCAAAAGTACCAAATTCCTCTTTCTGTTCCTTATTACTCCACCCCACACAGTCACATTTCTACCACAAAATGGCACTTTCCCCACACTCACCCCACTAAAATTCGCCGATCTGATGCATACAATCACTACGTTTATCTCGAGCATGTTCGATCGGCTTGTTTAATCGGATCGAGCAAAGTACGGCAAAAATGGCGATATAAACGTTGTGGATTAACGATTAGGGTTGACTAGTCAATCCTGAAATAAAACTAGGTCCGACTAAAATTGTAAATAAGAAACGAAATAAGCGGAATTGAGATTTAAAATTGACATTTAACAGCTGTTTGGATTATTGATAAACTAATCGGCGATTTGAACTAAAAAATATTTTTTTGCGGATGTAAATACATAAATAAAAATATTAACTAGCAAAAGAAATTGTAGTAAATTTTAAATTTCTATATACACATTTACAGATGACATCACGTATTTCATCGTATTTCTCTTTTTATTTGTATTTTCTGTCTCATTTGCATCTTTTTAAATCATCTAGGATGACTCGTCAATTCAAATAAAATATTTACGATGAAAACGCGATTCAGTAATTGGCTTTTTAATCCGATTGAAAGAGCGGATTCAATCTGCCCGAGATAACGTAGTCAATGAAAATCGACATTCATCAGAAAACATGCAACAACTCCGGCTAATCCCCAATACAAATGCTCTTGAGCCCATATTTTCAAAATGCTCGGTGGACAGGATGGACAGGCTTCTGGGGTTTAGACCTCGCTCATGCAGGCGTCTTCTAATAGTGCTAGTTGGTGCTCTTGAGTTGGTAGTAGCCTGAAGGCGCTTCTTAGTTTGTGTTGCATTTAACTTTTTTCTTCTTCTGACGGATAAGTTTATTAATCTGTCCTCTGTCCTTTTCCCACCATATTCTCTTCAATAAATCTTTCATTATTTCCTCTCTACACTAAAATTCGCCAATCTGATGCATATATACAATGAAAATCGACAGTCATGAGAAAACATGCAACAACTCCATTCGGCTACTCCGTAGTTCACATGCTCTTGAGCCCAAACTCTTTGAAAAGCTCGGTGGACAGGTTGAAGTGATGGACAAACTGGGGTTTAGACCTCGCTCATGCAGGCGCCTTCTAATAGTGCTGAGCTCTTGAGCCCAAACTCTTTGTTTAGACCTCGCTCATGCAGGAATTTTCTAATCAGTGTTGCCAATACCTGGAAAACTTTGAGATTTGGAGTTTTTTCGAAATAAAACGTGAATTGGAAGATTGGAGAGAAAATTACTTTTTTAAGCAAAAATATTGCTCCGAGTGCTCAAATTGATCCGCGTACGAGTCGGGCGTTGGGATCGCTAGTCTTCTGCTTCTATCATTTTGTATGCTATCTTTCTCTAATGACGCTTTTTAAAGCGAGATAGCTTTATTATTGGTGTGAGGCGTTTGACACCTTTAAATATGATGTAGATTTGACATGACAAATGAAAGATGTCAGTGCTAGTGCCAGTACTTCAGTACTGTCAGTGTTTGTGTCAGTTTTGCGCACGTGCACGAGGAACCAGTGAAGTTAAATTCCAATTTTGAATTTGGATATCTGCAGTATTATATTTTTGACCTGATTTTTATTTTGACAATAGAAAGTTAAACTTAGCCCGCTTAGCCGCAAACTACAAAGTTTGTGGCTAACCATGGATGAACCAACTCCCAGTAGTTCCAGTTCCGCTTCGAGTTCAAATGAAGGTAAACATGGCCTTCAAAGAAAGAAGAAAAAAGTTTGAAATAGCGCACACTTACGCATGTTGGGGAAAAAATTTCAACAGTGTTGGCTGGATTATCCTGATTAGGAAGGTTAGAGAAAGCGATGATTACGAAGACGCATTATTTTGGAAACTTGGAAATATAAGGTCTTGGGATGTGGGAAATTTGGGAATTTCTGGATTTGGTGCTGGGAATTTAGTTTCTTAGGTGTTGGCAACACTGCTTTTAATAGTGCTGGTTGATGCTCTTGAGGAGGTAGTAGCCTGAAGGAGCACCTTAGTTTATGTTTCATTTAACTTACTTCTTCTTCTGACGGATAAGTTTATTAATCTGCCCCTCTGCGAGTAGTGCATCTTCTTCTTCCACAATGTCCAGCCTTTCAATAATTGGGAGAACCATGATTTTGGCTTTTCTTATGGTCCTATAAACTGTTGATTTTGATGTCCTTACTAGGTCCACTGTGCTAGACACACTTAACCCTCGTAAGTGCAACCTCTTTAAAATTCCCCGTTATTTTTATAATATTGTTAACCTAAAAAGAGCAATCTTATCGCATAATGTTCTGTAGCTCATTTAGCTCAACATTGGCATTTCTTTATGACTAAGAATTAAATACATTAAAGTAAAACCTTCAGCGTTATAATTAGATGACAAACATCGGCTTAGATTCGGGCCGAAGCGGCAACGACGAGCGCCGACCGCGATCTCGCGAACCCATCTAGACTAAACGAGAACTGGGGACAGTCGCCTCCGTTCTCGAAAGTACGAGAGTGTGTTCAGGCCGGGTATATAAAACAGCGAGCCGCGCGAGATGGGATCGAATAGATAGTGCAGTGTAGTAAATAAGCGGACAAGCGAGTAGTGCGAATTGCTAGTAGAGAGTAATTGTGTTTTAATCTTGTTGTAATAGTTAGAAAGAAAATAAAAATGTATAGTTAATTGATGATAAATTATTGGAACCTGTATCCCGTAACAACATATTTTACAATCTAAAGTGTTTTCCGGACTTTGAAGCCGTGGCCCAATGGAATTTCTTCCTGACCTTTCGTCTTCGGCAATTGGCGGAGTGATCTCCTGTGCTTCCTAACGTTAACTGATTCGACTGTGGTGTGCCCCGTGGTATTTATTCCCCCGCCATCGCGCTGCAGTGGAGAGACTGGGGTGGGGGTAGTGGTGGCGGGTGGTTTCGGCGCACTTGAAGTATGTCGCAAAACTCGCTTCCAAAGCGAGTGCATTGAGAAACGTCATTTCCTCCTTTCTGTTGAAGTTGTTGTCGTGTTTAAAGATCTCAATGGCTTCTCTCGTTAGTCTCGGCTAGAAACGCGGCGATTGATATAAAATATCCACCTCGTCGTGACCTTCGGAGAGAGCGTGCTCTGCTACTGCTGACTTTTGTGTTTGTCCCAGCCTGCAACTCCTCTTCTGTTCCGTAATCCTGGTGTTGACGCTGCGTTTGTGGTGCTAATGTATACTGCGCCACAGCTACATGGAACTCGGTAAACCCCGGGTGCCGATAGGGGATCTCTGCGGTCGATCTCAAGCTCTGTTGTATTGTACATGTGGGTTTAAAGACAGTTTTAACATTGTGGTTGTTTTAGTAGCCTGCCGATCCTGTCCGTTACTTGGCTGTATGTCTCATCCGCGCTTTTCTTCATCTTCTCCCGTTGTTCCTTCCTGGCCCTTTACATTTCTTGGATGGACGGCCCTGTCAAACTCGTTTTTGCTGTATCCATGCCAACCAAAGGCTCTTTCCAGATGCTTCATTTCCCGTTCCAATTCAGCCACCTCACAAATTCTCTTGGCTCTCAAGACAAAGTCTTTGTGACTCCCCTTTTCTATCTGGGATGATGATTTCATCCTTTATTGAGGTATCGGTCAGTGTGTGTTGGTTTTCTATAAACGGTGTGCGCAAGCTTCCCTTTCGGCCTGGAAGCGAGTTCTGCCACATACTTCAAATGCGCCGAAACCCCGCGCCACCACTTCCCCCACCATTTAGTGTAGCGTGACGGCGGGGGAATAAGTACCACGGAGCTCACCACAGTCGAATCAGTCAACGTCGGAAAGCACGGGAGATCACTTCACTCATTGCCTCATCGCCTTTGATAATGTCTGCCGCAGCTGTTGACGAAACGTCAGGAAGAAATTCTATTGAACCACGGCTTCAAAGCCGGGAAAACACTTTAGATTGTATTTTGACCGGGCGTGAAAGCCTTCACAGTCTTATAACCCATATTTTGTTTTTTAAGATTGTCTGATATCGGAGACCTAGTAGGAACATCACCTCTAAAAGACGTAAAAATTTGTGATTTTGGCAGTTTGTTGGATAAAATACGAACTTTTTAACAACTTTTTTCGTAGAACAAAAATCAACAACACGCCAAACATGTCCCCAGATATAAATCAGGCCCTTTAAGGGTTATCGCAATGCATGTTCTACAGTGACTCCTAACATCAAAGGGCGAGGAAGAACGTCGCTAAAGTTTAAGAATTTTGAATTTCCCTTTGTTTTCCGTTTGAAAGACAGATTAACTTTATATTATTTTAGTGTTACAAAAAAATCACTTCTATAGACCTAAAAGTTAGTGATTTTGGCCGTTTGCTGGGAAAGTTGTGTAATAAATATGGCAACCAAATGCAGAATCAATTCTTCTCAAATCCAATATCCCTCGACAAAAATGTTTACGTCTAAACCAGGTGTTGTTTATGATTCTGCAGGAAATGAGCTTTTAGAATCACTTCGCTTCATTAAAATGGGCTAAAACATCTCTGAGATACAACCTTTCAAAAATGACCGTTCTGACTATTTTGACGAGAAGTTTATAATAAAACCTTATTATAACTTTTAGATAGACATGTATTAGGTAACACACCGGGTTAGGCTTTTAGTTGGATAGAACCAACTCTAGACACCTAGTGACCGACCAAACCATCAACACAAAAAAAACTACCTAAGTAATTAAAATTTATTCCTATCTAATTCCATTATTCCCCGTTCTTGTTAACAAATTTTTGATGAAGCCAATAATAGTCAAATGGGATTCGATTTCATCATAATGCGAAGCAGTGCTATATAAATAAGTGTCTGCAAAAACAGTGGAGCAAAAGGAAGTTGGAAGCCCGCGGTTTGGCAGTTTTCTATAATATATTATCATAAGTGCCAATGATAATGGTCAGCAAGCAAACAATAATAATTCATTTAATTTCTAGGCACATTATCAATGGCTAATATTAGCACCACTTTTTGAATTAAATTGGAAATTATTGATAATTTGTTACTGCTACATGAACCTTTTATAGGAACTTTTAATAACAAGGGGAGAATACGTATTTGGCACAGATTACTGAATAAATAGTAACTGAATATTTCACAACCATACTAAAATATATTGTCGGGTTCGATTGGGGCAAAACACATATAATTTTTTTGCAGACACTCTTTTTATACTTGACACCACCTCTATATATAGTACTATTTTTCAGTGAGTATATACATTATTACAGTATAACACTGCCTATTCATTGATCCTACTCTAATCTATAATATACGACAGTGTTTAATATTCGTCTGTTCTTGCAAGATCTTGACATTTCTAATTACTGACTAAAATGTTCTGCCAAGACTGTCGATAACACCTTATATTCGTCAAAATAAAGTATAATGTGTAAAACGTCAACGTATTATATTATGAAAGACATATTTTCTTCTAAAAATGTAAACTCTAAATAATGTTACTCGACTTCTTTATCAGTCGATGTAAAACGATATTGGTGTTCGGTTACATACAATAGGTATTTATTGTTCTACAAACTGTATATGTGGTTTTAAGGTAAAAGGAAGAATTATGAAGTGGTTGAGTACATCACAAACAACAAACTGAAGGTGTTGGAATTTTAATTACCCTGTATACCTTTAAATAGTCCACTGCTATCCAAGTACAGGGCGTCCACAAAAGCTGCATGACGCAGAGCTTTGTAAATAAGGCAAGGCGAATGGAAATTAGTAATTTGCATTAGGCACCAACCACGAATCTCAGACACCCTGTACTCTCATGTGTTTATATTTAGGGCTTACCTTTTAGACATCGTAAGCTAATCCTATTATCTAAACACTTTTATTTTGACAAATGTAGGTGTCTGGAATTAAATTCTTGAGCTGACTACTGATTTATTTTTTTTAAAAATCGTTTCTAATACTTTGCACCATTGGTAACAACGTAGTTTTAATAGTCTGATAAAGTTATATAAATACCTAGGTAGAACTAATTGCAAAAGTGATCGATCATTAGAAAAAGAGGGATTGATGTCGCATTTTATTTACAAGAAAGTTACGTGGAAGGTTAAAAGGAACAGCGTTTCCAATTATTGCATTATCAGGGGCCAGGTTTTGAGATATTGAGGTGCAGTTCGAGCACACGTTATTAAGGCACAGTTTCATATAAAAGCTTTTTTGTCTTTATTGTTCTTTTAAAGCTGCTTTGTTTATTCACGTTTGCCTCAGAAATTAATGGTTCCGGTATAAAATTTTACATGGGACACTTTGTAGATTTCATACCCTCGTTTTTCTGTTTGTAGAAATGTAGATCGAGTTTGATGCTGCTCTTAATTTGAGAGATAATAATATAAAAGTATAAAATGGCCTTTTGCAATTTGTCCTATGCGTTATCAAAAATTTTATTAGACTACAAAAATTACTGGTAGCGACAAAAGACGATATCGTTTGTTATAATATCTTGCACACACGTAGTTTCATTCATCGATTGTCGATATAATAAATAAAATATTGTTCCGAATTCACACGTGCGGACGATACGGGATAATTTTTTTTTCATTTAATTACATTTAATAATTAGTTATAAATCTATTATCATCGGAATATTTGCCTCCAGTCGCAGTACGCTATTTTACCGAACTATAGGCCTTTGTTGTGAGTTTCGCTTTTGGAAGCCACATGATTTAAGAGCCTGATGGACAAGAAGAAGCATCTGACGCGCCCTCTCCTATTTGCCGCGGTATATCTCTATGATCTTGTCCTGATCAACATACTCGAAGATGTGAGGGGCGTCCATCAAGATGCCCACGGTACCGGCGGTAGTTACAATAAAAAACATGTAGAGCTGCAGCCTATCTATTACCATTGCCACGTATTTCCAGTCTTCACGAGTCTGAAAATAAAAAAAAACAATCAAAATTAAGTAACACTCACGTGTTTCGACTCAATTTTGGCCCATCCCAAGGTTCTGTGAAAAGAGGTAGTCAAAAAGTTCTCTTATCAATCTTAATTTTTTTATTTTCTCTTCCGGTTCTGATCTAATTTTGCAGCTCTTTTGAGGTTAATTTTCTTACATGTGTGCTCGATAGGGTTATCTCTGAAAATCAATAATCGCTTTTGGTAATGTCTGCTGCAGCTGTAGACGAAACGTCAGGAAGAACACTTTAGATTGTATTTTGACCGGCCGTGAAAGCCTTCACAGCCTTGTAGAGTTGCTAAAAATCTAATTTTATCGCTATACTTAAAAAAAATTTGCCAAATATTAGTACAAACTTTCCAAAATTCTCTTTAAAAATACAACAGCAGAAAAATTAGAAATCTAACTTGACCATTGAATTTCTTGAGAGAAATTAATTGGCAATGAATAGAAACTCTATAGTGTTAACTTCAAGAATTACGAGACTCAAAAATCCGAAATAGTTGACGAAAATGAAAATGAAAATAAGTAAGTTTTTCTTCTTCTTGATGTCCTCTTTCACCTCCCATAATCCGAAGTTCCGTAGGTGCAATATTTTGGGAGATAGATCTCTTAGGAGGTCGATTTTTATGCACTTTTAAAATCGCGTTTTTCGACCATTTTTAAAAAACCTCTTTAGAGGTTAAATTCATTCGAATTAAATTTGTTACGTTCTTACGGAATTGAAAGTGTGCCATTCTAAGCAAAAACAGCAAAAAAAAAATTTCCGAAATTTTTTCGAAAATGTTTTATTACGACTTTTTCTCAATTCTCAATTTTGTAGGTGCAATATTTTCGGAGATAGACCCCTTCAGAGGTCGGTTTTTAGGCAGTTCAAAAAAATCGCGTGTTTCTACCATTTAAAAAAAATCCTCTTTAGAGGGTACATTCAGTCGAATTGAGGTTGTTGCGTTCTTAGGGTATTGCAAGCGTGCTATTATATGTGTATATATACTGTATTGTAGGTGCAATATTTTCGGAGATAAACCCCTTCGGAGGTCGATTTTTAGGCACTTTTAAAATCGCGTTTTTTTGACCATTTTTAAAAAAACCTCTTTAGAGGTTAAATTAAGTCGAACTGGTTTTGTTACGTTCTTAAGGAATTGCAAGCGTGTCATTCCTTATGAAAAACAGTAAAAAAAATTTCCGATTTTTTTTCGAAAATGTCGTAAGGCGAGGTATTACGACTTTTTCTCAATTCTCAACTTTGACCGCCTGTAACTTGAGAACGCCTCTACCGATCAGAGTGAATCCAACTGTTGTTTCGTCTTCTTTATGTCCTCTTTTACTTCCCACCTTCGGAAGTTCCATAAGCGCAATAGTTTCGGAGATCGACCTCTTCGGAGGTCGATTTTTAAGCACTTTTCGAATCGCGTTTTTTGACTATTTTAAAAAAAAAACCTCTTTAGAGGGTAACTTAGGGGATCGCCAGCGTGCCATTCCAATCAAAAACAGCAAAAAAAATTTCCATTTTTTTTTGAAAATGTCCAAAGGGGGGAGTATTACGACTTTTTCTCAATTCTCAACTTTGACCGCCTGTAACTTGAGAACGCCTCTACCGATCAGAGCGAATCTAACTGTTGTTTCGTCTTCTTTATGTCCTCTTTTACTTCCCACCTTCGGAAGTTCCATAAGCGCAATAGTTTCGGAGATCGACCTCTTCGGAGGTCGATTTTTAAGCACTTTTCGAATCGCGTTTTTTGACTATTTTAAAAAAAAAAACCTCTTTAGAGGGTAACTTAGGGGATTGCAAGCGTGTCATTCCGATCAACAACAGCAAAAAAAAAATTGCGAATTTTTTTCGAAAATGTTCAAATGGGGGGGGGGGGGGGGTATTACAACTTTTTCTCGATTGTCAAATTTGACCGCCTATAACTTGAGAACGCCTCGACCGATCAGAGTGAATCCAACTGTTATTTCGTCTTCTTGGTGTCCTCTTTTACCTCCCGTCATCGGAAGTTCCATAGGCGCAATATTTTCGGAGATCGACCTTTCGGAGGTCGATTTTTAAGCACTTTTAGAATCGCGTTTTTTGACCATTTGAAAAAAACCTTTTTAGATGTTAAATTCAGTCGAATTGAGTTTGTTACGTTCTTAGGGGATTGCAAGCATGCCATTCCGATCAAAAACAGCAAAAAAAAATGTTTCGAATTTTTTTCGAAAATGTCCAAAAGGGTGTTAAGACTTTTTCTCAATTCTTAACTTTTACCCCCTGTAACCTGAGAACGCCTCGACCGATCGGAGTGAATCCAACTGTTTTTCCCTCTTCTTGATGTCCTCTTTCATGTTCCACCACCGGACATTTTGTAGGTGCAATATTTTCGGAGATAGACCCCTTCAGAGGTGGATTTTTAGGCAGTTTAAAAATCGCGTTTTTCTACCATTTAAAAAAAATCCTCTTTAGAGGGTAAATTCAGTCGAATTGAGTTTGTTGCGTTCTTAGGGTATTGCAAGCGTGCTATTCCGATTAAAGACAGCAAAAAAAATTTCCGAAGTTTTTTCGAAAATGTTCAAAAAGGGCGCATTACGACTTTTTCTCCATTCTCAAATTTGACCGCCTGTAACTTTAGAATGCGTCAACCGATTGGAGTAGATCCAACTGTTTTTTCGTCTTCTTGATGTTCTCTTTCATCTACCACCACCGGAAGTTTTGTAGGTGCAATATTTTCGGAGATAGACCCCTTCGGAGGTCGATTTTTAGGCACTTTTAAAATCGCGTTTTTTGACCATTTTTAAAAAAATTTCTTTAGAGGTTAAATTAAGTCGAACTGATTTTGTTACGTCTTTAGGAAATTGCAAGCGTGTCACTCCTTATCAAAAACAGTAAAAAAAAATCCGAATTTTTTTCGAAAATGTCGTAAGGGGAGGTATTACGACTTTTTCTCAATTCTCAACTTTGACCGCCTGTAACTTGAGAACGCCTCTACCGATCAGAGTGAATCCAACTGTTGTTTCGACTTCTGTATGTCCTCTTTTACCTCCCACCATCGGAAGTTCCATAGGCGCAATAGTTTCGGAGGTCGATTTTTAAGCACTTTTCGAAACGCGTTTTTTGACTATTTTTTAAAAAAAAAACCTCTTTAGAGGGTAACTTAGGGGATTGCAAGCGTGTCATTCCGATCAAAAACAGCAAAAAAAAACTTTGCGAAATTTTTTCGAAAATGTTCAAGGGGGGGGGGGGTATTACAACTTTTTCTCGATTGTCAAATTTGACCGCCTGCATCTTGAGAACGCCTCGACCGATCGGAGTGAATCCAACTGTTTGTTCCTCTTCTTGATATCTTCTTTTAAGTTCCACTATAGAAAGTTCCTTAGGTGCAATATTTTCGGAGATAGACCCCTTCGGAAGTCGATTTTTAAGCATTGATTTCGCTCCTAAATTTATTGGAAAAAAAATAGTGGAATTATGTACAAACTCCATAAGATTATCTCTAAAAATCATGTGGTTTTGTATCTCGAAAACTGCTGGAGACCAGATATACCTGATTGTGTCATTGAATTTCTTGGGAAAAAAATAGGTTAGAAGAGCAGAAACGGAATAGAGTTATCTTTAAAAATTAGGAAGTTTCTCATATCTCGAAAGCTCGTAAAAATCCTAAAAATTTGATTACACTACTGGATTTCTAAAAAGAAAATAGCTGATCATGAGTACAAGCTCGATAGGATTATCTCTAAAAATTAAGACATTCCTTATATCTCCAAAAACCGATAGAGAACCCACTGGAGATCCTAAGTATCTAATATGCCTCGGATCTTACCATTAGATTTCTTGGAAAAAATTAGCCGAAAAGGGATACGAGCTCAATAAAAGTCAAGAGGTGTTTGTATCTCAAAATCGCGTAGAGTTGCTACAAGTTTGATTTCCTTGCTACATTTTTTTGGAAAGTTATCACCACAATCTAACAAAGTTCTTTTCAAAAACTCCAAAACTAGTAGAAATATTAAGATTGTTAAAAGTCTAATTTTAAAAATTGCACTTGGAAAGAAATGAACTGAAAAATGAGTACAAACTCGATTTGATTATCTTCAAGAATTATGGGGCTCCTTAATGTATCTCGAAAACCACTGGAGATCATAGAAATCGGATTTGACCTATCAAAAACAGATTAGCTGAAAATTAATACAAACTTGCTAGATTTATTTTTAAGAATAAAGAGGTTCGTTCTATCTCCAATTTTTTTTGAAAAAATTAGCTGAAAATGAGTACAAACTCGAAAAAGTTATCTATCTGTGATTTAGACCTAGAAAATATTTAAAATTGAGTAAAAACTCCATGCGATTATCTCTACAAATAAAGAAGTCCTCGCATCTAGAAAACCGACAGAGATAGTAAAGATCTGGTTTCATCACTGAATTTCTTGGAGAAAATTGCTGAAAATGAGTACAAACTCGATACGGTTGTCTTCAAAATTAAGAGGTTCCTTATATCTTGAAAACCGGTAGAGACGATCTTTTCTTTTTCTGAAAACAACGGGATATCCAAGAAATTTGATTACGCTCCTTAGTTTAATGGAAAAAATTAGTGGAACTAAATACAAACGCGATAAGATTATCTCTAAAAATCATGAAACTTTTGTATCTCGAAAACCGATAGAAAACCCTCTCTAAGTATCTGTTTTTACCTCGGATTTTACGGTAGATTTATCTTTAAGAATAAAGCGGTTTCTTTTATCTCCAAAACCAGTATATTTACTTAAATTGACTAATGGATTTGCTGAAAAACTTGGCTGAAACTGAGTGCAAACTCGAGAGAGAGTTATCTATCTGTGATTTAGATATTGAAATTCTTAAAAAAAAATATTTAAATTTGAGTAAAAGCTCCATGCGATTATCTTAAAAGACAAGAGGTGATGGTATATCGAAAACTAGTGGTGGTACTAGAAATTTGATTTAAACTCTCGATTTCTTAGAAAAAAATGTATTGAAAATATATGAAGTCCATTGGATTATCTCTAAAAACAAAGAAGGTCTTGAATCTCAAAAACCGATAGAGATATTAAATATCTGGTTTCATCACTGAATTTCTTGGAAAAAATTTGGTGAAACTAAGAAAAAACTGTTGAAAACATTAAGAGATTTCTTATTTTATTTCGAAAACTGGTGCACATAGTAAAAGATTTAATCCCATTTAACCACTCAATGTTTTGAAAAAATAATAAATAACTGCATGTAAGAACAAACTCCTACCAGTTTTCGAGATTTACCATCTAAATTGGCCTATACTTTCTCAAGAATTTTACTATTAATAGAAATTTTGATACTTAAACCCTCTTGATGAATGAGTTTTAGCCCCCATTCTCTGGATTTGCCCTGAAGCCCTAAAGCCTGGGAAGAAAAATTTGTATGACATTGACAACTAATAGCAGGCAGGATTTATCATTTTCTGTGGTGTGGATGCTAATCTCTATAGTAACAAACCTGTATATACAAATCTTCGTTGCGCAAATGTTCAGCAATAAATTCTACTGCTTCCGTCGCCTTAGAAACCTCGGGAGAAAGAAGGATGGAGTCAGAACTTTCACTCTCTCGTCTACAACTCTCAGCACCCACTGCCACGCCTATATCCGCGTTGGTTTTCCTGTTCACCTTGCAGTTTGGATGGTGGTGCAGGTCTGAGAGCTCCATTACCTCGACTTTACTTTGAGATTCCACAGAACTGCAAATAAACGGGTTTAGTTTAGTTTTGGTAGAAAAATGAACTAGTGGGAGTTTTAGACACCGGAAGAAGTTTGCTTTCGTTTTGAACCGTATTCTGTGGGTCTAGCTAGCCTTGATTGGTACCACAATCGCATCTGCTAAGTTGCACTTTATTGATTTTTTAAGTTTCAAAATACTGCTCCAATTGCGTTGTTTTTGGGAATTCAGTTCACTTCAAGAAACTCACAAACATATCTCAAGGTCAAGATCTAGTAGAAGTCATTTTTAATCATCCCTGATGTCATAGACGACTTTTAGTAATTCTTGGAATATTTTTCTCTTGTACAATTCTTTTGTTTGATGTTAAAGTGAGAGTTTAAAAGTCTCGAAAGCCCCCTGAAATGCCACTAAACCTGAAAGCACTAAGCAATTTGCTTAGCTTACAATAGTCCTTTTTTGACCAATTGATTTAAACCGACATTATTACCACTAAAGGTAAAAGATTTAGGACAAGTTCACGCACACTATTGCTATAATGCACAATAAACTACTACTATTTGCTCGTATAAAGCAAGAAGTAGTGTTTCTTTTATCTGAAAAGAGCACTTTCGGTCTCTATATAAGAACAGACATTTTCTTCTCTCCCCTCAAGATAGTTTGACAAGAAATGTGAGAATTTATCGATTCGTGTAGATATATCTACAATGGAGGACTCTATCACACAATAGAGTTGTTGTTGTTAGATGACGTTTCTGCGAGTGAATATGGCTCTTGAATGTTGGCTGAAAGTGTTTCGTAGCTCAATTGCTTTTACGATTTGTTATGATGGATACAAAAGTACTTTTCTTTTCTGGTCTCTACAACTGGGATATTTAGCATTTTGAAACCTTTCTATAGAAAGTTGGAAATTTAGGGTATTTTTCATATTTATCTACTCATAGAAAAAAAAACGGATATTTGATAAATTAAGAGACGACCAGGGGCAATGCTAAACAGGGGCCGCTCGGGTGCAAATGGACTTCAATTGCCCCTAAGTGCCAAAATTTAATTTGGGTTAGTTCAGGTTAGTTTCTCTCAAGAAAAAAAACTTTTTTGAAATGATTTTTAAGTAATAATGAGTGGGATAGAGAAAGACTTATGGAGAAGACAGCGTTTAAAAGAGAAATGCATAGATCTTTTTTTCGCATTAGTGCGGGTCCGTAAGGGCCCATCTTCATATAATTGTTAGAACAAGTTATATTTAGTTAATTTAGGTTAGTTGCTTTCAGCTTGTTAGAACAAGTTATTTTTAGTTATTTTAGGTTAGTTGCTTTCAGCTCTTTTGAAAAAGCCAAAAGTTACAGTGAAATATCTCACAGGAAAAAATTTTTTTCGAAACCGTTTTTAAGTAATAATGACTTGGATCGAGAAAGACTTATGGAGAAGAGAGCGTTTAAAAGAGAGATGCATAGATCTTTTTTTGGCATTAGTCCGGGCCCGTAAGGGCCCAACTTCATATAATTGTTAGAACAAGTTATATCTAGTTAATTTAGGTTAGTTGCTTCAGTTCTTTTGAAAAAGCCAAAAGTTATAGTGAAATATCTCACAAAAAAAATATTTCGAATCCGTTTTCAGTTCATAATGAGTGGGAAAGAGAAAGACTTATGGAGAAGAGAGCATTTAAAAGAGAGATGTATAGATATTTTTGCATTAGTGCGAAACCCGTAAGGGCCCACCTTTATAATATAATAAATAAAATTGTTTTTAGGCACTTTTTATTTAAATTGTCATCGATTTGAACTGTTTTTGACCTATTTTTTGGGACTACATAAATTTTGCCTTCATTGATGAATTCCTGAGTTTAAAGCAATCAAATCAATGGATAAAACGTCCTCCACGCAATTAAAAAAAAATAAACAAATAAAATTTTGTTTTGGCAACGAGTTCATAAAGATAATTAAATTGAACAAAAACCCTGAAAAAACAAAATTATTAAAATTTATGATTTAAAATTCAAATATATCAGCTTTAATTTTTCTGAGTTAAATTAAATTTTCTGATGTGTTATACCTCATTTAACAAAAAAAAAAGGGTTTTTACAAGATCTCTGACACTGACCAATTTTATTAATTGTGAGCAATATGATTTTACCATTTTTAATGATAATGAAAGGCATTTCTGAGACTCGTTGCGTTAAGTATATAAAGATATTTTCCACTTAAGTCTTAGTGGGTACCAGAACAAATTTTATAAAGATTAAAATGTTCAGAAATGTTTTTGATTTTTTTAGAATTTAAATTAAATTTTCTGAAGTAATAATATTCAGGAAAAAAGGCTGTTGCAAATTCAGGGATTCCGACCAATTTTATTAATTCTGAGCAATGTAATTTATTTAGATAATCAAAGTATTCCTTTCCAGGACCAGAAAAAAATAACAAGTTTTGTTATCTGACTTTTGTTTAAAATTTTCTGAGCACCAGTTAATTAAAATAATTTCCTGAGTGCATTCCTAGTACATAAAAAATCAATTTTTCTTTTATGATATCTCTTATATTAGCAAGCAAGTTTCAAATACTCATAAGTTAAAAATACTTTTCTGAGTCTGTTTCTGATTATCGAAAACAGCCTTATTAGGTATATAAAGATTTTTTTAAAATTAATGTATGTAGGTGTTAGAACAAAGACTAACATTCTCAAATATTCTGATTCTTTGGAATTTAAAATTTTGAAAGTTTAGAATTTTATAAACTCAGAAAAAGTGTCGTTAAAAACGTACTGACTCTCACCAATAGACGAAGTTATATCTAGTTAAGTTAGGTTAGCCCAGGTTAGTTGCTTTTAGCTCTTTTGAAAAGACCAAAAATTACAGTAAAATACCTAGCAAGAAAAAAGTTTTTAAAACCGTTTTTAAGTAAAAAAGTCCAATTTAAATCGATAAAAAAATAAAAGAATGAAACATGATCAAAGATAATAGAAAAATATGAGGCAGAAAAGAACAGTTAGATAACAAATAGAACCTACAAAAGCGGCGAGTTAAGAAATTATAGGATATATTATAGGAAAATCAGAAAATTATAGAAGAACTAAGTCCAAAAGAGATAGGTAGGCGTACAAAATTAAAATATTCAAATTTTAGCCCTCCAGCGGCAGCCATAATCCAGCACCACTAAAAGAAGACAAAAGTCATAAAATCTGGAATAATCAGAAAATTAAGTGGCAGATAGTTGGGGACAGAGTTTAAAATATTTCTAATTGTGGTCCAAAATCACCTACAACCTTTCAAAAATTTACTAAAAAGAGGTCCCTAGTCGCATTACAATTCTCCTAATAATAATCGTTTTTTGCCTCACAAATCACAAATCATTAATGACAGAGTTTTGTGCCAAAATTGTCTCAATGGAATTGAATTTACCCTACAACTATTTACTCGTTTAATTTCCCCTCTCCCCCCCCCCCTCTCCACTCTCCCCACTGCGAATTACCTGTTTTGTAGTTTTCGTTCAACCACTTGTCATTTTTGTTCTATTGAAGCAGGCTAAATGGCGTACGTGACTTCAGTCAGCACGTCCTTTACCGTCCGAAGCGACAGTACAAACTTGATTTATGAAGTCTCCCCGGCATCCTCTTGCACTGCAAGGTCGTCAAAGCCTCTGTCGTATTTGCTTTTTTCTTGAAGCCAAATTGATGTAGATTTTACTTCATTTTTTCTCACATCACGTTCTCAACCTCTCATTGTTGACGTCGAGTTAGTTGACCACACTCGCCTTCTTCCAGACTTCTATTATTGTATTGTATTGTATTCAATGTGAGTGGACTTGTACAGTCCTCCACCGCAACCTGCGGTCTATTGTGGCTCACTCGAAGTGTTGCCAGCAAGGTTGGCAACACTTCGAGTTCGAGGGCCTCCAACATGTAGCCTCCAACTTCGAGGCCTCCAATATGTAGCTTCTAATCCTGTTCCTTAAAATGTACCTCACAATCTTGTCGCGTAAATGTGCCATGTATGTAATCTGTCAGTATTCTGCTTTTTCTTGTTCTTGAAGAAATTCTGCCTTTGAAGAAACCAACTTCCCCCACGGTCTCTTTTCACTTTTAAAGATATAGAATCATATATTTTAAATTGATGTATCTCAGGCTAGTATTTACCAAATTGCCAGTAAATAGAATAAAAAATAATTTCTTGCCTATGGATCTCGTCAAGTGTTCACTCGTGTTGTGATGATTTTAAAATAAGGGACAAATGCCCTTTTGTCCAGGCTCAACTAACAAAGAAAAAAAATCTCTCCTGGCTAATTTCCTTTGAACGTCAATCAAACGCGAATTTAGAAAAAAATCATCTACCTCGAGTTGACAGTTAAATCTTTTTTTAATTGGTCCCCGCTCTTCCACTTTCGCTTTGGCTCTAACCTGATACCACAAAACAATCCCGATAAGACTTGTTTCCAAATTATAAAATACCAAGAATCGGCCCTTTGAAATAATTTAAAGTTGCCATTCAATGCGACCTCGTTTTAGGGATTTCCCTGGAAGAAAAAGTTTTCTAATATCACTTAGGGGAAAAAGACTTTTGAAACGAAATTGCGTTTAAAGGAAATCAACCTTGGGCGAGAGTAAATTAATTTAAGGCGGTATTTGCATACAAATTACCTTCGGGAGCCCTCAGTGGTCTTCGGTTTTGTGTTTTAAATACTCGCCTTGGGATTGGCTTTACCTCAGAAAAATATAAATAATTAATTTGCGTTGAACCCAAGCCTCGAACCCACCCAGGCGTCTATATACCTAGAAGTTTCCGGCTGATAACGAAGGGCATATAGTAAGAGGAATGAGATTGATTTTATAACGGTGAACAAGAGATTAAACTCTGACCTACCCTGGTGCAGAGGTCCCATCTGGCCATAATCTGCTACTATCCGCGTTAAGACTACGATTAAAGAAGGTAACAAAATCAAAACGAGCGGGACGGATGGATACCCAAAGACGAAAATATTAAAACCGAAACAAAAAATGAACTAAATAGAAATATAGCTGAAATTAAGGAAAAAGCATATAACGATATTGAGCAAAAATGGATGGATACAAAGAACACCATATTGGTGGAGACGACAAAATCCAGACTTGCCACAGGAGGGAGAAGAAGAAACTCCAGATGGGCAAATATTGGGCCTCATGGAGGAGCGGAGAAAATATAAAAACAACAACGAAGAAAGATATCGACAAATCCATAGCCTGATTAAACGAAAGATAAAAGAGGCAAAGGAGGATTGGTTGGCAGGGAAGTGTACCGAAATCGTACAACTGGAAAATCAACATGATTCGTTTAATTTACATAAAAAAATTAATGAGGCTACAGGTATGCTTAGACCTAGACACCCAGGGATTGTTACAAACACGAGGCTGGGCCCTCTATCACCCCACAGAAGAGGTTGCGAATGCAATCAGGAAGCTTAAAAACAACCAATTTGTAAAAAAACAGATTTGCTAAATCTCATAGAACAAAAACACCTGGACATCATTACAGAGCTATTCAATTACATTTATGAGAGCGGCACAATTCCACAAGAATGACTGGTCTCAATATTTATTCCCATACTGAAGAAAATCAAAGCTAAAAATGCGAAGACTACACATCCCATGAGTCACGAACTAAAAGCATTCCTAAAAGTCATACATGAACGTATTTATCCCAAACTCGAAGAACATATCGGAGAGACACAATTCGGATTTTGGAACTAACTCGGGACACGGGAAGCATTGTTTAGCCTTAATGTTCTAATACAAAAAGCAGGCGTTGTAAACTGTAACGTCTTTGCCTGTTTCATCGAGTTCGAGAAGGCTTTTGATAGAGTAAATCATACAACACTACTGGAAACGCTCAGACAGTCAGGCATGGATGAAAGGGACATCCAAATTATATCTAACCTTTACTGGAAACAAAGGGCTCGTGTTCGGGTGGAGAAAGCGATCTCTAAGGAGTTTAAAGTAAGCCAGTTCGACAGAGATGTGTGCTCTCTCTTCTGCCATTTAATGTTTATTCGGAGAGACTATTTGGGGAGGTTTTGGAGGGCACAGATGACAGGCATTTTGCTAAACGGTGTACTTAAAGTAACAGTTCTTAACCTCGGATATAGACTGGGCAACAAAAGAATTGATATGGTGTGTTGCGCCGATGATGCAGCAATTATTGTCAAATCAGAAAACGACTTGCAGAGACAGCTCTGCCAGTTCTTCCTAGTAACTCAATATGAACATTTCTATCAACGAAACCAAATGTCTGACATTCGCGAAAGATCCGTTCAGATATAACCTAGTGGTGGAAGACAATCTCCTAGAACAGGTGATGCAATTCAGATATCTGGGTATAGACATATCAAGCACTTAAGCCCGAGTTAAAGACCTGAGGAGCCAGATTAACAAACAGAATCGCTACGAGATATAGTATGGTCAAACCCGTACATGCGCAAACGTAGCAAAATTCGAATTCGAATCTACAAGACTTGTATCAGATCGATCATCATGTACGGTACAGAAGTCCGTGAAAACACCAACAAGACGAAACACATGCTAAGGTTGGCCGAAATGAAAACACTGAGAACAATAGTGGGGAAAACAAGAAGAGACAGAGTAAGAAACACAGAGATCAGAGAACATTGCTGGGGAAGACAACATAAGAGGTAGTGGTACAACCATGTAAGACGGATGGACGAGAACAGACTTCCTAAAATAGTCCTAGAAAACAACTTGCCCGGCTCAAGACCTACCGGGGGGCCGCCTAAAACATTGAAAGATTGCCAATCTACCTCTCAGGAAAAGATGCAGAGGCAGCTTCAGAATTAACAGATCGACAGATCTTCAAGAAGTAGAATGTACTTATTAATAATCTAAAGTACGCTGACGACACAGTCCTAATTGCAGACACAGCTGAGGGTCTCCAGAGGATAATAGACAGAGCAACAGAAGTTTGCGAAACCTACAACATGCCCCTAAACCCAAATAAAACAAAGGTTATAATAATAAGCAAAGAAGATATTGATGGCCAGTTTTGGTCCGACTGAAAACGGTTCCATCGATAAACTACCTGGGCACATTTCTTAACAACAAATGGGAACAAATAAACGAAATTAAGATCCGAATTGAGAAGAGTAGAAGAGCTTTTAATATCATGAAAAGCGTGTTGTGCAATTTAAATATAGGCTTGCACCTCAGAGTCAGAGTTGTTAGATGCTACGTTTTTTCAAAGGGGTGGAAGCTTGGCCTCTGACTGACGCTGCATGTAAACGTCTGGAAGCATTTGAAATGTGGTACTACAGATGCATGCTTAGAATATCATGGATTACCAACGAAGCCGTCCTACAGCGTATAACAGAAAGAGGTTTTAAACGTAATCAAAGGGCGCAAACTTTCATACTTCGTACTTGTTATGCGAAACCAGAAATATAGCCACTTCAGCTTATTATGCACGGCAAAAGAGGCCCTGGAAGACGACGAGTATCGTGGCTGCGAAAGCTGAGACAATGGACAGGAATGCTTTGGGCTGCAGCAAATAAAACCAGATGGGCCATAGCAATCGCCAACGTCCACTGAGACAAGAAGAAGAAGAAGAACCCACGTCTCGAGCATCCCTCGTAATCCAATTTAACGGGTATTGCCTGATTATTATCTTGATATAATAAAAACACTTTGCTCGTTTTCCTATCACGTAGCCTATATCGAATTTCAAACGATAAATTTCCAAGACGACCCAAAGGTCATACAATACTGACAAAATTCGAGCATCATTTATTGGGCCTTTCATTTTCTTTTGGAGCACTTCCTTTTTTTCGACCGTATTGTGTTACTTTCTGCAAATCTGGGCTTTCCTATGAATTCTGGGCACACTGCGGACATAGAAAAATCTAGTCGTATTGATTAAGAAATGTAAGGATTCAATTCATTACTAAAGCCCTAGGAAAAATGTTGAAGAAAGAAGGGATAACGTAAGACGCGTTGAAAGAAAATCAATTCTTTGATATATATTTTAATGTCAGAGTTAATCAAGATAGTAATTTGTTACAAGGCTACTGAGCAGGGCGGTATTTATTTCCATTAATCCTCAGTGGAAGTAGGTCTAAAACACTGTGTAGAAATAAAAGAAATAATTGCCCACAAAAAAACTCCCTTTATTTAAAATCCAATCCCCCAAAAAAGCCGCGGGCAAAACAGGCAATTGACAGGCAATTTGATTGGGTGGAAAAAATATGGGAATTTATTAAGTTTTATTTTTTAAGGAGACCAAGAGAATAGGCTATTAATAGCCGGAAGTTATGAGGATAAAATAACTGTCAAAGGCACGTTTCACGCACGGTGCAACAATTTATGTATCAAAATTACACCTGAGACGGGGATTTTACCTAACAACGTCGAACTACAGTTTATTAAATTACTTCCCGTTGTTCCTTCATGACGAAACTGCCATCAAATCGCCTTACGTTACCGAAAAAAGGCTCATCATCCCTAAGGGCACAAGACAGGATTTCCAAGGCGGCGAAGGAATAAGACGTTAACAAGATTTTATAGCAAAGTAGCTCAACGCCATGTGTATAAGATTGTCAGGACATGACAGTTGGTCGATAGAGCTTGAATATATATGATCGTCGATAGAGATTGAACAAAGCTGTTAGTAAACAAACTAAAATCTCCTAGGAAAATAGCGTTCGGAATTTTGTTAAATAGGCCTCTCCAATGGGGATTATTCAGTCTGACCTTTCAATGAATTTAATTCCCATTGTTTTCAGATTTAACATTTGCTTTAGGGAGGAGAACGGTCCGAATGAGAATACTATTAAATGAGTTTAAAATCAATCTAAATTAGTCATGAGTTGTTTCGCACTGAGTAAATATTACCACAGTGTATACGTCTTTGTGGGCGGGAATCATTTTGTTTTGTGGAAATTTAATTTAAACTTCCATGTTTACAATAATGGAGAGTGAAATTCGGTTAGGCATATGTGAAGCCCTTTTATAAAAACAAGTATATCAAAAACATGCAAGAAAATATTAGGAAAATAAGTGCCTTTCACGTAAATAAACTCTTATAAAAGAAGCTTTTTTCGGTAAGCATATTTAATATTTGAGAATTCTCCATCTCGAGTCGTTTTTTTGAGCCCGGTTTTTATGTAATGTATATTGACTGCGTTAATAAAGTGATTTTTTCGATATTTTTTTTTATTTGCGACAAAAACACATTATTGACTAAATTCTGAACCGAATAAATTCCTGTTTTAGTCGCATTTTGTTGACGTAACCAATTCGGAATATCTGGTTGTGTTTTTAATGAGCAATTTTAACCAAAACCGAAATAGGATCAAAACACGGAAAACACGAAAAATTTACTCAAGAAGCCGATCGGCACAGTTGAGAGAGTGAAGAAGGGTTAAAAAAAGTTAACTGAAACCTTTTATAAGAAAAAATTAAGACCAATAATTTTTAGGAATATTATATGTAGATGTTAATAAGTAAAAGACGGTAGAAATGTTTAGAGTTAATAAAACATAGTACTCTAGAAGAGAAGGAAAAAGTGGGTATTGTCCCATTTATTGATTATTAACGTCTGACCACGTTATCTGGGATCGACAAGAATAAATAATGGCTCTATCAGAAATATTGACCATTTGCTTGAAAACTGCACGAAAAAATCAAGTGGAACTGAGAGAGGAAAAAAAGTTTCTGAAGATAATATTTCTGGCAGGATCTCTATAAGCCGTTCTTTGCTTTTTTTCTATTTGTTATATTTTCTGACTCTTCCAGTTGCAATTTTTCTCATTTCGATAATTTCCGTTCTTCTCAATTAATTACTATTCAAATTTTGGCCTTTTAACAACGCTTCTTAGTTCATTTTGACACCTGCTTTTACTCTAATTTTAGTCTAAGTTAAGGTCTTATTCCTTTTTCAAGTCTTATTGCTCCTATTTTTATTTTAATGATTTTGCTCCACCCTTTGGGAGACGTACAGTCAATTTCTATTTTTTTTCGCTTTTTGTCCTATACTGGATTTTGTCATTTATCTCAATTTTTGTTTAACACTTCATCCACTATTTTTTCTTTATTTTATTCTTTATATATCTGCTACTATAAATCCTATTGGTTCTTCAGTTTTTTTCTTTCAATTCAAATAAGTATCAACCAATGTATGATCAACCAGAAAGACGTCACCTTTTTACAACGTCGAAAATGCGTTACTCACCGACGACAATTAGTTTATTTCTTGTATTAATTATAGATGGAGAACTCAACTTGCTCTATTAAAAAGTTGTTCTGATTTCAGTTAATTTCTATTTTGTAAATTTTATTATTTTTTTCATTCTCACTTAAAGCGAAAACTAAGAATATTAAAAAATATGCATTTTTAAATCTTGGAAATAAATTTTATTTTTAAACAGGATTAAAGAGAAAATGTTAATCGTACTGTAACAATAAAGTGCTATTTAGTTCCTACTTAAATAGGTTGCTGCGGATTAAAAAGCTCGCTCTATATATTTTTTTCTGCGAGTTAAAAGAATAAATTTTATTCCAGAATGTAAATTAAAAAATTTTTTTTACTCTCATTTAAGGCGAAATTGAAATATGTTTAGAAGAATAAATTTTTAAATATTGGAAATACATTTTTGTTTTTAAACAGAATTAAAGAGATAATTTTAGTCCCACTGAAACAATAGTGATCTTTAGTTCGTGCCTAAATTGGTTACAGCAGATTAAAAAGATTGTTTGATATATTTGTCTAGGAATTAAAACGATACATTTTATTCCAGATAGTAAATTAAAAAATAATTTTTCACTGTCACTTAAAGCAAGAATTAAAATGATTTAGAAATTTGCAATCATCGATATCATGGAAATATTTTTTTAACAGGATTAAAGAGAAAATGTTCATCCTACAATAGCAATAAAGTGCTATTTAGTCCCTGCTTAAATAGGTTGCAGCGGATTAAAGGACTCTTTCTCTATATTTTTTTCTGGCAATTAACAGAATAAATTCTATTCCAGAATGTAAATTAAAAAAAACATTTTTTACTCTCACTTAAGGCAAAATTGAAATATATTTTGAAGAATAAATTTTTAAATTCTGAAAATACATTTTTGTTTTTAAACAGGATTAAAGAGATAATTTTAGTCCTACTGAAGCAATAGTGCTCTTTAGTTCATGCTTAAATTGGTTACAAAGATCGTTTGATATATTTTTCTAGGAATTAAAACAATACATTTTATTCCAGATAGTAAATAAAAAATTCATTTTTCACTCTCACTTAAGGCAAAAATTAAAATGATTTAGAAATATGCAGTTTTAAACCTTGTAAATAAATTTTATTTTTAAACAGGATTAAAGAGAAAATGTTAATCTTACTGTAACAAAAAAGTGCTATTTAGTTCCTGCTTAAATATGTTGCTGTGGATTAAAAAGCTCGCTCTATATATTTTTTTTTATGGGAATTAAAAGAATACATTTTATTCCAGAATATAAATTAAAAAAACATTTTTTACTCTCACTTAAGGCAAAATTGAAATATATTTTGAAGAATAAACTTTTAAATTCTGAAAATACATTTTTTTTTTAAACAGGATTAAAGAGATAATTTTAGTCCTACTGAAACAATAGTGCTCTTTAGTTCGTGCTTAAATTGGTTACAAAGATCGTGTGATATATTTTTCTAGGAATTAAAACTATTCATTTTATTCCAGATAGTAAATAAAAAATTCATTTTTTACTCTCACTTAAAGCAAAAATTAAAATGATTTAGAAATATGCAGTTTTAAACCTTGTAAATAAATTTTATTTTTAAACAGGATTAAAGAGAAAATGTTAATCTTACTGTAACAAAAAAGTGCTATTTAGTTCCTGCTTAAATATGTTGCTGTGGATTAAAAAGCTCGCTCTATATATTTTTTTATGGGAATTAAAAGAATAAATTTTATTCCAGAATATAAATTAAAAAAACATTTTTTACTCTCACTTAAGGCAAAATTGAAATATATTTTGAAGAATAAATTTTTAAATTCTGAAAATACATTTTTGTTTTTAAACAGGATTAAAGAGATAATTTTAGTCCTACTGAAGCAATAGTGCTCTTTAGTTCATGCTTAAATTGGTTACAAAGATCGTTTGATATATTTTTCTAGGAATTAAAACAATACATTTTATTCCAGATAGTAAATAAAAAATTCATTTTTCACTCTCACTTAAGGCAAAAATTAAAATGATTTAGAAATATGCAGTTTTAAACCTTGTAAATAAATTTTATTTTTAAACAGGATTAAAGAGAAAATGTTAATCTTACTGTAACAAAAAAGTGCTATTTAGTTCCTGCTTAAATATGTTGCTGTGGATTAAAAAGCTCGCTCTATATATTTTTTTTATGGGAATTAAAAGAATACATTTTATTCCAGAATATAAATTAAAAAAACATTTTTTACTCTCACTTAAGGCAAAATTGAAATATATTTTGAAGAATAAACTTTTAAATTCTGAAAATACATTTTTTTTTTAAACAGGATTAAAGAGATAATTTTAGTCCTACTGAAACAATAGTGCTCTTTAGTTCGTGCTTAAATTGGTTACAAAGATCGTGTGATATATTTTTCTAGGAATTAAAACTATTCATTTTATTCCAGATAGTAAATAAAAAATTCATTTTTTACTCTCACTTAAAGCAAAAATTAAAATGATTTAGAAATATGCAGTTTTAAACCTTGTAAATAAATTTTATTTTTAAACAGGATTAAAGAGAAAATGTTAATCTTACTGTAACAAAAAAGTGCTATTTAGTTCCTGCTTAAATATGTTGCTGTGGATTAAAAAGCTCGCTCTATATATTTTTTTATGGGAATTAAAAGAATAAATTTTATTCCAGAATATAAATTAAAAAAACATTTTTTACTCTCACTTAAGGCAAAATTGAAATATATTTTGAAGAATAAATTTTTAAATTCTGAAAATACATTTTTGTTTTTAAACAGGATTAAAGAGATAATTTTAGTCCTACTGAAGCAATAGTGCTCTTTAGTTCATGCTTAAATTGGTTACAAAGATCGTTTGATATATTTTTCTAGGAATTAAAACAATACATTTTATTCCAGATAGTAAATAAAAAATTAATTTTTCACTCTCACTTAAGGCAAAAATTAAAATGATTTAGAAATATGCAGTTTTAAACCTTGTAAATAAATTTTATTTTTAAACAGGATTAAAGAGAAAATGTTAATCTTACTGTAACAAAAAAGTGCTATTTAGTTCCTGCTTAAATATGTTGCTGTGGATTAAAAAGCTCGCTCTATATATTTTTTTTCTGGGAATTAAAAGAACAAATTTTATTCCAGAATATAAATTAAAAAAACATTTTTTACTCTCACTTAAGGCAAAATTGAAATATATTTTGAAGAATAAATTTTTAAATTCTGAAAATACATTTTTGTTTTTAAACAGGATTAAAGAGATAATTTTAGTCCTACTGAAACAATAGTGCTCTTTAGTTCGTGCTTAAATTGGTTACAAAGATCGTGTGATATATTTTTCTAGGAATTAAAACTATTCATTTTATTCCAGATAGTAAATAAAAAATTCATTTTTTACTCTCACTTAAAGCAAAAATTAAAATGATTTAGAAATATGCAGTTTTAAACCTTGTAAATAAATTTTATTTTTAAACAGGATTAAAGAGAAAATGTTAATCTTACTGTAACAAAAAAGTGCTATTTAGTTCCTGCTTAAATATGTTGCTGTGGATTAAAAAGCTCGCTCTATATATTTTTTTTATGGGAATTAAAAGAATAAATTTTATTCCAGAATATAAATTAAAAAAACATTTTTTACTCTCACTTAAGGCAAAATTGAAATATATTTTGAAGAATAAATTTTTAAATTCTGAAAATACATTTTTGTTTTTAAACAGGATTAAAGAGATAATTTTAGTCTTACTGAAACAATAGTGCTCTTTAGTTCGTGCTTAAATTGGTTACAAAGATCGTTTGATATATTTTTCTAGGAATTAAAACAATTCATTTTATTCCAGATAGTAAATAAAAAAGTCATTTTTCACTCTCACTTAAGGTAAAAATTAAAATGATTTAGAAATATGCAGTTTTAAACCTTGTAAATAAATTTTATTTTTAAACAGGATTAAAGAGAAAATATTAATCCTACTGCAACAATAAAGTGCTATTTAGTTCCTACTTAAATAGGCTGCTGCGGATTAAAAAGCTCGCTGTATATATTTTTTTCTGGAAATTAAAAGAGTAAATTTTATTCCAGAATATAAATTAAAAAAACATTTTTTACTCTCACTTAAGGCAAAATTGAAATATATTTTGAAGAATAAATTTTTAAATTCTGAAAATACATTTTTGTTTTTCAACAGGATTAAAGAGATAATTTTAGTCCTACTAAAACAATAGTGCTCTTTAGTTCGTGCTTAAATTGGTTACAAAGATCGCTTGATGTATTTTTCTAGGAATTAAAACAATACATTTTATTCCAGATAGTAAATAAAAAATTCATTTTTCACTCTCACTTAAGGCAAAAATTAAAATGATTTAGAAATATGCAGTTTTAAACCTTGGGAATAAATTTTATTTTTAAACAGGATTAAAGAGAAAATATTAATCCTACTGTAACAATAAAGTGCTATTTAGTTCCTACTTAAATAGGTTGCTGCGGATTAAAAAGCTCTCTCTATACATATTTTTTTTGGGAATTAAAAGAATAAATTTTATTCCAGAATGTAATTTAACAAAAAACACACATTTTCTTACTCTCACTTAAAGCGAAATTAAAATATATTTAGAAGAATTAATTTTTAAACCTTAAAATACATTTTTGCTTTTAAACAGGATCAAAGAGATAATTTTAGCCCTACTGAAACAGTAGTGATCTTTTTTTTGGTCTTTAAATTGGTTACAGCAGATTAAAAATACCGTTTGATATATTTTTCCAGGAATTAAAACGATACATAACATAAAGTTTCATTTTTTGCGTTTTTTTTTTGTTCTGTTTCTTTTAACTTCTAACTCAATAGGTTTATTTCGTCTTCGCGTCAATGACTTCTGTTCATCTAAATTATTTAGTTTTTCAAACTTTGACCCTTTGATAATGTTTTTTTATTCTTTTTGCAATCTAGCTTTATTGCTGTTCGGATTTCTTTATTCTTTATTCTCTCATATTTTCTTGTCTATTGCTTTTTGTTTATTCGTCCTTCCTCAGCAGTTACTTTTTCTTTCTTAAACTTTTCTTTTTTATTTTCTTATTTATTGCTCATCGAGTTTCAGTCGTTTCTGCCCTCTCAAATTATTTTCTCTTTTAAATTTTTTACACCTTAAAAATGTCTTGTTTTCCAAACTAACTTTTACTTATAATCTGGAGTAGTTCACAAGTTTTACTGTTCATACTAATATTTTCAAGATCTTTTGCTTTACTAATCTTGTTCTGTTGTACTGAGTTTTTGAGTTTCTAGGCTTAATATCTATCCCTTTCCTTTTTTCTGTTTGTTTCACAACTTTAGGTCCTTCGAGCCTTTTTGATTGCAAGCTGTTGGTTTATTTTTGTGACTTTCTTTATTATGTTTATTATGTGAGTTTTATTTAAATTATTGATATCTCTCATTGGGATTATTCTCCTTTTTAATGCTTTTTTTCATAAATTCGTTTTACTCTTTTACTTCTGGTGTGCCAGTAATATTCATTATAATTGTTTACACTATTATTACTCGTATCCATTTGTCAACTTTTCTATTAATATACATGTTTTGAATGTGGTCCAATTTATCTTCACTTTCCGCGTCCAATTTTGTTAATTTATTTGCTTTTTTTCTTTTCATTTATTATTTATTTTTTTTAAAACGTTTGCCTAAAATCATTGGACTACAAGTCACTACAATATAAAAAATAACATTTTCCATTTTTAAATTTTTTGATGAAGAACTGAGAAAATTCTGAAAAAATTTCCTTTTTGGGTCCTTCGAGCTTTTTCGATCGAGTTGTTGGTTTATTTTCGTGAGTTTCTTCATTATGTTTATTATATGAGTTTTACTTAAATTGTTGATATCTCTCACTGGGATTATTCTCCTTTTTAATGCTTTTTTATACATTGATTTTACTCTTTTGCTTCCGGTGTGTCAGCAATCTTTATTGTTATTGGCCAAAACCATCTGTCGACTCTTAAACCTTATACTTTACATTTGTTTACTCGTTGAAAAAGTTAAATTTTGGGTCAAAATTACGTCGAAAAAATGACGACCCAATTCCGATCGATGAAAAAAATTTGACAGAACCAAAACTGACAAAAAAAATAGAAGAGTAAAGAAACAATGAGAAATTGACTTGAAAAAAAATACAAAAAAGGTGACATGGAAAGAAGACGGGAATAGTTACAGTAGAAGAGGAAAGCAAACCACCCCAAACCGTAAATTTTCTTTTGGCATTTTGTTAACTTACTACTAAGAAACACCTGAAGTTGCGCCGGAAGTTGTTGTTGAAGAACAGCTACAGCAAATGAGAGGCAGTAATAGCGCAGATACCCCATCGGACAACCAATTTTTGACACCCTCTACGTATCAGAATGTTTTCCAATTTATCTTCACTTTTCGCGTACTTATTTGTTCATTAATATGTTTTTTTTTCTAATTTATTATTTCTTTTTTTAATTTTTTTGTGTGCATGACGTATGACCGAGAAATCGCTTCCAGTCTGAAATTAAGGCCGTAAAGGGAATCCCTTCACCTATTGCCTCATCGACTTTGATAATGTCCGCCGCAGTTGTGGATTAATTGTCAGAAAGAATTTTAAATTGCAGAAACAATAAAAAAAATCGGATTAATAATACAAATTCAGGAAAGAAAAATAGAGCAGAGGGGAAAGAATGTTTTTTCTGTTTTGTGTAATTTCTCAATTTAGATCGATGAAAAAAATTGTACAAATTGTGAACTAACCGTTGAACCCGAACTGACAAAAAATAATAGAAAAGTAAAAAAAATAATGCAACAATGAGAAATAAAAACTTAGAAAAAAAAACAAAAAAAGCGACACACGATACAGCAAATAAGAGACAGTAATAGCGTAGCTACCCCATTCGGACAACCAATTTGGGACACCCTGTACATGTTTTCCAGTTTATCCATATATTATCTAAAGTGTTTTCCGGGCTTTGAAGTCGCGGTCCAATGGAATTTCTTCCTGACGTTTCGTCTACAACTGCGGCAGACATTATCGAAGGTGATGTGGCAATGCGCGAAGTGACCTCGCGTGCTTTCCGAAGTTGACTGATTCGACTGTGGTGAGCCCCGTGGTATTTATTTCCTCGCCGTCGCTCTACAGTGGAGGGACTTGGGTGGGGGTAGTGGTGGCGCGTGGTTTCGGCGCACTTGAAGTATGTCGTAGAACTCGCTTCCAGTCTTTATTTAGTAATGTAATTTCCTTCCTGTTGAAGTTGTCGTGTTTAATGGCTTCTCTAAGATATCCACCTCGTTGAAAAGGATGTCGTGACGTTTATGTTTGTCCCAGCCTGCAACTCCTCTTGTGTTCCGTAATCCTCGTGTTGACACTGCGTTTTGTAGTGCCAATGTATACCGAGCCACAGCTGCATGGAACTCGGAAAATTCCGAGTGCCGACAACGGATCTTTGGCCGATCCCAAGCTCTGTTCTGTTATGTGAGTGGGTCTAAAGACAGTTTTAACACTGTGCTTTTAACAGTCCAGTTGTTCCTTCTTGGCGCTCTACGTTCCTTGGACGGCCCCCAGCACGAGTTCGATAGGGCCGTCCGTCCAAGGAATGTAGAGCGCCAGGGAGGAATAACGGTAGAAGATGTAGAAAAATACGGATGGACTATTTTGCCATACATCCACAAAGTAACGAACAAGATCGGCAGGCTACTCGAAAAGCAAAATATTAAAACTGTCTTTAAACCCACTCGTACAATTCAACAGAGCTTGAGATGGGCCAAAGACCGCAGAAATCCCCAGCTGTGGCTCGGTATTCATTGGCAACACAAAACGCAGTGTCAACACGAGGATTATGGAACACAAGAAGAGTTGTAGGCTGGAACAAGCACAAAAGTCAGCAGTAGCAGAGCACACTCTCTCCGAAGGTCACGATACCCTTTTCAACGAGGTGGATATCTTATGTCAATCGCAGCATTTCTATCCGAGACTAATGAGAGAGGCCATTGAGATCTTTAAACAAGACAACAATTTCTAGAGGAAGGAGGAAATTACGTCTTTAAATGCAGACTGAAAGCGAGTTCTACGACATCCATCAAGTGCGCCGAAACCACGCGCCACCACTACCCCCACCCCAGTCCCTCCACTGCTGCGCGACAGCGGGGGAATAAATACCATGGAGCTTACCACAGTCGAATCAGTCAACGTCGAAAAGCCTCTGATCGCCTCTGATAATGTCTTGATATATTCGCTCCTTGATAAATTCTATTGGACCACGGCTTCAAAGCCTGAAAAACACTTTAGATTGTATTTTGACCGACCGTGCCTTCACAGTCTTATATCCATATATTATTTGTTTTTTTTGTCCTCATGTATTATTCTTTTTTTTAAACTTTTTGCACTCATGCGTACGACCGAGAACTCGCTTTGAGTCTGAAATCAGGGCCGTAAACGGAGTCACTTCGCCCATTGCCTCATCGCCTTTAATAATGTCTGCCGCAGTTGTTAGGAAGAAATTGGACCACAGCAAACCACAGAAAAAAAGAAAAAAATCGGATTGATAGGACAAATTCACCGAAGAAAAATAAAGAGAAGAGAGAAGGTGTACACAAGTAATTGGATTATAACAAGTTGCTGCCTTATAAAAAACAGTAACTTTTTCCATCAAAAGCTTTTGAATGAAGAACTGCCAAAGTTATTTAGCACTCAGGTCAGGTGTTTTAATTTAATTACATTGAATAATTGACTTATTTAGAATTCTCGAGTTTCGGTGTTTTGGTTTTGTTAAACTTTTGATGTTGAGCGTTCCGGTCTTTTTGTTGGAACTTTTTGGATCTGAAGTTGTGGAAATCACCTTTTTTTTTACAGAGTTTATAAGGCACCGGATTAAAGCCCTTCTAATCGAACAAATGTTGTCAAGGGCCCTCTTTTGCCGAATATTAAGATTGAGGCTCTCTCCATTCCTTTTTTCTTCAATTTTCTTGCTGAGTAGCTCTTCTTGCTCATCCACTGCTTTGTCTGTAAACCTTTGACGGCTCTTGATGATCTCGGAAGGATCAAGCTGACCCAGAAATTTTAACAATAAAAGAAAAACAGAGGAGAACCTTTGCTTTGAGGACAAAAATTAATTGAAACATAACGTATTTTTTCACTTGAGTAAGCTTTGTTAACTACGTTATAAGGAAGTAAAAGTCACGCTTTATCCAGACGAAAGGAGATGTTAATGCGTCAGCGAGCAATTACGTCTTAAAAACATATTTTCCTTTTCTTCTAATGGAGATTTTCCAATTGTCGTTCCTTCACACCCCAAAAATGGCGCTAAATTCCCCGTCCATGAGGCGGCGCAAATTTGATTTCCATTTCATTGCTGCCAACGTGTATTCTTAATCTTTCGTTCGTCCGTAAATTGAAAAAAGGACAGGGCAAAAAGGGCTCCAATCAAGGCTCTTAAGTCCGAGAATAAAATTACAGTCATGCACTCGGTGATAACTGAAAAATAATCGGATTAAGACACTCAATAAATCTTCTTGAGATTCGTTTAATTCGATTTCGGAAGGGTCCCTGAAGGGAAATCGATAAGCAAGAAAGCGGTGCTTTCGGTAACAAAATAAAAGTTAATTTTCAGTTTATGAAACTTACCTAATGTGTTTGGGAATATCCCCGGGAACCCCGTATGGATGAGGCGGAACGCCCATTCCAGGCATTTCCATCATCCATCGTAATCTCGTTTTTCTCGGTCGTTTCATTAACATCATCGCTGGAAGGTAGTTCAGGAACACAAATCGAATCCATGACGGCATCCTGGAGGAATGTGCACATGAGGGAAATAAATATGTGGGGTTAGGATGCCTTACCGGTGTGTTCGAGGCCCCCTGAAGTTCCAATTTATTATAACTACAGTAACAAGTATACTAACGGTATTCATGATGAAGGTAAAAAGGAGGTACTTGGCAATGAGCGGCAATACCAACGACGTAGGTGGCAGGATTTTTGAGACCAGCAGCAGAAATACAACCAGTGATAGTAAAATACTAATTCCTAACGTAACCTGAAAGAGTATTACCTTTAAATTAGTGAGTTGGAGTGAGAGGTAGTTTTTACTAACCTTTTCGCCCGCCTCTGCTGGCAAATAGAAAACTAGGACGCACAGAAACGAAATAAGAACAGTAGGAAGAATTAAATTCACTGTGTAAAACAAAGTCTTTCTCCGGATGATAATATAGAAGGTGATATCAGTTTCAGTGGGCTGGTCTCCTTCGTAAATGTTGAGGTAGGCGGGTACTTCGATAATGTCCCAGGTACCCGATTTCCAATAATCGGATAAGTCTACGAATTCTTTATTGTTATATAAAGCTAAAGACACTTGATCACCGTTAAAAGTCCAGGAACCGAATTTCATAATACACTTTTGCTGGTCAAATGGAAAATATGTTACATCTATGGTACATGAACTCTGAAACAAATGATGCATTTTAATATAATCTCCAGAATGAGACAGAGCTTCTAGTTAGCAAGGGAACCAAAGACCATTACTCTTTATTTCAATGGCCCTTTCTAGGTTTCTAAAACAAGTACGAATATACGGTCGTATTTCTTTTAATAAAGCTTTTGACAGCCTTATATATATAAGAGCATTATTTTTCATTCCCTCGGGAGTCCTAGAGCAAGGGCGTTTTATATATTAGAGCGGGTTTAACAAAGGGGACTTACCTGGTAAATTGCAGGTGGTACCCATAACACTTCCCCGTTGGGATATATAAGTACGTTTGATTTATATCTGACCTCGTAATTGCCATCAGCACTGAAACAAAAAGGAAACAGTTATTTCAATATTTCCAACTTAAATCAGTTCGCATTTCCGGACAGATAAAAAAAAGGAACCCTCATCTCGTCCGACATTAAAATGCGTATCATATTTCAAGAAGTTTTATTTGGAAAAAAGAGTACGAAGGAAATAAGGGTTTAAAGAAAACAATGGGGATTTATCTTGACAAAAGGGATGATCATCGTCTGAAGGATTCGATTAAATCAACAGGCGAATTTGAAAAGTCATCTTGAATTAACCTCCCGCATTGATGTCCCCAAAATCCAATTCAAAACAGACCCCAAGGCTTTAGATGACAAGTACGATATTAACGCATCGATAGTCGGTTATAATGGGTCCCAAACAACACCGAATGATTATTCGGATCGACGTGACGTGCGATGTGTGGTTTTTTTTCTAACAGCGGAAATTTACAGGAGAATTCCCCGCATTATTGAATCATGCATCTTCCCACTTTCACCTTAGGCCATATTCGTTTATTATAAACCTCCCTTTTCATAAAAAATCACATCGTATCGGTTCTACGTGAGAAAAATACAACTGAAGCCATTTTTAATAAATACGTTCAACATCCCGAGGGGTAGCCTGCCGTAAAATATCCCGAATCACAGCTTTTCCTCAAAACGTCAGGATGTTGTTTTGGAATTTTAAGAATCCTTGGGGCTAGATTATTTGCCAACTGGAAAGGCTAGCTTTGCCGTGGCTGCTCAGAGGTTTTTCTTTTTCTCGATATATATAACGCAATAAGGAGTTTTGGTTAAAAAACGAGATAAGCAATAAAAATGTAAAACACCGACTTTCGCGAGTGATGTCAAATATATTATCATGTTTTAATATTCTAAGTACCTAAATAAATAATTTAACAGCTTTGATGGGCTTGGATAGAGGAAAAGTGAGGACGTTCTCTCAGGGCATGGAAAATAATATATAGATATTTTGTTTGTGTTTAGTCATACAGTCATAATAAAAATATCCAAATTATAATAATAATAATAATAATTTTCTAGTATTAACGTTTTCCTGCTTACTGTTTTTGAGATATCGTCAAAGACGCAAGATAGTTGAATGCACACTGCATTCCGTTTTGTAAACAGGTCCTAAGAGAGCTAACTGTTTTGGAGATATTGCCAAATCAGCAAAATAGTTTTTCAGGAATTTTGCGAATAGTTTCGCTTTACTTAGCGATCTTTTAAATCTTCCACTTGTACTCGAAGATATTTTGAAAACCTGTTACTATTACTTATCAAGGTCAAAAATGTACAGGTTTTTGCTTTCATGAATGGAAACATTGAAACGGTGGCCTATTTTCTAAACCAAGGCAACTAGAAAAAATAGTTGTGAAAATAAAATAGTTGTAGTTTCTTCCAATCTACTTTCTAACAGAAAAAAAAGTAAAAAGCCGCCGGTAAAGCAAAAGTTTTTTTTACAACAAAAGTCACAATATTATTTTTTTCATAACTAAATTTGCCATTCAATTCTAAAGAAAATTTGTATAAAACAACGAATTTTCTTTCTGGAGATATCTAGTTGTAGAAAGGACATTGTTGTGTAACTTGCAAAACTATTAAAAAAAATCATTAAGATTGTTTTACCATTAAATTACTGCATTATACTATACTGTAACTTTTCCCATTCTTAAGCGTTTGGTTGCAGAACTGACGAAGATATTTAGCCCTCAGATCACGTGTTTTAACTTAATATTATATACATTGTTGTGTAACTTTAACTACTATACTGTAACTTTTCCCATTCTTAAGCTTTTGGATGAAGAACTGACGAAGATATTTAGCGCTCAGATCACGTGTTTTAACGTAATTTTATTGAATAATAAACTTACTTAGAATTCTCAAGCTCCGTAAAAGTACATTGTTGTGTAACTTGCAAAAGTATTAAAAAAATCATTAAGATTGTTTTACAAATGGATTACAACTTACTGCAATATATTATACTGCAATATACTATACTGTAACCTTTCCCACTCTTAAGCTTTTGGATGAAGAACTGACGAAGATATTTAGCGCTCAGATCACGTGTTTTAACTTAATTTTATTGAATAATCAACTTATTTAGAATTCTCAAGCTCCGTAAAAGTACATTGTTATGTAACTTGCAAAATTATTTAAAAAAGATCATTAGGATTGTTTTACGATTGGATTACAAATTACTGCAATATATTATACTGTAGCATATAGTATACTGCAATATACTATACTGTAACTTTTCCCACTCTTACGCTTTTGGATGAAGAACTGAAGAAGATATTTAGCACTTAGATCACGTGTTTCAACTTAATTCTATTGAATAATCAACTTTCGTAAAAGTGCATAGTTGTGTAACTTGCAAAATTATAAAAAAAATCATTAAGATTATTATATAATTGGATTACAAATTTTATACCATACTGTAACGTTTTCCGTTCTTAAGCTTTTGGATGAAGAACTGACGAAGATATTTAGCGCTCAGATCACGCGTTTTAACTTAATTTTATTGAATAATCAACTTCCATAAAAGTGCATTGTTATATAACTTGCAAGATCATTAAGATTATGACATCGACTTTTCTTTCTGGAGATATCTAATTGTAGAAACGACAGTGTTGTGTAACTTGCAAAATTATTAGAACAACATCATTAAGATTGTTTTACAATTGGATTACAAGTTAACGCATTATACTGTACTGTTACTTTTCCCATTTTTAAGCTTGGCTGAAGAACGGACGAAGATATTTAGCATTCAAATCACGTGCTTTAAGTTAATTTTATTGAATAATCAACTTATTTAGAATTATCAAGCTCCGTAAAAGTACAATGTTATGTAACTTGCAAAATTATTTAAAAAAGATCATTAAGATTGTTTTACGATTGGATTACAAGTTACTGCAATATATTATACTGTAGCATATACTATACTGCAATATACTATACTGTAACTTTTCCCACTCTTACGCTTTTGGATGAAGAACTGAAGAAGATATTTAGCACTTAGATCACGTGTTTCAACTTAATTTTATTGAATAATCAACTTCCATAAAAGTGCATTGTTATATAACTTGCAAGATCATTAAGATTATGACAACGACTTTTCTTTCTGGAGATATCTAATTGTAGAAATGACATTGTTGTGTAACTTGCAAAATTATTAGAACAACATCATTAAGATTGTTTTACAATTGGATTACAAGTTAATGCATTATACTGTACTGTTACTTTTCCCATTTTTAAGCTTTTGGCTGAAGAACGGACGAAGATATTTAGCATTCAAATCACGTGCTTTAAGTTAATTTTATTGAGTAATCAACTTCCGTAAAAGTGCATTGGTGTGTAACTTGCAAAATTATAAAAAAAATCATTAAGATTATGACACAACGACTGGTTTTTCTGAAGATATCTAATTGTAGAAAGGACATTGTTGTGTAACTTGCAAAATTATAAAAAAAAATCATTAAGATTACAAGTTACTGCAATATACTATACTGTAACTTTTCCTATTCTTAAGCTTTTGGATGAAGATCTGACGAGCATATTAGCACTCAGGTCACGTGTTTCAACTTAATTTTATTGAATAATCAACTTCCGTAAAAGTGCATTGATGTGTAACTTGTAAAATTATTTAAAAAAATCATTAAGATTGTTTTACGATTGGATTACAAGTTACTGCAATATATTATACTGTAGCATAAATTATACTGCAATATACTATAGGTACTGTAACTTTTCCCATTCTTAAGCTTCTGGATGAAGAACTGACGAAGATATTTAGCACTCCGATCACGTGTTTTAACTTAATTTTATTGAATAATCAACTTCCGTAAAAGTGCCTTGATGTGTAACTTGTAAAATTATTAAAAAAAATCATTAAGATTGTTTTACGATTGGATTACAAGTTACTGCAATATATTATACTGTAGCATAAATTATACTGCAATATACTATAGGTACTGTAACTTTTCCCATTCTTAAGCTTCTGGATGAAGAACTGACGAAGATATTTAGCACTCCGATCACGTGTTTTAACTTAATTTTATTGAATAATCAACTTCCGTAAAAGTGCCTTGATGTGTAACTTGTAAAATTATTAAAAAAAATCATTGAGATTGTTTTACGATTGGATTACAAGTTACTGCAATATATTATACTGTAGCATAAATTATACTGCAATATACTATAGGTACTGTAACTTTTCCCATTCTTAAGCTTCTGGATGAAGAACTGACGAAGATATTTAGCACTCCGATCACGTGTTTTAACTTAATTTTATTGAATAATCAACTTCCGTAAAAGTGCATTGATGTGTAACTTGTAAAATTATTAAAAAAAAATCATTAAGATTATTTTACAGTTGGATTACAAATTTTATACTATACTGTAACGTTTCCTATTCTTAAGCTTTTGGATGAAGAACTGGCGAAGATATTTAGCTCTCAGATCACGCGTTTTAACTTAATTTTATTGAATAATCAACTTCCATAAAAGTGCATTGTTATATAGCTTGCAAGATCATTAAGATTATGACAACGACTTTTCTTTCTGGATATATCAAATTGTAGAAATGACATTGTTGTGTAACTTGCAAAATTATTAAAATAACATCATTAGGATTGTTTTACAAGTTAACGCATTATACTGTACTGTTACTTTTCCCATTTTTAAGCTTTTGGCTGAAGAACGGACGAAGATATTTAGCATTCAAATCACGTGCTTTAAGTTAATTTTATTGAATAAACAACTTATTTAGAATTCCCAAACTCCATAAAAGTACATTGTTGCAAGTTACTGCATTATACTATACTGTAATTTTTCCCATTCTTAAGCTTTTGGATGAACAACTGAAGAAGATATTTAGCACTCAGATCACATGTTTTAACTTAATTTTATTGAATAATCAACTTCCGTAAACGTGCATTGTTGTGTAACTTGCAAAATTATTAAAAAAAGATCATTAAGATTACAAGTTACTGCAATATACTATACTGTAACTTTTCCCATTCTTAAGCTTTTGGTTGAAGAACTATGGAGCATATTAGCACTCAGATCACGTGTTTAACTTAATTTTATTGAATAATCAACTTATTTAGAATTCTCAAGCTCCGTAAAAGTATATTGTTGTGTAACTTGCAAAGCTATTTAACAATCAAACCACGTGTTTTAACTTAATTTTATTGAATAATCAACTTATTTAGAATTTTTAAGCTGAGTTAAAGTACATTGTTTTGTAACTTAACAGTTTTATGCTGACAAGAGGTGCCAAAAATGTAAGAAAAGAATGACAAGATGCGCCAAAAATATAAGAAAGAAGGAACACAACTTAAGAGTAACGAGATGTTCAAAAAAATGTAACTGACAAGCGGCAGGAAAAGACTTTACTTGCATGATTTGTGATGATAAAAACTTCAGTTTTTTTTTGTTGATTTTCAATTTATTATTATTGTAAATATATATTTGTCTTAATGTTTATCCTGTTTGTTTAATCTCTATACAAATGTTAAACCAAGTTGGGCATACCGCATTCTTTTCTTGTTTCACCTAGAAAACCTTGAGAATAAAAAAAAATAGTCCCTTGAAGTGCTAATAAACCATAAAACTATAAAAACTAATAAAAACAGTAATGCGGTATTTAAGTATTTTTCAAATTACTTGATTTTTCAAGAAATGCTACTTGACAGAAAAACTACTTGAATTGACTTGACATTTACTCCCTTAAACTTGACTTAAAATCAAGTTAAGTCAAGTCAAGTAGCTTGAAAATCAAGTCTAGCCGTGAATGGCAAATCGTTTCTCATACGGTTAAAACCACGTCCCTTTCGCTCTTACCATTTTTGAGATACGGCCAAACACAAAGAAAATTCATCATTCGGACGGTGTTGAAGTCATCTACTAAACTTTTTGCATATTTTCTAATATCATTTGATCCAAACCGCTCTTTTGTTATTGTGAGTTAAATCCTGTTAAAACTGAGCCTCACTAATTTGTTTATTTTAACGTCATATCAAAATATCTAAGTCTCATGACTTTTTTTTGATAAGGCTTCTTTTAGTTATATAAAAAATCTGTAGAAAAATATGAGTAAAGGGCTTATTGCCCTCAAACATTACATACAACAAACCAATAATTCTGCTTTAGATTGCCCTCAGTAGGGGCTAATAAAAACAAATCACCTTTTTTTTATTATTGACTTTTTATATAAATCATATTTACAAATAGTTTTCTCTTTGGAAAAAAAATAATAAGAAGGGCCTAAACTATCAATTCATATCAACCAAAATCATGGATCTATTTGTATTTATTAAGAACGCGGCGGAGAGTAATAGTAAGAGCGCAATTTTGCTTAACTGCGCTCATTGCTATGAGTAAATTATAAAACTCCTGGCCCTTATCGCTCTGATATTTATCTTCATATCTTTTGACTTGCCTATATGTAGTCTTGCAGAACTACTGAGTTTCCCATATCTTTAAAAAAAAAAGTGTCCAGTTTTTCGTATAAGAATTACGCTTTTCATAGCTGCAATAAAAATTCTAGAATCTCGAAATCTGACAAAGATATGAGCTTATAAACTTTAAAATAATCCATATTTTCTCTTTGGAGAAAATAATACTTTGTGCCTAAGCTATCAATTCATAATTTCCACATTCATAAATATATTTGTATTTATTGAGAAAGGGGACTATGAGCCCTTTGGTCTCATAATCAAAGCAAGAGCTTAATTTAGTATACACTGATTAAAAAACTCCTCGCCTTCATCGCTCTGATTTTAACCTTCGTATCTTTTGACTCCCCTATATATACTCTTACACAACTATTGAGTTTTCCGTATCTTTTAAACTAAAAAGTGTCCAGTTTTTGTATAAGAATTAGGCTTTCTAAGGCTGCAATAAAAATTCCGGAATATCGAAATCTGACAAAGATATGAGACTTTTAAATAATCAATATATTCTTTTTGGGGAAAATAATACTTTAGGCCCAAACTATTAATTCATAATTTCCACAGTCATAAATATATTTGTATTGATTGAAAAACGGGACTATGAGCCGTTTATGCTTATAGTCAAAACAAGAGTTCAATTTAGTACACGCTCAACTGCGCTCATTGCTATAGACTAAGTAAAAAACTCCTCGCCTTCATCGCTCTGATTTTAACCTGACTCCCCTATATATACTCTTACACAACTATTGAGTTTTCCGTATCTTTTAAACTAAAAAGTGTCCAGTTTTTTGTATAAGAACTAGGCTTTCTAAAGCTGCAATAAAATTTCCAGAATATCGAAATCTGACAAAGATATGAGACTTTTAAATAATCCATATTTTCTCTTTGGGGAAAATAATACTTTAGACCTAAACTATTAATTCATAATTTCCACAGTCATAAAAATATTTGTATTTATTGAGAAACTGGACTATGAGCCGTTTATGCTCATAGTCAAAACAAGAGTTCAATTTAGTACACGCTCAACTGCGCTCATTGCTATAGACTAATTAAAAAAACTCCTCGCCTTCATCGCTCTGATTTTAACCTTCGTATCTTTTGACTCCCCTACATATACTCTTACACAATTATTGAGTTTTCCGTATATTTTAAACTAAAAAGTGTCCAGTTTTTTGTATAAGAACTAGGCTTTCTAAGGCTGCAATAAAATTTCCAGAATATCGAAATCTGACAAAGATAGGAGACGATAAAAATAATCCATATTTTCTCTTTGGGGAAAATAATACTTTAGACCTAAACTATTAATTCATAATTTCCACGGTCATAAATATATTTATATTTATTGAGAAACGGGACTATGAGCCGTTTACGCTCATAGTCAAAACAAGAGTTCAATTTAGTACACGCTCAACTGCGCTCATTGCTAGAGACTAATTAAAAAAACTCCTCGCCTTCATCGCTCTGATTTTAACCTTCGTATCTTTTGACTCCCCTACATATACTTTTACACAACTATTGAGTTTTCCGTATCTTTTAAACTAAAAAGTGTCCAGTTTTTTGTATAAGAACTAGGCTTTCTAAGGCTGTAATAAAATTTCCAGAATATCGAAATCTGACAAAGATATGAGACTTTTAAATAATCCATATTTTCTCTTTGGGGAAAATAATACTTTAGACCTAAACTATTAATTCATAATTTCCACAGTCATAAAAATATTTGTATTTATTGAGAAACGGGACTATGAGCCGTTTATGCTCATAGTCAAAACAAGAGTTCAATTTAGTACACGCTCAACTGCGCTCATTGCTAGAGACTAATTAAAAAACTCCTCGCCTTCATCGCTCTGAGTATAACCTTCGTATCTTTTGACTCCCCTATATATACTCTTACACAACTATTGAGTTTTCCGTATCTTTTAAACTAAAAAGTGTCCAGTTTTTTGTATAAGAATTACGCTTTCTAAGGCTGCAATAAAAATTCCAGAACATCGAAATCTGACAAAGATATGAGACTTTTAAATAATCCATATTTTCTCTTTGGGGAAAATACTACTTTAGACCTAAACTATTAATTCATAATTTCCACGGTCATAAATATATTCATATTTATTGAGAAACGGGACTATGAGCCGTTTATGCTCATAGTCAAAACAAGAGTTCAATTTAGTACACGCTCAACTGCGCTCATTGCTATAGACTAATTAAAAAAACTCCTCGCCTTCATCGCTCTGATTTTAACCTTCGTATCTTTTGACTCCCCTACATATACTCTTACACAATTATTGAGTTTTCCGTATCTTTTAAACTAAAAAATGTCCAGTTTTTTGTATAACAACTAGGCTTTCTAAGGCTGCAATAAAATTTCCAGAATATCGAAATCTGACAAAGATAGGAGACGATAAAAATAATCCATATTTTCTCTTTGGGGAAAATAATACTTTAGACCTAAACTATTAATTCATAATTTCCACGGTCATAAATATATTTATATTTGTTGAGAAACGGGACTATGAGCCGTTTATGCTCATAGTCAAGACAAGAGTTCAATTTAGTACACGCTGAACTGCGCTCATTGCTATAGACTAATTAAAAAACTCCTCGTCTTCATCGCTCTGATTTTAACCTTCGTATCTTTTGACTCCCCTATATATACTCTTACACAACTATTGAGTTTTGCGTATCTTTTAAACTAAAAAGTGTCCAGGTTTTTGTATAAGAATTAGGCTTTCTAAGGCTGCAATAAAATTTCCAGAATATCGAAATCTGACAAAGATATGAGACTTTAAAATAATCCATATTTTCTCTTTGGGGAAAATAATACTTTAGACCTAAACTATTAATTCATAATTTCCACAGTCATAAAAATATTTGTATTTATTGAGAAACGGGACTATGAGCCGTTTACGCTCATAGTCAAAACGAGAGTTCAATTTAGTACACGCTCAACTGCGCTCATTGCTATAGACTAATTAAAAAACTCCTCGCCTTCATCGCTCTGATTTTAACCTTCGTATCTTTAGACTCCCCTACATATACTCTTACACAACTATTGAGTTTTCCGTATCTTTTAAACTAAAAAGTGTCCAGTTTTTTGTATAAGAACTAGGCTTTCTAAGGCTGCAATAAAATTTCCAGAATATAGAAATCTGACAAAGATATGAGGCTTTTAAATAATCCATATTTTCTCTTTGGGGAAAATAATACTTTAGACCTAAACTATTAATTCATAATTTCCACGGTCATAAATATATTTATATTTGTTGAGAAACGGGACTATGAGCCGTTTATGCTCATAGTCAAGACAAGAGTTCAATTTAATACACGCTCAACTGCGCTCATTGCTAGACACTAATTAAAAAACTCTTCGCCTCTATCGCTCTGATAGTGACCTTCATATCTTATGACTCTCCTATATATACTCTTGTAGAACTACTGAGTTTCCCATACCTTTTAAAACAAAAAGTGTCCAGTTTTTTGTATAAGACTTAGGCTTTATGCGGATGTAATAAAAATTCCAGAATCTCAAAATATGACAAAGACATGAGTTTATAAACTTTTAAATATTCCATATTTTCTCTTTTGGGAAAAATAATACTTTAGGCCTAAACTATAAATTCATAATTTCCACAATCATAAATATATTTGTAATTATTGAGGTAGGGGACTATGAGCCCTTTTGCTTCATAATCAAAGCAAGAGCTCAAATTAGTATACACTGATTAAAAAACTCCTCGCCTTCATCGCTCTGATTTTAACCTTCGTATCTTTTGACTCCCCTATATATACTCTTACACAACTATTGAGTTTTTAAACTAAAAAGTGTCCAGTTTTTTGTATAAGAATTAGGCTTTCCAAAGCTGCAATAAAAATTCCTGAATATCGAAATCTGGCAAAGATATGAGCCTATAGACTTTTAAAGAATCCGTTTTTTTTTTTTGGAAAAATAATACTTTAGGCCTAAACTATAAATTCATAATTTCCACAATCATAAATATATGTGTATTTATTGAGAAAGGGGATAACATACCCTTTTTTTGGTAATATTTTAATCGCCGTACCTCCGGCCCGCGTCTTTCGATTTAAACAAATGGCTCTTTATAGACAGTTTATTTCTTGAGTGTTATACAGGGTGACAAAAAGAGTGGTACAAAAATGTTAAAATGCAGCTCTTTGCAACTTTGACAGGAACAATTTTTTAAAATTAATTTTTATGTCATATTGTAACTTTGTACCTCTAGACGTATTAAGCAGATATTAAGGCTCTATAGCAAAAATTACAAGAGTTTATCGAAACGTGCCGACCCTTTTTTGTTAATCTTTTAATTGCCGTACCTCCGGTCTGGAATTCTATCTTTTACCATTTACGATCCTTAGGCTAGACATCTTTATGTTGGACACCCTGTATATTATTATTTTTTAAATGAAATCAGAGAAGAATTTGGTTTATGCAGGTAGATTGTGCCTGATTTACGGGACCTAAATGGCAAAAAATAGCTAAGTGTTTTCAATTTTCTACAAAATGTATCACTTTTTGGAAAACCCCTGTAACTTTTTTTAGAGCCTTAATATTCATTTTACCAAAAACTTGTCGGGGTACTAAGTAAAGAAACGAAAATATGCCAAACAATATTCTGTGCTTGTGGATTTCTATAAATTTGTTTAATGTTTTTATTTAAGCCGGTAACAACGATCGGGTTCATACCTGAAACACCTTGTAGTCCTAACTACAATGTCTAGATTAGGACTTAAACAATGGTACCTGGATGGTCAAGACAGCTATTTTGGCAGGTATTCTTCGAAAATACACCACTTTTTGATAAACCCCTGTAACTTTGGTTCTATAGCCTTAATCAAAAGTCTGCGTAATAAGTCTAGAGGTAAAAAATGCTGTACGTAAAGTGCTCTGTACATATATCTCACAAGTCTAGAGGTACTAACCCAAAGGTACAATATGACATAAAAACGAATTTTAAAAAATTGTTCCTATCAAAGTTGCAAAGAGGTGAACTTTAACATTTTTGTAGCACTCTTTTTGTCACCCTGTAGTCTCTCACTCAAGAAATAAACTGTCTAAAAAGAGCCACCCCCTCGCCTATTCTACGAGAGAAAAGCATTCGAGAAATGTGCCACTTGTTTAAATCGGATGACCCGAGCCGGAGGTACGGCGATTAGAAAATTACCAAAAAAAAAGGTCTGTGCGGTTAGTATGTTGAGCACTTTATATGTACTCTTGCAGAGCTACTAAGTTTCCCGTATTTTTAAAAACAGAAAGTGTCTGGATTTTTGTATGAGAATTATGCTTTTCACAGTTCCAATAAAAATTCTAGAATCTCAAATTCTGACAAAGATATGAGTTTATAAAATTTTAAATAACCCGTATTTTCTCTTTTGGGGAAATAATACTTTAGGCCTAAACTATTAATTCATATCATCCACAATCATGAATATATTTGTATTTATTGAGAAAGGGGACTATGAGCTTTTTAGGTTCATGATTGTCTGAGCAAGAATTCAATTACTCGCTCAACTGCGCTCGTAGATATAGACTAATTAAAAAACTCCTCGCCTTCATCGCTCTGATTTCAACCTTCATATCTTTTGCCTTACCTATATGTACTCTTGCCGAACCATTAAGTTTCCCATATCGTAAAAACAAAAAATATCCAGTTTTTTGTATAAAAATTAGGCTTCTCATAGCTGCAATAAAAATTTCAGAATCTCAAAAGTTGACGAAGATATGAGTTTATAAACTTTTAAATAATCTATATTTTCTCTTTCGGGGAAATAATACTTTAGGTTTAAACTATTAATTCATATCATCCACAATCATCAATATATTTGTATTTATTGAAAAAAGGGACTATGAGCTCTTTAGGCTCATAATTGTCTGAGCAAGAATTCAATTTAGTACACGCTCAACTGCGATCATAGGTATAGACTAATTAAAATACTCCTCTCCTGCATCGCTCTGATATTCATCTTCATATCTTTTGCCTTACTGATATGTACTCTTGTAGAACTATTAGTTTCCCAAATCATCAAAAACAAAGAGTGTCCAGCTTTTTGCGGCAATAAAATTCCAGAATCTCGGAACCTGACAAGAATATGAGCTTATAAACTTTTAAATAAATCATGTTTTTTCTTTGGGGAAATAATACTTTAGGTCTTAACTATCAATTAAGGAGAATCCCTTAGGCTAAGGCCCAATTTAGTACACACTCAATTGCGCTTCTTGATTAGACTAATTAAAAAACTCCTCGCCTTCAGCGGTCTGACTTCAACCTTCATATCTTTTGACTTGCCTATATAGGCTCTTGTAGATCTATTGAGTTTTCCATATCTTTTAAAACAAAAATATCCCGTTTTGTGTATAAGGATTTGGCTTTCTATAGCTGCAAGAAAAATCTAAAATCCCAAAATATGAGCTTATAAGATTTCTACAGTTTTCATAGCTCACTGTGTAATAATGAACTATAAGTATTTTATTGGCATTTTTTTGCTTACTCTCTGTAATATTATCGATAAATATATATTGATTGGAGCTGACGGCTTGTAGCACTACATACAGGGTTTTGGCAATTGCCTGAAATATGCAAATTCACTCAAAAGATATATTTTTGAAATTCCACCAAAACATATAACAAAACTAAATTCCCAGCAAATATCCCTTTTTTCGTTGCACATTTTTAAACTTCAAGGATGGGTCATTAAAAAACAAAAAGTCCAGTCCGGATAGGCCTTTCGTTCTTTATAAATATTTAACATGTTACTTACTTATTAAATAAAACTATATCTGGCTTCCACACTTTATCCGGAGGCAGCCTGAGGACAGCAATTCCACCATAGTCAGCCTCGTCCCACTGTAACTGATAGTCGTTCCATACCTGTAGTCGTCGATAATTAATCAAGTGCGGGCCATCGAATATAGAAACTTACCAGCCGCAGCCAGACGTTTGATTTTAAAATTTGATTTTTCTCGTTCTGAAACAAAAAAAAAGTTTCGCTATAAACCCTTACGGAACAGTTTCAATTCCCTATAAATAACCCTAGTTTCCTCAGAGGCTTAACACGCACTTACGTCTAAATTTGTATCAATTAGGATTCAAGAACGCCCTTATTTGCCTCAGGTATGAATAACATTAAGGATGTCAGGGAAGATAACCGAATTTGTCGTTTCGAATAAATACGTACGCTGTAAAGGCAGCGTAAATGAATGATTAACAATAGCTTTGCTAATTTCTGCGGTACAACAACAAATTAAAATTCAAGGCTAACGTCGAGTTAATACGTAAAGCTCTGCTGACTTTATTATTTTTTAAGGGAAAGTAGATAATTTGTAAGTTAAGGCTAACGCGCAGCTTAAGCTTGCCACATTCCCTAGACGTGTGTTTGCGCTCTTAAACCATAACCACATCTTTTATACATAGTAGCTAAATCTCTAAAATTATCGATTCTAGTTGGTTCAATTTACTAAAAGCCAAACGTTCGGCACGAGCAGACCGACCTAATTTACCATAAAGAGTGTCTGCTATCTATTTTGCATGTATCGGGCTACTGAAATTTGCGGTTCCGTAATTTGAGGTGTATAAATGAGCAGGTCGAAATTAATCGTTTTCTGCCTCGGCATAGTTCACCTCAAAACCTATCATATTTCACCCACGAATTAGTTCGGCAGTTTGAGTTAAATGCATCTAATGTTTTGTTACCAGATGCTAAAATTCTTTAGAAGGATGCTTAAGATATTTCGTTTGCATAAAACTACGAGGAGATGCAGGATGGAAATTTCGGATGCCTTCCTCTACCATGGTGCCTAAAGCATTCTGCAAGCTCTTTGGCAAATTAACGTAAAGTTTAAAAGCAGTTTTAAGTGCTCTCAATCAAAATATGTTGCACACCTCAGCGGTTTTCAATGGTGAATTATAATGGCGTGTAACTTGTAGATTTGGGCTAAAACCTAATTTCCTAGTTTAGGGACGTCATGTGGAATAATTGGTGTCTCTAATTCTTTAGCTACTAATAAGAATCTAAATCCTAACTATACGGATAATAGGGTAATGGAGGAATATTAAATTAAACAGTAATTAATTAGCACGTTACGGGACGTGATGGAGCTATTTCGGTTAGCAATATGCAAGTTTTGATTTACTCTCATGTCCGATGGCCATAAATCCTACGATGTTACGGTCACTTTAAAAACTTCCTTAAAACTAGGACAACAAAGATATATTTTTCCTGTTTTCGTTTGGTTGACTAGCATGTTCTCGTGAAATAAAGCAGTAAAGTAAAAATTAGAACACTGACCCAGTTTCGAAATTTTGCCGGATAATAGGTTTATCAGTGAACTTCAGGGAATAACCCCGGTCCAATAAAACTGGGCGGGGTCAGGCTCATTGTCAAACCTTCCCGTTTTGCCAGGGGGAGATTGATTCCTGAGGGTTTAGGAATAGAAACTTAGGATTGGAATTTAAATATTTTATTAATGGTCCTTGCTTATCCGGGTACACGTTTTGGGCTTATTTATGTCCGACCTATCACGTTTCAGCTTGAAGAACGAATATTTCAGAAGTAATTTTGTTTAAAGCTAAACGTTTTAGTTATGAGTTGTGAGACTGTCTCAGAAGAACAATTGAGTTGAAACTGTTTTGAAGAAAAACAAATTTCCAAGTGACCATAGATAATTTCAAAAAGCCGTTTAGTGCTTTTGTAAACAGCTATTAGCCGTCATGCTCCATCTAGAACTGTTTGGCCTGAAAGGCCAAGTAAAGAAAAATACTGTAAAATTCCTTTCGACTAAATAAGCTTAAACACTCCAATTCGATAAACGAGTCATTTTTGGTTAATAACTGCGGTTGAAGGCGGAAGTGTGAAACGTGTCAGAAGTCACGGCTTCGGAAAACTCATTAAATTGCGTACACAAATTTATATAAAGTAATTTATGTGTCAATAGGGCGTTAATATCATTCTCAAACAACGTCATTTTGGAGCCACGCTTCGCTGTGAGGTCCAAAATGTATTATAATTCAGTGGATCTAGAAGAGGATTTTTTAAGCATCTAAGAAAAACCATTGGTTAAACCATACTCTAGTAAATATTTTCCTACTGGAAGCCTATATGTCTTAAAAGAGCAAATAATTTTTGAAATTAAGTTTAAGAGATTTACGAAATATCAGAGGGACATTTATGCCGCAGATTGGTATTTATAAGACCAAGAATAGTCTCAAAAAAACGAAATAGTCTAGAACAGTCTGCTAGTTGGAGCTGAAATAAGGCAGAGGGGCATAGTTTCTGAAAACCAAATATGTCTGGTCAGGTTTTGTCTTAAGATCAAAACTGCTTTAGAAGACCAAGAAATATAACTTCAGAAAAAAGGGCTAAAGAAATGAGTAATATCCCAGAAATTTCGTTTTTTATTGTAAAAATCCAGAAAGCCAAACGTGCTTTAATAGTCTAGAACTGGCACACAATTTCGATTGTAGTCTAGTTTAGAGAAACAAAATCTGTTTTTAAAAAAGGTGTTAAAATCAGTCAAAAAATGCCTCATGTTTCCTAGGAATATTGGTTCGAAGAAGCGATAAATGGCTCAGAAATTTCGTTTTCTGTCGCAGACGTAGAGATCAGGAAATGTTTTGCAGACCTTGCAAAAACCTTTACAAAACCCAAAGAAGTAGAATGTGGAAAGTCTTAGAAATTGCATTTATAATCCTGGAAATCCGAATGGGCCTAAATAGTCTATAAGAGACTCAGAATGCCAAATACATCGTAGTCAAATTTAGAGAAAATAGTCATTACTTGAAAAAGGCTTTGAAGTCACAAATTGCCTCAGAATACCTAAGAATATAGGTTCAAAGAAGCGACAAATATCTCAGAGATGTCGTTTTTGTACAAAAAACCAAATGTCAGTCATTAGTAAAGCTGTGTCAGACGTGAAGATCAGAAAATTCTTCAAAAGACTCAAGAAAGTAGACTGACAAAAGGACAAATGTCTCAAAATTTCTATTTACGATTCTAGAAATCCAAACGTGTTTTAATAGTCTAGAATTTGCTCAGAATGCCGAACACATTGTAGTCAGGTTTAGATAAAGTAGTTTTATAAAAACGCTAAAATCAAAAAATGCCTCAGAATTCCTAGGAATATCGGTTCAAAGAAGCGATAACTGTCTCAGAAATGGATGATTTTTCATCTCAGAATGAAAAAAATGGAAATGCCTTAGAATCTTTATTTATGGCCCTGGAATTCCGAACGCGTTTTAAGAGTCTAGAAGTGACTCAGAATGGCGAATACATCGTAGTCAGATTTAGAGGAAGTAGTCTTTGTTTTATAAGGACGTTAAGGTCAAAAAATGGCTCAGAATGCTCAGGATCATTATCGGTTCACGATAAATGTTTGGCAAAGCAAATGGAAGTTTTTAGCCTACAACTGCCTCAGACGTGAAGATTAGAAATTCTAAACCCAAGAAAGTAGATTGAAAACAAGAAGAAATACCTCAGAAATTCCATTTATGGTCCTAGAAATCCGCACGTGCTTTAATAGTTTAGAACTGACTCAGAAGGCTGAAGGGTTCGTAGTCAGGTTTAGAGAAAGTAGTTTGGTTAAAAAAAATGTTAAACTCAAAAAATGTCTCAGAATGCTTAGGAATATCGGTTCAAAGAAGCGATAACTGGCTCAGAAATTTCGATTTCTGAAGTTTTTCGAAAAATAAATGTGAGCTAATAGTCTAGAGCTGTCTCAGAAGTGGAGATCAAAAAATTCTTCACAAAAACCTAAGAAAGTAAACTGAAAAAGTGACAAAGGTCTCAGAAATTCTATTTTGATGCTAAAAATCTAGAAATCCAAACGTGAGCTCATAGTCTCAGACATGGAGAGGAGGAAATTCTCTATGTTTGAGACTATGAGGAGCTCCTAGTCTCAGACCTGGAGAGCAGGAAATTCTTTACAAGATCCAAAAAATAGAATTCAAAAAATGGAAAGTCTCAGAAATTGCTTTTATAATCCTAGAAATCCGAATGGGCCTTAATAGTCTAGAAGAGACTCAGAATGCCAAATACATCGTAGTTAAGTTTAGAGAAAATAATCATTACGAAAAAGGGTTTGAAGTCACAAAATGCCTCAGAATACCTAGGAATATAGGTTCAAAGAAGCGACAAATATCTCAGAGATGTCGTTTTTTTACAAAAAATCAAATGTCAGTCATTAGTCTAAAGCTGTGTCAGACGTGAAGATCAGAAAATTCTTCAAAAGACTCAAGAAAGTAGACTGACAAAAGGACAAATGTCTCAAAATTTCTATTTACGATTCTAGATCTCCAAACGTGCTTTAATAGTCTAGAATTTGCTCAGAATGCCGAACACATTGTAGTCAGGTTTAGATAAAGTATTCTGAGTTTTATAAAAACGCTAAAATCAAAAAATGCCTCAGAATTCCTAGGAATATCGGTTCAAAGAAGCGATAAATGTCTCAGAAATGGATGATTTTTCATCTCAGAATGAAAAAAATGGAAATGTCTTAGAATCTTTATTTATGGCCCTGGAATTCCGAACGCGTTTTAGGAGTCTAGAAGTGACTCAGAATGTCGAATACATCTTAGTCAGATTTGGAGAGTTGTTTTATAAGGACGTTAAGGTCAAAAAATGGCGCAGAATGCTCAGGATCATTATCGGTTCACGATAAATGTTTGGCAAAGCAAATGGAAGTTTTTAGCCTACAACTGCCTCAGACGTGAAGATTAGAAAATTCTAAACCCAAGAAAGTAGATTGAAAACAAGAAGAAATACCTCAGAAATTCCATTTATGGTCCTAGAAATCCGCACGTGCTTTAATAGTTTCGAACTGACTCAGAAGGCGGAAGGGTTTGTAGTCAGGTTTAGAGAAAGTAGTTTGTGGTTAAATAAAGTGTTAAACTCAAAAAATGTCTCAGAATGCTTAGGAATATCGGTTCAAAGAAGCGATAACTGGCTCAGAAATTTCGATTTCTGAAGTTTTTCGAAAAATAAATGTGAGCTAATAGTCTAGAGCTGTCTCAGAAGTGGAGATCAAAAAATTCTTCACAAAAACCTAAGAAAGTAAACTGAAAAAGTGACAAAGGTCTCAGAAATTCTATTTTGATGCTAAAAATCCAGAAATCCAAACGTGAGCTTATAGTCTCAGACATGGAGAGGAGGAAATTCTCCATGTCTGAGACTATGAGGAGCTTCTAGTCTCAGACCTGGAGAGCAGGAAATTCTTTACAAGACCCAAAAAATAGAATTAAAAAAATGGAAAGTCTCAGAAATTGCTTTTATAATCCTAGAAATCGGAATGGGCCTTAATAGTCTCAAAGTATGGCATTGTAGTCAGGTTTAGATAAAGTATTCTGAGTTTTATAAAAACGCTAAAATAAAAAAATGCCTCAGAATTCCTAGGAATATCGGTTCAAAGAAGCGATAAATGTCTCAGAAATGGATGATTTTTCATCTCAGAATGAAAAAAATGGAAATGTCTTAGAATCTTTATTTATGGCCCTGGAATTCCGAACGCGTTTTAGGAGTCTAGAAGTGACTCAGAATGGCGAATACATCTTAGTCAGATTTAGAGGAAGTAGTCTTTGTTTTATAAGGACGTTAAGGTCAAAAAATGGCTCAGAATGCTCAGGATCATTATCGGTTCACGATAAATGTTTGGCAAAGCAAATGGAAGTTTTTAGCCTACAACTGCCTCAGACGTGAAGATTAGAAAATTCTAAGCCCAAGAAAGTAGACTGAAAACAAGAAGACATTCCTCAGAAATTCCATTTATGGTCCTAGAAATCCGCACGTGCTTTAATAGTTTAGAACTGACTCAGAAGGCTGAAGGGTTCGTAGTCAGGTTTAGAGAAAGTAGTTTGTGGTTAAAAAAAGTGTTAAACTCAAAAAATGTCTCAGAATGCTAAGGAATATCGGTTCAAAGAAGCGATAACTGGCTCAGACATTCCGTTTTCTGAAGTTTTTCGAAAAGTAAATGTGGGATAATAGGCTAGAGCTGTCTCAGAAGTGGAGATCAGAAAATTCTTCACAAAAACCTAAGAAAGTAAACTGCAAAAGTGACAAAGGTCTCAGAAATTCTATTTTGATGCTAAAAATCCAGAAATCCAAACGTGAGCTCATAGTCTCAGACATGGAGAGGAGGAAATTCTCTATGTTTGAGACTATGAGGAGCTCCTAGTCTCAGACCTGGAGAGCAGGAAATTCTTTACAAGATCCAAAAAATAGAATTCAAAAAATGGAAAGTCTCAGAAATTGCTTTTATAATCCTAGAAATCCGAATGGGCCTTAATAGTCTAGAAGAAACTCAGAATGCCAAATACATCGTAGTCAAGTTTAGAGAAAATAATCATTACGAAAAAGGGTTTGAAGTCACAAAATGCCTCAGAATACCTAGGAATATAGGTTCAAAGAAGCGACAAATATCTCAGAGATGTCGTTTTTGTACAAAAAACCAAATGTCAGTCATTAGTAAAGCTGTGTCAGGCGTGAAGATCAGAAAATTCTTCAAAAGACTCAAGAAAGTAGACTGACAAAAGGACAAATGTCTCAAAATTTCTATTTACGATTCTAGAAATCCAAACTTGCTTTAATAGTCTAGAATTTGCTCAGAATGACGAACACATTGTAGTCAGGCTTAGATAAAGTATTCTGAATTTTATAAAAACGCTAAAATAAAAAAATGCCTCAGAATTCCTAGGAATATCGGTTCAAAGAAGCGATAAATGTCTCAGAAATGGATGATTTTTCATCTCAGAATGAAAAAAATGGAAATGTCTTAGAATCTTTATTTATGGCCCTGGAATTCCGAACGCGTTTTAAGAGTCTAGAAGTGACTCAGAATGGCGAATACATCGTAGTCAGATTTAGAGGAAGTAGTCTTTGTTTTATAAGGACGTTAAGGTCAAAAAATGGCTCAGAATGCTCAGGATCATTATCGGTTCACGATAAATGTTTGGCAAAGCAAATGGAAGTTTTTAGCCTACAACTGCCTCAGACGTGAAGATTAGAAAATTCTAAGCCCAAGAAAGTAGACTGAAAACAAGAAGACATTCCTCAGAAATTCCATTTATGGTCCTAGAAATCCGCACGTGCTTTATTAGTTTAGAACTGACTCAGAAGGCGGAAGGGTTTGTAGTCAGGTTTAGAGAAAGTAGTTTGTGGTTAAAAAAAGTGTTAAACTCAAAAAATGTCTCAGAATGCTTAGGAATATCGGTTCAAAGAAGCGATAACTGGCTCAGAAATTTCGATTTCTGAAGTTTTTCGAAAAATAAATGTGAGCTAATAGTCTAGAGCTGTCTCAGAAGTGGAGATCAAAAAATTCTTCACAAAAACCTAAGAAAGTAAACTGAAAAAGTGACAAAGGTCTCAGAAATTCTATTTTGATGCTAAAAATCCAGAAATACAAACGTGAGCTTATAGTCTCAGACATGGAGAGGAGGAAATTCTCCATGTCTGAGACTATGAGGAGCTCCTAGTCTCAGACCTGGAGAGCAGGAAATTCTTTACAAGACCCAAAAAATAGAATGCAAAAAATGGAAAGTCTCAGAAATTGCTTTTATAATCCTAGAAATCGGAATGGGCCTTAATAGTCTAGAAGAGACTTTAATTATAGAAGAGACTCAGAATGCCAAATACATCGTAGTCAAATTTAGAGAAAATAGTCATTACTTGAAAAAGGCTTTGAAGTCACAAATTGCCTCAGAATGCCTAAGAATATAGGTTCAAAGAAGCGACAAATATCTCAAAGATGTCGTTTTTTTACAAAAAACCAAATGTCAGTCATTAGTCTAAAGCTGTGTCAGACGTGAAGATCAGAAAATTCTTCAAAAGACTCAAGAAAGTAGACTGACAAAAGGACAAATGTCTCAAAATTTCTATTTACGATTCTAGATCTCCAAACGTGCTTTAATAGTCTAGAATTTGCTCAGAATGCCGAACACATTGTAGTCAGGTTTAGATAAAGTATTCTGAGTTTTATAAAAACGCTAAAATCAAAAAATGCCTCAGAATTCCTAGGAATATCGGTTCAAAGAAGCGATAAATGTCTCAGGAATGGATGATTTTTCATCTCAGAATGAAAAAAATGGAAATGTCTTAGAATCTTTATTTATGGCCCTGGAATTCCGAACGCGTTTTAGGAGTCTAGAAGTGACTCAGAATGTCGAATACATCTTAGTCAGATTTGGAGGAAGTAGTCTTTGTTTTATAAGGACGTTAAGGTCAAAAAATGGCTCAGAATGCTCAGGATCATTATCGGTTCACGATAAATGTTTGGCAAAGCAAATAGAAGTTTTTAGCCTACAACTGCCTCAGACGTGAAGATTAGAAAATTCTAAACCCAAGAAAGTAGACTGACAACAAGAAGACATACCTCAGAAATTCCATTTATGGTCCTAGAAATCCGCACGTGCTTTAATAGTTTACAACTGACTCAGAAGGCGGAAGGGTTCGTAGTCAGGTTTAGAGAAAGTAGTTTGTGGTTAAAAAAGGTGTTAAACTCAAAAAATGTCTCAGAATGCTTAGGAATATCTGTTCAAAGAAGCGATAACTGGCTCAGAAATTTCGATTTCTGGAGTTCTTCGAAAAATAAATGTGAGCTAATAGTCTAGAGCTGTCTCAGAAGTGGAGATCAGAAAATTCTTCACAAAAACCTAAGAAAGTAAACTGAAAAAGTGACAAAGGTCTCAGAAATTCTATTTTGATGCTAAAAATCCAGAAATCCAAACGTGAGCTCATAGTCTCAGGCATGGAGAGGAGGAAATTCTCCATGTCTGAGACAATGAGGAGCTCCTAGTCTCAGACCTGGAGAGCAGGAAATTCTTTACAAGACCCAAAAAATAGAATTAAAAAAATGGAAAGTCTCAGAAATTGCTTTTATAATCCTAGAAATCGGAATGGGCCTTAATAGTCTAAAAGAGACTCAGAATGCCCAATATGTCGTAGTCAAATTTAGAGAAAATAGTCATTACGAAAAAGGGTTTGAAGTCACAAAATGCCTCAGAATACCTAGGAATATAGGTTCAAAGAAGCGACAAATATCTCAGAGATGTCGTTTTTTTTACAAAAAAACCAAATGTCAGTCATTAGTCTAAAGCTGTGCCAGACGTGAAGATCAGAAAATTCTTCAAAAGACTCAAGAAAGTAGACTGAAAAAAGGACAAATCTCTCAAAATTTCTATTTAGGATTCTAGAAATCCAAACGTGCTTTAATAGTCTAGAATTTGCTCAGAATGCCGAACACATTGTAGTCGGGTTTAGATAAAGTATTCTGAGTTTTACAAAAACGCTAAAATCAAAAAACGCCTCAAATTTCCTAGGAATATCGGTTCAAAGAAGCGATAAATGTCTCAGAAATGGATGATTTTTCATCTCAGAATGAAAAAAATGGAAATGTCTTAGAATCTTTATTTATGGCCCTGGAAATCCGAACGCGTTTTAAGAGTCTAGAAGTGACTCAGAATGGCGAATACATCGTAGTCAGATTTCGAGGAAGTAGTCTTTGTTTTATAAGGACGTTAAGGTCAAAAAATGGCTCAGAATGCTCAGGATCATTATCGGTTGACGATAAATGTTTGGCAAAGCAAATAGAAGTTTTTAGCCTACAACTGCCTCAGACTTGAAGATGAGAAAATTCTAAACCCAAGAAAGTAGACTGAAAACAAGAAGACATACCTCAGAAATTTCATTTATGGTCCTAGAAATCCGCACGTGCTTTAATAGTTTAGAACTGACTCAGAAGGCTGAAGGGTTCGTAGTCAGGTTTAGAGAAAGTAGTTTGTGGTTAAAAAAAGTGTTAAACTCAAAAAATGTCTCAGAATGCTTAGGAATATCGGTTCAAAGAAGCGATAACTGGCTCAGAAATTTCGATTTCTGAAGTTTTTCGAAAAATAAATGTGAGCTAATAGTCTAGAGCTGTCTCAGAAGTGGAGATCAAAAAATTCTTCACAAAAACCTAAGAAAGTAAACTGAAAAAGTGACAAAGGTCTCAGAAATTCTATTTTGATGCTAAAAATCCAGAAATCCAAACGTGAGCTTATAGTCTCAGACATGGAGAGGAGGAAATTCTCCATGTCTGAGACTATGAGGAGCTCCTAGTCTCAGACCTGGAGAGCAGGAAATTCTTTACAAGACCCAAAAAATAGAATGCAAAAAATGGAAAGTCTCAGAAATTGCTTTTATAATCCTAGAAATCCGAATGGGCCTTAATAGTCTAGAAGAGACTCAGAATGCCAAATACATCGTAGTCAAATTTAGAGAAAATAGTCATTACTTATAAAAGGCTTTGAAGTCACAAAATGCCTCAGAATACCTAGAAATATAGGTTCTAAGAAGCGACAAATATCTCAGAGATGTCGTCTTTTTACAAAAAACCAAATGTCAGTCATTAGTCTAAAGCTGTGTCAGACGTGAAGATCAGAAAATTCTTTAAAAGACTCAAGAAAGTAGACTGAAAAAAGGACAAATGTCTCAAAATGTCTATTTACGATTCTAGAAATCCAAACGTGCTTTAATAGTCTAGAATTTGCTCAGAATGCCGAACACATTGTAGTCAGGTTTAGATAAAGTATTCTGAGTTTTATAAAAACGCTAAAATAAAAAAATGCCTCAGAATTCCTAGGAATATCGGTTCAAAGAAGCGATAAATGTCTCAGAAATGGATGATTTTTCATCTCAGAATGAAAAAAATGGAAATGTCTTAGAATCTTTATTTATGGCCCTGGAATTCCGAACGCGTTTTAGGAGTCTAGAAGTGACTCAGAATGGCGAATACATCTTAGTCAGATTTAGAGGAAGTAGTCTTTGTTTTATAAGGACGTTAAGGTCAAAAAATGGCTCAGAATGCTCAGGATCATTATCGGTTCACGATAAATGTTTGGCAAAGCAAATGGAAGTTTTTAGCCTACAACTGCCTCAGACGAGAAGATTAGAAAATTCTAAACCCAAGAGAGTAGATTGAAAACAAGAAGACATACCTCAGAAATTCCATTTATGGTCCTAGAAATCCGCACGTGCTTTAATAGTTTAGAACTGACTCAGAAGGCAGAAGGGTTTGTAGTCAGGTTTAGAGAAACTGTTTGTGGTTAAAAAAAGTGTTAAACTCAAAAAATGTCTCAGAATGCTTAGGAATATCGGTTCAAAGAAGCGATAACTGGCTCAGAAATTTCGATTTCTGAAGTTTTTCGAAAAATAAATGTGAGCTAATAGTCTAGAGCTGTCTCAGAAGTGGAGATCAAAAAATTCTTCACAAAAACCTAAGAAAGTAAACTGAAAAAGTGACAAAGGTCTCAGAAATTCTATTTTGATGCTAAAAATCCAGAAATCCAAACGTGAGCTTATAGTCTCAGACATGGAGAGGAGGAAATTCTCCATGTCTGAGACTATGAGGAGCTCCTAGTCTCAGACCTGGAGAGCAGGAAATTCTTTACAAGACCCAAAAAATAGAATGCAAAAAATGGAAAGTCTCAGAAATTGCATTTAGTAATTCCTAATGGGCGTTAGTAGTCTAGAAGTGACTCAGAATGTCGAATACATTGTAGTGAGGTTTAGAGAAATTACTCAGTGTTTAAAAAAAGCAATTAAAGTCACAAAATGCCTCAAAATACCTAGGAATATCGGTTCAGGAAAGCGATAAGTGTCTCAGAAATGTAGTTTTTTTTATAGAAAACAAAATGTGAGTTATTAGTCCAGAACTGTCTCAGACGTGACAACGTTGAGATCAAGAGATCAGAAAACTATTCACCCCACGCAAGACGCAAAGAAGTAGAATAAAAAAAATCTAAATGTCTAAGAATATCCATTTATGGATCTAGAATTCCAAACGCATTTTAATAGTCTAGGAGTGACTCAGAATGCCGAATACATCGTAGTCAGATTTGGAGAAAGTAGTCTTTGTTTTCTAAGGAAGTTATGGTAAAAAATGCCCCAAAATACTTAGGATTATCGGTTCACGATAAATGTCTTAGAAAACCAAATGGGAGTTATTAGCCTACAACTGCTACAGACGTAAAGATTAGAAAATTCTTCAAAAGGCTCAAGAAAGTAGACTGAAAAAAAGAAGAAATACCTCAGAAATTCCATTTATAGTTCTAGAAATCCGAACGTGCTTTAGTAGTTTAGAACTGAGTCAGAAGGCCGAATAGATCGTAGTGAGGTTAAGAGAAAGTAGTTTCTGTTTAAAATAGAAATTAAGTTCAAAAAGTCCTCAGAATTCCCAGGAATATCTGATCATAGAAGCGATAAATGTCTCAGAAATATTGTTTTCTGTCACAGACAACCAAATGTAAGCTTATAGCTTTTACAACAAATAGGCTACACAAGAAAATTCTTTACGAGACCCAAAAAAAGAGAATGAAAGACATTGAAATGTCTCAAAAATTCCATTTATGGTTCTAAAAATCCGAATGCGCTTTGATAGTCTAGAAATGACTCAGAATGCCGAGTACGTCGTAGAGGGGTTTAGAGAAAGTAGTCATCTTTAAAAAGGAGTTAGGGTCACAAAATGTCTCAGAATACTTAGGAATATCTGTTTAAAGAAGCTATAAATGTCTCAGAAATTACGTTTTTTTTTTCTCAGAAAATCAAATATAAGTTATTGGTTTAGAACTGCCTCAGACATGGGGATAAGAAAGTTCTTTACAAGACCTAAGAAAGAATTAAAAAGGCTAGAAATATCTCAGAAATTCAATTTGTAGTCCAAGAATTCCAAACCTGTGTTAACAGTCTAGAATTGACTGAGAATGCCGAATACATCGATGTTAGATTTAGAGAAAGCAGTATGTGTTTTACGAAGAAATTAAGGTCAAGAAATGACTCTGAATCCCTAAAAATATGAGAAATGATAAATGTCTCAGATTTTTCGTTTGTTATATTAGAAATTTTGTTTTAGTCTCAGAAATTTCGTTTTCTGTCGCAGAAAACTAAGTATGAGTTATCAGTCCAGAACTGTCTCAGAAGTAAAAATCAGAAAAACTTTTAAAAGAAAGTAGGCTGAAAAGAAGGAGAAATATCTCAGATATTCAATTTATGATCCTAGAAGTCCAAACGTGCCTTAATAGTCTAGAACTGGCTCAGAATGCCAAATACATCGTAGCCTGGTTTAGAAAAAGTAGTTTGTGTTAATATAAAAAATAAAATGACTCTCTGACAATCAATCAGAGATATGGGTTTTGAAAAGGTGGTAAGGTCGAAAAAATGCCTCAGAATTCTTAGTAATATGGTTTCGAAATAGCGACAAATGTCCCAGAAATTTTGTTTTCTGTCGCAGAAAACCAAATGTGAGTTATTAATCTGCTAGAAGTTCCAAGAAAGTAGACTGACGAAAAATCGAGAAATATCTCAGAAATTCAATTTGTGGCCTTTGCTTTATCAGGACGTTAAGGTCAAAAAATGCCTCAGAATACTTAGCAATATCGGTTAACGATACATGTCTCAGAAATTTCGTCTTCTTTCGCATTAAAACAAATGGGAGTTAATAGCCTACAACTGTCTCAGACGTTAAGATTATAAAGTTCTTCACAAGACGCAAGAAAGTAGACTGAAAGCAAAAAGGAGAACTGTCTCAGAATTTTGAGTTATGGCCCTAGAAATCTAAGCCTAATTTAGTAGTCTAGAGGTTACTCAGAATGCCGAATACTAGTCGTATTTAGATAAAACAGTATGTGTTTTATGAAGAAGTTAAGGTCAAGAAATGCCTCAGAATCGCTAGGAATATCAGTTCAAAGAGCTGATAAATGTCTCAGAAATTTTTGTATTTTGTCTTAGAAAATTTGTTTTTTGTCTCAGAAATTTCGTTTTCTGTTGCAGAAAACTAAGTGTGGGTTATTAGGTCAGAACTGTTTCAGAAGTAAAAATCAGAAATTTTTTTAAAAGAAAGTAGGCTGGAAAGAAGGAGAAATATCTCAGAAATTCAATTTATGATCCTAGAAATTCAAACGTGCTTTAATAGTATAGAACTGGCTCATAATGCCGAATACATCGCAGTCAGGTTTAGAAAAAGTAGTTTGTGTTTTTAAAAAGTCAAAAAATGTCTCAGAATTGCTAGGAACATCAGTTCAAAGTAGCGATAAATGCTCAGAAATTTCGTTTTCTGTTGCAGAGAACCAAATGTGAATTATTAGCCTAGAACTGTCTCAGCCGTGGAGATCAGGAAATTCTTTAGAAGATCTAAGAAAGAAGACTAAAAGAAAAAAGGAGAATTTTCTCAGAATTTTGACTTATGACCCTAAAAATCCAAACTTAATTCAGTAGTCTAGAAGTGGCTCAGAATGGCAAATACGTCGTAGTCGGATTTAGAGAAAGTAGTTATATGTTGTGTAAAGGCGCTAAAGTAAAAAATGCTTCAGAATACTTAGAATACTAGTAAAAATTGACATAGAGCACCAAATGTGCTCTATTAGTATGCAATTATTATCTTCTAGAAGGAAGAAGGTTTCTGATGTATCAAGGAGCCTTTAAAATGAAAAATACCATGATAGTAAATTCTAAAAATAAAAAGTTGTCCCAGAAATCTTTTTTATGTCTCCACAAAACCAATAATGTTCTAATACTTTAGAGGTGCCTTAGAAGAATGAGTACGTTTAGAGAACAACATCTCCAATGCCACAAATCTAAAATATTATATTGTAATATTTACGAGACAGGAAAATAACAAAAAAAACTCAGACAACCACATTTTCAAAAAATAAATTAGAGCCCATACGAAATTTTATGAAGATTACAAAATATGCTTCAGAAGGACTTAATTACCCTCATAACACACAAGTCAGAAATTCTCAGTCTCACAAAATAAAACAATTCCTTTTAGAAACACACAAAACTATTAACAATAAGTTTTTTTTTAAGAATTTGAGTTGCCCCAGAAGGTCAAAATGTCTCAGATAAGCACAAATAAGTTTCGTAGTTTTATTGAAGGTCAGGAGGACAATTTTTAGGTACAGAACTAAAACCCCAAAAAACCACTACATCTGAAAATTATTTTATGGCAGCAAATAATTAAATAATATGAAATGCCTTTAGCAATAATGAGCCTTCTTAGTTTAAAGAAATTGCTGTTATCTTTCACTAACTTGAACTGACCCGAACGAATGGTCCAAAATTGACCCAAAATGACAACGAAATTGAACAAATAAATATCTGACAAAGTCAATACCTCAGAAAACGTACTGAGTTTTACAAAAAAGATACTAGGCTTTGTTAGAAAAATTTCTCAGAGAATATTATATAGTATTTCTTACCTTCCCCCCCCCCCTCCCTCCCACTCCTATGCTACTATAAAACCCTAATAGTAAAATGCGAGCTAAAACCCTAGCAAAGTGCGAGGATGAAAGGAAGTCCCTCAATTAAATCATGGTTTTGCTTCGAGGTTTTCCTCGATTAGACCTAATTTGTAGTTGGTTCAGGTTAGTAAATGACGAACAATGTTTCCACAGGCTCTTTTGCAAGAGCATGTTCTCCCTGTTGAAGTAATTACAGCAGAGTGTAGGACGAGGAACTCATGTAATTAAAATATCATACGAGTTAATTTATGTCACTTTTGAAGGCAAAGGTTAAGGTCTAATATAATTTTCGGTAGATTAACCAGGAGACGGAAATTAACATACAAATTGCTGTTCATAATTTGACTTTAGTGTTACTCAATTTTTGTTCGCTTCGAATATTACCCGGGCTCCGGTGGGAGAAACTTACATTATGCATAAAATAATGGTTTTGTCACCGATGTTGACTAGTTTTGAACAGGCGATGGATTACATTAAACTTTCCAGAAACGTACACGGCCGGAATTTCAAAGCTTTGAGAAACTGGATAATTCTTATCACAAACTTGAATGTCATTAGCAGCAGATTGCTTTTGTTTGGAATTGAGAACAATTGAGTTAAATTCTACAGTACATTTCGCAAGGCGAAACAAAACTTATGCTTAATGGTAATGTTTGTAAATAGGTTCCAAGTGCATTTATGTTTGTTTAAACGTCTCTGGGCACTTAGTAAGCGCTCTACTTCCGGATTTTCATATTAAATTTATGTGGTCAAAATAATAGGGTAGTTTAGATCTACAGCACTCTAATATTGCGCATGTCTACTTAAGTTTTAATCGATATAATTTAAGTGTCGGTAAAGTTTTATTTAGTGGTTGGGCACCCAATGCGTCTTCCATGTTAACGAGTTGTTAGCGGCAACAATGAATTTAAATTAGTTTTATCTGTTTCGATCATCCCGTTACTGGAAGGTTATAAATGGCTGTAGACAGTGGATTTTAGAAGCGAATTTATGTAGTGGCCTCTCATTTGAAAATCGTTCGTACGAACGAAAATTCGGATGGTAACGGGACGCATAATTAAAGTCCCTATTTTTGATTCCAAAAGCTCTTTCGGAGAGCGAAAGCTTTCGCCGAATAGCGCTTTGAGTGGAAGTCACTTTTACGACAGTTACAGAAGGGAACAAGAGCCATATTTATTATTTACCGCGCTATCTCAAGGGCACATCTTTCACTTTAATATTGTATCAGAAATCTCCTTAAGCCGCTAACATGAAACGAGTTATAATAAATTTTAAAAGCCTCATTAATACCATATGTGTAAGGTTTATCAGACACAATAGCACAATTTACAGTATCTCTTTTAATAAAAAAAAAACTCGTATTTCTAATCGATAAACGAGATGTTTTCCGTGCCGTTGTTATACAGGGTCGCTGATAAGTCTGGAAATGGTCGATTTTCTGGGAAAATATACAAGGTTGTTGTAGTTGTTGTTTTCCTGATGGCGTCTGCTCCAAGATGGGGAATTTGGCAAAGTATGAAAGGCATGGAAAAAAGTTTTAGAGTTTTTCAATATCTACTAGGTAGTAATGATTATATGTGCAAGTCGACGGCTGGTTCTTCCACAAAGGGTATGTGAGACAAATTGTAAAGTGAACCAAAGCAGATTTCATCACTTCTCGGCCGAAATTTTGCACCCATATCGTCTGGGGACGAGTTTAGCAGAGCATCAAACTCAATTCTCTATCAGGCAGAGGAACCATAGACCGGTTTTGCTCTTATTGGAGCTACCATCCTTTGTGGAAGACCAGCCGTCGTCTTATATAACACCGATCGCCTTGAGCAAGAAAAGAAACCATCTTGAACTTAATTTTCTGTCTGGTTTGAGGTATACCGTACTGATGAGCTAGATGGCTATTCAATAGTTCCCCTGGGCCCATAGGCCAGGAAAAATTTCCGAAGATATTCCCGTACCTCAATACCAAAATGAAGAGGTGCCCCCATCCTGCTGAAACCATATTTCTTCTGCTGGTAGATTTGGATCGTTATTGTTCGGGAACAATTGATTCTTTGAAAACCAAATATCAAGTGCCGTTCAAATTTCCGTTTGTAAAATATGGCCCTTCGATATGTCCACCAAATATACCACACCAAACGTTTACTTTTTGTGGTCGTTGGGTGTAAACTTGTTCCATCCAATGTGGGTTTTCTTTTAACTAGTACCAGTTGTGTCGGTTCACTTGTCCATTCAAACAAAATGAAGATTCATCAGAAAACTAAATATGGCAAAGTTGAGATTTGGGCGCAACTTCTCCATAATAACTTCACAAGACTGGATTCTGCTATCAAAACCTTCTTCATTCAGTTCTTGGAATAGATGAATCTTATATGGACAAAAATTTTCCCGCTTTGCAATTTTGTCAATTGAATGTCGACTCTTATTGTGATTAAGAAAGAAGCAAGTTTCTCGGGTAATCGGTCAGGGCATCAAAAGAATAAAACTCTTCAGCTACCAAGCTTTCGGTAGTACTTTTATTGCCTTCTTCAGGGTGCTACGTTGTTTCGTGACATTGGACGTAACACTTTGGCGACAGGCTGGCCCATCATTGCAGCCGAGGCATCCCTGTAATCTCTCGGACTACATGGCTATGGAAACACTTGATAAAATTAAAAAAATTACAGAAAGGTTTAAAATTAAAATTACGTCACAAACTACGCGCACAAACAGATCTAACTGTGAGTGTTGGTCAAAATGCTTAAAACTTAAAAACTACTAGCGGGTCTGCTCTTAATTTTTTCTTTAAAATTGGTTTGCTTTATATTTCCTCCCCCTCTGTTGGTGCGCGTAGTTTGTGACGTAATTTTAATTTTAAACCTTTCTGTAATTTTTGTAATTTTGTCAACTGTTGTGCCTCGACTGCAATGATGTGCCAGCCTGTCGCCAAAGTGTTATGTCCAATGTCATGAAACAACGTAGCACCCTGAAGAAGACAATAAAAGTACTGCCGAAAGCTTGGTAGCCGAAGACCAATTACCCAGAAACTTGTTTCTTTGTAAATTCCCCGGTCAAGACACTCACCATATTACTTATTGTGATTTACAGCCAATTGTTGTGTCAGCCAATTTTGAAGCTTAAGAAGAGGAAAAAGGTGTCTACGACTAAGGATCTAGGAAAGTTAAACGACCACCCTAAATTTAAAAAGAGTTTAGTGCCGGTCTGCGGTTGCGTCGCAACCCTTAAGCGGTTTGCGAGGACAACGTTACATTGTCTAGGAAGTTTCGAAAAACAGAAACTTTGAAACTTAATAAGGGAAAAATGGTGTCTTCTGTTGTGGACCAAGAAAAGATGAACGACCTGGCTAAATTTAAAAAGAGATTAGAGCCGGCCGGCGGCTGCGTCGCAGCCCTTAAAATCAGTTTTTGAGGACAACGGAACTTTGTATGAAGATTCAAGAAGCAGAAAACTTGAAGTTTAAGAAGAGGAATAAGATGGTTACGAATGAAGACCTAGAAAGCTTGATTGACCTAGCTAAATTTAAAGAGCTTAACCGAGCTGAGCCGCAGCCCTTAAATGCAGTTCTTGAGAACAATGGTACATTGGTTACGAAGGTTGAAGAAGCAGGAAATTGGAAGCTTAAGAAGAGGAAAAGGTGTCTACGATTGAGGATCTAGGAAAATTGAACCACCTCCCTAAATTTAAAAAGAGTTTAGTGCCGGTCTGCGGTTGCGCCGCAGCCCTTAAGCGGTTTTCGAGGACAACGTTACATTGTCTAGGAGGATTCGAGAAACAGAAACCTTGAAGCTTAAGAAGGAGAAAATGGTGTCTTCTGTTGTGGACCAAGAAAAGATGAACGACCTCGCTAAATTTAAAAAGAGATTAGAGCCGCTCTGCGGCTGCGCCGCAGCCCTTAAAAGCAGTTTTTGAGGACAACGGAACATTGTCTATGAAGATTCAAGAAGCAGAAACCTTGAAATTTAAGAAGAGGAATAAGATGGTTACGATTGAAGACCTAGAAAAATTGATCGACATAGCTAAATTTAAAAAGGGCTTAACGCCGATCCGCGGCTGAGCCGCAGCCCTTAAATGCGGTTTTCGAGGAAAATCGTACATTGATTAGGAAGATTGAAGAAGCAGGAACTTTGAAGCTTAAAAAGGTGAAAAATGTGTGTACGATTAAGGATCTAGGAAAGTTGGACGACCTCCCTAAATTTAAGAAGAGTTTAGTGCCGGTCTGCGGCTGCGCCGCAGCCCTTAAAAGCAGTTTTTGAGAACAACGGAACATTGTCTAGCAAGATTCAAGAAGCAGAAATCTTGAAGTTTAAGAAGAGGAATAAGATGTTTACGATTGAAGACTTAGAAAAATTGATCGACATAGCTAAATTTAAAAAGGGCTTAACGCCGATCTGCGGCTGAGCCGCAACCCTTAAATGCGGTTCTCGAAGATAATGGTACATTGGTTAGGAATAGTGAAGAAGCAGGAACTTTGAAGCTTAACAAGAGGAAAAAGGTGTCTACGATTAAGGATCTAGGAAAGCTGAACGACCTCCCTAAATTTAAAAAGAGTTTAGTGCCGGTCTGCGGTTGCGCCGCAGCCCTTAAGCGGTTTTCGAGGATAACGTTACATTGTCTAGGAAGATTCGAGAAACAGTAACCTTGAAGCTTAAGAAGGAGAAAATGGTGTCTTCTGTTGTGGACCAAGAAAAGATGAACGACCTCGCTAAATTTAAAAAGAGATTAGAGCCGGCCGGCGGCTGCGTCGCAGCCCTTAAAAGCAGTTTTTGAGGACAACGGAACATTGTCTATGAAGATTCAAGAAGCAGAAAACTTGAAGTTTAAGAATAGGAATAAGATGGTTACGTATGAAGACCTAGAAAACTTGATGGACCTAGCTAAATTTAAAAAGAGCTTAACCGAGCTGAGCCGCAGCCCTTAAATGCAGTTCTTGAGAACAATGGTACATTGGTTAGGAAGATTGAAGAAGCAGGAAATTTGAAGCTTAAGAAGAGGAAAAAGGAGTCTACGATTGAGGATCTAGGAAAGTTGAACCACCTTCCTAAATTTTAAAAGAGTTTAGTGCCGGTCTGAGATTGCGCCGCAGCCCTTAAGCGGTTTTCGAGGACAACGTTACATTGTCTAGGAAGATTCGAGAAACAGTAACCTTGAAGCTTAAGAAGGAGAAAATGGTGTCTTCTGTTGTGGACCAAGAAAAGATGAACGACCTCGCTAAATTTAAAAAGAGATTAGAGCCGCTCTGCGGCTGCGCCGCAGCCCTTAAAAGCAGTTTTTGAGGACAACGAAACATTGTCTATGAAGATTCAAGAAGCAGAAACCTTGAAATTTAAGAAGAGGAATAAGATGGTTACGATTAAAGACCTAGAAAAAATGATCGACATAGCTAAATTTAAAAAGGGCTTAACGCCGATCCGCGGCTGAGCCGCAGCCCTTAAATGCGGTTTTCGAGGAAAATCGTACATTGATTAGGAAGATTGAAGAAGCAGGAACTTTGAAGCTTAAGAAGAGGAAAAATGTGTCTACGATTGAGGATCTAGGAAAGTTGAACCACCTTCCTAAATTTTAAAAGAGTTTAGTGCCGGTCTGAGATTGCGCCGCAGCCCTTAAGCGGTTTTCGAGGACAACGTTACATTGTCTAGGAGGATTCGAGAAACAGAAACCTTGAAGCTTAAGAAGGGGAAAATGGTGTCTTCTGTTGTGGACCAAGAAAAGATGAACGACCTCGCTAAATTTAAAGAGAGATTAGAGCCGCTCTGCGGCTGCGCCGCAGCCCTTAAAAGCAGTTTTTGAGGACAACGGAACATTGTCTATGAAGATTCAAGAAGCAGAAACCTTGAAATTTAAGAAGAGGAATAAGATGGTTACGATTGAAGACCTAGAAAAATTGATCGACATAGCTAAATTTAAAGGGCTTAACGCCGATCCGCGGCTGAGCCACAGCCCTTAAATGCGGTTTTCGAGGAAAATCGTACATTGATTAGGAAGATTGAAGAAGCAGGAACTTTGAAGCTTAAGAAGAGGAAAAATGTGTGTACGATTAAGGATCTAGGAAAGTTGAACGACCTCCCTAAATTTAAGAAGAGTTTAGTGCCGGTCTGCGGCTGCGCCGCAGCCCTTAAAAGCAGTTTTTGAGGACAACGGAACATTGTCTAGCAAGATTCAAGAAGCAGAAATCTTGAAGTTTAAGAAGAGGAATAAGATGTTTACGATTGAAGACTTAGAAAAATTGATCGACATAGCTAAATTTAAAAAGGGCTTAACGCCGATCTGCGGCTGAGCCGCAACCCTTAAATGCGGTTCTCGAAGATAATGGTATATTGGTTAGGAATAGTGAAGAAGCAGGAATTTTGAAGCTTAAGAAGAGGAAAAAGGTGTCTACGATTAAGGATCTAGGAAAGTTGAACGACCTCCCTAAATTTAAAAAGAGTTTAGTGCCGGTCTGCGGTTGCGTCGCAACCCTTAAGCGGTTTGCGAGGACAACGTTACATTGTCTAGGAAGTTTCGAAAAACAGAAACTTTGAAACTTAATAAGGGAAAAATGGTGTCTTCTGTTGTGGACCAAGAAAAGATCAACGACCTGACTAAATTTAAAAAGAGATTAGAGCCGGCCGGCGGCTGCGTCGCAGCCCTTAAAATCAGTTTTTGAGGACAACGGAACTTTGTATGAAGATTCAAGAAGCAGAAAACTTGAAGTTTAAGAAGAGGAATAAGATGGTTACGATTGAAGGCCTAGAAAAATTTAGAGCGAATTTGTCCACAGATTCTCCACCACATCCAATATTACATTCAAGGCATTTTCTTCATTTCGGGAGGATGGCCGGCCAAGAGCGATCGCGTTAAAATTCGTATTATTCCTGTTGTAAAACGAAACCTAGTAGTGCCCAAATCTGTGTCAGCTGTGGAAGAGTATCTCACAAATCATGTGTAGTACTAGATTTGGTCTAAAAGGTCATTATTATTGAGGAAACGCGAGTTATAAGTAAGGCTCACAGTGATGGTGATGAACCTAACCTCTTTCAGAATTCCAAGTGTAGAGTAGTAGTAGACATTGGGGGGCTGAAGCCTTGCGATTAGGCCTTAAAGGCTCTTTTCACAATCTCCCGATCATTCGCAGCCCTCATTCCTTCTACGAGTCGACCCGTCCCTCTAGTGAAAGAGAGTATGCCGTTCCATCTAAGAGTCTGAAGCTCCCCTCGATGGAGGAATGCGGCTCCCAGTGTCCTGTGGCGCAGTCCAGCCCACCTTTAGCACACTGTCAGAAAATGGTATGACCACTCTTCCCCTGCTCCACAGTGGGAGCAGAGTGGACTTTCCACCATTCCTAGGAGGTGCATGTGTCTTTTTATCCTGCAGTGGCCAGTGAGGATTCCTATAAGGACTCCCAGGCACTTCCGACTTCTTCCAAGCAGCCACGAGGCCTTGGATCTATCCGGGTTAGGGCAGATTTCCTTGGTCTGTCTACATGTTCCTAATTGCGTCCAGTTTGTTCTCGTACTCTCCCATGCCCACTCATTTAGGACGTACCTGTTTCTTACCTTTCCTAGATATGACTCCAGAGTTACCCTTTTCTTTCTGCCAGTGACTCTAAAGCATCCCTGCAGTCCTAAAGGAGCTTTGAACTCGTCCTCTTCCTGCAAATAGCTCGCAGGAACTTCGCCGGACTGTCGGAGCAGATGACGATGTTCTGTTTTGGTCCTTGTTTGACTTCTGGTCGTGTGGTCACTTCGAGTATTGCAGACGCCTTCGTGTGGAAAACCATCGTGTGGCTTCTTAAGGCAAAGCTCTCTCCCTCTTCATGGCCTCCTTTGTATATTCCGGCTCCTGACGACTGTGAATCAGCTGTCTGTTTTCCATACCTGATTATTCTCAGAAGGCTTTCTGAAGCAGCTCTTCTTTGAATTGTTCTCTTGTTGGCATGTTTATCCCAAATGGTTGTTTTAGTCTCAAGAGCGCCCCTCCTACGACACGACAATTGGGATGTCCCGCTGGATTTCCACTGTTCGCAGCAATCTATCCTCCTGCAGAAAGCCATCGCCTCCCGCTTCATCCAGCTGGGATGCTCTGGCAGACCCAGTAACGCTGCTCCCGGTGTTGTTTTGAATGCACCCGTTATGTCTAGGCAGACTGTTTTCTGCAGTCTGGCCAAGCTCAATGCATAGCAGGCCTTGTCTACCGCTGGGCACCAGACCACGAACCCATAGGATATCCTACTGCTCCTCATCTACCTCCTGCCCAGAATCCGGCTCAATTACCACACCAGTGTTGTTGCCTTATTGCATGCCTTTTCCACGTGACTTTTCCAGGTCAGCTCGCTGTCGGTTATCACCCCTACAGCCTGGCTGACCGGAATCCTGTAGTTTCCTTCTTTTGGTGTAGAGCACAAGCTATGTCTTGCCAGGATTGACTGACAGTCACGTCTCGGTACACCATTATTCTATTATTCTGCATGCCCCTTGGACTCGATTACAAACGCTGCCGATGAACTTTCCTGGTATCATGACCAGTCTGAACCCCTCGGCCTGCAGTCTGAGACACCATAGTCGAGATGATAAGCAGCTGCCTTGTAGACAACCGCCCTCGACCTCGATTTCCCTCCGGTGATCTGCCAGAGAAGGTCACCTTATCGTTGCAGAGCGTCAATCTGACCCAGCTTGCTAACTGTGTTTGAGTCCCTCTGGCCCTAAGGGCCTCGCAGATGTTGTTTTTTTCTGGCTTCGTCAAATGCTCCCTCAATATCGAAAAAGAGTGCCAGCAGCACTTCTTTATTCGTGTATGCCTTCTCTATTTTATGCACTACACAGTGGAGAACCATCTACAGGCTTAGAATACCAAACCGGAGGCTGTAGCCGAGAAGGAAGTTGGAAATCCAGTATTGGAAGGAATTACATAACAAAAAAAATAACTGCCTGTTAAGGGAAAAACTTTCAATGTTGGAAGAAAAGCTACAAAAAAGGTAAACAACGTCAACAACTTCGCGCGGGAACCAAAGAGAAGCAAAACAACAGGCAGGAGACAGCGACGATGATTGGGGTGTAGCGCATTTACGAGGCACAGAACCATCTAAGTAGGTGTGGGAGAGTATATACTTCGTGCAATTTTCTGGTGATTTTTTTTTGGATTCTGGATAAATTTTGATTTTTGAACCGAACTATCTTCCGAGCAGCTGGAACACCAGTGCGTTATTGGTTACAACGACTTTCGGAAGTCTGAGCAGGGATTCACCCCAACAGTGCGAGCAAGACGCTCAAAAAGAACTAGGCAACGATTTCTGGAATTAACAAAAAAAACCTTTTCCAGGGAAAGCGAACGAAGGATGTGTAATTTGAAGGTGACCTAAATAAGGACAAGAAAGCTTGGATTTTTCTCAAAAAACGGAGAACTCAAGAACATGTCACTGAGGGCTGGGGAAAATTAACAACCATATTATGAAGCATGGAAATATCTTGGCAGACAAAATTACTATTAAACAATGTCCTCTAAAGGTGCAGAAGCGATTCTTTATGGTAGGAGTGCTATATTATCTTAAAGACCAAGTAGAAAGTCCAGAGTTTTGGCCTAAACCAGAAACTGCCGACGTTTGACGTTTATTGACATCTTTATCAAGGCTATTCTACGACTAGAGTGGAAATTGTGTCATAAACTCATACTCAAAAGCCATCAGCACAGGCGAGGAAGAGCAGGCGATGCGGAGTAAACAAATAAAACTGGTGTGAGTGTTTATTAACGGACGTACTAGTCACCAAGACCACCAGTACGAATATGAAGCGACTAATATCTCCGTCGGATAACTACATCAATAAAGGTCGAAACGTCGGCAGTTTCTGCTTAATTCGTGAAAATTTTCTTTTGTCCTGTTCCCAATAACCTTTGGAGTAGAAATAACCAAATACCTTAAAGGACCAAAATAGTGTACTTAAGGAGGATGCGCAGTCGATATCTGATCTGTTTGCTGCAACGTTTCCAATGTTCCTGAAATTCTAAGAGCGCCCCCCCCCCTAATTGATGGCGGTGAAACAGCTATTCTGCCGACAAGAAATTATACAGGGCTTGCCCAACAAATATTCTTCAGGATTGGATGAAGTGCCAGTGTTCCTTTTGAGGCAGATCGCAGGGCTGATCTCCGGCCCTTTTGCTGATGTCAACTGCTTCATATCCGGAGAATCTCCTTTGGTCTTAAACTGAGACCAGTACATATGAAGAGTCACAGGTGTAATATAGGCAATTATAGATTGATTTCCATACTGCCCTCATTCTGAAATGTCTTTGAGGGGGAAAGTGGCGGGAAGACGCTGGAATGGCCGTAAAAAGTGGAACAATTTTTTAGAATAGTCTCAGACCGAGAAACATACCGCCAAGGGATTGACATGATGACCGCCAACGCTTGAACACGAGCACGGCACGAGGAGAAGAAGAACCGTGCCATCTTTATATATATTGGCCCTGGTTCTCTTTGTCAACAAAAATCCTACCCTTTTTAAAACGAGCGCACAGCGTATGCAGATAACATGACGATCACTACGAGACATAGAGATAGAATCTGCATTCTTAAAAAAAAAACATTTTTGTATAAAGCTGTCAAGGGAATATAACAGACTTCCTGACTGATATAAAGTCATCTACATAAATTTAATCAAAACGCTACCGAATAGGCGTTTCGGTAGTTTTTCCTTCCAGTTCTTGGACTAGACTGGACGATGAAAAAGGATGCAAAGTTTTCGAAACAGTGGATTTGGAGATCAATTCCCGGTCAGAATGCAACTCATTGAAGATAATCACCACTTACGCAAAACTTCGTGCTCTATCACCATACCCTATCAACATTGAAATTTCGATAAGTTCGGTTTCACTTAAACTTGGCATTTTGCACAAAAACTGTTGACACTAAATGAGTGTTTGATCTGCGTTGTAGAGTCTTTGCAAATCGTACAAATTGTGCTTAAAATTGAGAGAAGAATTGGAATATGGAATAATACACAATGTTTCATAAAATAATTATATTTTAGTGTGCCATGCCATTACAACTAACCCTGTATAATTAAAATTATTACTGCCTAGTAGACATTGAAAAACTCTAAAACTTTCCTATTTTCCCAGATAATCGACCGTTTCCAGACTTATCATCGACTCTCTATAACTGGGTAGACCCTGAGGACATGAAAATGTTACATGTGGGCAATTTTGTGATTTGACGCACAGTTTTATTAGGTCATTATGTGACCAGTTTACAAAAATTCCTTGAGACATTAAACTGGGACTGGTTTGGTATAAAATCAGCCTTAAAATCCTCATAAACAACATCATGACACTTCGCGTCCTTATAGATATAGGTGTAGAAAGTATTGCGGGTGTAGGACTTGAAAAAGTGTATCTTTCAAGTCCTACACCCGCAATACTTTCTACACTCATAAACAACATTACCCTAATAACCAATACCTCTTATGTAGCTCAAACTACCGTAAAATTATGAACAAAGAACCTGATGATACCTAAAAGTAGCTGAAATGTCGAGACGTCTGAAAGATTTTATCTCATATTCGCAAACCTAACAGCTTTGCTGCCTTATCAAAAAAAAATATAGTTTAATGTTGCAGCATTATTTGGGACACCGTATACTATTTAAAACAACGCTCTATTAATATACATAAAACTACTTGTATTAACGCAATAAATTAATTGATATCGATTTACATGCTTAAATCTAAAAATTCCATGTTCCAAAATTCTTTTGGGACACTCTATACTATTTAAAACGTAAATATATTCCCTATTCATCATAAAGCTACTAGAACCTATGAATAAAATCTTTTACTATTGATTTATATGGGAAAAGTGGATATTTGTATTTTAAGCATATGGGGCTCTCAAACCGGCCCAAAAACCTAAATTTTGAGATCAAAATCGTGCATTGCTGCCTTAAACACCTGATATCTCGTTTCGATGAAGATTTATCCAAAAATCTATAAGAAAAGTTAAGGAAGTAGAAGAATAGAGCTACACGCAGAGATTATTCACGAAGGTGTGCCTAGAACAGTAACTGAGCACGGGTGGCCCAAATATAAGTTACAAATTTTGCGTTTTTTTGTTCATTTTCTCGAAAACCGTTAAAGCCAGCTTCTTTCTGATACATGCATCTGATAGTCCTTGATGACCTCTTCATACATTATATTAACATGCATATCTAAAAACCCTACCGTTTCTAAGATATACAGGAAAATGTAAAAATTTCAAAAATTTCGAAGGGTGGGTCGTCAAAACTTTTGGACCAAAGTTGATTGTCATAGATTTTATTAAAAATAGTCTCATGTGAAAGAGGAGACAAAAATATGTAAAAAATTTGCAATTTTGGAATTTTCAGTAATTTCCTTCCTCTTCAAAATGGCGCCTAAAACGTAATTTTTCCACTTTTTACGGACATTTTATTACTTATATCTATATAATTCGAAAACTAAACATGGTATAACGATGCTATTGACACCAATCAATAGAGCATTCACGACATCAAAATTCCTGCTTAATTTATCGTTCCAAGTTTTTTATTTAGTGGGCATAATGTTCGAACATATAAAGACACTTTGATACAATTTTAACAGTTTTTCACTACTTTTTCATATTTAAAGTTTAAAAATTCGTCAATATTTCAAATTCAAAGCTAGGCCCTTGATTTTTGGCACGATCGAGGGTCCGTGTGCGTACTACCCCTCTGAATTATTTCAGAATTTTTAGTACAAAAATGTGGAATCTACAGGGTGAAATGTGAGAAAAGTACACTCCAATCGGCAAAAAATGCTTCAAAATTTTCGACCGAAATTCATTGTCATAGATTTTATCAAAAATAGTCTCATATAAAAGAGGAGACAAAAATATGTAAAAAATTTGCAATTTTGGAATTTTCACTAATTTCCTTCCTCTTCAAAATGGCGCCTAAAACGTAATTTTTCCACTTTTTACGGACATTTTATTACTTATATCTATATAATTCGAAAACTAAACATGGTATAACGATGCTATTGACACCAATCAATAGAGCATTCACGACATCAAAATTCCTGCTTAATTTATCGTTCCAAGTTTTTTATTTAGTGGGCATAATGTTCGAACATATAAAGACACTTTGATACAATTTTAACAGTTTTCACTACTTTTTCATATTTAAAGTTTAAAAATTCGTCAAAATTTCAAATTCAAAGCTAGGCCCTTGATTTTTGGCACGGTCGAGGATCCGTGTGTGTACTACCCCTCTGAATTATTTCAGAATTTTTAGTAAAAAAATGTGGAATCTACAGGGTGAAATGTGAGAAAAGTACACTCCAATCGGCAAAAAATGCTTCAAAATTTTCGACCGAAATTCATTGTCATAGATTTTATCAAAAATAGTCTCATATAAAAGAGGAGACAAAAATATGTAAAAAATTTGCAATTTTTGAATTTTCAGTAATTTCCTTCCTCTTCAAAATGGCGCCTAAAACGTAATTTTTCCACTTTTTACGGACATTTTATTACTTATATCTATATAATTCGAAAACTAAACATGGTATAACGATGCTATTGACACCAATCAATAGAGCATTCACGACATCAAAATTCCTGCTTAATTTATCGTTCCAAGTTTTTTATTGAGTGGGCATAATGTTCGAACATATAAAGACACTTTGATACAATTTTAACAGTTTTTCACTACTTTTTCATATTTAAAGTTTAAAAATTCGTCAATATTTCAAATTCAAAGCTAGGCCCTTGATTTTTGGCACGATCGATGGTCCGTGTGTGTACTACCCCTCTGAATTATTTCAGAATTTTTGGTGCAAAAATGTGGAATCTACAGGGTGAAGTGTGAGAAAAGTACACTCCAATCGGCAAAAAATGCTTCAAAATTTTCGACCGAAATTCATTGTTATAGATTTTATCAAAAATAGTCTCATATAAAAGAGGAGACAAAAATATGTAAAAAATTTGCAATTTTGGAATTTTCAGTAATTTCCTTCCTCTTCAAAATTGCGCCTAAAACGTAATTTTTCCACTTTTTACGGACATTTTATTACTTATATCTATATAATTCGAAAACTAAACGTGGTATAACGATGGTATTAACACCAATCAATAGAGCATTCACGACAACAAAATTCCTGCTTAATTTATCGTTCCAAGTTTTTTATTTAGTGGGCATAATGTTCGAACATATAAAGACACTTTGATACAATTTTAACAGTTTTCACTACTTTTTCATATTTAAAGTTTAAAAATTCGTCAAAATTTTAAATTCAAAGCTAGGCCCTTGATTTTTGGCACGATCGATGGTCCGTGTGTGTACTACCCCTCTGAATTATCTCAGAATTTTTAGTGCAAAAATGTGGAATCTACAGGGTGAAATGTGAAAAAAGTACACTCCAATCGTCAAAAAATGCTTCACAGAAAAGCTTTTGTGGCTCACCCGGTATAAGAGCTAGACCAAAACTAAAAACTGATTTTCATTTCTTTCCATGTCTTCTAGTTGCCCATATACAATCGAAGCTGGACCGCTTCATAGTTTTCGTAAAAATCGCACAAATATTGCCTTACTATTTTGGACACTTTCTTAACAATCTTTAAAAATTTGCGATTAAGAATTTGGACTTTTTACAGTAATTCGCCAGTCTGTATTAAAGTGACAACTTTGGTGGGATAGGATTGAAAGTGCCCAAAGATATACCTCTAACTAAGGGGGTCCAGAACGTCAAGAAGTTGACCATTACAAATTTTTTTTTAAAAAAGCGTTCCATTTTGCTAATTTTTCTAGATTTTCCTATTTAACTTATCGGAATTAGACTTCAAAATTTATCGTCTACACATATGAGAAAATCTACCCACGAGGAGCTCTATACCCCACGTAATCCCGGAGTTACGGTAAAGACGCTAGACTTTTTGGTTTTCACATTTTTGACTATGTTACGCCACTGGTCAGCCCCCAGCCCCCGCACATACCCCCAAATCGACCACATTTTTGAAAAGCCCGTTTATTTCTGTACTTACGCCCCTCGCAGCGAAATCCCGTCAAATTAATAGTTTAAGAGTTATAAGCGTTAGAAGCGAAAAAATACCAAATTTATACAACCAAAATCGCTGCTGGGATATCGGCTTTATATATCCTCACTGACGCTCGGATATAATTAACCTGCATAAAGACTAAGCTGTGGCACACAGTTTTAAATAATACTGATCTAGCGTATATGAAAAACTAAAACTGTTTTTTTTTTATTTAAAAAAATACAGAAGAAAAGTGACGCAATTAAGTTAGTAATCCGAATCCGCGCGCATTAGTCCAAAAGAGTGTTGAAATCATCACAAAAGTACTTCTCCCACTGGTGACACACTCTGTTTTTTCAGCATAATCAAGCGGTGTAATGTTCCAACCCAAAATCGTGGAAATTCCATTTTCCATTAACCACTTTCCGGTCGATGTTTGTTTACTTCAATTTTGTCGAACGTACAGCGCCGTTATGAGGAATTTTACTCGAACACAAAAGGCATGAATCCGACGGAAGTAGATAAAAATTATTAAAAGTTCAAGCGCATTTTTTTGAGATTTAAGGACACGTGACTAAAATTGGCTATTAATTATTGTCAGAAAACATAAAAAATCGTAACTTTTTGAACCAATAGAAGCAGTTTCAAGCCCGGACAAACCCGAACTAAGAGAATTATGTCTAGGTTTCCAGAATAAAAAAAATACTAAAATACCGGCTATATAATGTAACCTAAATTTCTATTTGCCCCATTCCCCCTATTACCCTATACCATCGTTTCCTGGATACTGTGCACAAAATAAACATTTAAAATCAACTCTGACATATCCTGGGGCATCGTTTTAATTCCCACTTTCGATAGGGAGAGTGTTTTTCTTTTTGTCGAAAATCATGATCACAAAGGCTCCTTTTATCAACGAAATTAAGGGGAAAGTGTGAAGTAAGCTGGAGGCCATCATTTCGTAAAATCCATTTATTTCACAGTAATTCGATGAATCGTGTCTTTTTCATCGGCTAACTCAATTGTCTAACGTGTTCGCTCAATGGTTTTTTGCTGGCGAAAAAACGAAGGTATGAAAGAACACGAATTTATTACGGAAAATTGAAAAATTAGATCTGACAATCAAAAATATGGAAAAGCTTGACGATAGGGTGTTAGAATTCGTAAAAATTACGAAAATGAGTCAGAACACAGATTTATTATAATTTCGTTTTACGGCTATCAAAAAGGTAAAAATGCTGTTCAAGGTAGTAAAAACTCTACTTATAGATAGGTTGGTTCCGATTAGGTTTTCTGTAAACGTAAAGCAGGTTATTGGTTTTCTCATTATATATTTCATAAAATGTAGGTAAACCGTTGTTGCAAAAAAATAAGTCACTATAATGGAACAAATTCAGTTGCTATAAAAGACTTCTGTTATTTTTAAACCCTCCGTAATCTTTACTTTCACTCCTCACGACTTCCTGTGATGACGTCATTATATCAATATTTATATACCTAACAACACATTTTTTCCCTTTTAATTCAGTTAACCAAGGTTTAAGGAGGGTGAAGTGATGAAAATTGCCTTGCGGGCACCTAAACCAGAAACTTTTTTTTTGCAAGAGAAGGCAACAAAATTACAATGAAAATTTAGGAAACCCGATAACACTATTGTTTTGTTATTGTGTGGAGTTATATTCTTGTAACATTTAAGGTACACAAAGTGTTTCAGAAAGTTGTTTTGTCAAACTTTATGGCTCTTCTATCACATTTAATCGCTTGATGTATGCTTTGTTTATTTTGACGCATAATGTTGATTGGGAAGAATTTCGATGACTATCTGAAGAATCAAAAAAGGATATAGTCACGACTACGTAATGCACACCTTCAACTGAACCCCAAAAAGGAGAGATTTTTTCAAAAGAAAGTGAACTTTCTTGGTGGAAAAGAATCGAAGCTAATCAGTAAGAAGCAACACCCAAAAGCAAATGGTCTACTGTGGGTACTAGTGTCAGTTTGTGGAAAAATTGCTGGACCTCTTCATCGTCTTACAGAGGAAAATAGCCAGTTTTATTGGACCCGGGATTGCCAGCATGCCTTCACCGAATTCAAGAAACGAAATCATCACCGTCCTTGGCCTAGCATCAAAGAGGAAAATTCCGTTCTGGATAATGATGTCTCGCACCACAGATTATTTGGAGTCCTGTTGTCACAATTCCATAATGAGGAGAAGACAGTAATCGAAATGAAAGGGAGGAAGAAGTTCTGCGTTACTGGGAACAAACTTTTGGCTGTATAAATCTACCATAGCTTATTGCAATGATTGCTCACTTGCATTTGAAATGATTGCTCAATGTCAAGGAAAGCTAAAGACAAGGCCCAGAATATAGAACAGGTTCGAAAAGTGAAGAAAGGGAAATCACTCAGTGAAAACCTGGAAAGTGGAATCACCAGAGATATGAGGACCCCAGATTGATCTGCAACTGATCAAAGAATGGTTGAAGAGTGGCCAGGGATCAGAATAGCAAAATATGAGCCAACTGATTACGATGGGATTTTCTTTCACCTTCAACTAAAGCTCAAAAAGTTCACATTTTTCCAAAAGGAAGTGAAGTTTCTCAGAAGAAAGCAAGCTGATCAGCAAGAAGCTGGCAAAAATCCAAGAACAAAGGTGACTTTAGAAGTTTTATCTGGTTATGTGGTTACCACCAGTTGGAGAAAAATTGCTAGACCTCTTCATCGCCCTACGAAGAAAATTAGCCAATTTCAGGGGGCTCAGCAGGCGTTCTCAGAATTGAAGAAACGGATTGTACCATCACCAATCTTTGTCCACCATCAAACGAGAAGGCTTTTGTTCTGGATACCGATGCTTCCAACCACAGATTATTTGGAGCCGTTTGGTCTCAACTTCAAAATGGAATTTCTCTCCAAATTTGGAAAAACAAAGTGACCTTTCTCGGAGGAAAGGAATCGAAGCTGATCAGTAAGAAGCTGACCAACACCCAACAGCAAAGGTGATGTTAGGAATTTCATCTGGTTATGCAGATACTACTGTCGGTTTGTGAAGGACTGTGCAAAATTGCTGGACTTCTTCATCGCCACAGAAATGAAAAAACGGCTTGTACCATGTCCAATCTTTGCCTACCATCAAACGAGAAAACTTTTGTTCTGGATACCAATGCTTCGGCTAAACCACAGATTACTTGGAGCCGTTGGGTCGCAATTCTAAAATGGAATTTCTCTTCAAATTTGGAAGAAAGGAATCGAAGCTGATCAGTAAGAAGCTGACCAACACCCAACAGCAAAGTTGATATTAGGAATTTCATCTGGTTATGCAGTTACTACCGTCGGTTTGTGAAAGACTTTAAAAGTTTGCTGGACCTCTGCATCGACCTACGAAGACATTTTCAGTGAATTTCAATGGATTTAGCACGCCTTCACAGAATTGGAAAAACGGCTTGTACCATCACTAATCTCTGCCCACCATCAAACAAGAAAACTTTTGTTTTGGATACCGATGCTTCGAACCACAGATTATTTGGAGCCGTTTGGTCCCAACTCCAAAATGGAATTTCTCTCCAAATTTGGAAAAACAAAGTGACCTTTCTCAGAGGAAAGGAATCGAAGTTGATCAGTAAGAAGCCGATCAACACCCAACAGCAAAGTTGATGTTAGGAGTTTCGTCTGGTTATGCAGTTACTACCGTAGTCCTACCGTCTAGAGTTTAAAAGGTTGCTGGACCTCTTCATCGCCTTAGGAAGAAATTTCAGCCAATTCTTGTGGATTTAGCAGGGTTTGACAGAATTGAAAAAATGGCTTGTACCATCACCAATCTTTACCTACCATCAAACAAGAAAACTTTTGTTTTGGAAACCGATGCGTCGAATCACATTATTTGGAGCCCTTTGGCTACAATTCCAACATAGAATTTCTCTTCAAATTTGGAAAAAGAAAGTGAACTTTCTCGGAGGAAAGAAATCGAAGCTGACCAGCAAGAAGCTGATTAACACCCAACAGCAAAGTTGATGTCAGGAGTTTCATCTGGTTATGCAGATACTACCGTTGGTTTGTGAAGAAGTCTAAAAAGTTGCTGGACCTCTTCATCTACATATGAAGACATTTCAGCTATTTTTAGTAGATTTAGCAGGCCTTCATAGAATTGAAAAAACGGCGTGCCCATCACTAATCTTTGCCTACCATCAAACGAGAAAACTAGATACCGATGCTTCGAACCATAGATTATTTAGAGCCACTTGGTCACCACTTTTAAAGTGGAATTGTGACCCAATTTGGAAGCCCCAAAAGGTGCACAATTTTCCAAAAGAAGGTGAACTTTCTCGCAGGAAAAGAATCAAAGCTGATGAGTAAGAAGCTGACCAAGACCCAACAGCAAAGTTGATGTTAGGAGTTTCATCTGGTTATGCAGTTACTACCGTCGGTTTGTGAAGGACTTTAAAAACTTGCTGGACCTTTTCATCGACCCACGAAAATATTTCAGCCAATTTCAGTGGACTCAACAGGCCGCCTCAGAATTGCAAAAACCCATCACCAATCCTTGCCTACCATTAAACGAGAAAACTTTTGTTTTGGATACCGATGCTTCGAACCACAGATTATTTGGACCCACTTGGTCACAATTTCTTAATGGAATTCCATTAAGAAATTGTGACCAATTTTGGAAACCCCAAAAAGTGCATATTTTTCAAAAAGACAGCAAACTTTCTCGGAGGAAAGGAATCGAAGCTGATCAGTAAGAAACTGACCAACACCCAACAGCAAAGTTGATGTTATGAGTGTCATCTGGTTATGCAGTTACTACCGTCGGTTTGTGAAGGAGTTTAAAAGCTGGACCTTTTCATCAACCTACGAAGGAATTTCAGCTACTTTCAATGAATTTGGCAGGCCTTCACAGAATTGAAAACCCATCTACCTGTCGTCGGTTTGTGAAGAACTGTGAAAAACTGCTGGACTTTTTCATCGCCCTACGAAGAAAACTAGCCAATTTCAGTAAACTCAGCAGGACTTCTCAGAATTGAAGAAAGTTCTTGTACCATCACCGATCGTGATATACCATCAAACAAGGACGATTTATGATTGCTGGATAGCAATGCTTCGTACTGCAGATTACTTGGAGCGGTTTTATCAGTTCCAAAATGAAGAGGAGGTTGTCGTGAGTGAATAAGTGAAGAAAAGGAAATCACCCAGCAAAAACCTGGAAAGTGTACGAGGGATACCAAGTCACCAGCGATACTGGATTGACCTGTTACTTCACATCTTCACATCACCCATCTTGACCTACCATCAAACGACGACGATTTTGTTCTGGATACCAATGCTTCGTACTGCAGATCATTTGGAGCCGTTTTGTCACAATTCCAAAATGAAGAGGAGGTGGTAATCGAAATGGAACGCAGAAAGAACTGCTACGTTTTGCAGTGGAAAAATCTGTAGAAATTGAAACCGACCACTGCTTCTCTGCTCAATGTCGAGGACCCGGAAGAACAATTGGTTGGAACAACTTCAAGCCTACAATTTTGAACTGAAGCATCAAAAAGGATATAGCTATGCAAACGTGCACTGTTAGTCAATAAGGCCATGTTGTGACAAATACTGTAAGTTTTGTGATCGCTAGAAATCTAAGGACAAAGTCCAGAATTTAGAACAGGTTCGAAGAGCGATGAAAAGGAAAACACCCAATGAAAATCTTTCCTCTTCATCGACCTACGAAGACATTTCAGCGGATTTAGAAGGCTTTCCGATGCTTCGAACCACAGATTATTTGAAGCTATTTGGACACAATTTCAAAATGGAATTGTGACCAAATTTGGAAACTTTAAAAAGTGCTCATTTTTCCAAAAGAAAATGAACTTTCTCGGAAGAGAGGAATCGAAGCTGATCAGTAAGAAGCTCGCCAACATTCAACAGCAAAGGGGATGTTAGAAGTTTCATCTGGTTATGCAGTTACTATCGTCGGGTTGTGAAGGACTTTAAAAAGTTGCTGAACCTCTTTTCAGCCAATTTGAGTGGATTTAGCAGGCGTTCACAGAATTGAAAAAACGGCTTGTACCATCACCATCACTATCTTTGCCTACCGTCAAACAGAAAACTTTTGTTCTGGATACCAATGCTTCAAAAAACAGATTATTTGGAACCGTTTGGTCACAATTCGAAAATGGAATTGAGATCTTTCGAAACCTCAAAATGTGCACATTTTTCCAAAGGAAAGTGAACTTTCCTAGAGAAAAGGAATTGAAGCTGATCAGTAAGAAGCTGGCCAACACCTAACAGCAAAGTTGATTAGAAAGGAGTTGGGTCGCAGGTGTAGGACAAATAGCCACTTCACTTTCTCGAAATCGTTTCGACCTTTATTTTTAGGCCTGCCTCAGGGCTACAATAACAACATACGTATGACAAAACAATTAATGTTTTGCACCCCAACACCTTTCTAACTATTGATAGGACGCAAAGCGCAATATGATATGAGCAAAGTTGATGTTAGGAGTTTCATCTGGTTATGCAGGTACTACCGTCGGTTTTTGAAGGAATTTAAAAGGTTGCTGGATCTCTTCATCGACCTACGAAGGAATTTCAGCTACTTTCAATGGATTTAGCAGACCTTCACAGATTTGAAAAAACTGCTTGTACCATCACCAAGATTTGCCTACCATCAAAAGAAAAAACTTTTGTTTTGGATACCGATCAAATTATTTGGAGCCGTTTGGGTCACAATACCAAAATGGAATTGTGGCCAAATTTGGAAACCCCAAAATGTGTACATTTTTCCAACAGAAAGTGAACTTTCTCGGAGAAGAGGAATCGGAGCTGATCGGTAAGAAGCTTGCCAAGTCTCAAGAACAAAAACATCTTTTTATGTTGTTACTACCGTCGGATTGTGAAGGACTGTGAAAAATTGCTGGACCTCTTCATGGCCCTATGAAGAAAACTAGCGAATTTCAGTGGACTCAGCAGGCCTTCTCAGAATTGAAAAAACCGCTTGTATCATCACCATTCTTTGCCTACCATCAAACGAGAAAACTTTTGTTTTGGATACCGATGTGACTTGACCAACCATCAAACGAGCACGATTTTGTTCTGGATACCAATGCTTCGTACTGCAGATCATTTGGAGCCGTTTTGTCACAATTCCAAAATGAAGAGGAGGCGGTAATCGAAATGGAACGCAGAAAGAACTGCTACGTTTTGCAATGGAAAAATCTGTAGAATCTGAAACCTACCACAGCTTCTCTGCTCAATGTCCAGGACCCGGAAGAACAGTTGGTTGGAACAACTTCAAGCCTACAATTTTGAACTGAAGCATCAAAAAGGATATAGCTATGCAAACGTGCACTGTTAGTCAATAAGACCATGTTGTGACAAATACTGTAACTTTTGTGATCGCTTGAAATCTAAGGACAAAGTCCAGAATTTAGAACAGGTTCGAAGAGCGATGAAAAGGAAAACACCCAATGCAAATCTGGAAAGTGGAGTTACCGCAGATATGAAATCCAGAGATAGTGGAATGACATCTGATCAAAGAATGGTTGAAGAAAATGACAGACGCTTATATGGGCAGTGGGTTCATTCCAACCGTTTAAGGCGCCCAGTGAAGATGGAATGAGACCGGTCTTTCTATAGGAAGGTCTGGGCATACTTGCTCCAGTACTGATGAAGATCTTTAGAGCAAGCTTGGCTTGGAGATACATCCCAACCAGCTGGGCCAAGATTAAAGTGGTATATATACCAAAAGCGAGACGTAACGAATCACTACCTAAGACTCTAAGACCTATAAGTCTAACATCCTTCCTACTGAAAAGTCTGGAAAAGATGATAGATTTATATATTAGGCAAGGTGCCTTAACCCAACGCCCTCTCATCCCACATTAGTATGCATATCAGAGCGGCAAATCGATCGATCTAGCGCTGAACAACCTCGTTGGGAAGATCTCGAATGACCTCAAGGAGGGGAGCACAGCGGTAGGGATATTTCTGGAGATTTAAAGAGCTTTCAACAATGTCCTCCCTGACTCTCTGTGTAAAGCGCTTGGTCCTAGAGCAGACCATTCAGGACTGGAGTCGCAGCATGCTGAACAACAGAGCGATCACCACAACCTTTAGGACACAACAGTTTGGTTCAGACCCGCCAGGGGGTGTCCGCAGGGAGAAGTTCTATCACGTCTTCTGTGATCCGTACTGGTGGATGACCCTTTGCTGTGGTTGAACTGTGGGATGTTGATCTGTGGATTGTGACCCTGATTCAAGGTTATTATGCAGAACTCATAACAGCAATACTCCAGGATATTATCAACACCATCTAGGAGTGGTGTCTTGAGGAGGATATGTCTATCAACCCGGACAATACCCTGGTGGTTCCGTTCACAAGGAGAAGGAAATTGGACTCTTTGAGGCCTTCCTCCTTGTTGGGCAAAACCATTCCATTTGCTGTTGAGAGAGAGGAGGTGAAACATCTGGGCATAACACTAGATAAACCACTAAACTGGAAGGCACATATGGAAAGAATGATCAGCAGGGCCAAATTGTCCTTGTGGACATGTAAAAGTTACTGCGGAAAAAACTGGGGATTAAAACCCAAATTAATGCACTGGCTATATGTGACGGTCATTGGACCAATGATGACGTATGGAGGGTATTCCAAGGGCGGACAAAGAAGTTCTCGGGCTAAACCCGCTCTATATTTTGGTGGAGAATACAGATATAAAGACTGCACAACACACCCGGGGGGGGGGGGGAGGTTACATTGGAACCAAACCCACTGCAGGCTGAATTAACCGGCCATGCTTTGCTGGGTATGCCTTCGGACATGATGCCTCTTGTCACCTACACTTAATCGGCCTACAAGGTAAATCTCCCTACAAAGGAGGAGTGAGACCAGAATAAGCTAAGGCTACTAAGAGGACACCACTGCTGGTAGGCGGATGGCTTGAAAACTCCCGAGGGAGTGGGAGCTGGGGCGTATGGCGGTCGGCAGAGATATAGACTTCAGGAGAGTCTAGGAAAGCACGCAGCAATATTTCGGGCTTGAAATATTTGCCTGGTCAATTAGCAATCAAAACTGGACAAACAAAAATATCAAATTATATTCAGACGGTCAAGCGGCACTTGACCCCTGCAGGATCTCTTCGAGAACTATCTGGGGGGTTCGAAACATACTGAACCACATTGGGGAGCATAATATGCTAACCTCAGTCTAGATTTTAGGTCACAAAGCCCTTGACAGCAATGAAATCGCCGATTCTCTTGCAAGGGAAACGGCGAGTGGTACCTTCATAGGCCCTGAACCGGTTTTGAGTATCGAGGAAGACAATAATCCAGATGGCGGAAGAACAGACCGAACGTTACTGGATAGACAGCCCAGGCCTTGTCCACTCAAAGGCTTTCATCTAGGACCCTGTGAGAAAAGGACAAAAGACATATTAAACCTTGACCGACAACAGCTCAAAGACGGTATCGGGTTATACAATGGGCACTGTCGATTAAAACACCACATGCATAGGGTATGCCTGGCAGACAATGCCGAATGCAGTTTGCATGGAGGATGATGACACTGTAGAACATATCCTGCAGCTGAAAGGCTTAAGAACATCGGAAGATTACATATCCGACTCCGCACTTCCACAAAATCTCACTCAAGAAGATAATGGACTTTCTAAAAGGACTGGGTCTGGGTGAACTTTAATTGATATTGAAGCACAATAGATCTTGTAGGTTGCGGTGCACCCCCCCTCCTCCGCTCGTTTGGAATCAAATCAAAAATCAAAATGGTTGAAGAATGGCCAGAGACTAGAATAGCGCCATATATCAAGGTATGGACCAACTGGTTACAATGGGATACCTTCACCTAAACCCCTAAATGTGCACATTTTTTCAAAAGAAATTAAATTTTTTCGAAGGAAAAGAAGCTGATTAGCAAGAAACTTGCCGATACCCAAAAGCGAAGATGACGTTAAAAGCTTCATTTGGTTCTGCAGTTACTACCATAGGTCTGTGAAGGACTTATTGCTGGACATGTTCATTGCCCTGCGAAGAAAACCAGCCAATTTCAGTAGTCCCGGCATTACCAACATTACTTCACAGAATTGATGGAATGGCTTGAAATTGCAGATGCTTCGCACCACAGTTTTTTTTAGCAATTTTGGAAGGCAGAAAGAACTGCGGCGTTACTCGGAAGGAACTTTTGGCAGTAGTAAAAGCTGTAGAAAACTACCACTGTATGTGGATACAGGAACAGTACAACGTGGATTTCTCGCTAGGTCGTTTTTTTTTCACTATGTAAAAGCATTCTTAAGACTACAAAAAAAACACAGAATAGCAAAAAAGAGTTTATTATAGCTACACTGAAAATATGTAGTGATTAAGCAGTGTTGGAACAACTTGGCAATATCTCGTGGAAATTCCTGGTTAATATGTTCCATGGCTTCCTTTGATAATGCCTACCGCAGCTGTAGACGAAACGTCAGGAAGAAATTCTATTAGACCACGGCTTCAAACCCCGGAAAAAACTTTTAGACCGGCTGTGAAAGCCTTTCACAGTTTTTAGATATTTTTCATCGACTGGACGATTTAATTAAGAAAAGTAAAGAGACGACTGGTTTTTGTTACATTTAGAGTGCTTCAATAGTATCATTCATGAGAAAAACTCAACAAAATCGTATTTTTGAAAGAAAAACGACACTTTGACTAAGATAAATTAAAACAAATATGGAAAAAAAGTAAATTGGTAAATAACTTAAATGAAGCTTAAAACTTGTTAAATGAAAAATAATTTTTAATTAATTCATTTATATATCTGAAGCAAGGGAAACTTTTAAATTCCTGGTGTGTTCAAAGCAATTACTGATTATTTTTAATTGAAAGGTGTTTTTAATCCCGATATTGAAAAAAGTTTAGCTGGTTGCTCGAAGGACCAATTTAGCTCGTATTTAATCAGGCATATATGGTCTATTGTCCTATTGTCTTTGAACTTGGTATGTTGGGATTGGAGGACAACACTGATTAGTTCATTTAGCCAAGAGGTATCACAAAAGCGGGCACGGCCAGCCGTCATCCTACCCCAATTGCAATTATTTCTAGTGTTAATGTTCGATTATTGATTTAGGAACGGCATCTGTGGTATGCCGCTAATTATCGATGCCGCTAGCTAGTTAATCAATTTCCTGCGAAAAAAAGCGTTAAATGGAATATCCATTGACGATAGCGCAACTTGTAACATTTAATACTATTTTATGGACATGTACTGTTAACTAATGAACGTGTTTATTTACTTTTTCTGAAACGGAAAACTCTGTGCGTTTAATTGCAATATTGAATGAACAAGCTTAATGGTTGCGCGTTAAATTTCTATGCTATTCGAATATAGCGTTACTATTCAGATGTTTAGCTGCAAATTAATTTTATTTTATTCAATTTGTATCGCGGTTTAGTGGGAGGGGAGGTGGGTGACACTCGTGTTCTTAAAATGATTAAAACTAATTAAAGCCTCGAATAGAACTAATGAACGCGGAACGAACAGCAAAAACCCACTTTCAGTGACATTACCATTGAATACTTGGAACTTAATGAAACTGAAGTTGGTCAGCAGAAATCTTGAGCTGGTTTGTTTATGGTATGCTTTATACTTGAGACGCAGCAGTTTTTTTTTGAACCTGATGATACCTAAAAGTAACTGAAATGTCGAAACGTCTGAAATACATGATTTCATATTCGCAAACTTAACATCTTTTAAAGAAGGGTAAAAAACGTGCTAAAATTCATAAAAAGATATAAAATGGTACCACGAGTACCCATATCAAGGTTCCCATTTATGATATATTGTTTGTGATTAAGAAACGAATCTACAATTGAAATTTCACTTTTCTAACTTTGATTGTTCGTAAAAATGTAATATTTGCCAATTTTTGGCTCACCCTATAGTATCTAAATCAGAAATCAAGGCAGTGTTTATAATAAGATAATAAAACTTAGCAATAGCACTTAGCATTATTTGGAACACCGTATACTATTTAAAACAGAAATCAACGCTCTGTTTATCATAAAACTACTCGAATTAACGCAATAAATTTTACTATTTAAATTTAACAATTTGTGGATAAAATGGCGAAGGAAAGGTTCTTCAGTAAATATTACTAATATCTGACAACACCAGACTCCTTGAATAATTAAAATTGCTTTCATTACTAAGTTTTAATAACGCTTTCATCGCTTATATCTAACATTTTATTCTGCCTTGTCTACGTTCTAAATAATCCAACCCTTCTATGTAAAATCCAAACTGCATATGGACCTTTTCTGCATTATTAGCCACAAAATTTTTTGAGCCACCCTATACTATCTAAAACAGAAATCAACGTCCTATTCATTATAAAACGACTGGAAGTAACAAATAAAATCGATTACTATAGATTTATATGACACATATAGAAAATTCTATGTTAAACATATGGGGCTCTCAAACCGGCCCAAAAAACTAAATTTTGAGATAAAAATCATGCATTGCTGCCTTTAACAGCTAATATCTCGTTTCGATGAAGATTTATCAGATAATCTATAAGAAGAGCTAATGAAGTAGAAGAATAGAGCTACACGTAGAGCCTCTTTTCGAAGGTCTACCTTGAACAGTAACTGAGCACGGGTGGCCCAAAAATTAGGTACAATTTTTGCACTTTTTTTTAATTTTCTCAAAAGCCGTGAAAGGTAGCTTCTTTCTAATACATCCATCTGATAGCCCTTAATGACCTCTTCATACATCATATTAACCGGCATATCGAAAAACCTTAACGTTTCCAAGATAAACAGAAAAATGTAAAAATTTCAAAATTTTCAAAGGGGGTAGGTCGTGAAAATTTTCGTCCAAAGTCGATTGTTATAGATTTTATCAAAAATAGTCTCAAATGAAAGAGGGGAAAAAAATATGTACAAAATTTTAAATTTTGGAATTTTTAGTAACTTCCTTCCCCTTCAAAATGGCGCGTTAAACGTATTTTTTCGACTTTTTATCGACATTTTATAAGTATATAATTCAAAAACTAAACATGCTATTGACACCGATGAATTTTCGACCACAAAATACTGCTTAATTTGTCGTTTAAGGTTTTTAATTTAGATGACGTAATGTTCGATCAAATAAAAACATTAGGTAATTTTTACAAAAATTTAACAGTTTTTCACTTCCTATAAGACTGTTATGAAACTAAGCAAAATTTTAATTAACGTTTTGAGCAGGATTTGAGATGACTCACACTTAATTGAGACACTGTTGTGCTATTGTCATAAACGGCTTTGCTATAAAATGGCAAAAGTCACTCTACCTCTATCAATGAAAAATTTAATCAGTTAAATCTCGGAACCTAGAAACGATAAAATCGAACAGTTAGTACCAGTCGAATGGGCTTCGTTAAAGCTATTTTGTCAGTCATATATACGAAAAACTGATTGTTTGGACGTAGCACATTTATAAAGCAATATTTGTAATAAAAGGGAATACCCTACCTAAATATCCGAACGGTCCTCTGATATAGCTTAAACTGCCGTAAAATTATCAACAAAGAACCTGATGATACCTAAAAGTAACTGAAATGTCGAAACGTCTGAAATACTTGATTTCATATTCGCAAACTTAACATCTTTAAAGAATGTTAAAAAACGTGCTAAAATTCATAAGAAGATATAAAATGGTACCACGAGTACCCATATCAAGGTTCCCATTTATGATATATTGTTTGTGATTAAGAAACGAATCTACAATTGAAATTTCACTTTTCTAACTTTGATTGTTCGTAAAAATGTAATATTTGCCAATTTTTGGCTCACCCTATAGTATCTAAATCAGAATTCAAGGCAGTGTTTATAATAAGATAATAAAACTTAGCAATAGCACTTAGCATTATTTGGAACACCGTATACTATTTAAAACAGAAATCAACGCTCTATTTATCATAAAACTACTCGAATTAACGCAATAAATTAATTGATATGCAAACTACATGAAAAAATCCTAAAATTCCAGGTTACAAAATTTTTTGGGACACTTTATACTATCTAAAATGCAAAGATACGCCCTATTTGTCACAAAACTACTACAACCAACGAATAAAATCGACTACTATTGATTTATGTGGGAAAAGTCGTTATTTCTTTGTTAAGCATATGGAGCTCTCAAACCGACCCGAAAACCTATTTTGGGGATCAAAATCGTGCATTTCAGCCTTCAACAGCTTATCTTGCGTTTTAATGAAGATTTATCCGAAAAGCTATATGAGGAGCCAAAACAGTACAATAATTTTAGTTTTTTAACAATTTGTGGATAAAATGACGAAGGAAAGGTTCTTCAGTAAATATTACTAATATCTGACAACACCAGACTCCTTGAATAATTAAAATTGCTTTCATTACTAAGTTTTAATAACGCTTTCATCGCTTATATCTAACATTTTATTCTGCCTTGTCTACGTTCTAAATAATCCAACCCTTCTATGTAATCCACACTGCATATGGACCTTTTCTGCATTATTAGCCACAAAATTTTTTGAGCCACCCTATACTATCTAAAACAGAAATCAACGTCCTATTCATTATAAAACGACTGGAAGTAACAAATAAAATCGATTACTATAGATTTATATGACACATATAGAAAATTCTATGTTAAACATATGGGGCTCTCAAACCGGCCCAAAAAACTAAATTTTGAGATAAAAATCATGCATTGCTGCCTTTAACAGCTAATATCTCGTTTCGATGAAGATTTATCAGATAATCTATAAGAAGAGCTAATGAAGTAGAAGAATAGAGCTACACGTAGAGCCTCTTTTCGAAGGTCTACCTTGAACAGTAACTGAGCACGGGTGGCCCAAAAATTAGGTACAATTTTTGCACTTTTTTTTAATTTTCTCAAAAGCCGTGAAAGGTAGCTTCTTTCTAATACATCCATCTGATAGCCCTTAATGACCTCTTCATACATCATATTAACCGGCATATCGAAAAACCTTAACGTTTCCAAGATAAACAGAAAAATGTAAAAATTTCAAAATTTTCAAAGGGGGTAGGTCGTGAAAATTTTCGTCCAAAGTCGATTGTTATAGATTTTATCAAAAATAGTCTCAAATGAAAGAGGGGAAAAAAATATGTACAAAATTTTAAATTTTGGAATTTTTAGTAACTTCCTTCCCCTTCAAAATGGCGCGTTAAACGTATTTTTTCGACTTTTTATCGACATTTTATAAGTATATAATTCAAAAACTAAACATGCTATTGACACCGATGAATTTTCGACCACAAAATACCTGCTTAACTTGTCGTTCAAGGTTTTTAATTTAGTTGACGTAATGTTCGATCAAATAAAAACATTAGGTAATTTTTACAAAAATTTAACAGTTTTTCACTTCCTATAAGACTGTTATGAAACTAAGCACAATTTTAATTAACGTTTTGAGCAGGATTTGAGATGACTCACACTTAATTGAGACACTGTTGTGCTATTGTCATAAACGGCTTTGCTATAAAATGGCAAAAGTCACTCTACCTCTATCAATGAAAAATTTAATCAGTTAAATCTCGGAACCTAGAAACGATAAAATCGAACAGTTAGTACCAGTCGAATGGGCTTCGTTAAAGCTATTTTGTCAGTCATATATACGAAAAACTGATTGTTTGGACGTGGCACATTTATAAAGCAATATTTGTAATAAAAGGGAATACCCTGATGATGGCGTATAGTAGTCGGATATATTTGGTTTCAGCGCCCTTTAGCAACAGTGAGTAAGTTGAAGCAAAAAAGTGTCATTTTATTAAATAAGTTTCCAAAATAGAACCTTGGGTACCCGCGGCAAAGTTCTGGACATTAGAAGCCTTTACCCAAATTTCAGCTTTCTAGCTCAAACCGTTTCAGAGATATCGGCTTTAAACCAAACGTTTTCAGGCGGCCATCTTGGATTTTAAAAAATGTCATTTTTAGCGAATTTGTCATAAGAGAAACCTACCATTCGACTCGAAAAAAAAATTAAAATGAAAGTGGCAAAACACTCCATTTTCGAATTCGCGATAATTAAGTTTTCTGAACAAACGAATAAGCAGCGTTGCCAAAGGTTACGTAAAATAAAGAAACAACTCCACAAATCTAAATTGCCCTATTTGATCAAAAAAGCAAAACTGCAGCGCTACAAGCTACAAGTTTACTTCAGTTTTAATGACATTCAGATCGGATTTGTTAAGAAGATAAAAAGGCAATAGTAACCTAAACAAAACTGAACTAACCTGAACCAACGAAAACTAATCAGAACTAACATGAATTAACCAGAACTTATCTGAACTAAATAGAGCTAATCAAGTCAAGTCGATATCACTATCGGTTCATAAAACAGCTATAACCTAGCTATATAGCTATGTGAGCTATGTCGCAGCATCCAAAGTTGATCCATGTATCATTAACAGTTCTCTAAATATCCACGGTACTCAGCTACTGTAGCTATGATAGCTACGGCAACTATATTACAATTTATAATACACCCGTAGGTACCTACCATCCAAATTTGAACCATGTACCATCAATGGTACCCTAAATATAACCTTTTCAATATTCCTCCCATTTAAAAAGCATTGTACAATGTGTTTCTTATGGGAAGTGTTTTTAACTATGTATGGAACAAACGTGACACGAAATTTTCAAATCGACCAGTCTTTGTGAAAACGTTTTCGAGGACTGGGCATTTTACCGGTAATCTTCCTAGAGATGTTCAAATTTTCACCTACCATACAGTTTTCCTCGATTTTCCGCCTATTTTTCTTGGTCTAGGTGTTTAAAGTTCGATCTGTCTAATGAGAAATTTTCGGAGTCGAAAAAAGCGATCGCAGCGCACGGTTTACTAGTTTACTCGTGAGGCAATTGCCGGAACTAACGGAAATTTTGCCGAAATTTCAAAAATCTGCATCTTTCGTTTCGAAATTCAATTAAGACCATTTCGCGACGTCCCAGCGAAAAAGTGGTTCCTTGGTGCCGAAAAGAAAACATTCCAAGGTATCCCCTGGGATAGAATGTCAACTTTAAAAATTCGTCAAAATTTCAAATTGAAAGCTAGGACCTTGATTTTTGGCCAGATCGAGGGCCCGTATGTGTGCTACCTCCCTGAATTATTTCAGGGAGGTAGTGGGATTTTTTGCTGAAAAAATGTGGAATCTACAGGGTGAAACGTGATAAAAGTACACCAAAATTAGTAAAAAATGTGGAACGGAAAAACGTTTGCACCTCACCCGGTGTAAGAGCTGGACCAAAACTAACAACTGTTTTTTTTTCTCTCCACGTCTTCTAGTCGGTCATATACAACCGAAGATGGACCGCTTTATAGTTTTCGCAAAAATCGCAAAAAACTACCTTACTATTTTGGGCACTTTTCCTTAAATGTCTTTGGACCTTTTTTTGACCACTCTGTATTAAAGTGACACCTTTGAGAGGATTGAATTAAAAGTAGCCAAAGATATGCCCTTTCCCTTGGTTCCATCGTTATTGGGCCGGTCGTTTAACTAAGGGGGTCCAGAAGGCCCAGAATTTGACCATTACAAAAAAAAAATTCAAAAAACCGTGCCAATTTTGCGTTTTTTTGTAGATTTTCCTATTTAACTTATCGGAATTAGACTTCAAAATTTATCATCTACATATATGTAATCAAATATATGTATAGTAACGTCAGGAATGTGGAATGGGGAAATCTATCGGTGGGCAGTCCTATACCCCACATAGTCCCGGAGTTTCGACAAAGACGCCGTAAATTTGGGTATCTAAAAAAACGTATTTTTGACTTTGGTACGCCACTGGTCAGCCCCCCCCCCCCCCGCACGTACCGCCAAATAGACCACATTTTTGGAATGCCCGTTCATTTCTGTACCTAGGACCTTGGAACGAAAATCGCGTCAAATGAGCAGTTTAAAAGTTATAAGCGTTAGAATGGAAAAAATACCAAATATCTACAACCAAAAAGCGATAGTGATATTATCTTATAATATATAATATTATATATAACATATAATATAATTATAATACTATAATCTTGCAAGACGATGTGCACTTCCACTCTAATTACTAGGACTTAATTAAACTAACACCATCTACAAACTACTCCAGTCTTTATCAGTATTTCAAGTGGTGCTACCGCTGACCAGCCAAATCCGATTAATAGAAAATTTAATTAGAACTTGTCCATATTATCAAGACCACCACTATGCAAAACCCCGAAGCAAAAGCCCCGCAAAAAAGTGAGTTATGGACTGGCGAGTTTGAAACTACAACGCACATAACTGTGAAAAATGAACTTCGCCCAGCAGCTTAATGTCTTGATTACCGTTAGCAGCGCTAACCTGCCCTAAAATGCACTTTTAAAACAAAAATGGTGCAAGCTAAGGTTTATTGTGGTGTGAGATATAAGGAGCGGGGATGATTGATGATGAAGCTGATGCCCTATAAAGTCAGAAAGGCTGAATGTGACCCTTAGGTGAGGATTTTAGCTTAGGGGATTGTGCAAAATTCTCTGCAGAATTACTATGGAAATATCTAGATATTTGGGTCAAAGATCTTTGTAAAATGGGTTATGAGGGCTCAGCCAATTAAATGGGTTAGGCAATTATAACCTCAATAGAACGAAATATGACCAAAGAATGCCAGATAGTAGTAGCTAGAATTGCAAAACCTGGTCAAATTGCTACCTAATAAATTATGTTGTGAGGTCAAAGCTTTAGCCTGGCACACTTTACACATCCCCAATAATAAATTCGGGTTCACAGTTTAGAATTTCATGTCAGGTCAAAGCTTCAATTACACTTTACCCAACAGCTGTAGTAGGTATAAGGGCACTTGAGCCAGGCCCCCTAGGCAACGTGTCCCCAGTCAAAATTCCGTTTGAGCACAAGTGTATCATGTACATAAAGATTTAGCCTGTCACGTGCCTATTAACACTATGAGAAAATTATGTTGGAGAGATTTTAGACAAGACCTTCCTTAAACTCGCCTTTTTGTTGAAAATACTGAAAGGGTGATGCTGCAGAAGAGATGCCTTTTGTTAAACAGATTATAGAGGAGTTTAGACCTTAAGCTTAGTAAGTTACAGAATTATATTTCTAAGCAAAACTTTTTTGCTCAATAGGAGTTGGGGCTAAAGAATAAACTTGACTTTTAATTAACGAATTTAGGGCAAGCCCTAGATTCGATTAGGATAAGAGCTTAGATTAAATGACTCCAGCTGACGTTCTTGGTACTTACTGACTTCCAAACCGTCAAGTTTATTTTTGAAAAGCACGTAGAATATATTTTCAGTCCAGTTTAAAGCGGTAGCATCTCTCCAGAATCCTAAGAATATTTTTGGCCTTTAGATATTTATATTTAAGTTAGAAATCCGAAACGAAGCTTCAATTTTACTTTGAGCTCAATAGTATAAAGGGCAAACATTTGTCGTTAAACACAATCGTTAGGGAACTGGGGCTAACCTTCAATGACACAAAAACCCTAAACACAACTTCTAAGGTTAAATGACTCGATACTAAAGTGGCAACTAGATTTCACGATATTCTAAGAGCTAAGCTCCTAAATTTACCATTGAAGTGTTGTGTGTGGGGAAACTGAAGCTATGAAGGAGTAACTAGTCTGAGCCTTTTGCAGTTTCCTAAACTCAGCACTGTAAGATCGTTGTTTTACTGCTTTTTAAGACAAAAAAGTGTTTGCATCATACTTTACGCATAGTGGAGGTTGGACAGACTCAGCTGCATGAACATATTAAAAAATTTTAAAAAGCCTTAAGCAAATAAGCAAAATTGATAGATATTATTATCCGCTAAATTTCGCGGAATTCTAAGAGCTAACCTCCAAAATTTACAATTGAAGTGACTCTGTGTGGGGAAACTGAAGCTATGGAGGCCAAATTAGAGTCTCAGTTTTGCCTTTCGCATTTTCCTATACCCAACCCTACAAGATCGTTATTTTTAACTGCTTTTTGAGGCAGAAAAGTGTTTGTCTCATATTTTCAGCATAGTCGAGGTTGGGCGAAAGCCTCAGCTGCATCAAAAATGGTAAAAATTTTTAAAAAGCCTTAAGCAAATGAGCAAAACTGATTGACTTTAACTAATTCGGTACTAAAGTCGCAACTAAATGATACGATATTCAAAGAGCTAAGTTCCAAAATAACTGTATATGGAGAAACTGAAGCTAGGAAGGCGAAACTAGAGTTTCAGCTTTGTCGTTCGCAATTTCTGAAACCCAGCAGTACAAGATCGTTTTCCTCTAGTGCTTTTCAGGGCAGGAAAGTTTCTGCGTCACACTTTAAGCCTAGTGGAGGTTGGATGAAAGCCTCAGCTGCATAAAAAATGTTAAAATGTTCAAAAAAAGCATTAAGCAAATGAACGAAATGAGCTTAGAGCTTATATTTCGTTTGAAACATTGCGGCCCACAAAGCAGTTATGTTCCCAAGTTGAGAATGTTTAATTGGAGTGCAGCTAGGGTTAAATCCTCTGTTTCAACTCCAGCTAGTTTTTGTAACTTCTGAGATGCACGTCATTATTTAAGCAAATATTGAAACAAATATTCAAGCTTTGTAGAGTAATAATTAAAGAATTCTTTGTTTGAATTAAAAGCTGAGTGCAGCCTGAATTTTACCTTTTAATTTTTTGAAATTCTAATACTACATTATTCATTTGATCCAGAGTTTTTCACAGTAAACGATTTTTTAAAACCGAATAATGGCTTTGTAAAAGCGAATGTCATTTATTCGGTTGTGTAATACTCACCGAAGCTGTTTTGGAGCCTAAATCTAACCCAGCCTCTGTGAATAATAAGTGACTTACAGCTGAATTTTTTATTTATAGCTAAGTTTTACTAGCAATATCCTAGATCATCTGGGAAAGCTGAAGCTGAGCAAAGTAGTTATATTTCAGAGCCTTCCAGACTAGAAGTTTAAACCAAATATTACTATAGTGAAAGCTAAAGCGTCATGTGCATCCCAATATTTAAAAAATTCCAATTTTAGCTTTTGTAATAGCCACTGAAACTGATTAAAAGAACGTGTTAGAACCTGACTTTACTCATTCTTGAATTCTTAAAACTTAAGATTATCACACGCGTATTGTAAGTGAAAGTTGAAGCTTGAAGACCTCAGCTTCATTTTAAATGTTATAAAATACCTACTGCTAGTGAAGAGCCTGATATTCTTAAAACTAAACTTCAAAATTGGTAGAATCGTTTAGGAGAAGCTGAAGCTGAAAAATGCAAAAGTAATTTTGGGGACCAGTGATCCTTTTGGGCAAAATATTTGCATTTTTGGAGCTCAGTTGCGTTTTAGATGTTATAAAATTTCTACTGCTATCGAAGAGCCTGATATTCTTGAAACTAAACTTCAAAAATGGTAGAATCGTTTATGACAAGCTGAAGCTGAAAAATGCAAAAGTAACTTTGGGGAACAGTGGTTCTTTTGGGCAAGATATTTGCATTTTTAAAGCTCAGTTGCGTTTTAAATGTTATATTGGTAGAATCGTTTAGGGGAAGCTGAAGCTGAAAAATGCAAAAGTAACTTTGGGGACCAGTGGTTCTTTTGGGCTAAATATTTGCATTTTGAAGCTCAGTTGCGTTTTAAATATTATAAAATTTCTATGCTACTGAAAAGCCTGATTTGTCTTAAAACAAAACTTCAAAATTGGTAGAATCGTTTAGGAGAAGCTGAAGCCAAAAAATGCAAAAGTAATTTTGGGGACTAGTGGTTCTTTTGGGCAAAATATTTGCATTTTGAAGCTCAGTTTGCGTTTTAAATGTTATAAAATTTCTACTGCCACTGGAGAGCCTGATTTGTCGTAAAACAAAACTTCAAAATTGGTAGAATCGTTTGCGAGAAGCTGAAGCTGAAAAATGCAATAGTAATTTTGGGGACCAGTGGTTCTTTTAGGCAAGATATTTGCATTTTGACGCTCAGTTGCGTTTTAAATGTTATAAAATTTCTACTGCTACTGAAAAGCCTGATATTCTTAAAACTAAACTTCAAAATTGGTAGAATCGTTTAAGGGAAGCTGAAGCTGAAAAGTGCAAAAGTAATTTTGGGGACCAGTGGTCCTTTTGCGCAAAATATTTGCATTTTGAAGTTCAGTTGCGTTTTAAATGTTATAAAATTCCTACTGCTACCGAAGAGCCTGATATTCTCTAAACTAAACATCAAACTTGGTAGAATCGTTTAAGACAAGCTGAAGCTGAAAAATGCAAAAGTAACTTTGGAAACCAGTGGTTCTTTTGTGCAAAATGTTTGCATTTTGAAGCTCAGTTGCGTTTTAAATGTTATAAAATTCGTACTGCTACTGAAGAGTCTAAGATTCTGAAAACTAAAGTTTAAAATTGGTAGAATCGTTTAGGAGAAGCTGAAGCTGAAAAATGCAAAAGTAATTTTGGGGATCAATGGTTCTTTTGGGCAAAATTATTGCATTTTGAAGCTCAGTTGCATTTTAAATGTTATAAAATTTCTACTTCTACTGAAGAACCTGATATTCTTAAAACTAAATTTTAAATTTGGTAGAATCGCTTAGGAGAAGCTGAAGCTGAAAAGTGCAAAAGTAATTTTGGGGACCAGTGGTCCTTTTACGCATAATATTTGCATTTTGAAGCTCAGTTGCGTTTTAAATGTTATAAAATTTCTACTTCTACTGAAGAACCTGATATTCTTAAAACTAAATTTTAAATTTGGTAGAATCGCTTAGGAGAAGCCGAAGCTGAAAAATGCAAAAGTACTTTTGGGGACTAGTAGTTCTTTTGGGCAAGATATTTGCATTTTTGAAGCTCAGTTGCGTTTTAAATGTTATAAAATTTCTACTGCTACTGAAGAGCCTGATATTCTTAAAACTAGACTTCAAAATTGGTAGAATCGTTTAAGAGAAGCTGAAGCTGAAAATGGCAAAAGTAATTTTGGGGACCAGTGGTCCTTTTGGGTAAAATATTTGCATTATGAAGCTCAGTAGCATTTTAAATATTGTACAATTTCTACTGATACTGAAGGGCCTGTAATTCTTAAAACTAGACTTAAAAATTGGTAGAATCGTTTAGGAGAAGCTGAAGCTGAAAAATGCAAAAGTAATTTTGGGAACCAATGGTTCTTTTGGGCAAAATATTTGCATTTTGAAGCTCAGTTGCGTTTTAAATGTTATAAAATTTTTACTTCTACTGAAGAATCTGATATTCTTAAAACCAAATTTTAAATTTGGTAGAATCGCTTAGGAGAAGCTGGAGCTGATAAATGCAAAAGTAATTTTGGAGAAAAGTGGTCCTTTTGGGCAAAATATTTGCATTTTGAAGCTCAGTTGTATTTTAAATGTTTTAAAAATTCTACTGCTACTGAAGAGATTGATATTCTTAAATCTAAACTTGAAAATTGGTAGAATCGTTTAGAAGAAGCTGAAGCTGAAAAATGCAAAAGTAATTTTGGGGACCAGTGGTTCTTTTGGGCAAAATATTTGCATTTTGAAGCTCACTTGCGTTTTAAATGTTATAAAATTCGTACTGCTACTAAAGAGCCTGAGATTATGAAAACTATAGTTCGAAATTGGTAGAATCGTTTAGGAGAAGCTGAACCTGAAAAATGCAAAAGTAATTTTTGGGGACCAGTGGTCCTTTTGGGCAAAATATTTGCATTTTGAAGCTCAGTTGCGTTTTAAATGTTATAAAATTCCTACTTCTTTGAAGAACCTGATATTCTTAAAACTAAATTTTAAATTTGGTAGAATCGCTTAGGAGAAGCTGAAGCTGAAAAGTGCAAAAGTAATTTTAGGGACCAGTGGTCCTTTTGCGCATAATATTTGCATTTTGAAGCTCAGTTGCGTTTTAAATGTTATAAAATTTCTACTTCTACTGAAGAACCTGATATTCTTAAAACTAAATTTTAAATTTGGTAGAATCGCTTAGGAGAAGCCGAAGCTGAAAAATGCAAAAGTACTTTTGGGGACTAGTAGTTCTTTTGGGCAAGATATTTGCATTTTTGAAGCTCAGTTGCGTTTTAAATGTTATAAAATTTCTACTGCTACTGAAAAGCCTGATATTCTTAAAACTAGACTTCAAAATTGGTAGAATCGTTTAGGAGAAGCTGAAGCTGAAAATGGCAAAAGTAATTTTGGGGACCAGTGGTCCTTTTGGGTAAAATATTTGCATTATGAAGCTCAGTTGCATTTTAAATATTGTACAATTTCTACTGATACTGAAGGACCTGTAATTCTTAAAACTAGACTTAAAAATTGGTAGAATCGTTTAGGAGAAGCTGAAGCTGAAAAATGCAAAAGTAATTTTGGGAACCAACGGTTCTTTTGGGCAAAATATTTGCATTTTGAAGCTCAGTTGCGTTTTAAATGTTATAAAATTTTTACTTCTACTGAAGAATCTGATATTCTTAAAACCAAATTTTAAATTTGGTAGAATCGCTTAGGAGAAGCTGGAGCTGATAAATGCAAAAGTAATTTTGGAGAAAAGTGGTCCTTTTGGGCAAAATATTTGCATTTTGAAGCTCAGTTGTATTTTAAATGTTTTAAAAATTATTCACTGCTACTGAAGAGATTGATATTCTTAAATCTAAACTTGAAAATTGGTAGAATCGTTTAGAAGAAGCTGAAGCTGAAAAATGCAAAAGTAATTTTGGGGACCAGTGGTTCTTTTGGGCAAAATATTTGCATTTTGAAGCTCACTTGCGTTTTAAATGTTATAAAATTCGTACTGCTACTAAAGAGCCTGAGATTATGAAAACTATAGTTCGAAATTGGTAGAATCGTTTAGGAGAAGCTGAAGCTGAAAAATGCAAAAGTAATTTTTGGGGACCAGTGGTCCTTTTGGGCAAAATATTTGCATTTTGAAGCTCAGTTGCGTTTTAAATGTTATAAAATTTCTACTTCTACTGAAGAACCTGATATTCTTAAAACTAAATTTTAAATTTGGTAGAATCGCTTAGGAGAAGCTGAAGCTGAAAAGTGCAAAAGTAATTTTGGGGACCAGTGGTCCTTTTGCGCATAATATTTGCATTTTGAAGCTCAGTTGCGTTTTAGATGTTATAAAATTCCTACTTCTACTGAAGAACCTGATATTCTTAAAACTAAATTTTAAATTTGGTAGAATCGCTTAGGAGAAGCTGAAGCTGAAAAATGCAAAAGTACTTTTGGGGACTAGTAGTTCTTTTGGGCAAGATATTTGCATTTTTGAAGCTCAGTTGCGTTTTAAATGTTATAAAATTTCCAGTGCTACTGAAGAGCCTGATTTTCTTAAAACTAAACTTCAAAATCGGTAGAATCGTTTAAGAGAAGCTAAAGCTGAAAAATGCAAAAGTAGTTTTTGGGACCAGTGGTACTTTTGGGCAAAATATTTGCATTATGAAGCTCAGTTGCATTTTAAATATTGTACAATTTCTACTGATACTGAAGGGCCTGTAATTCTTAAAACTAGACTTAAAAATTGGTAGAATCGTTTAGGAGAAGCTGAAGCTGAAAAATGCAAAAGTAATTTTGGGAACCAATGGTTCTTTTGGGCAAAATATTTGCATTTTGAAGCTCAGTTGCGTTTTAAATGTTATAAAATTTTTACTTCTACTGAAGAACCTGATATTCTTAAAACTAAATTTTAAATTTGGTAGAATCGCTTAGGAGAAGCTGGAGCTGATAAATGCAAAAGTAATTTTGGGGAAAAGTGGTCCTTTTGGGCAAAATATTTGCATTTTGAAGCTCAGTTGTATTTTAAATGTTTTAAAAATTCTACTGCTACTGAAGAGATTGATATTCTTAAATCTAAACTTGAAAATTGGTAGAATCGTTTAGAAGAAGCTGAAGCTGAAAAATGCAAAAGTAATTTTGGGGACCAGTGGTTCTTTTGGGCAAAATATTTGCATTTTGAAGCTCACTTGCGTTTTAAATGTTATAAAATTCGTACTGCTATTAAAGAGCCTGAGATTATGAAAACTATAGTTCGAAATTGGTAGAATCGTTTAGGAGAAGCTGAAGCTGAAAAATGCAAAAGTAATTTTTGGGGACCAATGGTCCTTTTGGGCAAAATATTTGCATTTTGAAGCTCAGTTGCGTTTTAAATGTTATAAAATTCCTACTTCTACTGAAGAACCTGATATTCTTAAAACTAAATTTTAAATTTGGTAGAATCGCTTAGGACAAGCTGAAGCTGAAAAATGCAAAAGTAATTTTGGGGAAAAGTGGTAGTTTTTGGGCAAAATATTTGCACTTTGAAGCTCAGTTGTATTTTAAATGTTTTAGAAATTCTACTGCTACTGAAGAGTTTGATATTCTTAAATCTAAACTTGAAAATTGGTAGAATCGTTTAGGAGAAGCTGAAGCTGAAAAATGCAAAAGTAATTTTGGGGAACACTGGTCCTTTTGGGCAAAAATTTGCATTTTGAAGCTCAGTTGCGTTTTAAATGTTATACAATTTCTACTGATACTGAAGGGCCTGATATTCTCAAAACTAGACTTAAAAATTGGTAGAATCGTTTAGGAGAAGCTGAAGCTGACAAATGCAGAAGTAATTTTAGGAACCTTTGGTTCTTTTGGGCAAAATATTTGGATTTTGAAGCTCAGTTGCGTTTTAAATGTTATAAAATTTCTACTGCTACCGAAGAGCCTGATATTCTTGAAATTAAACTTCAAATTTGGTAGAATCGTTTAGGACAAGCTGAAGCCGAAAAATGCAAAAGTAATTTTGGGGAGCAGTAGTTCTTTTGGGCAAAATATTTGCATTTTGAAGCTCAGTTGCGTTTTAAATGTTATAAAATTCCTGCTGCTAACAAAGAGCCTGATATTCTTGAAACTAAACTTTAAAATTGGTAGAATCGTTTAAGAGAAGCTGAAGCTGAAAAATGCAAAAGTGGTTTTGGGGACCAGTGGTCCTTTTGGGCAAAATATTTGCATTTTGAAGCTCAGTTACATTTTAAATGTTATAAAATTCCTACTGCCACTGAAGAGCCTGATATTTTTAAAACTAAACTTCAAAATTGGTAGAGTCGTTTAGGGGAAGCTGAAGTTGAAAAAGGCAAACGTAGTTTTGGGGACTAGTGGTTTTTTTGGGCGAAATATTTGCATTGGGAAGACTAAAGCCTCAGCTGCGTTTTTATTGTTATAAAATTCCTACTGCTACAAAAGAGCCTGATATTCTTCTAAAGTTTCAGCTGTATGTAACAAAATATTGCGGAGTGAAGAATTTTTATTACGCAAAATATAAGTGGAGCTGGGAAAAAATACTCAGCTTCATTTTCACGGTCATAATTCCAAGACTAAGTGGAATACTAGCTTCGAAGTCTTGAAGTGTTCCAGCTATCCTTCACTACAGATTCGGAGATAAGTAGCTAAACCTGCGTCTTGTCAATACGCCTGTACAAAACACTTATGTTACGACCTTGAAAATTATTAGTGCTCGCGAAGCGGGCTACATATCTTCAGCTTCATATCCACTATCGTTAACGTTACGGAATTTCCAAGAATACAGGACTCCCAAGTTTCGCTAAGTACTTGGAGCAAAACTTGCAAAATTACATAAGTTAGATTGTCTCGGGAAAGGGCAACTCGTAAGTGAATTTTATTTTTTGCAATTACAATACAGCAAGCCTTTCAGAGCTTTCCAGAGGAGTCGACTTTTTTTCATAATTGATAATTAGGCTCAAGTTGGCTTCAGATGTCCATCAATTTTAACCAATGAGAATTATTGTAGCGAAACTGCATGTGAATTCTCAGCTTCATATCTATTTTTAGAAAGTCCTACATGTATGTTATGGAACTTCGAAACACCTGAACTAAAGCCTGTTTTGTATCTGTCGTTTTTGAATTCCTAGTGTTGCAAGCGAGTTATGTTCTAGAGCAAGGAATGTTCGATAATCAAGCCGAATTTCGGCAATTTGGAGCTAGCTATATTTCACATAGCTTTCTATTGTCAGGTTTTTGTTGAGATGCTCAGGTTCAATATGTATTTTAAAGAAATAGCTAGTTTTTCCATAATCCAAAGCAAAGGAATTATAGTCTTGGAATTATCTTGGACCTCTTTGCGTCTTCATTGGCAGTATTTTTTTTAGCCAAAGCTATGTGGACTAACACTGCAGTCTGATCAGAATCTTATTATATGCTTGGTTTGATATATTTATCTTTAAGTTTTTAGCGTAAACAAAATGATCAAGTTATAAAGCTGAAACGAAGAACAATGAAATTATTTTAAGTACTTCTTTTTTTTTGTTCGTCATAATCATATAAACTTCACAAAGTTTTCACAAATGACCTGATTGTGAGCAAAGTTTTCTATTATCTTATAATCTAACCCGAACTAATTATTTGGGGCTTTAAACTTTAAACGAAACAAGAACTTTTTGTTTGAAACTTTTTTGCAAAAAGAAAAAGAACTGTACCATAAATAACTTCTCCCTTTATTTGGCTTACACATCTATCTACATAAAGCAGGAAAAGCCTTTAACTTAACGCAACTGCTGGAATATCAATTTGGGGTGACACAAACACACCCTTTTTGGTTTATAGGTTAACTCAGGCTATGCCTTATTGCCTTCTAGGCAAGCTGCATTTGTCTATGTCCCAAATCTGTGTAGTTTTTTTTTGCGACGTCTGGCAAAAGTCTCTGGACCAATAGGTAAAATACTTACAACATTGATGAGTTGAACGAAAGCCAAACCAAATCTAACGTCCAGCTTTTCAGTCATATTCTGTACGGGGCGTATCAATTTGTTATATCCTCGGAAAAGGTCTCTAACAAGTCGTTCTTCATCCTCGGAGCAGTTGACTGGAAAGAAAAAAAATTTAAAAGTTGATTCGTGGTGTAAAATACCTTTGTTTTAGGGGAGGGGCTTTGTTTACATCGTAAAAGTTAGTTAGAAAAGTATTCTGTGGGTGTGCCGGTAATAAATCGCATCCTTACCTAAATGAGTAACGTGAAGAAAAAGTATCACCCAAGGAAACACCAAACGTTTTATTGTTGTCCACATGACTGTTTCTCGTGCGAGGGTAAGAAAACTTTTCTAAATATCATCGATATAAAAAGCGGCCGTTTTTGGCTTCTTCCATTGTAATTCAGAAGAAAGCCAAAAGTTTAAATTTACGTTAAAATAAGCGAAAAATCACGCCTCTCACTCGCGAAAAAAAAATCACTTTTATTTTGCTCAGACATGTTTACTCGGACAAAACATCGTCGCAACTCAGGACCGTAGTTACAAACAGCGAGTCTAAACACGCCACACCAAATTCCTCGAGTGTCGGACGAACGGTTTCGACTGGGCGGTTTTACCCTTAAACCCCTCATCCCCACTCAGACTCAATTCGAACTTGCAACGCCAGATGGCGCACTTAAGGGCGCGGAATGGGTGTTAGTCCAATTCACTTCAGTCCTTCTCCAACCTTGTTGCCAAGTGGCTTCACTTCTCTCCCATTCCACTATTCTCATTTCCGATCTTGTCGCCACGCTCACAATTGACGGAGATTTTTTTAAAGATTTATTAATTAGGTATATGCTGTTTGGATGCTTGAATTTAAATTTTTGAAAGTTTAAAAGCGGGTTTAAGGGCGGCAACAGTGGAATTGACGTCGGTTTGTTACTGGCGTGAAAGCAGCCGGCAGTCATCGATCCTCAACCTCTTACGTAACACACCCAAATAATCAATAAAATTTCCTTTTTCTACTAGACGCCTCTTTACAATCATTCTTTTCCCCAAAAAAAAATTCGCAGTCGCGATATACTTATGACATACACTATAAACCAATCCAATTTCCTTTTGGCCATCGATCTACCATTTGAATTAAAGCGAGATGGCCAGTGGCGTGCCCACCACGTGGACTTGTCTAACAATTTGGGGTTACTAAAAAGCTAAAGATTGCTCTTCCGCACAACTTTGGAACTCATTAGAGTGACCCAAAAAAAAAAGAAAAAATAAAAATAAATAAAGTCGCTCTATAATAGATAGAGCAGACTCATAGACAGATACAGCAGAGTTATGACAAGTTATTAAAAAAAAATACTTTTATGTATTTTTGAGGAACCTAACCAATAAGTTACGTCTTTGGCTTTTGTTGAAGGAATTTCGGCGGAGCCCTCGGCGTTTTACGCGTCCTGATGGCGGTGAATGCCTCCTATGACGAGTCTGCCGCAACTTAGTTTTGAGCGTATTCCTATCGATTCGGCTAGACGTTAACGCGGCTGCGCCATGCAAAAGCAAGAGTTTGCTTTGTTCGAAAAGTTTTTCCAGAGCTGGATCCGCATCGGGCGATTTTTGGCAATTTGCGTACAGCTATGGGATTTGCGGGCTTTAAACGCTTTGGAAGTTTCATTGATTAAGTTCATTGACGTTGCCCGCGGGGATGCTCGTTGATATCTCTTCAATATTTCCGCTTACCTACTCGTACAAAACGTGTATATTTTAAAGCATTTAGATTATCTTTCATCTCGCTTATGCGTGCTCAGGACGTACAGCGCTCTTGCTCTTTGCATTAGCGCATATAAATCGTGAATGGAGATAGACGCGTTTCGCGACAGGATGGCGAAGCACGACTACTGACCTACCTCAACATGCACTCGACGTAGTCCAGGTGTACAACGCAAGACGTTTTTTAGGTAGAATTTGGCAACACATCGATATATTGTTTTGGATTTGTACGATTAGACTCTTCTCCAGGTGATATTGTTTCAAAATTTACCTCTTAGATTTCTTCTTACCTCTTTCTTTCTCTCTAAAACTCTCTTCCTATATAACTTTAAAATCCTTGGTGTGTTAACTGCTTGAGGTGCTATATTTTGAAAAATACTTTCTGGATCACTCTATAATGTGTAACTTACCTGCTCAAGGTGCCATTGTTAGGCCACTTACCTCCTAGATAACTCTAAACGACAGGCTGCCTGCTTTAAGTTTGAAAACTATTCACCTTGATTGCTCTAGATGACGTAGCTTATTAACTTGCTTTCTCAAGATAATATTGTTTGAAAACTCCTAAATTCCTCTATAATTTGTATCGCTCTACTTAGCTGCTTAAGGTGATAGTATTTCAAAACTATCGTCCTATATAACTTCGTGTGTTAACTGTTTGAGGTTTTATATTTTGAAAAATACTTCCTAAATCACTCTAAAATACGTGTTATCTGCTAAAAGTTTGAAAACTTTCCTCCTTGATTACTCTACATGACGTAGCATATTAACTTGCTTTCTTAACGTGATATTGTTAGAAAACTCACCACCTGCATTCCTCTACAATTTTTATCGCTCGACTTATATGCTCAAGGTGATAGTGTTTGAAAACTCTCCTCCTATATAACCTTAAAACACTTGGTGTGTTAACTGCTAGACGTGCTATATTTTTAAAAATATTTCCTAAATAACTCTACAATGTGTCACTTACCTGTTCAAGGTGACGTTGAACACACCTCCTAGATTACTCTAAAATACGTGTTGCCTGCTTAAAGTTTAAAAAACTCTTCGCCTTGATTGCTCTAGGTGACGTAGCTTATTAACTTGTTATCTCAAGTATCGTTTGAAAACTCTCCTATTAGATCACTTCAAAATATGCAGTGTATTAACTTAGCTGCTCAAGATGCTACTGTTTGAAAGGTTACTTCCTATAACACCATATAATGCGTTGTGTATTAACTTACATGCTTAAGTGAAATTGTTCGAAAATTCACTTCCTAGATCACTCTGAAATACGTATTTCTGAAAACTCTTCGCCTTGATCACTCCAGATGACGTAGTTGCTTAAGGTGATAGTATTTGAAAACTATCTTCCTATATAACTTGGTGTGTTAACTGTTTGAGGTTCTATATTTTGAAAAATACTTCCTAGATCACTCTAGAATACGTGTTGCCTGCTAAAAGTTTAAAAACTTTCCTCCTTGATTACCCTAGATGACGTAGCATATTAACTTGCTTTCTTAACGTGATATTGTTTGCAAACTCACCACCTGCATTCAAAGCGTAAAGTCACAACTTAATTAAATTCTGAATTTAAATCCGGATTTAGTTAAATTCTCTAAGCTCGAAGTCGTAATTTAATTAAATTCGAGGTAAGGAGCCTGAATTTACTTCTAGTCCGAGCTTATGGTTAAAATTTTGATAAATTCTGGGTTCCAAGCTCAAAGATTGAATTTGGTTAAATTTCAGGCTCAAAGGCAAAATTTAGTTTAAATTGCGAATTTAAAGTCGAAATATAATTTAAGTTCCGATTTCAAAATTGGAATTTAGGTGAATTTCGTGTTTAAATTCGCAGTTTAAATAAACTCCGAATTTAAAGCCGGATTTAGTTAAATTCTTTAAGATCGAAGTCGGAATTTCGTTAAATTCCAGGTTCAAAAATTTGAATTTTATTAAATTCCAAGCTCAATCTTTGAATTTTGTTAAATTTGAAGCTCAAAGTCAAAATTTAGTTTAAACTACGGGTTTAAAGTCGGAATATAGTTTAAATTCCGCTTTCAAAATTTGAATTTAATTAAATTTCTTAACTAACGTCGTAATTGAATTAAATTCTAAATTTAAAGGGCAAATTTAGTCAAATTCCAGGCTAAAAACCGGATTTAGTTAAATTCTCAAAGCCGAAAGTCGCAATTAAATTAAATTCCGAGATTAAAATCAGAATTTACTTAATTTCCAAATTTAAAAGAATTTAGTTAAAATCCGAGTATAAAGCCTGAATTTACTTATATTCCGAGCTCCAGGTCAAAATTTTGCTAAATTTCGAATTTGAGTTCCCAGTTTTTATTCTGAATTTACTTTATTCATATGTTTAAAGTTAGAATGTAGTTAAATCCCTGGATTAAATTCTGGAATTTAGTCAAATTTCCAGCTCAAAGTCAAATTGTAATTAAATTCCGACACTGGGATAGGAGCTCCAAGCCCAGTGTCGGAATTTAATTAAATTCCAAGCTCACAGATTGATTTTTGTTAAATTTCAGGCTCAAAGTCAAAATTTAGTTTAAATTACGAGTTCGACAAGAAGATTACAAGTCGAAATATAATTTAAGTTCCGATTGCAAAATTGGAATTTAGGCAAATTTCGTGTTTAGAGTCGCAGTTTAAATAAATTCCGAATTTAAAGCCGGATTTAGTTAAATTCTTTAAGATCGAAGTCGGAATTTCTTTAAATTCTAAGCTCAAACTTTGAGTTTTGTTAAATTTTAAGCTCAAAGTCAAAATTTAGTTTAAACCCCGAGTTTAAAGTCAAAATATAGTTTAAATTCCGCTTTAAAAATTTTAATTAAATTAAATTTCTCAATTGAATTCCAAATTTAAAGTCAAAATTTAGTTAAATTCCGGGCTTAAACCCGGATTTGGTTAAATTCTCAACCCAAAGCCGCAATTTAATGAAATTAATAAAATCGAATTTAAAGTCAGAATTTACTTAACTTAGAAGTTTAAAGAAATTTAGTTAAAGTCCGAGTATAAACCTGGAAATTACTTATATTCCAAACTCAGGGTCGAGCTTTCGTTAAATTTCGAGTTTAAAGTCACAATTTAGTTAAATCCCTTGATTAAAATCGGAATTTAGTTTCCGGAAATTCCCAGTCCAGGGTCGAAATTTCAAGCTCAAAGATTAAATTTTCTTAATTTCAAGCTCAAAAGCAAAATTTAGTTTAAACTCCGAGTTTAAAGTCGAAATATAGTTCTAAGTTCCGAATTCAAAATTTGAACGTCGCAATTAAATTAAATTCCAAATTTAAAGTTAAAATTTAGTTAAATTCCGGGATTAAAGCCGAATTTAGTTAAGTGCTCTGAGCGCTGAACTCCCAATTTAATTATATTCCGAATTTAAAGTCAGAATTTACTTAATTTCTAAGTTTAAAAGAATTTAGTTAATTCCCGAGTATAAATCTGGAATTTACTTATATCCCGAACTCAGGGTCAAACTTTTGCTAAATTTCAAGTTTTCAATTTCAAGTTCAAAGGCAAAATTTAGTTTATATTCCGAGTTGAACGTCGAGATATAGTTCAAGTTCCGATTTCAAAATTGGAATTTAAATTTAAATTTCGTGTTTAAATTCGCAGTTTAATTAAATTCCGAATTTAAAGCCGGATTTAGTTAAATTCACTAAGCTCGAAGTCGGAATTTAGTTAAATTTGGAGTATAAAGCCTGAATTTAATTCCGAGCTCAAGGTCAAAATTTTGCTAAATTTCGAGTTTAGAGTTAGAATTTTGTTTAAGCTCCGAGTTTGTATTCGGAGTTGATTTAAATTCCGAGTTTAAAGTTAGAATTTAAATCCCTTGTTTACCGCGGACCGTCAACGGTTATGTCTTGCTCTATATCATAAAGTTCTCAATTACCTTTTCACCCATCTGTTTGCATGCATATCGAAAACTCTTATCGTCTCCAAGATAGAGACGAAAATCTGAAAATGTGTCCTTTAATTCGTACTTAAAAAAGTTCACGTGGTCTCTTCTTATGTATCACTGAACACAGTTACATGAGGTTCGGTATATACAGTATTTTTGTAGTTTAGTTAAATGACTTTCATTTTATATTCTTCATATAAAACTATCGAACCGGTGGGGGACAGGTTGGGGCAGGTAACAATGGAAAACGACTGGATTCACTTCCCATAAGTCAATTCAGTTTACTGAAAGTTTTTTTGTAATCTTCTATGAAGACGTCATCAGATCATTGTACAGTGTTCAGGTTAGTTGAAGAAAATCAACACAGTAATTACAGCTAAATTGTAAGATAGACAATCAGAGGTCCAAGGAAACTATCCAACTTTTATTGCGTCGATGACCCAGTTTTGAAAAAGAGCATTAAAAAAATCTACATTCAAAACCGAGCTATCGACGAAATAAAAGTTGGATGGTCTCCTTGATCCTTTCGGTCTCCTGATTATCAATCCTACATTTTTTCAACCGTTAACTGTAAGTTCTTGTTCTATCATATAGACCTCAAGGACCTCTTCATACTATCTGTTTGTAATTTACTGGTTAAAATACTGTGAATTCATGAAGTTTATGGCGGATAGATGAAGGTGATAGTGTTTGAAAACTCTCCTCCTATATAACCTTAAAACACTTGGTGTGTTAACTGCTAGAGGTGCTATATTTTGAGAAATATTTCCTAAATCACTCTACAATGTGTCACTTACCTGTTCAAGGTGACATTGTCAGAAAACACACCTCCTAGATTACTCTAAATTACGTATTGCCTGCTTAAAGTTTGAAAACTCTTCGCCTTGATTGCTCTAGGTGACGTAGCTTATTAACTTGTTATCTCAAGTATCGTTTGAAAACTCTCCCATTAGATCACTTCAAAATATGCAGTGTATTAACTTAGCTGCTCAAGATGCTACTGTTTGAAAGGTTACTTCCTATAACACCATATAATGCGTTGTGTATTAACTTACATGCTTAAGTGACATTGTTCGAAAATTCACTTCCTAGATCACTCTGAAATACGTATTGCTGAAAACTCTTCGCCTTGATCACTCCAGATGACGAAGTTTATACTTGCTTACTTAAAGTGATATATTTAAAAACTCACCTCCTAAATTTCTCTACAATTTTTATCGCTCAACTTATTGCTCAAGGTGATGTGATAGTGTTTGAAAGCTCTCCTCCTAGGCAATTTTAAAATAATTGGTGTGTTAGCTTAACTGCTCCAGCCACTCTGTAATGTGTAACTTAATTGCTCAAGGTGACATTGTGAGAAAACTCACCTCCTAGATCACTCCAAACTACATGTTGCCTGCTTAAAGTTTGAAAACTCTTCAAAATTGCTCCTGGTGGCGTAGTTTATTAACTTGCTTACTCAAGGTGATATTATTTGAAAACTCGCCTCCTAGATTTCTCTAAATTTCTTATCGCTCAACTTACCTGCTCAAGGTGGTATTGTTTGGAAATTATCCTCCTATATCACTTTAAAATACGTGTGTACGTCTTATGTGACTTAAGCCTAAATTCTGACCCAAATTTCTTTAAACTAGCATTAATAAACGCTTTGTGTAAATTTAAAATAAACCATTGTAGCCATAATCCTAACTGCGCTTTTTCCACATACTCAAAATTTGCATTTTTTAACGCTTAATTTGACCTTAATTTGACTAGACATTTTTGGCCCCAATTCTTGTCTGAGTTTCCACAGAAATTTTTAATTTTCATTTTAAAATGCTGTGAGACATTTTTAACCGATTTTCAATTAAATGCAAATTTCCATTGCATTTTTCCATAAATTCCTGATTTGCATTTTTTAAAAATTTGAGTCATTTTAGCCACTTCTGGCTCCAATCATAATATGATTTTTCCATAAAAATCAAATTTATATGTATATGTATATCAGTTTTGCCCAATTTCGCAGCTGATACGTTTAACTTACCTGCTCAAGGTAATATTGTAAGAAAACTCACCTCCTATATTACTCTAAAATACGCGTTGTCCTAAATTAACACGTAATTTAGAGTGATCTAGGAGCCTGATTAAAGTAGGAAACCTCTTCGCCTTGATCACTCTAAATGACTCAGTTTATTAATTTGCTTGCCCAAGGTGACATTTTTAGAACTATTTCTCTACATTTCTTATCGCTCAACTTACTTGCTCAAGGTGGTATTGTTTGGAAATTATCCTCCTATATCACTTTAAAATACGTGTGTACGTCTTATGTGACTTAAGCCTAAATTCTGACCCGAATTTCTTCAAATTGGCATTAATAAACGCTTTGTATAAATTTAAAATAAACTATTTTAGCCATAATCCTAACTGCGTTTTTCCACATACACAAAATTTTCATTTTTAAACGCTTAATTTGAGCCTAATTTGACAGAACTTTTTTGGTCCTAATTCTTATCTGAGTTTCCATAGAAACTTTGATTTTCCAGTTTCAAATGCTGTGAGTCATTTTGAACCGACTTTCAATTCAATACAAATTTGCATTGAATTTTTCCATAAATTCCTAATTTGCATTTTTTAAGAATTTTTCCAAAAAAATCAAATTTGTATTTTTACAAGGTTTTAGTCATGTTTCAACGATTTTTTGGCCTTAGCTCTAACACAGAATTTTCAAAAAACACTACTTTTTTACAACTTATTTTACAAATTTCACTCATTTTGATACAAAAATTTATCCAACAAACCAGACGGTTAAACCAGTTTTGCCTAATTTTGCCGCTAATACGTTTAACTTACCTGCTAAAGGTAATATTGTCAGAAAACGCACCTTCTAGATTATTCTAAAATACGTGTTGTCCACTTAAAGTTTGAAAACTCTTTGCCTTGAGCACTGTGAATGACATAGTTTATTAACTTGCTTGCCCAAATTGATATTGTTTGAAAACGCACCTCCTAGTTCACTCGTATCGTGTTAATTTAACGTTATCGTGTATGTATTAACTTACCTGCTTTCCTGCCTTGAGCAGACGCCACGCCAGTCTTAGACATTGTTAGAAAACTCACGTCCTATATCACTCTAAATTTCGTGCTGCCTGATTAAAGTAAGAAAACTCTTCGCCTTGATCACTCTAAATGACTTAGTTTATTAATTTGCTTGCCCAAGGTGATATTGTTAGAAAACTCACCTCCTAAATCACTCTAAGCTACATGTCGCCTGCTTAAGATTGTAAAACTCTTAGCCTCGATTGCTCTAGATTACGTAGTTATTAACTTGCTTGCTCAAGGCGATATTGTTTAAAATCTCTCATCCTAGATCACTTCGAAATACGAGGATTTTCGCAAAGTTTTTTGGCCAACAGAAATAAAAGTTGAGCTAGATTCTACACTAGACAGTTCATCCTTATCATTTTTCGCCATTAAGGTATGGGCTGCAAACTTTAAGCGTGGCAGAATCAGCACAAAAGACGCCTTACATTCAGGAAGACCAAAGTCAGCTACCACTGAAGAAGTTATCGAAAAAGTGCGCCAAGTTGTGTTAGGTGCTAGGAAATTAATACTGACTGAAATTGCTGACATTGTAGGGATATCTAAAGAGCGGACACATCATATCTTAACCGAGTCCTCCGAGATCACTCTAAAATAGGTATTGCATTAAGTTAAAAAAATAAACTTAAAGATGACAACTCTTCGCCTTGATCACTCTAGATGACGTAGTTTATTGCCTACTCAAGGTTATATTATTTGAAAACTCATCTCATAGATTTCTCTACAATTTTCGACGCTCAACTACATGCTCAAGGTGATATTTTTTGAAAATTATCCTCCTGTATCACTTTAAAATACGTGTGTATGTCTTATGTGACTTAAGCCTAAATTCTGACCCGAATTTCTTCAAATTGACATTAATAAACGCTTTGTATAAATTTAAAATAAACTATTTTATCCATAATCCTAACTGCGTTTTTCCACATACACAAAATTTTCATTTTTAAACGCTTAATTTGAGCCTAATTTGACAGAACTTTTTTGGTCCTAATTCTTATCTGAGTTTCAATAGAAACTTTGATTTTCCATTTTCAAATGCTGTGAGTCATTTTGAACCGACTTTCAATTCAATACAAATTTGCATTGAATTTTTCCATAAATTCCTAATTTGCATTTTTTAAGAATTTTTCCAAAAAAATCAAATTTGTATTTTTACAAGGTTTTAGTCATGTTTCAACGATTTTTTGGCCTTAGCTCTAACACAGAATTTTCAAAAAACACTACTTTTTTACAACTTATTTTACAAATTTCACTCATTTTGATACAAAAGTTAATCCAACAAACCAGAAGGTTGAACCAGTTTTGCCCAATTTTGCCGCTAATACGTTTAACTTACCTGCTAAAGGTAATATTGTTAGAAAACGCACCTCCTAGATTACTCTAAAATACGTGTTGTCCACTTAAAGTTTGAAAACTCTTTGCCTTGATCACTGTAAATGACATAGTTTATTAACTTGCTTGCCCAAATTGATATTGTTTGAAAACGTACCTCCTAGTTCACTCTAAATAACGTATCGTGTTAATTTAACGTTATCGTGTATGTATTAACTTACCTTCTTTCCTGCCTTGAGCAGACGCCACGTCAGTCTTAGTCATTGTTAGAAAACCCACCTCCTATATCACTCTAAATTTCGTGCTGCCTGATTAAAGTAAGTAAACTCTTCGCCTTGATCACTCTAAATGACTTAGTTTATTAATTTGCTTGCCCAAGGTGACATTGTTAGAAAACTCACCTCCTAAATCACTCTAAGCTACATGTCGCCTGCTTAAGATTTGAAAACTCTTAGCCTCGATTGCTCTAGATTACGTAGTTATTAACTTGCTTGCTCAAGGTGATATTGTTTAAAATCTGTCCTCCTAGATCACTTCGAAATACGAGGATTTTCGCAAAGGTTTTTGGCCAACAGAAATATAAGTTGAGCTAGATTCTACACTAGGCAGTTCATCCACATCATTTTTCACCATTAAGGTATGGGCTGCAGACTCTAAGCGTGGCAGAATCAGCACAAAAGACGCTACACGTCAGGAAGTAACTTACCTGCTAAAGGTAATATTGTCAGAAAACGCACCTCCTCGATTACTCTAAAATACGTGTTGTCCACTTAAAGTTTGAAAACTCTTTGCCTTGAGCACTGTAAATTACATAGTTTATTAACTTGCTTGCCCAAATTGATATTGTCTGAAAACGCACCTCCTAGGTCACTTTAAATAACGTATCGTGTTAATTTAACGTTATCGTATATGTATTAACTTACCTTCTTTCCTGCCTTGAGCAGACGCCACGCCAGTCTTAAACACTGTTAGAAAACTCACCTCCTATATCACTCTAAATTTCGTGTTGCCCAAGGGGACATTGTTAGAAAACTCACCTCCTCAATCACTCTAAGCTACATGCCGCCCGCTTAAGATTTGAAAACTCTTTGCCTCGATTGCTCTAGATTACGTACTTATTAACTTGCTTGCTCAAGGTGATATTGTTTAAAATCTCTCCTCCTAGATCACTTCAACTTCAAGATACGAGGATTTTCGCAAGTGAAAGTTGAAAGTTTTTTGGCCAACAGAAATAAAGGCTGAGCTAGATTCTACACTAGGCAGTTCATCCCCATCATTTTTCACCATTAAGGTATGGGCTGCAGACTCTAAGCGTGGCAGAATCAGCACAAAAGACGCTACACGTCAGGAAGACCAAAGTCAGCTACCACTGAAGAAGTTATCGAAAAAATGCGCCAAGTTGTGTTAGGTGCTAGGAAATTAATGCTTACTGAAATTGCTGACATTGTGGGGATATCCAAAGAGCGGACACATCATATCTTAACCGAGTCCTTACACATGAGAAAGTTGTCTGCAAGGTGGATGCCGCGTCTGCTTACCACTGAACAAAAACTGATTCGCTTGAACATCTCGCGGCAATGTTTGGAAAAGTTTCAACAGAATCAGGCTGAGTTTTTGCGGCGCTTTGTTATAATGGATGAAAGATGGATTCATCACTATACACCGAAGACCAAAGAACAATCCCGACAATGGACAGCCAAACATGAACCTGTTCCAAAGAAAGCCAAAACTGTTCCATCAGATTCTTATTGATTACTTACCAAAAGGCAAAACTATCAACGGGGAATATTATATGAACTTAGAATTTTAGAAGGATTTTCCCAAAGAGTTCTAGAAAAACGACCTGGATTGGCGAAAAAGACGATCCTGTTTCATCAGGACAATGCACAATGTCACAAGTCTCGCGTCGTGGTGGAAAAAATAAAATAATTAGGGTTTCAGTGGCTGCCACATGCACCTTATTCACCAGATTTGGCTCCCTCCGACTACAGTTTATTTCCTAATTTAAAAAAAATTCTTTCCGGTAAGAAATACGGATCTGATACTGAAGTGATAGCCGCAACTAATTCGTATTTTGAAGACTTGGATCAGTCTTCTTTTAGGGATGCCATAAAGGCCTTAGAGTATCGTTGGATTAAGTGCATTGAAGTTCAAGGAGATATACTATATAATGCGTTGTGTATTAACTCACTAGCTCAAGTGAGATTGTTCGAAAATTCGCCTCCTAGATTACTCTAAAATAAGTATTGCATTAAGTTAAAAAAATAAATTTAAATATGACAACTCTTCGCCTTGATCACTCTAGATGACGTAGTTTATTGCCTACTCAAGGTGATATTATTTGAAAACTCATCTCATAGATTTCTCTACAATTTTTGTCGCTCAACTTACATGCTCAAGGTGGTATTGTTTCAAAATTATCCTCCTATGTCACTTTAAAATACGTGTGTAGGTCTTATGTGACTTAAGCTTAAATTCTGAACCGAATTTCTTTAAGTTGGCATTAATAAACGCTTTGTGTAAATTTAAAATAAACTATTTTAGCCATAATCCTAACTGCGTTTTTCCACATACTCAAATTTTGCATTTTTAAACACTTAATTTGACCCTAATTTGACTGGACTTTTCTGGCCCTAATTCCTATTTGAGTTTCCACAGAAATTTTGAATTTGCATTTTCAAATACTGTAATTTTTAATTCAATGCAAATTTGCATTGAATTTTTCCATAAATTCCTGATTTGATTTTTTTTTAAATTAGATTTTTTTTTGTCATTTTAACTACTTCTGGCTCCCATCATAATACGAGTTTTTTCAAAAAATTCAAATTTGTATCTTTACAAGGTTTTAGTTATTTTTCAACGATTTTTTGATTTTTTCACCTCAGATTTCTTTACAATTTTTGTCGCTCAACTTATCTGTTCCAGGTGGTATTGCTTGAAACTTATGCTTCCATATCACTTTAAAATACTGGTGTAGGTCTTATGTGACTTAAGTCTAAATTCTGAACCGAATTTCTTTAAATTGGCATTAATAAACGCTTTGTGTAAATTTAAAATAAACTATTTTAGCCATAATCCTATTTTCCACATACAGCATTCTTAAACGCTTAATTTGACCCTAATTTGACTGAACTTTTTTGGCCCTAATTCTTATCTCAGTTTCTTTAGAAATTTTTAATTTGCATTTTCAAATGCTCATGGTACAATGCCTTCGTTTGGTTTTTGTGGGTTTGATCTCGGCTACCGATGAGGACTTGAGCAATGCCTTGATGGTCTGCTTACTCGGAGTCCTTAATTTGGCTACTTGGAGCCCTCGCATTGAACTTTCTGGCGGACGACATGGGCACCCTTTTTCGGGCCGAAAGGTTCTGTCTAATCCCGTCACCCTCTCCATGGCCCCTGGAAGTCAGACATTCTTATTCAGTTAGTTTTATGGTTGAATGCACTTCGCCTTGCATTTTGCACTTGTGAATTGCTTTTAAAAAGTGTCAAATCGACTATATTATTTGACAGCAGACCTGATGGTATACCTGAAGCTGATGGAGGTAATACATAGTTCATTTCAGACAAAGCTACTTAACAACGCAAGTCTTCCATTTGCACAACAAACATAATCTTGCAACATTGTGGGAATATACCGCCTTTTTGCGGATTCATCATAGTAGGTAAAAGATCAGATTCATTGGAGGGTTTTATCACCATTTCTACGTCAGGAATCCCCTGGGAAATGCGTCGATGACCGGAAGAATATTGCATAAAAAGTCGAGCGTGAGTCATTTTTAACCCTCTGCATTGAATTATTCCATAAATTCCTAATTTGCATTTTTTAAAAATTTTTGTCATTTAACCTACTTCTGGATCCAATCATAATATGAGTTTTTCCAAAAAAAATCAAATTTGTATTTTTACAAGATTTTAGTCATTTTTCAACGATTTTTTGGCTTTAACCCTAACCCAACATTTTCGAAAAACACGTTTTACAAATTTCACTCATTTTGATACAAAAATAAATCCAAAAAAACAGAAAGTTAAATCAGTTTTGCCCAATTTTGCTTCTAATACGTTGTACATTAACTTACCTGCTCAAGGTGATATTGTAAGAAAACTCACCACCTAGATCACTCTAAAATACGCGTTGCCTGCTTAAAGTGTGAAAACTCCTTGATCACTCTAAATGACAAAAAATTATTAACTTGCTTGCCCACAGTGATATTGTTTGAAAACTCACCTCCTAGCTGATTCTAAATTATGTATCGTATTAATCTAACATTATCGTGTATGTATTAACTTAATTGCTTTCCTGGCTTGAGCAGACGCCACGCCAGTCTCAGACATTGTAAGAAAACTCATCTCCTAGATCACTCTAAACTACATGTTGCCTGCTTAAAGTCTGAAAACTCTTCGCCTCGCCGTCAACCAGATGACGTAGCTCATTATCTTGCTTTCCTTAGGTAATATTGTTTGAAAACTCTCTTCCTAGATCACTTCAAAATACGCATTGTATTAAATTAGCTGCTCAAGGTGCTACTGTTTGAAAGGTTACATCCTGGACCGCTCTATAATGCGTTGTGTATTAACTTACCTGCTCAAGGTGACAACGTTCGAAATACACGCCCTAGATCACTCTAAACTACCTATGGCATTAAGTTGCCTACTTAAAGTTGAAAACTCTTCGCCTTGATTACTCTAAATGACGTAGCTTATTAACTTGCTTACTCAAGGTGATATTGTTTGAAAACTAACCTCCTAGATTTCTCTACATTTTTTTTCGCTCAACTTATCTGCTGAAGGTGGTATTGTTTGAAACTTCTTCTCCTAGATCACTTTAAAATAAGTGTGTGGGTCTTATGTGCTTATGCCCAACCTCTGTGCCGAATTTGTTTAAATTGGCATTAATGAAAGTGTAAAAAGGTTGTATTGATAAAGTTGTGGACTGTAAAATTAAACTTTTTTTATTTATTTATTATTAAAACAAACTATTATAACAAAAACATAGGCTGTCTTCAACTTGACATCCAATCCACCTGAGGCCAGTCTTTCCAAACCTCTTGCATTAACAGAACGCTTTGTGTGTATTTTAAAATAAACTGTTTTTGCCCTGTTTTTCCACATACACAAAATTTGCATTTTTAAACGCATTGAGTCATTTTTGGCCCTAATTCTTATTTGAATTTCCTCAAGTATTTTGAATTTGCATTTTCAAATGCTGTGAGTAATTTTTAACGGATTTTGGCCCTAATCAAACTCGAAATTTTTTAGAGAGTTCCAAATTTCTATATTTATAAGCTTTGAGTAATTTTTCATCGAATTTTGTTCTTAATACTAAGTTGGCTTTTTCTAAGTTAGCTTAATACTAAGTTTGGCTTCTTGAAAAATATTAGATTTTCATTTGGAGGAGTTTTTAGTCAAATTTCACCTTTTTTTGGTCCAAAAATTAACCTTACAAAAACCAAAATTTATATGACTTGAATTAGTGTGTCAGATTTATTCTTAAAATTAAATTTTTCCAAAAATATCAAAGTTTCAGTTTTCAGGCAAGTTGGCAAATTTTTAATCGGTTTAGCTTCAATTCTCGGAATATCTCCAAATTTGCATTGAATGTTTCGATAAATTTGTAATTTGAATTTTTAAAGAACTTGAGTCGTTTCAACTAGCTCTGGCTCCAATCATAAATTAATTTTTCCAAAAATTTCAAATATGTATTTTTCAAAGTTTTAGTCATATTTCAACGATTTTTTGGCTTTAACCCTAACCAAAAATTTTCGAAAAACACTACATTTTACAAATTTCACTTCTTTTGAAACAAAAGCTAATCCAACAAACCAGAACGTTAAATCAGTGTTGCCCAATTTTGCCGTTAATACGTAGTGTATTAACTTAAATGTTCAGGGTGCTATAGTTTTAAAAACCCTTTCTAGATCACTGCCTTGTATATTAATCTACCTACTCATGGTAATATTGTTAGAAACCTCCTAGATCGTTCTAAAATACGTGTTTCTTACATAAAGTTTGGCACTTATCTCCTTGGTAACTCTAAATGACAGTTTATTAACTTTCTTGAACAAATGGATATTGTTTGAAAACTCTCCTCCTAGTTTTCTCTAAATTACATATCGTGTTAACGTTATTGTGTATCTATTAACTCACCTGCCTTCCTGGCTTGAGTAGACGCCATGCCAGTCTCCTCAAGGTGACATTGTTAGAAAACTCACCTCCTAGATCACTCTAAAATACGTGTTGCCTGCTTAAAGTTTTAAAACTCTTTGCCTTGATCACGCTAAATTACGTATCGTGTTAGCTGAAGCTCAAGGTGTCATTGTTTTTGAAAGCTCATCTCCTTGATAACTCTAGAACAAGTATTTTATTAATTTACATTTTCAAGGTGAAATTAATTAGAGGAATCAAAGAAGTGCTTTATTTGATCACTTTAAATTACGAACTCACCTGCAGAACATGATATTATTTGAAGTTTCATCTCCTGCAACCTTCTCAAGTAATATGCAGGTATTTGGATGTGCTTGAGTTCAGGTATTATTGACAAGAATGTCACCAACTCAAAGCAAGAATAAGCCATCCGCTTAACGATCGTAGATTTCATAAAGGGATAGCTTTACGTTACGTGGAAAGCTGAGGGGCCTTAATGGGTAGGAGGAAGTAAAACTAGATTTTGGCAAAGCTTTGCTTAATGTTTACTTAACGACGTATCCCAATTTTATTTGTTTTTAATCGATTTGAGATGAATATCGAGAATATCTAACCGTAAATTGAGCCGATGGTCTTGCATTAATAATGTTTCACTAGTAATGGTTAACGTATGCATTTCTTTGTGAATTGCTGGCATAACAAAAATTATTTTAGAGACGTGCATGAATCGATCATGTTAGTAGTGTTTCCTGCCAAAACTCAACTCCTAGATTTTTCAAAAATTTTTATTCAAACTACTTGCTCAATTTTACACTGTTTGCAAATTATCTTCTTCGATCACTTTAAAATACGTGGTGTATTAACTTAACTTAACTGTTCAAGTGCTATAGTTTGAAAAATACTTCCTAGATCACTCTATAATGTCTGCTCAAGGTGACATTGTTAGGACACTCACCTCCCAGATCACTCTAAATTACGTGTTGTCTGCTGAAGGTTTTAAAACTCTTTGCCCTTATTACTCTAAATTACGTATCGTTTTAACTGAAGCTCACGGTGTCATTGTTTTTGAAAACCCATATCCTTGATCACTTTAAAACAAGTGTTTTATTAATTTACACGTTCAGGATAAAATTAATTAGAGAGAATTGCTGAGAAGGTCTTTATTTGTTCACTTTAATTTACGATCTCACCTGCACAAAATGATATAATTTGAGATTTCATCTCCTACATATTTCTCAAGTAATATGCAGGTATTGTAATCATTTTAGATGTGCTTGAGTTCAGGTATTATTGAGAAGAATGTCAGCAATTCAAATCGAGAACAAGCCATCCGTTTAACGATCGTAGATTTCATTCAAGGGGTAGCTTTAAGTCACGTGAAGAGCTGAGGGGCTTTAATGTGTAGTAAGAAGTGAAACTAGATTTTGGCCATTGATTGACACATTCTCCTGTTCAATGTTACATTGTTTGAAAATTATCTTCTTTGATTACTTTAAAATACGTGTTACCTGCTTAAAATTTAAAAACTCTTAGTCTTTATCACTTTAAATGAAGCAGTTTATTAATCTACTTGGTCAAGGTGATATTGTTAGAAAACTCACCTCCTAGATCACTCTAAAATACGCATCGTGATAACTTAAGCTTAATTAGCTTAACTAAGCACAAAGTGTTAAAATTGTTTGAAAACTCATCTCGTTGATCACTCTGAAATACGTATTATATTAATTTACACGCTCAAGGCAAAATTGTTTGAAAATTCACATCTTTGATCACTCTTACTTACGAGGTGTTCAAAATTGCACTTTGTAAGTTAGAGGAGCTCACTTTAACTTACGAAGTGCAACTCAGGTGCACAAAATGATATTGTTTGAAAACCCATCTCCTACATCTCTATCAAGTAATATCCGGATATTCTGATCATTTCAGATGTGCCTTAGTTCAGGTATTATTGACAGAAATGTCAGCGACAGACATGTACAAGGCAAGAACAAGCAATCAGTTTAACGATCGTAAGTTTCATAGGGGGGAGCTTTAAGTCACATGAATAGCCCAGGGGCCCTAATGGGAAGTTTTAATGAGGAAGTGAAACTGGATTTTGGCAAAGCTTTGCTTTATGTACCTCAGTTTTATTTGTTTCTGATCGGTTTAAGAAGGATATTAAGAAACCGTAATTTGTGACGATGGTCCTTTGCTGCCATATACAAAAATTATTCTATAGACATGAATAAATAGAACTTGTTTAAAATTGTGAAAAACGCCCTCTATTACTACCTGTATTAACTTTAAGCCGAAAAGCACTCGAAGGTGTATTGAAGAAATCCATATTTTTGTTTGTTATTTCAGGTTTTTTCAATTTTTTTTTTGTTGGTGTTGTTTTTTTTACCAAGAACCAACAAAAAGATAGAAAACGATTGTCTAGAAAGAGAAAAAACGCAACTTTAGATAACACCAAATATTCCTAAAATACTCCATTTTTTTTATATCTTTCGGGATTATCTCGGACTTCTCCACGGATTTTTTTTCTAAGAATGTTTAAAGTTATCTGCAGTTCAACTGTTTATGTTGATTGCAGGAATAACATTAACCTGGCTATTTCTTCCTATTCAGCTATTAAGACAAGGTCTCCCTTGCCCTAAAATATATTTTAAGGCCAGAAAGTTGCGTTGGGATGTAAGGACTAGGGCTTTGAAGAGTTGCTACTTGAGCAGTTTTCTTTAACTTCTCTGGTTAAGGCGAAATTAGTATCTTATATAATGCTACAAACTTATTTTTAGTAACTAATCCAGCCACATGTCTAATTGAAAAATTAATCAACTAGGAACAGTTGATGAAGAAGCACAAATTGAAGTTCTTAGGCAATTTGCAATAAATCTAACTTTATCCACTCGTCAGGCAGCTGCAGCAGCAGGATTATTCCGCCAATCAATAAATAAATTAATGAAATTTTATAAGTTGCCTCCTCATAAAATGCGAATTCTTCAAAAACTTACTAACGATGTTTGAAAGAGCAAAAAGATAATTTTCTGAAACTGGGATGGATAGCAAAACTTTGAATCGTAAAAAAAAATTCCCAGTGATGAGTGTAGTTTTCCTTTAAAATTAGCAAAACAAAATTGTTTTTATTTGTACGAAGAGAATCCATGTCGTTAGAAAATTAATGTTTGGGTTGGTACGATGGAAAATATTAGTATTGCAGGAAACAATTTTTTGCTCGATTAAATATACGTTATAGAGTACCATTATAAAACATGTTAGTTCTTATTTTTTTAGGGAATATTTCCCTTAAGGTTATAGTGCCAACCACATAAAATTGTGAACAAGGCACGCTCAGGATTTGTTAAAATTACGAATGGGCTCTATAGGACCGTCTACAATGGTTTGACAGAGCAGAAGCCACAAACTCTTCAAAATACAAGTCCAAGACTTCGATAGGCATAAAATTCATTAAGTTCTTCAGTCTTTTTCCTATCATTATCAAGTGTTTCTTCCAAAAAAGTCTTCTCTTGTTAAATGCTCTTCAGAGATTCTCTTCTAGTTCTTAAAATATTTTTCTTAATACAGAGTCACGATGTTGTCACTCAGAAATGGCATTTGTTAATTTCTTCAGAGTTTGTCTGAATTTCTTCTATTATAATCCTGTTTTTTTTTTCAAAAAAGTCTTCTCTTGTTAAATGCTCTTCAGAGATTCTCTTCTAGTTCTTCAAATATTTTTCTTAATACAGAGTCATGACGTTGTCACTCTGAAATGGCATTTGTTAAGTTCTTCAGAGTTTCTGTGAATTTCTTCTATTATTATCCTGTTTTCTTTTCAAAAAAGTTTTCTCTTGTTAAATGCTCTTCAGAGATTCTCTTCTAGTTCTTAAAATATTTTTCTTAATACAGAGTCACGATGTTGTCACTCAGAAATAGCATTTGTTAATTTCTTCAGAGTTTGTCTGAATTTCTTCTATTATAATCCTGTTTTTTTTTTCAAAAAAGTCTTCTCTTGTTAAATGCTCTTCAGAGATTCTCTTCTAGTTCGGCAAATATTTTTCTTAATACAGAGTCATGACGTTGTCACTCTGAAATGGCATTTGTTAAGTTCTTCAGAGTTTCTGTGAATTTCTTCTATTATTATCCTGTTTTCTTTTCAAAAAAGTTTTCTCTTGTTAAATGCTTTTCAGAGATTCTCTTCTAGTTCTGCAAATGTTTTTCTTAATACAGAGTCACGACGTTGTCACTCAGAAGTGGCATTTGTTAAGTTCTTCAGAGTTTCTCTGAATTTCTTCTATTATAATCCTGTTTTTTTCCCAAAAAGTCTTCTCTTGTTAAATGCTCTTCAGAGATTCTCTTCTAGTTCTGCAAATATTTTTCTTAATACAGAGTTACGACGTTGTCACTCAGAAGTGGCATTTGTTAAGTTCTTCAGAGTTTCTCTTAATTTCTTCTATTATTATCATGTTTTTTTTCCAAAAAGTCTTCTTTTGTTAAATGCTCTTCAGAGATTCTCTTCTAGTTCTTCAAATATTTTTCTTAATACAGAGTTACGACGTTGTCACTCAGAAGTGGCATTTGTTAAATTCTTCAGAGTTTCTCTGAATATGTTCTATTATTATCCTAAGTTTTTTCCCAAAAAGTTTCCTTTAAAAGGTTTGCAAATATTCAAAAGTTTTCTTCTGGATGTTAAAACTGTTTTCTATATACTGGACTAATAGAAACACTGAAATGTATTTCTTAAACATTTTTGTTAACAGTTCTTCAAACTTTCTTATCTAATTACAAAACAATGAGTCAATTCTAACTCCTTCAGACTTTGTCTAAAACTGACCAGAGTTTCTTTCTAACAAGGTTTGTAATTAGCCAAAAAATTTCTTCTAGAGCTTCAAAACTTATTCCAGATACAGGAATTAAACAAACACTAAAATATCTTTGTTAGCAGTTTTCTTTCACATATTTTCAAACTTCTTTGGAATGCGGAGCTACGACTTTATTAACCTTTAGATATATTAAGTTCTTTAGACTCTATCACTATTCAGAGTTTTCTCCCAAAAAGCGCCCATTTGTCAATGGTAAAATGCATTTATCAAATTTTTCGGAAATGTTTTGTGATTATCCAGTTTGTGAGCAAAAAGTGATAGAAATAATCAAAGATCTTCAAATTTTTTTCTGAATCACAAAGTTAACAACACTCCTTAATAGTTCTTCCAACTTTTTCTGAATACACGACTACGACTTTATCAACCATAAAATGTATTCATTCAGTTCTTCGTACATTTTTTCTAAAATTACCAAGAGATTCTTCCCAAAGTCTCTTTAAAATGCACCCTCTTCCGCACCTCTTCCTTGTGGCAACATTTTTTAACGTCATTCTCCTCTTCCGGGACGGTGACGTCGTACTTCTGGAGGACCCACTCCATGTCAGTGAGAGGGTCTCTGGAGGATCTTGTACCTTTGTTTGCACTTCTCTAAGCTCTCGTATTTCAGTAGATAGATACCTTTTTTGACGTAGTTTAGGTTTTTCGTAGTCTAGGCCCCCTGTCTGAGTTGGGAGAGAAACCGAGGCATTGGAGGAGGATTTGGCCTGGAGTTTGTGCTCGATCAGCTTGTTCCTGATCTTTTTGTCCAGGTCTCTGCAGCGTTTCAGTGGGGTGCTCCTTTTTTCGTTGGAGAAGAATGGAAAAGTATAATTTTTTGAGAAGACGTGAGTTGTGATCTTAAGACCAGGCTCAGTTTATCCTCCAGTTGTTCTTCCATTTTCTGATAGTTATTTGCGGTGTCTCTTTCCAACTGGAGGTATTTATAGCCCTGTCCTACTTGGGGGAGAAACGGCTCCAAGTCCTCATCCCCCTCCTCATCAGATCATGTGTAAAGTCTGCATTTGGTCGTGTTTAGCGCCAATCCAAGCTCCGCGGCGGCGCTCGTCGGTTCTTCGGTGATGAGCTTGAGACTGCTTCTGGTAGGAGTGTGACACTTAATATCGTCACTGTAGGCAAGAATCAAATGTTTTCCTTGGCTTGTTTTGACGATTTTAGGGCTCATGGTTACATGGTTTATTAGCTCCGCTGTCACCAGCGTAAAGAGAAGTGGACTCATTGAGTCTTCCTACAGCACCCCCCTCCGCACCGGTATTGGCGCTGTTTGCTTCTTCCTAAGTTGAATCCTGAGGGACCAGAGCTTCAAGGCTAGTTTTGTGGTATTCTTGATTTCCCGGAGCAGAGGACGGGCATCGATGAGTCTCTTCAGGCACGAGTGGTGGACGGAGTCCACCACTCCGTCCCAGAAGTTCTTTGCGGTCTACTTTGTGGGTGTATTGTATACTAGTCCATCCAGTCCATCCGTGCTTTTCTTCATCTTCTCCCGTTGTTCCTTCCTGGCTCTCTACTAACTCTCAACTAATGGCTCTTTCCAGATGCTTCTTTTTCCGTTCTAAATCAGCCGGATCACAAGTTCTCGTGGCTCTCACAGACAAAGTCCTTATGACTGCCCTTTTCTGTCTGGGATGATGACTTGATCCGTTATTGAGGTATCCGTCAGTGTGTGTTGGTTTTCTACATCTGCGGCAGACATTATCAAAGACGATGAGGCATTATTGCCTCGCCGTCGCGTTGCAGTGGAGGGACTGGGGTGGGAGTAGTGGTAGCGCGGAGTTTCGGCGCACTTGAAGTATGTAGTATATCATCGATTAAAAACAAATAAAATGGAGAAAAATGTCGCCACAGTCGAATCAGTTAATGTCGGGAAGCACGGGAGATCACTTCGCCCATTGCCTTATCGCCTTTGATAATGCCTGCCGCAGCTGTAGACGCAACGTCACGAAGAAGACTATGGCTTGAAAGCCCGGAAAACACTTTAGACCGGCCCTGAAAGCCTTCACAATCAAAGATTTTAATCCATAGAGAAAAGCAGAACTCGCTCTAAAAACTCAATCCACAGGAAGTGGAATGTGTTGTATTGTGCTGAGGATGGGGCTGATTTAGTACCAAAACGTTAGTTTCATTTATTAATTCTCATTCAGAGTCACTGCGATTTTGCTAGGCTCGCCTGCTTTTATTTCAACAGTTTGTTTTCAACAAATTCCGTTCGAGATATGGAAAGAATAATCTTAGTACGTTCCGCAAGTCACATATGCGCAAAGAACAAATACATTCGTAAATGAATATATATTAATTCGAACGAACCCCGGATATGCATAAAACGTTTTAAAAATTCCTTTTCATTATTATCATTTTGTTGCCTGGGCTCGACTAATAACGGCGGATTTTTGAGCATCCCCCACTTCGTTATTCTTGTATATACAAATTTAGAATCTAGCTCAAATAGCTCAAAGTGTAGCTCCGTCTTTTGGCTTTCTTAGCCCTTATTGCATATTTCCAGGTAAATCTTAAACGAAACGCCACGGAAGCTTACAAAGACCCAAATGCACGATTTTGATCTCCAAAGTTTTCAATAGATCAGAGAGTTTATGTTATAAAAGCAAAATTGCTTTTTTTTTAATTTTATGACAAATTGACAATCTTGGATAATACGGGGTGTACCAAGGAAATAATTTCAGGAACCACCTTAAGCTTACAAACAATTTCTTAGCGACCGTTATTGATATTGTTACCATATGCTCAAATACTGTTAGACGTGCGAGAACTATACAAATCCATTTGAGTTGGCATAAACAAGTAGTTTCCGTATTTCCCAATAATTGTGGGCATTCCACAGCTGCTTTATAGTATTTTAAACCCCAAAAAAGCACTTCTTATACAATTGCTCTTTACAAATTTGTCTCCAGATGTAGTTCTTCTAAAAAGGCCATAGAACGCTAGACACCCAAAAGGAAATTTTATTTAACTCAAACATCCCCCACATTTGAAAGAAAATTCCTTTTTGAACTTGAAGCAAGCATGCAAAACGGGTTAAATCCATTTTTGCCATTACAAAGTAAATGCCTAGATTCACTACGGTCGCAATGGTTTTGCTGTATTTCTATAGCATTTAGCGCTTGAGGTGCTATTAAGGAATTTAATTGCGTTTTGAGTCTTCCTCTGCCCATCTCGTCAAGAAGGTCAAAAACAATGTCAAAGTCGAACTTCTACTTTCTGTCTCTCTGTCTGACCACCAGTAAGGCCAAGACCTTGTTCCCAGTTTTGTTGCAAACACCTGAGTGCAGAGACGTCACTCTGATATTACACAGAGGAATATCAAGGAAAGGGGAGTGGGAGGGGATAAAAAAAATCTACAACAATAATTTTTAAAAGTTTAATTGAAATCCTTTTTAACAAAGTTACAATCCATTGTAGTAAAATGTTACAACAGCAGTGGATACGATACAAAACTTCACTACTAAAATGTGGCGTTAACATGCCATGGCTGGGGCCCGAGCCCAGCCCTGGCACTTCAAAGAAAGACATCATGCTATCTGTGACTATCAATGACACAACAGATTGTCAGTTTTTACAAGTATATTTTTTAATTATTATGGGATTAACATTTTTGGTTTTCAAATAATGGAAAAGTTTTTATTTTACATAACAATCGAACAAGATAGTTTTTACCTAGACTTAGATAATAATCTTTTGAAAGATTTATACTTTAAAACTTTTTACATTTTTAAGTTTCATCACATACGTTGTTAAGAGAGATAGACCACACGAATATGTGTTTGCGAGAGTTAATGCTTATACCTAGTCGCTAATCTAATATTTGCTTAATTTGTATCGTTATCTGGCATTTGTCTGGTGCACATAATTTCTCGGTTGGGGCATGTTCATTATCATTATTGAACGAAGACACCAAAGAGGCCACACCTGCATTGTGGGGCATATTCCGTTAAAATTTTATCAAAAGCTATTTGACAATGTGATGACAAATTCAAAGACCCTTTTAGGGCCACAAAGAGAAGTTGCGCCTTTCAGAAAAGGGATTCTTTTTCCTCTTTGATCGACTGTTTTTGCCGAATACACCGATGGAATTATTTCCTCAACATTGCGCCCCGGTCAAGTGGTTTTTTTGTCATCGGGAATAATATATTTTATATCAAGGTTGGGAAGTTTGAATTCCGAAATGCGTAGCCCTGAAGGCACAACCGCGGTTTTTAGTTCGCTAGGTAAATAACTTTACTATTATTGATCGCTTATGTCTTAATTGTTTTATAAACCTATTTCACTTTTGAAGTGAGTCTATTAGAGCTAGTAGAAGAAAAAAAAAAAGGAGAGAGAAGTTTTAAAAAATTATAAGATGGATTCAGCCAAGGGCTTGGATAAATCACCGGTTACCTTTAATAAGGGTCAACCTGCTACCAGAATGAGTACTAATGCGACTCGGAAATGCATTCGATTAAAGCAGGACCCATTATTGGGGGCATTATTGGTTTAATTTCCGAAACTATTACGCCGGTGTCTGTTTTATAACGTATTGGTCCGATTGGGGAATATCGGACTGGAGAAAGCCGGTTCGGTGTTCCTCTAAAGGCTGATTTTTTATACTACGTGCCTTTTATTTTCCACTTCAGTTGGGTATTATTGAAACTCTCATGGAGACTTGATTTTTCTTTAAATTCACATTATTTTTAAATTTTTGGTTTGACCGAAGTATGGGACGCACTTTTCTTTTAACAGAAGCGCCACAATATCAATTCATAACAGAATTCTGCGTGGAGTTATGGATCCTTAAACCTGTATCGGTTGTTTCAGCACTTCATAAAAGCATTCGAATTGTTTTCTTCACTCTCCATATACAGGGTGTCCCAAAATTTGCGTGCTATATTTCAAAAGCGCGAAAGGATTATACAAACATAGATCCTCAAACGCTCGCTACATGAACTGCTGACCAATAGCTTTGCAACTCTCGATTTATGATAGAAGTTTGAGAGGGCATAACTTTAAAACGGATTTCTTCGATCGGGGCGAATTTGAGTAGAGCTGTCCTTGTACTAATTTACGTGGTATGTGCAAAGAAGGTAAGTTACTCAGGTGAAATTATTCAGGGCTGATAATAAGGTGATGTAGTTTTGCGTATACTGCTCGCTTTCACAACTTTCACAAAATTGATTTTTTGATGCAGCATCAGAAAGAATGATGTGACACCTCCGGACATGTTCGGGTTTTTTTCCGATATACTGGTTAGTTCGATAATTATACCATGTTTTCGAAAAAGTCGAAAACAAGGTATACTTATCGAAAAAAACCCGAAGTTTCAGGACTATCATCCTTTATAGTCCTGTATCAACAAATTCGTTTTGATTTTTTTTCTGAAAGTTGTGCAAGCGAAAAGTTTAAGCACTTTGTTTTCCACCCTGTATAATTTCACCTGAATAACCTACCTGATTTAAACAGACTACGTAAAATAGTGCAAGGACAGGTCGTTGTGCAATTCAGAGTTCTGCCCTCTTAAACTTGCTGCAAAAATCGAGCATTGCAAAGCAGTTTATATAGGGTGTTAAACTTTAAAACTAATTCCATTTTTTTCAATTCTCCTCCAATTTTGGAGATAATTAAATTCAAATTTCTAACGCGGCTAAATCATTTGTCGCTTCTTAGATAGACTTACGAACTGGGTTTTAAAATCTACTAAAATTATATTTTCTTGGTTCCAATGCCCAATGGCCACTTGGCAAACTCTAGTCGTTTTCGAGATATTTGCAAAAATATTAATATAAACAATTTTTGCAGATATCTTAAAAGTGGCCAACCCTTGACGGTGGTAAAATGGGGCCTGGCCACAACAAAATACATGAAACCCAGTTGCTAAGGACTTACCAGCATTTCAAATTTGAATTCATTATCTTCAACATGGACGACATACGACTAGCAATTTGCTAAAAATAGACAGGCCAGGGGGGAGGGGGAAATCTGACGTGTGTCCTATTATTATTCATCTATCACAACCTCCGGCTTAACTTTTCAGGTTAATTTACCTCTGGTTATTATAGGATACTCCGTCATGCGAAACATTATTCAAATGACATAATTAACATTCACTAGCTCTATCCCCTTTTCTAAAAATAGATGGTCTAATCCATTAGAAGATAGATAAGTGAGAAACGTGTCTCTCAGTCCAAATCGGATGGGTTCAATTTAAAAGCCACATTGGCAAATTTAGCAAATCTGTGGTCCATTATCCACCCCGCCTCTCTGTTTGCACGAGATGTCCGCTCCTTAAAGCCGCAATTTTCCCTTTTAAAGCAAAATAGCTTTAGGGATAAAAATTAAATTATCGAATGTGTGTGGGTGCGTGGCTTGACCGGGGCAATTGAATTTGTGGAAAATACCAGAGCAAATTCGTAAATTATTTGCATCAGACAAACTTTTGTTTTCATTCGAGTTTGAGATATTTTGTGAAGAATTATATATTTACACATCAATTTAACAGACTAATCAAAAAATGAAGTACATTACTTTTTGAGCAGCAGTCTGTCAAGTGACCTTCCAGAAGCCATAAAATTTTATGACTCTATCCAATCACGTCACCGTTTTGTGACAAAGTCTTTGGTAGTGAGACGTAAATGATAAGCAGACCATTAAATGAACATCAAAGAACAAATTCTATTTATCTTAATTAACAACATCTCTATAAAAGACTACAGACTATCATCTAGTTTTAAATGTATTTATTAAGAGTTAACAATCTTTTGAAATATTATCCTTAAATCCGAAAAATAAACTTAACACAAAGTATTGCTTATTATTTACAGAAGTTTAGTATCTGTAGAAAGTGTTTTCGCAACAAGCTAAAATCTATCTAAGACGAATTCAGGGAAAGCTTAGGAAGTACTACTGAGTACCTGGTAGATTGGAAAAACACTTTTTACGTCAGTGATACACACCTATAATGACCACCAAGTTTAAGTGAAGACAGGGTCCTGATCCCTCTACATCGTCAAGCATGCATTTATCGTAGTCTCCACTTACGCTTAGATCTAGATTTGTTGGATGACAGTATCAGAGTTAATTCCATTTAGAATTATTATTTTAATTCCAAGAAAGTTTTTTATTAAACATAAAATTTTTAATTTGCCGTCTAAGTCAAGAGCTCACCAAGTTATAGCTTTTTTATTCAACCTCCTGTATAACATATTTTTCACGCACATGCATTTGCAACCACATACAAACTATTCGCACAAATAGACTCCACTTAACGCACTGGAGACAGAGGAGAGCAGCATAAGATGTAATGAGCATGCGCAAATATTTTCAGTGCTACCATTATCATGTAAACAAGACCTCAAAATCAGGCTTCAATTTCCAATACAATTAACAGTTTTTTTTTATTAGCTTCTACTATTTTTACTAGTAGAAACACTTAACTAAATGCCCGAAAGTTCGGGAAATTCAATATAAAAGTCCGTCTTAAATACAAATTTTAGTATGTCCGTTGGTTGCGGGCTGATGATGCCTTTTTAGGCGAAACCTGTAGCCCTGAATATTTGATACTGCTAACTTAGAATTCTAATGTTTTCGATTTTGGACTTCTATCATTCTCTTTGACAGAGAAAAATTGATTTTTTCTACGATTTTTCTTCCGGAGTTATTTTCATCACTTTTGACTTTCCAGTCAAACTTTTTCATTTTTTTTTCCTTCAGTAATTTTTTTTACATCAATTTTATGTTTGTTGCAAAACATCGTTTTTTTGTTATGTAGTACTTTGACGATCTTCAGCTGGTAATAAGCTGCGCATGTCTTGTAATTTTGAGGGTGCTTGTTCGTAGTCTACTCACCTGGTTTAAACCCAGTTTAAAAACAATAAGAAAAAATTGCCCTTGGTTAAGTTTTTTGTCTGTGAGAAAAAAAAGTGACAGCAGTAAAAATACGAAAAACTTCGACCATAAAAGAGAGAAAACTAGCAAAGTGCTGGTAGCCACTGAAAAGAATAATAATAAATGTATCTTCATCTGAAACATCTCCTTAAGCTTCCTTTTCTTCACGTCTAACTATACGGCATTCCGAGCAGTTTGCTCAATATCGAGTGAAATATTGATACGTCCTGGCAGTTACTCGCTTATATATTCATTGGCCACTCCCCCAGACCCTGACGGCGCGGCGGCGCTGTGCGCAATGGTTTTTGCGCAACTGAGTGTGGCTAGCAGTATATAAGCGAGTAATCTGGCCACTCCCCCAGACCCTGAGGGCGCGGCGGACTTGTGTGCAATGGTTTCTTCGCTAAGTGTGGCTAGCAGTATATAGGCAAGTAGACTGAAGCTTAGTCTCACTTTAACTTGAAAGTAAGTAGAAGTATACATAAACAATTACTTTGATTATGGAACAAATCAAAAATTTTCTTCAGAACCCGGAAATTTACAAATGTCGCTTTTTGTTTTTTTCTTGAATTTATTTGATAAATTGAACATTCTCATGGATACTTTTCTCCCCCACAAGAGGGTATTATTCAATGTGTAGAGCGATATTTCTACTTTCTAAAATCGTTAAAAAGGCCATACATTCTAACGAAAACATGAAGTGTTACATATCACTAAACTTGTAATAAATAGGGCTTACAATTTTTGATATTCAAATGTTACAGCAACATTTAAAAAATTGAACCTGATGATGCCCCAGAAAGTCGAAACGTCGGTTTAAAAAAAAAACAACTATGTAAAGTAGATCAGAAAAAGTGCCCACGAGAGTATGCAATTTATTTTAGAATATCGCTTGAAATAAGTTCAAAAAAAACAAAAACAGTTTTCATAAATTTGTTTTTTTTTTCAAATATTTTTGAAAGTATTTGAAACTTTCAAAACTTTAAAATGTCACTAAGATTTGCACGCAAATGCGCAACGTTGCCGCGATCTAACTGAATCTGTATTTCTTACGGTTTAAGAGATCCCAATGATGAGCGGCGCATTTGAATAACCCTGTATAAAATGTTTTGTAAAATTCTTTGCCATGCGCATACTTTATGACTGCAACCGCATATAGACTTCCTATTTCCACAAATAGAGAGCCTTCACTTAACGTCAGCTACGCTGGTAGTCTTTCGAAGTTATTTTCATCACTTTTGACTTTCCAGTCGAACTTTTTATTTTTTTACATTTATTTTTATGTTTGTAGCAAAATATCGTTTTTTTGTTATGTAGTACTTTGACGATCTTCAGCTGGTTCAAAAACGTTAAAAAAAAGAGGCCCTAGTTAGGTTCTTTGCCTGTGAGAAAAAAGGGACAGCAGTAAAAATGAGAGCACAAAGATCAAACACAAAAAAGAGAAAACTAGCAAATTGCTGGTAGCCACTGAAAAGAATAATAATAAATTTATCTTCATTTGAAACATCTCCTTTGACTACCGATATGTCCTGGCAGTTACTCGCTTATATACTCATTGGCCACTCCCCCAGAGCCTATCGGCGCAGCGGCGCTGTGCGCCATGGTTTCTACGCAACTAAATGTAACTAGCAGTATATAAGCGAGTAGTCTGAAGCTTAGTCTCACTTTAACTTGAAAGCAAGTAGAGGTAGTACTGCTCGAACAATCATATTCCATATACAATTTTTATAAAATAACTTTGATGATAGAAAAAGTCAAAAACTTTCTGCAGAACCCAGAAATTTACAAAGATCGTTTTTGGTTTTTCCTGAATTGATTTGAAGTGTTATTTAAAAGAAATTGAACATTACATTGTGAAGTGTTTTCCGGGCTTAAAAGCCGTGGGTCAATGGAATTTCTTCTTAACGTTTCGTCTACAGCTGCGGCAGACATTATCAAAAGCGACGAGGCAATAGGTAAAGTGATCTCCCGCGCTTCCCGATGTTGACTGATTCGGCTGTGGTGAGCTGCATGGTATTTATTGCCCTGCCGTCGCCTGGGGAGGGGGGGGGAGCAGTAGCGCGGGGTTTCGGCGCACTTGAAGTATGGAAACCCCGCGCCACCACTACCCCCACCTCAGTTCCTCCACTGTAGCGCAAAGTCGGGAGAATAAATACGATCGACAATCGAATCAATCAACGTTGGGAAGCACGGGAGATCACTTTGCCCATTGCCTCATCGCCTTTGACAAAGTCTGCCGCAGCTGTAGACGAGACGTCAGGAACAAATTTCAGCGGACCACTATGGCTTCTAAGCCCAGAAAATACTTTAGATTCTATTTGGACCGGCCGTGAAAGCTTTCACTGTTTTATAAATTGAACATTATCATGGATATTTTTTCTCCTCCACAAGACGGTTTTATTCAATGTGTAGCCCGATGGTTCTACATTCTAAAATCGTTAAAAAGGACATAAACTCTAACGAAAAAATGAAGTGTTGCAAATTACGAAACTTGTAATAAATAGGGCTTTCAATTTTTGATATTCAAATGTAACAGCCATATTTAAAAAAACTGAAATTGATGATGCACCAGAAAGATCGAAACGTTGGATTAAAGAATAAACATCACTGTAATGTAGATAAGAAAAAGTGCCCACGAGAATATACAATTTACTTTATTAGATAATTTCAGGAAAAGACAAAAACTAATTTTGAAAATTAAGGCTTTTTCACATATTATATTCGAAACATTTCAAATTTTAAAATGTCATTATGAATTTATTTGAAGCCTTATTTAAAATAAATTGGGCATTACAATTGAAGTGTTTTCCGGGCTTAAAAGCCGTGGTTCAATTAAATTTCTTCCTGACGTTTCGTTTACAGTTGCGGCAGACATTATCAAAGGCGACGAGGAAATGAGCGAAGTGATTTCCTGTGCTTCGCGACGTTGACTGATTTGACTGTGGTGAGCTCCATGGTATTTATTGCCCCGCCGTCGCCTGGGGGTGGAGGAAGTGGTGGCGCAAGGTTTCGGCGCACTTGAAGTATGGAACCCCATCCCCCCCCCCCCCGCTCCTCCACTGCGGCGCGAAGTCGGGGGAATAATAAATACCACGGAGCTCACCATAATCAAATCAGTCAGTCAACGTCGGGATGCACGGAAGGTCACTTCGCCTATTGCCTCATCGCCTTTGATAAAGTCTGCCGCAGCTGTAGACGAAACGTCAGGAAGAAATTTCGTCGAACCACGGCTTCTAAGCCCAGAAAATACTTTAGATTCTATTTTGATCTGCTGTGAAAGCCTTCACAGTTTTATAAATTGCACATTCTCCTAGATATATTTTATCCTCAACAAGATGGTAATATTCAATGTGTAGCTCGATGTCTCTACTTTCTAAAATCGTTAAAAAGAACATACACTCTAACGAAAACACGAAGTGTTAAATATCACTAAACTTGTAATAATTTTAAATTTTTTATATTCAAGTTTAACAGCCATATTTAAAAAAAACTGAACTTGATAATGTACCAGGAAGGTCAAAACGTTGGATTAAAGAATAAACATCACTGTAATGTAGGTAAGAAAAAGTGCCCACGAGAATATACAATTTACTTTATTAGATAATTTCAGGAAAAGACAAAAACTAATTTCGAAAATTAAGGTTTTTTCAAATATATTCGAAACGTTTCAAATTTAAAAATTTTATTATGAACTGTTTTGTTATGTTTGTTGCAAAACATCGTTTTTCTGTAATAAAATACTTTGAAGTTCTTCATGTATTTAACTGCTACATAACACCTTTTTTTTATTCTTATGCAAGTATACTCGATAGAACAGCGCAAAAACTGAATCTACTGACGTGGTTCATGCGCAGTTTAAAAATTATAATATAAAATGAAACAAAAAATAATTAAATAAAGTATTACATAAATAGTTAGGTCAGAGTTAAGGTTTTAAATCTGCGGGAAAAAGAGTGACACCAAAAAAATCGAACAAAAAAGAGATAAAACAAGCAAATTACTGGTACCCACTAAAAATAATACCAATACATTTATCTTCATCTGAAACATCTCCTTTGCTTTCATGAATTTCATCTCTAACGTTCATGCGGCATTCCGAATAGTTTGCTCGATATCGAGTGAAAGAATGATACATCCAGCAGTTACTCGCTTATATAGTCATTGACCACGCCCCCAGAGCCTGACGGCGCGGCGGCGCTGTGCGCAATGGTTTTCCGCGCAACTCATAGAGGGTAGCAATATATAAGCGAGTAGTCTCAAACTTAATCTCACTTTAACTGGAAAGCAAGCAGAGTAGCACAATAACTTTGATGATAGAATGAAAAATTATAAAAAACTTTCTGCAGAACACGGAAATTTACAAAGATCGCTTTTGGTTGTTCCTGAATTTATTTGAAATCTTATTTAAAATAAATTGGGCATTACAATTGAAGTGTTTTCCAGGCTTAAAAGCCGTGGTTCAATTAAATTTCTTCCTGACGTTTCGTTTACAGTTGCGGCGGACATTATCAAAGGCGACGAGGAAATGAGCGAAGTGATTTCCTGTGCTTCGCGACGTTGACTGATTTGACTGTGGTGAGCTCCATGGTATTTATTGCCCCGCGGTCGCCTGGGAGTGGAGGAAGTGGTGGCGCAAGGTTTCGGCGCACTTGAAGTATGGAACCCCATCCCCCCCCCCTCCCCCGCTCCTCCACTGCAGCGCGAAGTCGGGGGAATAAATACCACGAGCTCACCATAATCGAATCAGTCAGTCAACGTCGGGATGCACGGAAGATCACTTCGCCTATTGCCTCATCGCCTTTGATAAAGTCTGCCGCAGCTGTAGACGAAACGTCAGGAAGAAATTTCGTCGAACCACGGCTTCTAAGCCCAGAAAATACTTTAGATTCTATTTTGATCTGCTGTGAAAGCCTTCACAGTTTTATAAATTGCACATTCTCCTAGATATATTTTATCCTCAACAAGATGGTAATATTCAATGTGTAGCTCGATGTCTCTACTTTCTAAAATCGTTAAAAAGACAAGGGTCAAACATCACTAAACTAGTAATAAATAGGGCTTTCAATTTTTGATATTCAAATGTAACAGCCGCATTTAAAAAATTGAACTTGATGATGCCCCAGAAAGTCGAAACGTCGGTTTAAAAAATAAACAACTATGTAAAGCAGATCAGAAAAAGTGCCCACGAGCAAATTTAACAGCCATATTTAAAAAAACTGAACTTGATGATGCACCAGAAAGGTCAAAACGTTGGATTAAAGAATAAACATCACTGTAATGTAGGTAAGAAAAAGTGCCCATGAGAATATACAATTTACTTTATTAGATAATTTCAGGAAAAGACAAGAACAAATTTCGTAAATTAAGGTTTTTTCAAATATATTCGAAACTTTTCAAATTTTAAAATGTCATTATGAACTGGCTTATATGTTTGTTGCAAAACATCGTTTTTTTGTAATAAAGTACTTTGAAGTTCTTCATCTATATATTTAACTGCTACAGAACACTTTTTTTTATTCTTATCCAAGTCTATAGAACGGCGCAAAAGCTGAATCTACTGACCTGGTTCATGCGCAGTTTAAAAATTATAATATAAAATAAAACAAAAAATAATTAAATAGTTAGGTCCGAGTTAAATTTTTTTAGTCTGAGAAAAAAAGAGTGAAACCAATAAAGATCGAACAAAAAGAGAGAAAACTAGCAAATTGCTGGCAGCCACTGAAAATAATAATAAGACATTTATCTTCATCCGAAACATTACTATTTGCTTTCGTTATCTTTATGTCTAACGTTCATACCGCATTCCCAGCAGTTTGCTCGTTATCGAGTGAAAGAATGATACATCCATTACTCGCTTATATAGTTATTGGCCACGCCCCCAGTACCTGACGGCGCAGCGGAGCTGTGCGCAATGGTTGATGCGCAACTGAGTGTGGCTAACAGTTACTATATAAGCAAGTAGTCTAGGGCTTAGATTCCCTTTAACTTAATAACGAGGACTGCGAATTTCCAACAATTTCAGTAAAATAACTCTGCTGAACCTGGAAACTATATTATGTATGGTGGTGACAGAACAAATTAAAATATGGCTTTATTATTCAACGTGTAGAGCGATATTTCTACTTTCTAAAATCGTTAAAAAGGCCATACATTCTAACGTAGACATGAAGTGTTACATATCATTAAACTTGTAATAAATAGGGCTTTCAATTTTTGATATTCAAATTTAACATTGATGACAAACTGAACTTGATGATGGCCCAGAAAGGTCGAAACGTCGATCCAAAAAGCGAGAAGATTCCCTTTAACTTAATAACGAGCACTGCGAATTTCAAGCATCTTCTGTGAAATAACTCTACTGATAGAACAAATTCTGCTAAATCCGGAAACTATATTATGTATGGTGGTGACAGAACAAATTAAAATATGGCTTTCAGCTATGTCGGGGCCGCATTGGCAGAATACTGGCATCACGCTGTGATTTATTACAAACATTCCTTGTTCTGCCCGAATATATGTTCTATGCAAGGTGTGGAAACGCATATAGATGTCCGCATTGAAAGAGATTCATTTCAATAAGGGCCGGTTCACGGCGGAGCCATAAATAAAATAATCCCCCCGCGCCTTGATGTTCAAGATGCAAGTCGAAGCAATTATTTTTAAATTGGTTTCTTGCTCAAAACTGTGGGAATAATCGTCTGTTTAATGCCGGTTACGCCGGAGTCAAACCATCCGATTGGTAAATGAGACCGAAATAGGATAAGGTACAGAATTTTTATACTCAATTGGGTACAATGACCACTGACCTGTTTTCTCTTCTTGTGACATTGCCAATTCTCGTTTGCTACGTATCGACTTCGGGAAAGGTCTCGCACATTTGCTGCATCGCATAATTTCTTTATTTAAAAAGCTCCTGAACGGGAAACTGGCCCTTTGACATTCATGTTTAATAGTATTCAAATTTCTTCGCTGATCCCTACCGAATTTACTTTCCAATTTAAATTTTTCTTTGTTGTACTCTTGTAGAGTATACCCCATTATGCAAGTACTTGGTTCTATTTTCTTTCTAAGGGCGGTTTAGTTTTCGCTTAAGTAACCTTATTGTTTGCTTCTCGGTTTCCAAAGGGAATCCCGTAATTGGTTGTTTATGCTGCATGGTAACTTCAATGAAAAATGGCATGTCATACTCTGCAGAATTATGTAAATCTCCCTTTTTGGTTAAATTAGAATAAAAGCAATTAAATTTATCACGAGTGTGACAACAAAGCTTCGGCTTTCCCATTCTCACATTTCCATACCAAACAGTTGTGGAATAATTAGCAATAATGCTTACGCTGCTGCCACATACTTTATAAACACGAAACAATGCACATAACCTTCGTTTAATGCATTCTTGTTGATCGCCCGCACATCCTGTATCTGCTATGCACCGGAACTTCCTTTAAATTGGGAGCCCACCGAAGTATTCCACCAACTATTCGCAGTATTGATTTCCAGCTGCAGGGAGATTTATATGATATACGATTCTGCTAAAACTGTGACAAAATTAATGTTGGTTGTATTAGAATAATCAAATTTGTTCTGCCGATAATATTTGTCCCATTAGGAATTGTTACTGCAAATATGTGCTCAGCTCGTTTTGAAAAGCCCTAATAAAATAATTAATAAATTAAATGTAGGCTTTGGAGCAGCCTACACTAGATATAGTGAGGATTTTTAAATAGAACAACTTGACACTGTCATCCTCGTACATTAGTGAAGAAGGGAATGCCAATTAAATAAATACAAAAGCAGTTAAGCCGCGTACATGATAGCCTACCAACCCAATAACTTCATATATCACAGAATGATTGTGTTATAGTTCTAGCAACTTGGATAAAAATAATTTCCACTACACTACTATGGATATCTGAGCCTACATTTCACCTTATACATGGGGTTATAACAATTTGAATTGACTGACCCTAATGCCAATATTAATGTACCTAGGCGGAGACCGCAGTTTATACAGAACGTAACTAGAGGAGCATTAACCCTTAAACATAATCAGTGTAACTTGGTTCTTAATCCGGGCAATTAATAACTATAATTCAAGATTCGAGGGTCTCTTCAGCTTATTGCAATAGCTATCCGTCACGCTATATTTACAGAAGGGGGGAAAAACTCAGTACCATGTCATACAGATCATCATACGTTGAGTATCGTTGATTTTTTTAAGGTTAGGGTTTTTTGTAGCACCCGGTAGCTATTGACAAGGTAGTTATTGATCTAAACATGTTTTGCCTGTAATGTATGGTATAGCAATTATTTGGAAAAATTGAAAGATAATTTTTTTTTAGGGTTGAGCCCAAAAATTATAATTATTTTTCTTTATCCCTTATTTTTAACCTCTTTTCGACTCCTCTTTCTTTATATAAAATTAATTTCAAAACGTTTTTTTGACGTTCTCTTTCACGTCTGCAAAAACTATAGTTTACTGTAAACTTCTTCGAGCCACACCATTTAGACTGTTCTTTTAACTAATTTTTGTAAAGACGTGGTTGCCATCCTTCAATTGTTAACTATTAGATTTTTTTATAGTTTTTGATACCGTGCTGTTTACCATTTCCTTCTTCTTCAATTTATTTATCATTCTAACGCATCTGAAGTGATTTAATTATCTTCGATTCTAACTCAATTGAGGTTGTTTCAGAATCGTTTGAAGTAAACAATTAGAATCTTCTTTTCTTTACAAAACTTTACGTACTACATTAATATACTGGTATAAATTCAATGTCTTCATTTTTTTGGGGCACATATACAATTTCCTTTTTCCCCAATTTTCAGCGTAGAAGTAGAAATGGAATTAAACCCACCAGCATTCAATTTTGTTCTTTTGTTAACATCACTTCTGCTTTCGTTCTAATATTTTAGATGGAAGTAAAAAGAACTTCGAGTAACTTTTTTATAATTCAGTTGCACATTCTTAAACAGATAAGATTTAGAGTTATGAGGTTAGTCATTCTCCTATTTTTTCATCAAAAGAACATCAAATTCAATTCATTTCATCAAATAGAAACAGGAAACATGTCTCAAATACTTGCTTTTCTTGGCAGAATTTTCAAAATGCATTCACGTACTCATGTATCTCTTCATTATCTTCAGTATTGTAGCTGAAATATATATCCCTCTCTTCCGAAGGTCTGATGGAGAGGTCTTTTACCTCACGAACATTCAATGTTGTTAAGGAGAAATCTGAAGCTAGCCAACACCCAACACTAAAGGTAATGTTAGGTCACAATTGTAAAATGGAATTGTGACCAAATTTGGAAACCTCAAAAAGTGTAAATTTTTCCAAAAGAAAGTGAACTTTCTCGGAGAAGAGGAATCGAAGCTGATCGGTAAGAAGCCAACTCCCAAAAACAAAAGTGACATTTGGAGTTTTATCTGGTTATGAAGTTACTAACTACCGTCGGTTTGTGAAAAATTGCTGGACCTCTTCATCGCCCTATGAAGAAAACTATCCAATTTCAGTGGACCCAGCAGGCCTTCTCAGAACTGAAAAAACGGCTTCACTGATTTTGACCTACTATCAAACGAGGACGATTTTATTCTGGATACCGATGCTTCGTACTGCAGATTATTTGGAGACGTTTTGTCACAACTCCAAAATGAAGAAGAAGTGGTAATCGAAATGGAAGAAAGAACTATTGCGTTACTTGGAAGGAATTTTTGGCAGTAGAAAATTCTGTAGGAACCTACCACAGCGTGTTTGCTCAATGTCGAGGACCAGGAAGGAAAGTTAGTGTGTTGGTTGGAAAAGCCTACAATATTGAACTGAAGCATCAAAGAGGACATAGCTATGCAAACTCGGACACTTGGTCAAGAAGACCATGTTGTGACAAATACTGTAAGTTTTGAGATCGTTTGTATGCTTAGGACAAGGCCCAGAATATAGAACAGGATCTGAAAAGTGATGAAAAGGAAATCAACCAGCAACAACCTGGAAAGTGTAGTCACCAGAGATGTGAAGACCAGAGATACTGGTCAAAGAATGGTTGAAGAATGGCCAGAGACCAAAATAGCACGATATATCAAGGTATGTGTCAACTGGTTATGGGATTTCCTTTCACCTTTGACTAAACAATAAAAAGTACACTTTTTTCCAAAAGAACAACAACAACATCCAAGAACAAAGGTGACTTTAGGGGTTTCGTCTGGTTATGTAATTACTACCGTCGGTTTCTGGGGACTTTCAAAAAACGCTGGATATTTTCATCGCCCTACGAAGAAAATTAGCCAATTTCAGTGGACTCAGCAGGCCTTCTCACAATTGAAGAAACGGCTTGTACAATCACCGATCTTGACCTACCATCAAACGACGATTTTAGTCTGGATACCGATGCTTCGTACTGCAAACCGTTACAGTTTGTCACCAGAGAAGGTGGTAATCGAAACGGAAGGAAGAAAAAACTGTTGCGTCACTTGAAAGGAACTTTTGGCAGTAGAAAATTCTGTAGAAACCTACCACAGCTTGTCTGCTCAATGTCGAGGACCCGGAAGAAACTTCAAGCCTACAATTTTGAACTGAAGCATCAAAGAGGATATAGCTATGCAAACGCGGACTGTTTGTCAATAAGGCCATTTTGTGACAAATACTGTAAGTTTTGTGATCGCTAGAAATCGAGGGACAAGGCCCAGAATATAGAACAGGTTCGAAAAGCGATAAAAAGGAAAACACCCAGTGAAAATCTGGAAAGTGTCACCGCAGATATGAAAACCAGAGATACTGGTTTGACATGCAACTGATCAAAGAATGGTTGAAGAAGAGGACAGACGCTTAGATGATCATTCAAACCATTTAAGGCGCCTCGTGAAGATGGAGTGAGACCGGTCTTTCTATCACGTCTTCTGTGACCCTAGTAGGTGACCTGCTTGCTGTGTATGAAATGTGGGATATGGATGTTCAGGCGTATGCAAGACCTTATGATCCCTGATTCATGGCTATCATGGCTATCATGCAGGACTCAGAACAGCAATACTCCAGGAGATTATTAACATCATCTACGATTGGTGTCTTGGGAAAAATATGTCTATCAACCCGGACAAAAACCGTGGTGGTTATGTCCACAAGGAGGAGAATATTGGACTCTTTCCATTTGCAGAGGAGGAGAAATATCTGGGCGTAACACTAGATAAGCCACTAAACTGTAAAGCACATAGGGAAAGAATGATCAGCAGGGCTAAATTGTCCTTGTGGACATGTAAAAGATACTGCGGAAAAAAACTGGGGATTAAAACCCAAAATTAATGCACTGGCTGATGTGACCATCAGACCAATGATGACGTATGGAGCCATTGTCTGGCATTCCAACGGCGGATAAAGAAGTACGAGGTGCAAAATGAGTAATTTGCAGCGTCAAGCCTGCCACTTGGCCAACAGTGAGGCATTTGGTACCACTCCAACAACTAGGAAAGACTTCTCGGGCTAATCCGGCTCTACAGTTTGGTCGAGAGGGAAGCCAAGTGGGGGGGGGGGAGGCTACATTGTAGGTATGCGTTCGGACATGATGCCCCCTGTCACCAATACTTATTGGGCCTACAAGGTAAACCTCCCTACAAAGGAGGAGTGAGACCAGAATAAACTAGTCCCGTTGAAGACCCTCTTTAGAGAAAATAATTTTCTGCTTTTGACATTCTTGAAGTAGTTATTGTCGATTTTCTTTCTTCAATTTATTTGACCGCATATTTCTTGCTTGTTCAAAACTTATGTGCAGATGCATATCTTCATCATTTTTGCTTGCATTTAGACACTCTCTCTTTTATGTTATATGTTAACATTAGGATTAAAATTCGGATGAACAATAAATCTTATTACTCTTCATTCTTTTTTGATTTTCATAGTAGTTCAAAGAAATGTGTGAAGAAATTCTGGGTTTTCCCACATCTGATTAACCTTTCTAAAGTCTTTTGGAGTGCATAAATGAAGAAGATAATTCTATTTTTTTAATTTCTTGAGGATCTTACTCCTTTCTTCATACATTACACTTTTGACCTTATTCTTATTCTTATACCTGATACATGACCTTATAAAATCTTCTATTCATCACACTGCTCAACTGATTTTTTAACTTTCTTCAAGTTTTTTTTTTATTATTATTTTTATCTCAAGTGACTAATACCCTTTTAATAAGATGTTCTTTAAATTTGAAGAAACCCCTTTATTAAAGTTGCCTCAAACATCTTCAGACTTATTCAATTGTTCTTTATTCTCCTCTTGCGTCTATGTGGAGACAAATCAAATAATTCCTTTTCTTCAAATTTATTTTTGAAACAGGCACAAATCAACTTTTTTAGACCAGTTATTTGTCTATGGAGTCTTCTTTCTCTTATTGGATGTTTCATTTTTTTGTAGCATTTTATTTTGCTTTAAAAGATTTTTTATTTATATCTAGCAGATTTGCTATCATCTCTTCATGTTTTTTGCACCTTTTTGCAAACAATTTCTTTTTTTTATTTCCTTATTTATCTTTTTTTTTATTAATATTGCATTTCACTCAGTTGTTAGATGTTACTGCTCAAAAACTATTTCTCTTTATGTTGATTCTGTCTGATGGAAAGGTCTTTAACTTGGCCAAATACGGTGTTATTAGCAAGGGACAACTTTTAAAGATCTTTTTTACAAAATGTAATTTTCTTCCTTTTTGAAGTTCTTGAAGAAGTTATTATCGATGTTATATTTTCATTCTTCAACATTTACAATTTTTGTTTCAGTAGCACATTTTTCAGTTAATTATCATGATCTGCTGAACAACGCAAGTTCTTCTTTAGGCTGATCATGCGATTGCTTGAATTACACATTAGATTATTTTATTATTCAAATAATTTATAAAATTTTGTATTAATATACTGATGCATATCTTCATTATTTTAACTGGAATTTAGACACTCTCTTTCTTCCTTTTGTGTTAATGAACAATGGGTGTTATTACTCTGTATTCTTTCTTGAATTTTAGAGTAATTCAAAGCTGCTTCAAGGTTTTCACTCATCGGTTTTTTAACAATCCATTTTAAGACCTGAATAACCTTTCTAATGCCCTTTGAGGAGCATAAATTAAGAAGATGATTGCATTTTAAAAATTTCTTGAAGATCATTAATATTCTACTTATTTTCTTCTTTTTATATCATATTTATTTTTTTGCCAGATTTTTTGAGTTTGTTGTGTAACCCTTCACCCTTCTCAACTGATTTATAAAAATGTCTTCAATTTAGACTATATGTGATATACTTAATCAGGTTTTGAGTCTTCTATATGTTTTCGAAATTCAATTACTTCTTTTCTCATTCATTTAAGTTTTTTTTTAAGGGAGTCAATAAATGAATAGATTAAACTTAGGGAATACTCTTTCTTCTTTTTTTCAATGATTTTCAAATTGTTTTTCATAAACCACAGTTGAATTTCTTCATTAAACTTGCCTCGAACATATTTGCAAAATTTTTACTCGGTTGTTCTTTATTTTCAACTTTTCTTCAAATTTATTTCCAGATCAATTTTCATCAAGCCATTTTCTTTTTCTATGAATGTATATTTTTTCTACCACTTTTCTTTTCTTGAAAAAAACCTTTTGTTTATATGTAGCATACTCGTTACCTTTCTTTCATTCTTTATTTGCAAACCAAAAACTCTCTATGATGATTGCTAGTTTGACTGAAAAAAGTTTTCCAAGCAAGAAAAATGAGTGCCATAAGAGATGGCATATTCTCCAATAGCAATCGTTATGAGATACTTTTTTTGAGTTGTATGGCATGGCATCCTGAGTACAAGCAATATTAAGATAGCAAAAAATCACTTGAATACTGATGAATTTCTCACTTAGCCTTATTAATCAGAGATATACACGAAACACCTAATCAGATCTACCGAGAACTTATCCTTAAGTAACATCACTTGTACATGCAAGAACTCTTCTCCTTCAACTACCTCTAGCTATAAAAGTAATCTCAGCAGCTATGATAGTAATGTAAATCTAGTTCAGCGATAAACCGATTAATTATTAAGCGAAACATCTTGAACTTTCATTGTCTTTATTGAGTTTTTTACACGACGTTTTAAGCTCGTTTTCAAGTGAAACTGGGCATTAAGCCCGAGGCTACTTGCTTATGTACTACCATAGCTAACCACGCCCACCATTCCTATTGGCCGGATCGTCGCCATAGTCGCGCGTAAAACGACCAGCACTCGTCCGCCGTATCAACGGATGCCATACCGAAGAGACGTCGCAACTTGGTTTACTAAAGACGCCCTCATTGCTTCCTTAAACTTTCGTTTCTTCCAGTGCTGTTCCTTATGCACAATTTTGGCTTCAGACAACTTAATATTATGGTGTTGGACCAAGCAAGAGTTCAGGAACACAGAACTCATACGATAAGGGCAGAAAGATCAAAATCGGGAATTGGTCGGAAGCCAAAATTGTGCATAGGGAACAGCACTGGAAGAAATAAAGTTTAAGGAAGCAATGAGGGCGTCTTTAGTAAACCAAGTTGCGACGTCTCTTCGGTATGGCATTCGTTGATACGGCGGACGAGTGCTGGTCGCTTGACGCGCGACGGCCAATAGGAATGGTGGGCGTGGTTAGCTGTATTAGCACATAAGCAAGTAGCCTCGAGCTTAGTGCTTAAAAACGAGCAGAGATTCCACTGCTCGAAACGTCGTGCATAAAAACTCAATAAAGAAAATGGAAGTCTTCGCTTAATAGTACATCATTGTCTACCACCTTTAAAAGAACCGATTAATTAATTAGAGGAAAATTTTTTAATTTGTATTGTCATGATAAACGGTAATTTACAATATTCTGGTCATCGCAGCAGAAAACGAAAGGAAAAATGTGTTTGAGCAAAACTTATTGTTGTTTGGCAAAGTTTTGGAAGAAATAGTTTTTTTTTAAGTTTTTGGCACCGTACTGCTGTTCGACTCAAGGTGACACATTTCGAACTACATTCTTATTCCGTTCTGCAGCAAAACCTCCTGACTATGTTAGTAAGCTCTAGTAGAAATATATTCATTCACATAAAATAGCGAACGTCGTAATGCTACGAAATGTTAAGGACTTCTGAAAATTTAAGAATCCATCAATTAGGGGATCGTAAAGATCGAGTTCATATACTAAAAGAGCTTTTATGCGATCGTTAATGGTTTCTTATTTAAAATCCCCTAACTGTTGATAAAAATAATGTAGGTATATAGGCTTTTGCCTTAGTTACCCTGTTTTATGACTAAAACATTATCACATAAACTTAGATGTAGGTACGCGTTAATTCCAAATCAATAAGCCCTCATTTGCTACTGCTAAAGGACGCAGAAATATATCTACGTGACAGTTCGATTTTTTTTTTATTACTTTTAACTGAAACCAGCGAAATTGAAACTTAAGTTTTGAGAAGCCCCGGTAATAACACTTTACAACACTAACTACGCATTACTTACGAGCGAACCGTTTCAAGTGCAGCGCACGCGCCAATCAGCAAGCTGATGTCGTACGGGAGGATTGTTGCCTTTGGAGGGACGGGTAGCTGCAGCTACGAAACGATGATATGAGGCGCAGAAAATAACACGGCTAACGTGGCGATAATGGTGAACAACGTGAATATTATAAGGCACAGTCTATCGACTACCATGGCAGCAAACTGCCAGTCTCTTGCTATGCTGTGAGCTTCATCCTCTTTGCGCATTTGATCAGTTATGAAACGGATTTCTTTCAATATCATCGTTAATTCATACTCTTGACTAACAAGGTTGCTTTGGGATGACACAATACACTGTTCTTGATGTCTAGGGCCGCTTCCGTTACTGTCTTCATTGTTCCTATAAAATAATTAAAGTTACATTTAAATATATGTCCAATTGGCACTAACCAGGTGTTCTTTGACTAACCAAAGAGCTGGTAATCAACAATATTTATTTTTCTGTAAACTATTAAAAAATGCGTTCAAAATGGACTTCCTAAAAATCGTTTCGCGTTGTAAACTAATCCACGTGATCATAGATCACGGAGCCCAAAGCCTGTTTGCAACAAAAATTTAATATTTACACAACAAACGGGCCATTAATCAATTTACACATGCGCTCGTCCATTTGCTCTTTCAATTGAATCAATCACTGGTAAATTTATTAACACAGTGACACAGAACGTAGAACAAAGAATCATTTTAATGTTTAGAACCGGGGGGACGTCAATCAGGACCCCTGTCGAAATACAAATGATTCTTGTAAATTGTGCTAAAAGCTATCGATTTTTTATTTATCCCGAAAGTGCAAAAAATCAGTGGGAAATCTACAGAGTTGCTGTAAGTTTGTTTGCATATCAGTAAATATGGCTCTTGTCTCAATAGCCCGGAACCCTTATAGCTATACTACTAGCTCTATGGTAACGCCCTGTCTGTGTTTATTTGCCCGACGTTTAGAGTTGTAATTTAATCAATTGCAATTATTTCTAAAATTGCTCTGCTAGAATTATGCAACAAATTTCTGCTTCAGAATTCGCCACTCAAAATTCATCACTCGAGTGGCGAAACTGCACAGTAATTGAAGGTAAATGAGTTTATTTGTTTTGCGTCCGTCATTTTTTTCTTATTAACGTTAAGTACCTTTTAGTGTGCTTTTAATTAATTAAGGAAATTATGTAATACCGTGGAAACTCCGTTATGAGTGTCTTTAGACCCACACCCTTATAAGTGCCCTAAGACTTTATTTAAATGAGTACATCGCTTTAGAATCTGAGTGTTGTTGCAGTTTTATTAAATTCCGGTTTCAGTCTAAATATAAAAGTAGAAGGAATATGAAACATCCTCCTCCTCCTCATTCTCGTCCTCAAAAAATTCGTCTTTCTCTGAAAACCCAATGTGCTCCGCTCCTCTGTTGTCCTCAATGCTTTACACTACCCCCCCCCCCCCCACAACACCTCAATAAACTTGAAGAAATGTTGAAATGCAAGTTGATGTATAAATTACAAGTTTAGATTATTATTATAAAATATGAGTCAATTAATTTAGTTGACACCATTAGAGTTGACACCATTTGTCAATCGCTCAATTAGTTAATTAATCGAGTTAACGTTATTATCCGAAGAACAACGGTACAGAGTACTTTGGAATCAGATAATTTTCAGATTTTTTTCCTTATTGTACTGTGTTTGCAGTGTTTGAAACAAGACAACAATAGAAAAACACCGTTTGATTCACTCCTATCGGTCCACCTGCTCTAAAGTTACAATCGATTAAAGTTGAAAATTGAGAAAACAAGTTAATTTCGAAAAAAGTAACGTTTTTTTTTGCTGTTTTTGATTGGACTAAGGCGATTTTAATCCTTTATGAACATAACAAACATAACAAGAGTGAAATTGGTCCCGTAGGTGAATTTTTTTCTTAATGCCTCCAAAAGACATTGTAACCTCAAAATCGACCACCAAAGGGGTCTATCTCCAAAACTATTAAATTTACGCAACTTTATTTACGCAAGAAACCTTTCGATTTACTCCAATCGGTCTACTCGTTCTAAAGTTACAGCCGGTCAAAGTTAGAAATTGAGAAAACAGGTCAATTAAAAAAAAATTAGTTTTTTCTTTAGCGGTCCTTAAAAGAATATTTTCCCTTCTATAAATTAGACCCGTAGGTGGATGTTTTTTCTAAATACCTCCAAAGGACATTCTAACCTCAAACTTAACCACCAAGAGAACTTTTACCACCGGGTGAAGCAAAATATTAAAATGCACTAAGAAAAATACTCAATAATAAAGGATTAAATTGAGTTTAGAAAAAGACTCTACAATGACACTTAATAAATTGCAATAGTGAGAGCAAGAGCTAAAATAAAACATTTAAAATACACTGAATAAAATATTCAATAAATGAAGGTAAAATTGAATCGAGTAAAGAAGACTCAATAATGACCAGCTGCAAATTAAAATGTTGAGGATTAAAGTGGACAAAACAGTTAAAAGACACTGAGGGAAATATTCAATAATTGAGTATAAAATTGAATTGAGGAAAGAAACCTCTTTAACGAAGCTTTCTAAATTGGAATAGTGAGGACTAAAGTGAGGTGAAACATTTAAAATACACTAGAGGAAAAATATTCAATAATAGATAATTAAATTGAGTTTAGAAATCTCTAGTTTAGAATTTATAATCACGCTTGTAAATTGCAATAGTCAGAGCTAAATTGAATCGTTTAAAATACACTAAATAAAATATTCGATAAGTGAGCATATTCACTAATATTCAATAATAGAGAATTAAATTGAGTTTAAAAATCTGTAGGTTAGAATTTATAATGACACTTGTAAATTCCAATAATGAGAGCTAAATTGAAACATTTAAAAAACACTGAATAATATATTCAATAAGTGAGGTTAAAATTGAATTGAGGAAATAGTGAGGGTCAATTAGAAATTGAGAAAACAGGTCAATTTAAAAAAAATTTTTTTTTTTTTGCTGTTTTTGATCGGACTGAGGCGATTTCAATTCTTTATGAACGTAACAAACATAATGCACTGAGAAAAATATTCAATAATATAGGATTAAATTGAGTTTAGAAAAAGACTCTACAATGACACTTAATAAATCGCATTCATCAGAGCCAGAACTAATATAAAATATTTAAAACACACTGAATAAAATATTCAATAAATGAGGGTAAAATTGAATTGAGGAAAGAAGACTCATTAATGACACGTTGCAAATTGAAATAGTGACGATTAACGTGGGCAAAACAGCTAAAAGACACTGAGGAAAATATTCAATAATTGAGTATAAAATTGAATTGAGGAAAGAAACCTCTTTAATGAAGCTTTCTAAATTGAAACAGTGAGGACTAAAGTGAGGTAAAACATTTAAAATACACTGCAGGAAAATTATTCAATAATAGAGGATTAAACTGAATTTAAAATCTCTAGTTAAGAATTTATGATCACACTTGTAAATTGCAATGGTGAGAGTTAAACTGAAACATTTAAAATACACTGAAAAAAATATTCAATAAGTGAGGTTAAAATTGAATTGAGGAAATAGTCAGGGTCAATTAGAAATTTAGAAAACAGGTCAATTGAAAAAAATATATATTTTTTTTGCTGTTTTTGATCGGACTGAGGCGATTTCAATCCTTTATGAACGTAACAAACATAATAAGAGTGCAATTAGTCCCGTACGCGGAAATTTTTCTAAATACCTCCAAAGGACATTCAAACCTCAAAATCGACCACCAACGGAACTTTTACCACCGGGTGAAGTAAAACATTTAAAATACACTGAGAAAAATATTCAATAATAAAGGATTAAATTGAGTTAAGAAAAAGACTCTACAATGACACTTAATAAATTGCAATAGTGAGAGCGAGAGCTAAAATAAAACATTTAAAATACACTGAATAAAATATTCAATAAATGAGGGTAAAATTGAATCGAGTAAAGAAGATTCAATAATGACCCGCTGCAAATTAAAATATTGAGGATTAAAGTCGGCAAAACAGCTAAAAGACACTGAAGAAAATATTCAATAATTGAGTATAAAATTGAATTGAGGAAAGAACCCTCTTTAATGAAACTTTCTAAATTGAAATAGTGAGGACTAAAGTGAGGTAAAATATTTAAAATACACTACAGGAAAAATATTCAATAATAGAGGATTAAATTTAGTTTAGAAATCTCTAGTTTAGAATTTATAATGACACTTGCAAATTGCAATAGTGAGAGCTAAATTGAAATATTTAAAATTCACTGAATATAATATTCAATAAATGAGGGTAAAATTGAATTGAGAAGACTCATTAATGACACGCTGCAAATTGAAATAGTGAGGATTAAAGTGGGCGAAACAGTTAAAAGACACTGAGGAAAATATTCAATAATAAAAGATTAAAATAAAGGATTAAATTGAGTTAAGAAAAAGACTCTACAATGACACTTAATAAATTGCAATAGTGAGAGCGAGAGCTAAAATAAAACATTTAAAATACACTGAATAAAATATTCAATAAATGAGGGTAAAATTCAATTGAGTAAAGAAGACTCAATAATGACACGCTGCAAATTAAAATAGTGCGGATTAAAGTGGGTAAAAGAGTTAAAAGACACTGAGGAAAATATTCAATAATTGAATATAAAACTGAATTAAGGAAAGAAACCTCTTTAACGAAACTTTCTAAATTGGAACAGTGAGGACTACAGTGAGGTAAATCATTTAAAATTCACTGCAGGAAAAATATTCAATAGTAGAGGATTAAATTGAATTTAGAAAAAGACTCTACAATGACACTTAATAAATTACAACAGTGAGAGCGAGAGCTAAAGTAAAACATTTAAAATATGAAACTTTTTAAATTTTAAAAGTGAGCACTAAAGTGAGGTAAAACATTTAAAATACACTGCAGGAAAAATATTCAATAATAGACGATTAAACTCAATTTAGAAATCTCTAATTTAGAATTTATAGTGACACTTGTAAATTGCAATAGTGAGAGCTAAATTGAAACATTTAAAATACACTGAATAAAATATTCAATAAATGAGGGTAAAATTGAATTGAGGAAAGAAGACTCATTAATGTCACGCTGCAAATTGAAATAGTGAGGATTAAAGTGGGCAAACAGTTAACAGACACTGAGTAAATTATTCAATAATTGAGTATAAAATTGAATTGAGGAAAGAAACCTCTTTAATGAAACTTTCTAAATTGGAAGAGTGAGGACTAAAGTGAGGCAAAACATTTAAAATACACTGCAGGAAAAATATTCAATAATAGACGGCTAAATTCAGTTTAGAAATCTCTAATTTAGAATTTAAAATGACACTTGTAAATTGCAATAGTTAGAGCTAAATTGAATCGTTTAAAATACATTAAATAAAATATTCAATAAGTGAGCATAAAATTGAATTGAGGAAAGAAACATCTTTAATGAAACTTTCTAAATTGGAATAGTGAGGATTAAATTGAGTTTAGAAATCTCTGTCAATAATAAAGGATTAAATTGAATTTAGAAAAAGACTCTAAAATGACACTTAATAAATTACAATAGTGAGGATTAAAGTGGGCAAACAGTGAAAAGACACTGAATAAAATACTCAATAAATGAGGGTAAAATTGAATTGAAGAAAGAAGACTCATTAATGACATGTTGCAAATTGAAATAGTGAGGATTAAAGTGGGCAAACAGTTAAAAGACACTGAGTAAAATATTCAATAATTGAGTATAAAATTGAATTGAGGAAAGAAACCTCTTTATTGAAACTTTCTAAATTTTAAAAGTGAGCACTAAAGTGAGGTAAAACATTTACACTACACTGCAGGAAAAATATTCAATAATAGACGATTAAACTCAATTTAGAAATCTCTAATTTAGAATTTATATTGACACTTGTAAATTGCAATAGTGAGAGCTAAATTGAAACATTTAAAATACACTGAATAAAATATTCAATAAATGAGGATAAAATTGAATTGAGGAAAGAAACATCTTTAATGAAACTTTCTAAATTGGAATAGTGAGGGCTAAAGTGAGGTAAAATATTTAAAGTACACTGCAGGAAAAATATTCAATAGTAGAGGATTAAATTGAGTTTAGAAATCTCTGTCAATAATAAAAGATTAAATTGAATTTAGAAAAAGACTCTAGAATGAAACTTAATAAATTACAATAGTGAGAGCGAGAGCTAAAGTAAAACATTTAAAATACACTAAATAAAATATTCAATAAATGAGGGTAAAATTGAATTGAGGAAAGAAGACTCATTAATGTCACGCTGCAAATTGAAATAGTGAGGATTAAAGTGGGCAAACAGTTAAAAGACACTGAATAAATTATTCAATAATTGAGTATAAAATTGAATTGAGGAAATAAACCTCTTTAATGAAACTTTCTAAATTGGAAGAGTGAGGACTAAAGTGAGGTAAAACATTTAAAATACACTGCAGGAAAAATATTCAATAATAGACGATTAAACTCAGTTTAGAAATCTCTAATTTAGAATTTATAATGACACTTGTAAATTGCAATAGTTAGAGCTAAATTGAATCGTTTAAGATACGTTAAATAAAATATTCAATAAGTGAGCATAAAATTGAATTGAGGAAAGAAACATCTTTAATGAAACTTTCTAAATTGGAATAGTGAGGACTAAAGTGAGGTAAAACATTTAAAATACACTGCAGGAAAAATATTCAATAGTAGAGGATTAAATTGAGTTTAGAAATCTTTGTCAATAATAAAGGATTAAGTTGAATTTAGAAAAAGACTCTACAATGACACTTAATAAATTTCAATAGTGAGGATTAAAGTGGGCAAACAGTTAAAAGACACTGAGTAAAATATTCAATAATTGAGTATAAAATTGAATTGAGGAAAGAAACCTCTTTCATGAAACTTTCTAAATTGGAAGAGTGAGGACTAAAGTGAGGTAAAACATTTAAAATACACTGCAGGAAAAATATTCAATAATGGACAATTAAACTCAGTTTAGAAATCTCTAATTTAGAATTTATATCGACACTTGTAAATTGCAATAGTGAGAGCTAAATTGAAACATTTAAAATACACTGAATAAAATATTTAATAAATAAGGATAAAATTGAATTGAGGAAAGAAACATCTTTAATGAAACTTTCTAAATTGGAATAGTGAGGACTAAAGTGAGGTAAAACATTTAAAATGCACTGCAGAAAAAATATTCAATAGTAGAGGATTAAATTGAGTTTCGAAATCTTTGTCAATAATAAAGGATTAAGTTGAATTTAGAAAAAGACTCTTCAATGACACTTAATAAATTACAATAGTGAGAGCGAGAGCTAAAGTAAAACATTTAAAATACACTAAATAAAATATTCAATAAATGAAGGTAAAATTGAATTGGGTAAAGAAGACTCAATAATGACACGCTGCAAATTGAAATAGTGAGGATTAAAGTGGGCAAACAGTTAAAAGACACTGAGTAAAATATTCAATAATTGAGTATAAAATTGAAATGAGGAAAGAAACTTCTTTAATGAAACTTTCTAAATTGGAAGAGTGAGGACTAAAGTGAGGTAAAACATTTAAAATACACTGCAGGAAAAATATTCAATAATGGACGATTAAACTCAGTTTAGAAATCTCTAGTTTAGAACTTATAACGTCACTTGTAAATTGCAATAGTGAGTGCTAAATTGAAACATTTAAAATACATTGAATAAAATATTCAATAAGTGAGGATAAAATTGAATTGAGGAAAGAAACATCTTTAATGAAACTTTCTAAATTGGAATAGTGAGGATTAAATTGAGTTTAGAAATCTCTGTCATTAATAAAGGATTAAATTGAATTTAGAAAAAGACTCTACAATGACACTTAATAAATTACAATAGTGAGGATTAAAGTGGGCAAACAGTTAAAAGACACTGAATAAAATATTCAATAAATGAGGGTAACATTGAATTGAAGAAAGAAGACTCATTAATGACACGTTGCAAATTGAAATAGTGAGGATTAAAGTGGGCAAACAGTTAAAAGACACTGAGTAAAATATTCAATAATTGAGTATAAAATTGAATTGAGGAAAGAAACCTCTTTAATGAAACTTTCTAAATTTTAAAAGTGAGCACTAAAGTGAGGCAAAACATTTAAAATACACTGCAGGAAAAATATTCAATAACAGACGATTAAACTCAATTTAGAAATCTCTAATTTAGAATTTATATTGACACTTGTAAATTGCAATAGTTAGAGCTAAATTGAAACATTTAAAATACACTGAATAAAATATTCAATAAATGAGGATAAAATTGAATTGAGGAAAGAAACATCTTTAATGAAACTTTCTAAATTGGAATAGTGAGGGCTAAAGTAAGGTAAAACATTTAAAATACACTGCAGGAAAAATATTCAATAATGTACGATTAAACTCAGTTTAGAAATCTCTAGTTTAGAACTTATAACGACACTTGTAAATTGCAATAGTGAGAGCTAAATTGAAACATTTAAAATACACTGAATAAACTATTCAATAAGTGAGGATAAAATTGAATTGAGGAAAGAAACATCTTTAATGCAACTTTCTAAATTGGAATAGTGAGGATTAAAGTGAAGTAAAACATTTAATATACACTGCAGGAAAAATATTCAATAGTAGAGGATTAAATTGAGTGTAGAAATCTTTGTCAATAATAAAGGATTAAATTGAATTTAGAAAAAGACTCTACAATGACACTTAATAAATTACAATAGTGAGAGCGAGGGCTAAAGTAAAACATTTAAAATACACTGAATAAAATATTCAATAAATGAGGGTAAAATTGAATTGAAGAAAGAAGACTCATTAATGACACGTTGCAAATTGAAATAGTGAGGATTAAAGTGGGCAAACAGTTAAAAGACACTGAGTAAAATATTCAATAATTGAGTATAAAGTTGAATTGAGGAAAGAAACCTCTTTAATGAAACTTTCTAAATTTTAAGAGTGAGGACTAAAGTGAGGTAAAACATTTAAAATACACTGCAAGAAAAATATTCAATAATAGACGATTAAACTCAGTTTAGAAATCTCTAAATTAGAATTTATAATGACACTTGTAAAAAGCAATAGTTAGAGCTAAATTGAAACATTTAAAATACACTGAATAAAATATTCAATAAGTGAGGATACAATTGAATTGAGGAAAGAAACATTTTTAATGAAACTTTCTAAATTGGAATAGTGAGAACTAAAGTGAGGTAAAACATTTAAAATACACTGCAGGAAAAATATTCAATAATAGAGGATTAAATTGAGTTTAGAAATCTCTAGTTTAGAATTTATAATGACACTTGTAAATTGTAATAGTGAGAGCTAAATTGAAACATTTAAAATACACACACAGTGGGGACAAAATTGAATTGAGGAAAGAAGGCTCTTTAATGACACTACGCAAATTGAAATAGTGAGGGTCAAAGTGGGAAATTAAGAAAATAGGTCAATTTAAAACAAAAAGGTTTCTTTTTGCGGTTTTTGATCGGACTGAGGCGATTTGAATCCTTTATGAACTTAACAAACATAATAAGAGTGAAATTAGTCCCGTAGGTTAATTTTTTCTAAATGCATCCAAAGGAAATTCTAACCTCAAAATCGACCACCAAAGCGGTTTCTCTCCAAAACTATTGAGTCTAAAGGACTAAAGAAATGGGAGGGCCTTGAAATCAGATAATTTCCAGATTTTTTTTTCAATTTATGTTCACTTTATGTTCACTGTTCATTATTCAATATTATGTTCACTTTTTTTCAGAATTACATTTACTATGAATTTAATGTTTAAAAATCACTAACTAAATGTTGATTGAAATGAGTCATAAACTGCGCCACCCCATCAATTATCTAAAAAGCAATCTAAATGACAAGATTAGAATACATATCATTATACTACTTAAACTTAGACCTGTAACGGTGTTTTAGAAGAGAATTACTGCTGCTCTATATCACGATAGACCAATCAAGTTAATGGCCCTAAAGGGACTAGTTCCTTGTTTATGTTTTCAGTGTGAAGGCCAATAGAAAAGCCGAGGTATTAACCCTTTAGGCACGGGCAAATCATTAAAGTCCCAGTTTATATCTTCTGCCTTTGTGCATTAAGGAAATGAGTGATAAATATATAGGTGAACAGCCAAAAGAAGTGGTAGTATGGAAATTATTTCTGGTTTTAATTAAATTAAATTGACGTAAGCGATTAAGTTTCAATGAAAAGCAAAGTGTGTATTTAACTTTCTAATTACTTTACCTAGAAAGTAGAGCTTAAAGAAAAACTCTGTTTTTTGCAGAGCTGGCCCAAAGCTCTATAATTAGAAATAGGCACAATTGACCTAGTAATCCCTTTTCTTGAATAACAACATCTTTACTCTATATTTGAAAATAGTATTCTAATAATGCAGGCAAAATTGTTTTCGACCAGTGTACTTTTTTAAAAAGCTCTACATTTGTGACAGAACTGGCACAAATGACATTTGGAGTTTGGTAATAGGCACAATTAGCCTAAGATTCTCTATTCTTAAGTAACGATTCTTTGTTCTAAATTTGCAAAAATTCGAATAACGCAGCCGTCAAGTAAAAAAACTTTTTTTTACGAATCTTTTTGCATGACGATTTTTTTGCTCTAAATTCACAAACATGAAAAAACCCAGTTTCTATAAAAAAAATGTACTTTAATTTTTCAATGGAAAACATTTTTTTCCAGTATTCACCAGTATTTTTTAAAATGCTTTAAATTTGTTTACATAAATAGCCCGTTCATGCTCTAGAATTAGGATCAGGCACAATTACCCTAAGAGGACCTGTTCTTAAATAACAATTAGTTTAATCTAAATTCAAAAATAATTAACAAAAATGCACATTTTTAAATTTTTAGAGAAATTTAATTTTAGAACAAAATCAATGAAAATAACTCGAAACGTTCAAAAATACCAATTAGAAGTGTTTGGAAAAAATAGATCACGATTAGGGCCCCAAAATCGGTCAAACGTCAAACTCAAAGCGTCTAAAAATGCAAATTAAAATATTTTAGAAAAACTGAGGCTAGGATTAAGGCAAAATTCAATCAAAAATAATTCAAAATGCAAATTTATGAAAAAATGCAGTTTAGAATTAGGGCTAAATTTGATTAAAAAATAACACGTCTTCTAGAAACAAAGTTAACTAACTAAAAATGAAAAATCAATCGGCTAAAAATGCAAATTTTGAAGTTTTTGGAGAAATTTAATTCTGAACAAAATCAGGGAAAAATGATAAAAATCTTCTAATTTGTTGTTTTTTGGTAAAATTAATTTCTTGATTAAAATATATAAAATTTGACTATAAGGATCTCAAAAAAAGTTTGGTGTTTTTCGAATAAGTCAGGTAGGTTAAAGTTAAAGCAAAAAAATCATTGAACATAACTCAAAACGTTCAAAAATACAAAAAAGAATTGTTTAGAAAAAATCAGATCACGATTAGGGCCCCAAAATCGATTAAACGACTCAATATATCTAAAAACTCGAATTAAATTTTTTTGAAAAACTGAGGGTGAGATTAAGCCGAAATTCAATAAAAAAATTACTCAAAACCTTTAAAAATGCACTTTTAGAGTTTGGAAAAACTTCAGGGTAGGATTAAGGACCCTTGCGGCTTAGAATTAGAGCTAAAACTGATTAAAAATGACTCACATCCTCTAAAAATGCAAATTTTGATGTTTTTGGAGAACTTTAATTTTAGAACAAAATCAGGGAAAATTGGTTAAAAATCTCCTAATTTGTTGCTTTTTTGTGAAATTAATTTTTGAAAAAGCAAAAAAATCATTAAAAATAACTCGAAACGTTCAAAAATCAAATTAGAAGTGTTTGGAGCAAATCAAATCACAATTAAGGCCCCAAAATCGGTTAAATGATTCAAAGCCTCTAAGTATGCAAATTAGTTTTTTTTTGAAAAACTAAGGGTGGGAGTAAGCCAAAATTCAATAAAAAATTACTCAAAGCCTTAAAAAATGCAATTTTGGAGTGTTGAAAAATCCCAGGTTAAGATTAAGGGCAGGGCGGATTAGAATTAGAGCTAAAACTGATTTAAAATGACCCACATCCTCCAAAAATGCAAATTTTGAAGTTTTTTGGAGAAATTTAAGTTTAGACAAAGTCAGGAAAAATTGATTAAAATCTAATGTGTTGTTTTTTTGGTAAAATTATTTTTGGATTAAAATATGTAAAATTTGACTATAGAGACCTCAAAAAAAGTTTGGTGTTTTTCGAATAAGTCAGGTAGGTTAGAGTTAAAGCAAAAAAATCATTGAAAATAACTCAAAACCTTCAAAAATACAAAAAAGAATTGTTAAGAAAAAATCAGATCACGATTAGAGCCCCAAAATCGGTTAAAAGACTCAATATATCTAAAAACTCGAATTAAATTTTTTTGAAAAACTGAGGGTGAGATTAAGCCGAAATTCAATAAAAAAAATTACTCAAAGCCTTTAAAAATGCACTTTTAAAGTTTGGAAAAACTTCAGGGTAGGATTAAGGATAGGGCGGGTTAGAATTACAGCTAAAACTGATTAAAAATGACCTACATCCTCTAAAAACGCAAATTTTGAAGTTTTTTGGAGAAATTTAATTTTAGATAAAAGTCAGGAAAAATTGATTAAAATCTCCTAATTTGTTGTTTTTTGGTAAAATTAATTTCTTGATTAAAATATATAAAATTTGACTATAAAGACCTCAAAAAAAGTTTGGTGTTTTTCGAATAAGTCAGGTAGGTTAAAGTTAAAGCAAAAAAATCATTGAAAATAACTCAAAACGTTCAAAAATACAAGAAAGAATTGTTTAGAAAAATCAGATCACGATTAGGGCCCCAAAATCGGTTAAAAGACTCAATATATCTAAAAATTCGAATAAAATTTTTTTGAAAAACTGAGGGTGAGATTAAGCCGAAATTCAATAAAAAAATCACTCAAAGCCTTTAAAAATGCACTTTTAGAGTTTGGAAAAACTTCAGGGTAGGATTAAGGATAGGGGGGTTAGAATTACAGCTAAAACTGATTAAAAATGACGCACATCCTCTAAAAACGCAAATTTTGAAGTTTTTTGGAGAAATTTAATTTTAGATAAAAATCAGGAAAAATTGATTAAAATCTCCTAATTTGTTGTTTTTTGGTAAAATTAATTTCTTGATTAAAATATATAAAATTTGACTATAAAACCTCAAAAAAAGTTTGGTGTTTTTCGAATAAGTCAGGTAGGTTAGAGTTAAAGCAAAAAAATCATTGAAAATAACTCAAAACGTTCAAAAATACAAGAAAGAATTGTTTAGAAAAATCAGATCACGATTAGAGCCCCAAAATCGGTTAAAAGACTCAATATATCTAAAAACTCGAATTAAATTTTTTTGAAAAACTGAGGGTGAGATTAAGCCGAAATTCAATAAAAAAATTACTCAAAACCTTTAAAAATGCACTTTTAGAGTTTGGAAAAACTTCAGGGTAGGATTAAGGATAGGGGGGTTAGAATTACAGCTAAAACTGATTAAAAATGACTCACATCCTCTAAAAACGCAAATTTTGAAGTTTTTTGGATAAATTTAATTGTAGATAAAAATGAGGAAAAATTGATTAACATCTCCTAATTTGTTATTTTTTGGTAAAATTAATTTCTTGATTAAAATATATGAAACTTGACTATAAAGACCTCAAAAAAAGTTTGGTGTTTTTCGAATAAGTCAGGTAGGTTAAAGTTAAAGCAAAAAAATCATTGAAAATAACTCAAAACGTTCAAAAATACAAGAAAGAATTGTTTAGAAAAATCAGATCACGATTAGGGCCCCAAAATCGGTTAAGCGCCTCAATATATCTAAAAACTCGAATTAAATTTTTTTGAAAAACTGAGGGTGAGATTAAGCCGAAATTCAATAAAAAAATTACTCAAAGCCTTTAAAAATGCACTTTTAGAGTTTGGAAAAACTTCAGGGTAGGATTAAGGATAGGGGGGTTAGAATTACAGCTAAAACTGATTAAAAATGACTCACATGCTGTAAAAACGCAAATTTTGAAGTTTTTTGGAGAAATTTAATTTTAGTTAAAAGTCAGGAAAAATTGATTAAAATCTCCTAATTTGTTGTTTTTTGGTAAAATTAATTTCTTGATTAAAATATATGAAATTTGACTATAAAGACCTCAAAAAAAGTTTGGTGTTTTTCGAATAAGTCAGGTAGGTTAAAGTTAAAGCAAAAAAATCATTGAAAATAACTCAAAACGTTCAAAAATACAAGAATGAATTGTTTAGAAAAATCAGATCACGATTAGGGCCCCAAAATCGGTTAAGCGACTCAATATATCTAAAAACTCGAATTAAATTTTTTTGAAAAACTGAGGGTGAGATTAAGCCGAAATTCAATAAAAAAATTACTCAAAGCCTTTAAAAATGCACTTTTAGAGTTTGGAAAAACTTCAGGGTAGGATTAAGGATAGGGGGGTTAGAATTACAGCTAAAACTGATTAAAAATGACTCACATGCTGTAAAAACGCAAATTTTGAAGTTTTTTGGAGAAATTTAATTTTAGTTAAAAGTCAGGAAAAATTGATTAAAATCTCCTAATTTGTTGTTTTTTGGTAAAATTAATTTCTTGATTAAAATATATGAAATTTGACTATAAAGACCTCAAAAAAAGTTTGGTGTTTTTCGAATAAGTCAGGTAGGTTAAAGTTAAAGCAAAAAAATCATTGAAAATAACTCAAAACATTTAAAAACACAAATTAGAAGTGCTTGGAAAAAATCAGATCACGATTAGGGCCCCTAAATGGGTTAAATGACTCAAAGCCTCTAGAAATGTAAATTAAATTTTTTTGAAAACACTGAGGTAGGATTAAGCCAAAATTCAATAAAAAATTACTCAAAGCTTTTAAAAATGTAATTTTGGAGTTTGGAAAAAATGCAGGTTAGGATTAAGAGCAGGGCGGGTAGAATTAGAGCTAAAACTGATTAAAAATGACTCACATATTTTAAAAACAAAAATTTTGAAGTTTTTCGAGAAATTTAATTTTAGAACAAAATCAGGGAAACTTATCTAAAATCTCCTAATTTGTTTTTTTTGGTAAAATTAATTTTTGGATTAAAATATGTAAAGTTTTACTATAAATAATTAAAAAAAAAGTTTGGTGTTTTTCGAGTAAGTCAGGTTAGAGTTAAAGCAAAAAAATCATTGAAAATAACTCAAAACGTTCAAAAATACAATTAAGAATTACATGGAAAAAATCAGATCACGATTAGTGCTCCAAAATCGGTTAAATGCTCAAAGCGTCTAAAAATGAAAATTAAAATATTTTGGAAAAACTGAGGCTAAGATTATGCCAAAATTCAATTAACAATAATTTAAAATGCAAATTGTGAGAAAAATTAGGGCTACTAAAGAATTAGGGCTAAACTGGATCAAAAAATACTACGTGCTCTAGAAACAAAAAATATTGTTTCTTAGGACAAAATAAGGCAAAATTGATTCAAACCTTCTGATTTACTGTTTTTGGTATATTTTACTTTTGGTCAAAAATAAATAAAATTTTACTTAAAAAGCCTTAAAATGCAAATTTGGAAAATCCAAAAATTATTGAAAACGCATAAAAATACTAATGTGGGGGGTTTTGAGAAATTCATTGTGGAGCTTTTGCCTATATCGGTTAAAAATGATTCGAAGCGTAGAAAAATGCAAAATTAAAAGTTCTTTTATTAAATTCAGGTTACGGCAAGGGCTGAAATTGTTTTATAAATAGTTCAAAGTCCCTAAAATTGGAAATTAATAATTTTTGGAAAACCTGAGGTTAGGATTAAGCCAAATTTCAGTTAAAAATTACTGAAAGCGGTTAAAAATGCAAATATAGAGTTTGTGGAACATGCAGGTTAGGATTAGGCCTTTGATAATGTCTGCCGAAGCTGTAGACGAAACGTCAGGAAGAAATCATTGGATCACGGCTTCAAAGCCCGTAAAACACTTTAGATTGTATATTGACCGGCCGTGAGAGTCTTCATAGTCTTACAAATAAGTTTTTAATTATAGCAGCACTACTAAAAATGGAAGCAGTCTTTAGGAGTTTATTTTTAAATAATAACTTGTGCTTACAAAGGGATTCAGTTTAATAATACTCTCACATATACGGAAATCGAGTCGTTACAGAAGTTGTAAGTTGAAAGTGCTTTTTCTGTCGATTTATTGATCTAGATAATCCCATTAAAACTTATATAACAAATCCAGACTTCAAATGTTACTCAGAATGTTCAAATTGCGAACTTCTGGAATTTTAATACCTATCAGTTTTGGGGCTATTCGAAGTTAATAATGAAAACTTCCGATTTATCTAAAGTTCAGCTGCCAAAAAAAAAGCATTCGACTGAACGAGTACTTTGCTTAATTAGCTTGACGACATTCCCGGAATAATTTAAGAGTTTAACCTGAAGTCTCTTATCGATTTGTCTGGAGGCAAAGTAATTCAGAGCTAAGAAAAATAAATTTTTTAAAGGTTAAATGGCCAACGTTATTAATAGTACGGTCACGTCAAAAGCTAAATTGTCCATTTCCAGCACTCTATACATTTCTCCAGGCTCCATCAAATACACGACAAGAAGGACCCCGATATCCCACGGATATCTGATCGCAAAAATGACGCAAAAAGTGGATGTTTCTGCCCGAATTTCATATTAGCCAGATGAATGTCACTGGCAACATTTCTTATCGATTTTATCATTAGCAATAAGTGCGAAAGTTTTTATTGGTCGTGAGGGGTGAGGGCGAAAAAATCCTACTACTGTTTTCGATGTCTGTTACAAACATCGAATTCCTACAATAGATAATACGAAATAAATGTTTGGAACTGGAGCGGAAAACTTCGATTACCTACGTATTTTCGCAATATGAGCAGAATTGGTTTTTTGCGGAGATAATTTTGTATTACGAATGGAAATTGTACAGAAACAAGTTTTTGTGTTATTGAATCAATAAGTAGACAGACAAATTTACATGCCAGTATTTTATTATAGCTGAAGAAGGGTCTAGCGTCGAAACGTAGGAAGTTGGACGGTATTATTCTAATCAGAAATCTTTTTTTCATGTTGATTATCAAACGCCAAAGAAATTACTTACACATTTTGCACTTTCAGATTAATCTGTCGCTTGGTGTTACTTAAAGCAACTTCGATGTCTAATAAATGTGCAGCTTAAAATTAACGAGAATTTAGTTAAAAGGGCTGTGTAAGGCAGCAAGGACAACAATATCTGTAACGTCCAAAAATCACGGAAAACGAAAACTAAGCAAAGATTGCCAGATAGAGGGCAAGGCCCGAGTTTGTCACAAGTACGCGATTCCAGGAAGTTCGTTTTCCTTGTCCAGTTTTCATTATAAATTGTGGATTTTGCAACAACGGCATATAAATAGCTTCAGTTACACCAGTTCCTAAATTCCCACTCGCACAAGGAAACATTTGTTACAGTTGTGGTATATGCAGCCCATTTGTCGTGAAGATGACTGGATAGACAGTTTATTCCCCAAAGTAACTTCAGTAAAAATATTTCCTACTACATTAGTTTTCATGCAAATGTCAACACTTTGAAAAGCTGGAGCATGAGATTTATAGTGCTGATATCTCAATCCACGATATTTTGCATAAGAGTCGTAACATTCGATACGTCAAGGTGGATTTTATGTTCTCGGTCCTTGTAAAGGGAGCCAAATTCATTTCAGTTATCAAAATAAAAAAGATTAATACTCCTTTGAATTTATGGTTCTGTTACTTACTTTGGGCCCATAGATCATTCTAAATGGCCCAGAAGAATCCTTTTATGAAATTCGCTCCTATTATAACACATATGTCAAACTCAGCTATTTTTAACATTTAAATATACCTGCGTTTAAGTGTATTTTGAAAAATGTTCCCCGGCTTAGTTTGGGGTAACTAATAACTTTCTAGAACTTAGGGAGCTTTGTATAATATGTAACAGCGGTCCCAAATCGACACGTTACTACGTAACGAATTCCAATTTTCGTAAAACTTTACACACTTAGTACGCTGTTAGGTTGTAATAAATTTCAGCTCTAAAGCAACGTAGTCACGTACGTTTGACATTTCGTTACATTGAACGTACCAAATGACGCAAAAATACCCATTACCCTCTTATCACGGCCACGTTTTATATCAAAAAGTTAATTAGCAAATAAACGAGAGCTGCGTAATCGAAAATAAACAGATTATTCATTTAAATTGAAAATAGATTTTCGTTGCGTTGGCCAAATAAGAGAACGAGCTTTCACTTAAGAACGTTTTTTTACGGCGTATTTGCGTTGGGATAAATAAGCGGTTTTTAATATACACAAAAAATACGTTTATTTTTTCTAAGCGGGAAAGTTATGCTACTTATGTAGGTTTACGACGAGCGACGATTGCTAAAAAAAAGGAATTATCGTTTAGTCTTAACTTTGAGAATATTTTGATTTCTTTTATGGTGTTTTCCATCTGAATGAGGTTTCTGAACGTAGCAAACCAAAGTTGAGTGAAAGTTGTACAATAAGTTAGTTCTTGACGTAGTGTTTAAAGCTGATTTCAAAGGGGTCCAAAAATCGACTATCGATAAGGTCTATCTCCCCACAAAGCACACACATATCCGAAACTACTGAACTAGTGGAACTGGCGTTTGCAGTATTTGAAAACTGACAACAATAGAAGAAAACAACCGTTGGATTCATTTCAATCGGTCCACTTGTGCTAAAGTTACAAGAGGTCAAAGTGGGGAATTGAAGAAAAAGAGGAAATACCCCCCCCCCCCTTCATAGGTCGACTTCGAATAAATGATGGTAATTTTTCGCAGTTTTTGATTGAAACTAGAGCGATTTTAATTCCCTATGAGCATAGCAAACGTAATAATAAGATAAACTAGTTCCATAAGTGGACTTTTTTTGAATGTCTCCAATAAACATTCTAAAAGTACCTAAAAATTGACAACCGAAGGAATCTATCTCCCAAGCTATTGAACCTACAGGACGTCAGATCATCAAGAAGAACAAAAAACCGTTGAAAGCACTCCAATCGGTCGAGGCGTTCTGACGGTCAAAGTTCAGAATTGGAGAAAAAAGTCGTAAATCTCTGTTGTATTGTACGAGTGGTACGTATTCTTTGGCTCTTTGATGGGAGGTGGAACATGCCGATGAGTAAATCAGTTAAAAAAATAATTTCCACTCGCTTTAAGTCCTCCAAATTGTCTCTAATTATAACCCAAATTTTCGCTAATTCTCATTTCGAATCAGTCAACGTCGGGAAGCGTCGGGAAGCACGGGCGATCACTTCGCCCATTGCCCCATCGCCTTTGATAATGTCTGACGCAGCTGCAGACGAAGTCTCGGAAAGAAATTTCATTGAACCACAACTCCAAAGACCGAGAAACACTTTGGATTGTATTTTTCGGCCGTGAAAGCCTTCACAGTTTTACCTACAAATTGATCACAGAAGGTGTCTATCTCCCAAACTATTGAACGCGGATTGGTTTCTTTGGCTCTTTGATGGGAGGTGGAACATGCCGATGAGTAAATCAGTTCAAAAAATAATTTCCACTCGCTTTAAGTCCTCCAAATTGTCTCAAATTATAACCCTAATTTTCGCTAATTCTCATTTCGAATCAGTTAACGTCGGGAAGCACGGCAGATCACTTCGCCCATTGCCCCATTGCCTTTGATAATGTCTGCCGCAGCTGTAGACGAAGTCTCAGAAAGAAATTTCATTGAACCACAACTCCAAAGCCCGGGAAACACTTAAGATTGTATTTTTCGGCCGTGAAAGCCTTTATAGTTTTACTTAAAAATTGATCACAGAAGGGGTCTATCTCCCAAACTATTGAACCCGGATTGGTTTCTTTGGCTCTTTGATGGAAGGTGGAACATGCCGATGAGTAAGTCAGTTCAAAAAATAATTTCCACTCGCTTTAAGTCCTCCAAATTGTCTCTAATTATAACCCCAATTTTCGACAATTCTCATTTCAAATCAGTCAACGTCAGGAAGCATCGGGAAGCACGAGAGATCACTTCGCCCATTGCCTCATCGCCTTTGATAATGTCTGCCGCAGCTGTAGACGAAGTCTCAGAAAGAAATTTCATTGAAACACAGCTCCAAAGCCCGGGAAATACTTAAGATTGTATTTTTCGGCCGTGAAAGCCTTTACAGTTTTACTTAAAAATTGATCACAGAAGGGGTCTATTTCCCAAACTATTGAACCCAGATTGGTTTCTTTGGCTCTTTGATGGGAGGTGGAACATGCCGATGAGTAAATCAGTTCAAAAAATAATTTCCACTCGCTTTAAGTCCTCCAAATTGTCTCAAATTATAACCCTAATTTTCGCTAATTCTCATTTTGAATCAGTTAACGTCGGGAAGCACGGCAGATCACTTCGCTCATTGCCCCATTGCCTTTGATAATGTCTGCCGCAGCTGTAGACGAAGTCTCAGAAAGAAATTTCATTGAACCACAACTCCAAAGCCCGGGAAACACTTAAGATTGTATTTTTCGGCCGTGAAAGCCTTTATAGTTTTACTTAAAAATTGATCACAGAAGGGGTCTATCTCCCAAACTATTGAACCCGGATTGGTTTTTTTGGCTCTTTGATTTGAGGTGGAACATGCCGATGAGTAAATCAGTTCAAAAAATAATTTCCACTCGCTTTAAGTCCTCCAAATTGTCTCAAATTATAACCCTAATTTTCGCTAATTCTCATTTCGAATCAGTCAACGTCAGGAAGCATCGTGAAGCACGAGAGATCACTTCGCCCATTGCCTCATCGCCTTTGATAATGTTTGCCGCAGCTGTAGACGAAGTCTCAGAAAGAAATTTCATTGAACCACAACTCCAAAGCCCGGGAAATACTTAAGATTGTATTTTTCGGCCGTGAAAGCCTTTACAGTTTTACTTAAAAATTGATCACAGAAGGGGTCTATTTCCCAAACTATTGAACCCAGATTGGTTTCTTTGGCTCTTTGATGGGAGGTGGAAAATGCCGATGAGTAAATCAGTTCAAAAAATAATTTCCACTCGCTTTAACTCCTGGGAGTTGTCTTTATTTATAACCAAAATTTTCGATAACTCTCGTTTTGAATCAGTCAACGTCGGGAAGCGTCGGAAACACGGGCGATCACTTCGCCCATTGCCCCATCGCCTTTGATAATGTTTTCCGCAGCTGTAGACGAAGTCTCAGAAAGAAATTTCATTGAACCACAACTCCAAAGCCCGGGAAACAACTCCAAAGCCCGGGAAACACTTTAGAATGTATTTTTCGGCCGTGACAGCTTTTACAGTTTTACTTAAAAATTGATCACAGAAGGGGTCTATCTCCCAAACTATTGAACCCGGATTGATTTCTTTGGCTCTTTGATTTGAGGTGGAACATGCCGATGAGTAAGTCAGTTCAAAAAATAATTTCCACTCGCTTTAAGTCCTCCAAATTGTCTCTAATTATAACCCAAATTTTCGCTAATTCTCATTTCGAATCAGTCAACGTCGGGAAGCGTCGGGAAGCACGGGCGATCACTTCGCCCATTGCCCCATCGCCTTTGATAATGTCTGCTGCAGCTGTAGACGACGTCTCAGAAAGAAATTTCATTGAACCACAACTCCAAAGCCCGTAAAACACTTAAGATTGTATTTTTCGGCCGTGAAAGCCTTTACAGTTTTACTTAAAAATTGATCACAGAAGGGGTCTGTCTCAAAAAACTATTGAACCCGGATTGGTTTCTTTGGCTCTTTGATTTGAGGTGGAACATGCCGATGAGTAAATCAGTTCAAAAAATAATTTCCACTCGCTTTAAGTCCTCCAAATTGTCTCTAATTATAACCCAAATTTTCGCTAATTCTCATTTCGAATCAGTCAACGTCGGCAAGCATCGGGAAGCACGGGCGATCACTTCGCCCATTGCCCCATCGCCTTTGATAATGCCTGCCGCAGCTGTAGACGAAGTCTCAGAAAGATGTTTTATTGAACCACAACTCCAAAGCCCGGGAAACACTTTAGATTGTATTTTTCGGCCGTGAAAGCCTTTACAGTTTTACCTAAAAATTGATCACAGAAGGTGTCTATCTCCCAAAGTATTGAACGCGGATTGGTTTCTTTGGCTCTTTGATGGGAGGTGGAACATGCCGATGAGTAAATCAGTTCAAAAAATAATTTCCACTCGCCTTAATTCCTCCAAATTGTCTCTAGTTATAACTCAAATTTTCGCTAATTCTCATTTCGAATCAGTTAACGTCGGGAAGCACGGCAGATCACTTCGCCCATCGCCCCATCGCCTTTGATAATGTCTGCCGCAGCTGTAGACGAGGTCTCAGAAAGAAACTTCATTGAACCACAACTCCAAAGCCCGGGAAACACTTTGGATTGTATTTTTCGGCCGTGAAAGCCTTTACAGTTTTACCTAAAAATTGATCACAGAAGGGGTCTATCTCCCAAACTATTGAACCCAGATTAGTTTCTTTGGCTCTTTGATGGGAGGTGGAACATGCCGATGAGTAAATCAGTTCAAAAAATAATTTCCACTCGCCTTAATTCCTCCAAATTGTCTCTAGTTATAACTCAAATTTTCGCTAATTCTCATTTCGAATCAGTTAGCGTCGGGAAGCACGGCAGATCACTTCGCCCATTGCCCCATTGCCTTTGATAATGTCTGCCGCAGCTGTAGACGAAGTCTCAGAAAGAAATTTCATTGAACCATAACTCCAAAGCCCGGGAAACACTTAAGATTGTATTTTTCGGCCGTGAAAGCCTTTACAGTTTTACTTAAAAATTGATCACAGAAGGGGTCTATCTCCCAAACTATTGAACCCGGATTGGTTTCTTTGGCTCTTTCATTTGAGGTGGAACATGCCGATGAGTAAATCAGTTCAAAAAATAATTTCCACTCGCCTTAATTCCTCCAAATTGTCTCTAGTTATAACTCAAATTTTCGCTAATTCTCATTTCGAATCAGTTAACGTCGGGAAGCACGGCAGATCACTTCGCCCATTGCCCCGTTGCCTTTGATAATGTCTGCCGCAGCTGTAGACGAAGTCTCAGAAAGAAATTTCATTGAACCACAACTCCAAAGCCCGGGAAACACTTAAGATTGTATTTTTCGGCCGTGAAAGCCTTTATAGTTTTACTTAAAAATTGATCACAGAAGGGGTCTATCTCCCAAACTATTGAACCCGGATTGGTTTCTTTGGCTCTTTGATGGAAGGTGGAACATGCCGATGAGTAAGTCAGTTCAAAAAATAATTTCCACTCGCTTTAAGTCCTCCAAATTGTCTCTAATTATAACCCCAATTTTCGACAATTCTCATTTCAAATCAGTCAACGTCAGGAAGCATCGGGAAGCACGAGAGATCACTTCGCCCATTGCCTCATCGCCTTTGATAATGTCTGCCGCAGCTGTAGACGAAGTCTCAGAAAGAAATTTCATTGAAACACAGCTCCAAAGCCCGGGAAATACTTAAGATTGTATTTTTCGGCCGTGAAAGCCTTTACAGTTTTACTTAAAAATTGATCACAGAAGGGGTCTATTTCCCAAACTATTGAACCCAGATTGGTTTCTTTGGCTCTTTGATGGGAGGTGGAACATGCCGATGAGTAAATCAGTTCAAAAAATAATTTCCACTCGCTTTAAGTCCTCCAAATTGTCTCAAATTATAACCCTAATTTTCGCTAATTCTCATTTTGAATCAGTTAACGTCGGGAAGCACGGCAGATCACTTCGCTCATTGCCCCATTGCCTTTGATAATGTCTGCCGCAGCTGTAGACGAAGTCTCAGAAAGAAATTTCATTGAACCACAACTCCAAAGCCCGGGAAACACTTAAGATTGTATTTTTCGGCCGTGAAAGCCTTTATAGTTTTACTTAAAAATTGATCACAGAAGGGGTCTATCTCCCAAACTATTGAACCCGGATTGGTTTTTTTGGCTCTTTGATTTGAGGTGGAACATGCCGATGAGTAAATCAGTTCAAAAAATAATTTCCACTCGCTTTAAGTCCTCCAAATTGTCTCAAATTATAACCCTAATTTTCGCTAATTCTCATTTCGAATCAGTCAACGTCAGGAAGCATCGTGAAGCACGAGAGATCACTTCGCCCATTGCCTCATCGCCTTTGATAATGTTTGCCGCAGCTGTAGACGAAGTCTCAGAAAGAAATTTCATTGAACCACAACTCCAAAGCCCGGGAAATACTTAAGATTGTATTTTTCGGCCGTGAAAGCCTTTACAGTTTTACTTAAAAATTGATCACAGAAGGGGTCTATTTCCCAAACTATTGAACCCAGATTGGTTTCTTTGGCTCTTTGATGGGAGGTGGAAAATGCCGATGAGTAAATCAGTTCAAAAAATAATTTCCACTCGCTTTAACTCCTGGGAGTTGTCTTTATTTATAACCAAAATTTTCGATAACTCTCGTTTTGAATCAGTCAACGTCGGGAAGCGTCGGAAACACGGGCGATCACTTCGCCCATTGCCCCATCGCCTTTGATAATGTTTTCCGCAGCTGTAGACGAAGTCTCAGAAAGAAATTTCATTGAACCACAACTCCAAAGCCCGGGAAACAACTCCAAAGCCCGGGAAACACTTTAGAATGTATTTTTCGGCCGTGACAGCTTTTACAGTTTTACTTAAAAATTGATCACAGAAGGGGTCTATCTCCCAAACTATTGAACCCGGATTGATTTCTTTGGCTCTTTGATTTGAGGTGGAACATGCCGATGAGTAAGTCAGTTCAAAAAATAATTTCCACTCGCTTTAAGTCCTCCAAATTGTCTCTAATTATAACCCAAATTTTCGCTAATTCTCATTTCGAATCAGTCAACGTCGGGAAGCGTCGGGAAGCACGGGCGATCACTTCGCCCATTGCCCCATCGCCTTTGATAATGTCTGCTGCAGCTGTAGACGACGTCTCAGAAAGAAATTTCATTGAACCACAACTCCAAAGCCCGTAAAACACTTAAGATTGTATTTTTCGGCCGTGAAAGCCTTTACAGTTTTACTTAAAAATTGATCACAGAAGGGGTCTGTCTCAAAAAACTATTGAACCCGGATTGGTTTCTTTGGCTCTTTGATTTGAGGTGGAACATGCCGATGAGTAAATCAGTTCAAAAAATAATTTCCACTCGCTTTAAGTCCTCCAAATTGTCTCTAATTATAACCCAAATTTTCGCTAATTCTCATTTCGAATCAGTCAACGTCGGCAAGCATCGGGAAGCACGGGCGATCACTTCGCCCATTGCCCCATCGCCTTTGATAATGCCTGCCGCAGCTGTAGACGAAGTCTCAGAAAGATGTTTTATTGAACCACAACTCCAAAGCCCGGGAAACACTTTAGATTGTATTTTTCGGCCGTGAAAGCCTTTACAGTTTTACCTAAAAATTGATCACAGAAGGTGTCTATCTCCCAAAGTATTGAACGCGGATTGGTTTCTTTGGCTCTTTGATGGGAGGTGGAACATGCCGATGAGTAAATCAGTTCAAAAAATAATTTCCACTCGCCTTAATTCCTCCAAATTGTCTCTAGTTATAACTCAAATTTTCGCTAATTCTCATTTCGAATCAGTTAACGTCGGGAAGCACGGCAGATCACTTCGCCCATCGCCCCATCGCCTTTGATAATGTCTGCCGCAGCTGTAGACGAGGTCTCAGAAAGAAACTTCATTGAACCACAACTCCAAAGCCCGGGAAACACTTTGGATTGTATTTTTCGGCCGTGAAAGCCTTTACAGTTTTACCTAAAAATTGATCACAGAAGGGGTCTATCTCCCAAACTATTGAACCCAGATTAGTTTCTTTGGCTCTTTGATGGGAGGTGGAACATGCCGATGAGTAAATCAGTTCAAAAAATAATTTCCACTCGCCTTAATTCCTCCAAATTGTCTCTAGTTATAACTCAAATTTTCGCTAATTCTCATTTCGAATCAGTTAGCGTCGGGAAGCACGGCAGATCACTTCGCCCATTGCCCCATTGCCTTTGATAATGTCTGCCGCAGCTGTAGACGAAGTCTCAGAAAGAAATTTCATTGAACCATAACTCCAAAGCCCGGGAAACACTTAAGATTGTATTTTTCGGCCGTGAAAGCCTTTACAGTTTTACTTAAAAATTGATCACAGAAGGGGTCTATCTCCCAAACTATTGAACCCGGATTGGTTTCTTTGGCTCTTTCATTTGAGGTGGAACATGCCGATGAGTAAATCAGTTCAAAAAATAATTTCCACTCGCCTTAATTCCTCCAAATTGTCTCTAGTTATAACTCAAATTTTCGCTAATTCTCATTTCGAATCAGTTAACGTCGGGAAGCACGGCAGATCACTTCGCCCATTGCCCCGTTGCCTTTGATAATGTCTGCCGCAGCTGTAGACGAAGTCTCAGAAAGAAATTTCATTGAACCACAACTCCAAAGCCCGGGAAACACTTAAGATTGTATTTTTCGGCCGTGAAAGCCTTTATAGTTTTACTTAAAAATTGATCACAGAAGGGGTCTATCTCCCAAACTATTGAACCCGGATTGGTTTCTTTGGCTCTTTGATGGAAGGTGGAACATGCCGATGAGTAAGTCAGTTCAAAAAATAATTTCCACTCGCTTTAAGTCCTCCAAATTGTCTCTAATTATAACCCCAATTTTCGACAATTCTCATTTCAAATCAGTCAACGTCAGGAAGCATCGGGAAGCACGAGAGATCACTTCGCCCATTGCCTCATCGCCTTTGATAATGTCTGCCGCAGCTGTAGACGAAGTCTCAGAAAGAAATTTCATTGAAACACAGCTCCAAAGCCCGGGAAATACTTAAGATTGTATTTTTCGGCCGTGAAAGCCTTTACAGTTTTACTTAAAAATTGATCACAGAAGGGGTCTATTTCCCAAACTATTGAACCCAGATTGGTTTCTTTGGCTCTTTGATGGGAGGTGGAACATGCCGATGAGTAAATCAGTTCAAAAAATAATTTCCACTCGCTTTAAGTCCTCCAAATTGTCTCAAATTATAACCCTAATTTTCGCTAATTCTCATTTTGAATCAGTTAACGTCGGGAAGCACGGCAGATCACTTCGCTCATTGCCCCATTGCCTTTGATAATGTCTGCCGCAGCTGTAGACGAAGTCTCAGAAAGAAATTTCATTGAACCACAACTCCAAAGCCCGGGAAACACTTAAGATTGTATTTTTCGGCCGTGAAAGCCTTTATAGTTTTACTTAAAAATTGATCACAGAAGGGGTCTATCTCCCAAACTATTGAACCCGGATTGGTTTTTTTGGCTCTTTGATTTGAGGTGGAACATGCCGATGAGTAAATCAGTTCAAAAAATAATTTCCACTCGCTTTAAGTCCTCCAAATTGTCTCAAATTATAACCCTAATTTTCGCTAATTCTCATTTCGAATCAGTCAACGTCAGGAAGCATCGTGAAGCACGAGAGATCACTTCGCCCATTGCCTCATCGCCTTTGATAATGTTTGCCGCAGCTGTAGACGAAGTCTCAGAAAGAAATTTCATTGAACCACAACTCCAAAGCCCGGGAAATACTTAAGATTGTATTTTTCGGCCGTGAAAGCCTTTACAGTTTTACTTAAAAATTGATCACAGAAGGGGTCTATTTCCCAAACTATTGAACCCAGATTGGTTTCTTTGGCTCTTTGATGGGAGGTGGAAAATGCCGATGAGTAAATCAGTTCAAAAAATAATTTCCACTCGCTTTAACTCCTGGGAGTTGTCTTTATTTATAACCAAAATTTTCGATAACTCTCGTTTTGAATCAGTCAACGTCGGGAAGCGTCGGAAACACGGGCGATCACTTCGCCCATTGCCCCATCGCCTTTGATAATGTTTTCCGCAGCTGTAGACGAAGTCTCAGAAAGAAATTTCATTGAACCACAACTCCAAAGCCCGGGAAACAACTCCAAAGCCCGGGAAACACTTTAGAATGTATTTTTCGGCCGTGACAGCTTTTACAGTTTTACTTAAAAATTGATCACAGAAGGGGTCTATCTCCCAAACTATTGAACCCGGATTGATTTCTTTGGCTCTTTGATTTGAGGTGGAACATGCCGATGAGTAAGTCAGTTCAAAAAATAATTTCCACTCGCTTTAAGTCCTCCAAATTGTCTCTAATTATAACCCAAATTTTCGCTAATTCTCATTTCGAATCAGTCAACGTCGGGAAGCGTCGGGAAGCACGGGCGATCACTTCGCCCATTGCCCCATCGCCTTTGATAATGTCTGCTGCAGCTGTAGACGACGTCTCAGAAAGAAATTTCATTGAACCACAACTCCAAAGCCCGTAAAACACTTAAGATTGTATTTTTCGGCCGTGAAAGCCTTTACAGTTTTACTTAAAAATTGATCACAGAAGGGGTCTGTCTCAAAAAACTATTGAACCCGGATTGGTTTCTTTGGCTCTTTGATTTGAGGTGGAACATGCCGATGAGTAAATCAGTTCAAAAAATAATTTCCACTCGCTTTAAGTCCTCCAAATTGTCTCTAATTATAACCCAAATTTTCGCTAATTCTCATTTCGAATCAGTCAACGTCGGCAAGCATCGGGAAGCACGGGCGATCACTTCGCCCATTGCCCCATCGCCTTTGATAATGCCTGCCGCAGCTGTAGACGAAGTCTCAGAAAGATGTTTTATTGAACCACAACTCCAAAGCCCGGGAAACACTTTAGATTGTATTTTTCGGCCGTGAAAGCCTTTACAGTTTTACCTAAAAATTGATCACAGAAGGTGTCTATCTCCCAAAGCATTGAACGCGGATTGGTTTCTTTGGCTCTTTGATGGGAGGTGGAACATGCCGATGAGTAAATCAGTTCAAAAAATAATTTCCACTCGCCTTAATTCCTCCAAATTGTCTCTAGTTATAACTCAAATTTTCGCTAATTCTCATTTCGAATCAGTTAACGTCGGGAAGCACGGCAGATCACTTCGCCCATCGCCCCATCGCCTTTGATAATGTCTGCCGCAGCTGTAGACGAGGTCTCAGAAAGAAACTTCATTGAACCACAACTCCAAAGCCCGGGAAACACTTTGGATTGTATTTTTCGGCCGTGAAAGCCTTTACAGTTTTACCTAAAAATTGATCACAGAAGGGGTCTATCTCCCAAACTATTGAACCCAGATTAGTTTCTTTGGCTCTTTGATGGGAGGTGGAACATGCCGATGAGTAAATCAGTTCAAAAAATAATTTCCACTCGCCTTAATTCCTCCAAATTGTCTCTAGTTATAACTCAAATTTTCGCTAATTCTCATTTCGAATCAGTTAGCGTCGGGAAGCACGGCAGATCACTTCGCCCATTGCCCCATTGCCTTTGATAATGTCTGCCGCAGCTGTAGACGAAGTCTCAGAAAGAAATTTCATTGAACCATAACTCCAAAGCCCGGGAAACACTTAAGATTGTATTTTTCGGCCGTGAAAGCCTTTACAGTTTTACTTAAAAATTGATCACAGAAGGGGTCTATCTCCCAAACTATTGAACCCGGATTGGTTTCTTTGGCTCTTTCATTTGAGGTGGAACATGCCGATGAGTAAATCAGTTCAAAAAATAATTTCCACTCGCCTTAATTCCTCCAAATTGTCTCTAGTTATAACTCAAATTTTCGCTAATTCTCATTTCGAATCAGTTAACGTCGGGAAGCACGGCAGATCACTTCGCCCATTGCCCCGTTGCCTTTGATAATGTCTGCCGCAGCTGTAGACGAAGTCTCAGAAAGAAATTTCATTGAACCACAACTCCAAAGCCCGGGAAACACTTAAGATTGTATTTTTCGGCCGTGAAAGCCTTTACAGTTTTACTTAAAAATTGATCACAGAAGGGGTCTATCTCCCAAACTATTGAACCCGGATTGGTTTCTTTGGCTCTTTCATTTGAGGTGGAACATGCCGATGAGTAAATCAGTTCAAGAAATAATTTCCACTCGCTTTAAGTCCTCCAAATTGTCTCTAATTATAACCCAAATTTTCGCTAATTCTCATTTCGAATCAGTCAACGTCGGGAAGCGTCGGGAAGCACGGGCGATCACTTCGCCCATTGCCCCATCGCCTTTGATAATGTCTGCCGCTGCTGTAGACGAAGTCTCAGAAAGAAATTTCATTGAACCACAACTCCAAAGCCCGGAAAACACTTAAGATTGTATTTTTCGGCCGTGAAAGCCTTTACAGTTTTACTTAAAAATTGATCACAGAAGGGGTCTGTCTCAAAAAACTATTGAACCCGGATTGGTTTCTTTGGCTCTTTGATTTGAGGTGGAACATGCCGATGAGTAAATCAGTTCAAAAAATAATTTCCACTCGCTTTAACTCCTCCAAATTGTCTTTAATTATAACCCAAATTTTCGCTAATTCTCATTTCGAATCAGTCAACGACGGGAAGCATCGGGAAGCACGGGCGTATACTTCGCCCATCGCCCCATCGCCTTTGATAATGTCTGCCGCAGCTGTAGACGAAGTCTCAGAAAGGAGTTTCATTGAACCGCAACTCCAAAGCCCGGAAAACACTTCAGATTGTATTTTTCGGCCGTGAAAGCTTTTACAGTTTTACTTAAAAGTTGATCACAGAAGAGGTTTATCTCCCAAACTATTGAACCCAGGGGAGTTTCTTTGGTGGGAGGTGGAACATGACGATGAGCAAATCAGTTCAAAAACTCGTTTCAACTCGCCTTAACTCCTCCGAATTGTCTTTATTTATAACTCTCGACGAACTCTTAAAATTCCAGTGTATGTTTTTTAGCTATTTAATTCCATAAAGAATTCAACGAAGAACTTAAGTAGTTGAAAAGTTGGTTTCAAATAAGTTTAATCCTCCTGGAATTTTACTATTTTTCACCTAATATGTATGTTATATCTTGGTATACAACTGATACTGTAAGGATTAAAGTGAAGCAAAAAAGTAAAGGTGTCTGTCTTTAGTTATGGATTAGTTCTGGCACTTAAGAAGTTGAAAAGTTAGTTTCATATAAGTTTAATCCTCCTGGAGTTTTACTGCTTTTCACCTAAAATTTGTGTAATATTTTGGTATATAACTGAAACTGCAAGGATTAAAGTGAAGCAAAAAACTAAACGCGTCTGTATTTAGTTCTGGATCAAACCTATTTTACATCCATCTTGAACTGTAAACTGAAATCAAATGCTAAAAGTATTTGAAAAGTTTCTTTCAATTAAATTTAATCCCTCTGAATTTCCATTACCTGTAATCCAAATATTCTGTTTCTTTTGTGAAATGATACTGTAAGGATTAAAGTGAAGCAAATAATTTGAAAGTGTCACGTCTATTTTACAGCTTTTCAGTTTTACAAGTCTTAGTAGCAATGGAAGTAATTTTTTCTGATTAGTCAAAACCAGAACTTTATTAGTTGTCTATAGATCACTTATTACTGCTTTTAAGGTCAATTTTGCTTACGTTTTAAGCGTGGGGAACAAAATAGTTGAAAATCTCTCTTCTCCATTCACTTTAAGTCTTCTCAATTGTCGTTATTTATAACCCAAATTTTCTACAACTGTCTTTAAATACTACTCACTTGAAACTGTAAGGATTAAAGTGAAGTAAAAATTTAAATCCTAATGCACATTTCATAGCTAATTAATTCCCTAAATAATTCTACAAACACCATATTTTTTTTTGCACAAAGTGCTGAAAAAAAAAATGATGGATTTAAGGTTTTAAGAAAATTTTGAGTATTTTTTTTTGTTAGATAATTGAGCTTATTTTCTAAAAATTAAAGTGAAGCAAAGATCTCGATTTGCTGTGTAGATTCTTTAACTTTTTAATTTCCTTAGTTATAGGACTTAATAAAATTTTTTAACTTACAGGTGAACATAAAAACTCAGTCACTTTAGTCCCTGTGAATTTTCACTATTGCCAAGTAAAATTTTTTGTAACTTTTACAACTTCAGCTGATATTGTAAGAATTAAGGAGAGTTTTTAAGTACCTTCACCATTGCAATAACACTTTTATTGCGAGTGAAGCAAGAACTTAGAGAGTTAAAAAGTTGGCTCAAAATAAGTTTACTCCCTTTGGAATTTTAGTGTTACAAGTTGAGCCAAGAACTAAAGGCGCCTTTTAGATTCTCCCATTTCGTAGATTTCCGTTTTGTACTGGAGACTGAAACTAAATACCAAAATAGTTGAAGAGTTTCCACTCCCACACACACCCCACACTTTCCACACACTTCCCACAAAATTTCCACTCACTTTAATCCCTCTGAATTGTCATAATCTTTAACTTAAATTTCCTGTTTTTTTTCTTGAATACAACTAAGTTGATACTGTTTGGATCAAACTTAATTTGAATGAAATTAGGCGATTTAATTTTTTTAGTAAATATTTGAGAAAAGGGCAAATTTGAACGTACCTGAAAACGCACCATCGATCTGCGATATTACTAAACCAATGGAAATTTTGTTTATGGTTGCAGAAAGAGGACACCAAGAATAGGAAAACACAGTAGGAATTATTCATTTGTGACCTGAATCAAATCAGTTTCTTAAACCACTTTCATATGATTGGGCCTCAAAAATAAAGTGCATGAAAGTCATAGTCATTTATAAGCAAATACATGGCCAAGAAAAGGTGAGTCATATGCCACTCGGTTATGCAAAAGTAAGATGTTATTGTTAATTGTAACCAAGCCACTTCTCATAATCGGTTAGTGTATGACTCTCATTTATTTGTAAAAATTTTGTATTTGTTTTTAGTTTTATTTATTGCAGATAAATACAAATATAACTTCAAGTTGCACTGATGTTTAGAATTATGATTCTAGACATGCCCTTCGAACGAACTTCTTAAACTTAATAATTAAAAAACAATTCTGGTTTAGGAACATGGCTGAGTTTTTCCAAATAATTTTTAAGTTTTACAAATTCTTGGTGAATGACTAGCGGGAAAACGTTCACTTGTTCTTCTTACTTAAAACGCTAATCTCATTCACGGGCCATTAGAACTATGGAAAATTTATTAAAAGCCTCAACTTTTAGGCGTTGAAAAGTAATCCGGAACAGACCGTTCGTATTTCGCTCAACCAGTTTATTCGTAAAAGCGGCGATTTATATTTTGGTAGATAAAGACTTAGGTTTATTTATTGGCCTGAACGTTGAAAGAAATAGCTTACTGGCTGGACGGGGATGAAATATAATTTAGCCTTTATCGCAAAAGTGGGAATCTAGTGTGGAATTAGCGAAAAAGTGTTAGGGAATGGTAGAATAGATAAATCCTTTATATATGTTCATCGATATAGTGGACGGCCATGTAGCGAGCAAAAATCCGACGCAGGCGTAGTGTAGTTATTGTGTGATAAAAAAAGCGCCCTCCTATTGTAACCCCTGGTCTTATAAATTATTTGCATACCAGGGGAAATGCCATCTCAGCCGGAGATTTTCAGTTAGTTCTTACAATAAACAGCTGGAAGTGACAGGCGTGGTAAATCCTGAGATATTATTTCAATATATTCTGCAGCTTAAAGTAGGAGAACTGTTAAAATTTGCAAAGATATTGAACGAGCCCTCTGGAATAAAATATGATAGGGCAATAGTAAAGAATTCTAATATTCATGGCCGGTAGAAAGATTTAAATTTATGTGGAACATTTGCGTTTAACCTAAATAGAAGCTCGTCCTTGCATGTACATGAAATCTAATTACACTAAGACTCCTGATTAAAATTAACAACTTATTATTCCGGGAAGGCTAAGGCAAGAAAAATCATTAGGCTGAGGAAACGTAGGGCGACACGGATAAAGGGCGGAACTTAATGAGAATTTAGCAAAAGCTTTTTCATTACAATGACCCCTCGTTCCTGGTTCTTAAGAAATGCACAACGTATATTTGGTGCTCAAATTAAAAGTTCCGCCGTACAATTATTCTTTCCTTGTAGGGCAAGCCCCAAGACAAATTTAAAGTGGAAATGTTGCTTAAATATTGAGTTTTTTCACTTTCAATTTTTGCCCAAAATGTTTTCTCCACAATTTCCTTAATAAAAATTTATATATACCACCGCTCCCGCCACGTGTGCAATAGAAGGGCGTTTAAAAGGGCCACAAATATCTCACATAATAGGAATCAAATAATTCCACTGTCCCTTTCATTCGCTGTGTAGGGCGACCATTTTTATAATCCGATTTTATTGAGTTTTGAAAATCCCTGAGGTCGCAGGACCGGGTTTCGCATATATCGGGGATTTAGGGGCAAACCCATTTTCTCCTTTCAGCCTTCCCCGTTATGAAAATAACCCAAAATGTATCCAATTATATAACACAATCGGTTGAGGGTGTTTAAGACTGAAAGTTGTTATTGAGTTGCAATTTTACTTTTTTAAAACCACATTTGTTCTGTACTACCATACTTGGCTTTTTGTTGAATCTTATTGATGTGGCTTTTTAATGTGTTCTGGTTAGTTCAAGTTAGTAAAATTTTGTGAATTTTATAAAACATATTTTTTCTGCTTTAATGGAAACATTTAGTGAAAACACTTTTGGAACTTTTGGTTTAATGAAAACAACAAAATATGAATAATTATGATTTTTTAAAAATGCAAATTGATCGATTATTAGTGCCCAAAAATGGACAATTAAATGCCTGCCTCCAAAACTATTGAACCAACGTGACTTCTGCTCATGAGACAAGACTTTTCATTTCAGTAATTATTTCAATTAAATTCAGTAATTTTTATGTTCCATAATTGTGATTTAAAAGGAAACAGAAAGATCGAATATAAAAGTGCCCAAAAATGGACAACCGAAGGGTCTATCTCCAAAACTACTGAGCCAATGGGACTTCCGTTCATGACAAGAAAATTGACTTCGAAGAAAAGAAAAAAACAATTAGATTCACTCCGATTGGTCTACTCTTTCTAAAATTATTGGCAGACAAATTTGGAAATTGGGAAAAAAGAAGGAATACCTACTCCCCACTTTCGTAAATTTAAAAAATATACAGCACATGTTTGTATGCTGTTTTTGAATCCGATTGAGACGATTTTAGTCCTTTATGAACATAACCAGCTTGATAAGGGTGGAATGAAACCCTTAATTTTTATTTTTTAAAAAGACAAAAAGTCGTTTATGAAGGTGGACCAAAATGAACAATAGCAAGAGTCTATTTCCAAAACTATTTAACAATTGTGACTTCCGCTCATGGGAGAAAAAAGAAGACTTCAAGAAAAAGAAAAAAATATTCAACTAACTCCGATGGGTCCACCCTTTCTAAACCTATAGGCGGTCAAACTTAGAAATTGGGTAAAAAGAAGGAATAATAGTAATAATGAATTTTACCAAATTTTTGTATGCTCTTTTTGATCCAGTTGAGACGATTTCAGTCCCTTATTATTGTAAAAAACTCAATAAGAGTGGTATTAATCTCATAATTGTGATTTTTAAAAAAGGCAGAAAGGTCAATTACAAAAGTACCCCAACACATAGATAACCGAAGGGTCTATCTCCAAAACGAATGAACTAATGGGACTTCTGCTTATGAGAGAAGAAAGAGACATTTGAGTAAAAAAGGAAATAAAAACAGAATTAGATTCACTTGGTTCGGTCCACTATTTTCAAAGTTATAGGCAGTAAAATTTGAAAACTCGGAAAAAAGTAGAAAACTCGAGGTTAAACTAAACAATTTAAAAAAAAAATTAGCAAAAATTTTTTTTATGCTCTTTTTGATCCAGTTGAGACCATTTCAGTCCCTAATTATTATAACAAATTTAATAAGAGTGGTATGAATCCATTAATTGTGATTTTAAAAAAAGACAGACAGTTCAATTAAAAAAGTGCCCAAAAAATGGATAACCGAAGGATCTATCTCCAAAACGAATGAACCAATGGGACTTGCACTTATAGGAGAAAAAAGAGAAATTCGAGGAAAAAAGAAAAAAACACAGTTCGATTCACTTGGTTTGGTCCACTCTTTTCAAAGTTATAGGAGGTCAAATTTGGAAATTGGGAAGAAAAGAGGAATACTCCCCTCTTTGGGAATTTTTTTTGCCCTTTTTGATCCAGTTAAGACGATTTCAGTCCCTTATTATTATAAAAAACCTAATAGGAATGGTATTAATCCCATAATTGTGAGTTAAAAAAAAAGACAGAAAGATAAATTACAAAAGTGCCCAAAAAATTCGGACAACCGAAGGGTCTATCTCCAAAACGCATGAACCAATGAGACTTCCGCTTATAGGAGAAGAAAGAAAAAATCGAGGAAAAAAGGAAAAAAATAGTTTGATTCACTTGGTTCGGCCCACCCTTTTGAAAGTTATACGCGGTCAAATCTGGAAATTGGAAAAAATTAAGGCATACCCCCCTTTGGGAAATTTCAGAAAATTTTGTTGTGCTCTTTTTTTGATCCAGTTTGTCCCTTATTATTTTAACAAGCCTAATAATAATGGTATTAAACCCATAATTTTGATTTTTAAAAAAGGCAGAAAGGAAAAAAATCAGTTCGATTCACTTGGTTCAGTCCATTCTTTTCAAAGTTATAGGTGGCCAAATTTGGAAATTGGGAAAAAAGGAGGAATATTCCCCTCTTTGGGAATTGTTTTTGCTCTCTTTGATCCAGTTAAGACGATTTCATCCCCTTATTATTGTAAAAAACCTAATAAGAATGGTATTAATCCCATAATTACGATTTTTAAAAAAAGACAGAAGCTCAATTAAAAAAGTGTTAAAAAAATGGACAACCGAAGGATCTATCTCCAAAACGAATGAACCAATGGGACTTCTGCTTATTTATGGGCTATAGACGGTAAAATTTGGAAATTGGGAAAAAAAGAGGGGGGATTTTGGGAATTTTCTTGCTTTTTTGATCCAGTTAAGACGATTTCATTCCCTTATTATTGTAAAAACCCTAATAGGAACGGTATTAATCCCATAATTGTGATTTTTAAAAAAAAGACAGAAAGATTAATTACAAAAGTGCCCAAAAAATGGACAACCGAAAGGTCTATCTCCAAAACGAATGAACCAATGGGACTTGCACTTATAGGAGAAAAAAGAGAAATTCGAGGAAAAAAGAAAAAAACACAGTTCGATTCACTTGGTTTGGTCCACTCTTTTCAAAGTTATAGGAGGTCAAATTTGGAAATTGGGAAGAAAAGAGGAATACTCCCCTCTTTGGGAATTTTTTTTGCCCTTTTTGATCCAGTTAAGACGATTTCAGTCCCTTATTATTGCAAAAAACCTAATAGGAATGGTATTAATCCCATAATTGTGATTTTTAAAAAAGACAGAAAGATCAATTACAAAAGTGCTCAAAAAATGGACAACCGAAGGGTCTATTTCCAAAACGAATGAACTAATGAGACTTCCGCTTACAGGAGAAGAAAGAAAAATTCGAGGAAAAAAAGGAAAAAAATAGTTTGATTCACTTGGTTCGGTCCACCCTTTTGAAAGTTATAGGCGGTCAAATTTGGAAATTGGAAAAAATTAAGGCATACCCCCCTTTGGGAAATTTCAGAAAATTTTGTTGTGCTCTTTTTTTGATCCAGTTTGTCCCTTATTATTTTAACAAGCCTAATAATAATGGTATTAAACCCATAATTTTGATTTTTAAAAAAGGCAGAAAGGAAAAAAATCAGTACGATTCACTTGGTTCAGTCCATTCTTTTCAAAGTTATAGGTGGCCAAATTTGGAAATTGGGAAAAAAGGAGGAATATTCCCCTCTTTGGGAATTGTTTTTGCTCTCTTTGATCCAGCTAAGACGATTTCATCCCCTTATTATTGTAAAAAACGTAATAAGAATGGTATTAATCCCATAATTACGATTTTTAAAAAAAGACAGAAAGCTCAATTAAAAAAGTGTTAAAAAAATGGACAACCGAAGGATCTATCTCCAAAACGAATGAACCAATGGGACGTCTGCTTATTTATGGGTTATAGACGGTCAAATTTGGAAATTGGGAAAAAAAGAGGGGGGATTTTGGGAATTTTCTTGCTCTTTTTGATCCAGTTAAGACGAATTCATTCCCTTATTATTGTAAAAACCCTAATAGGAACGGTATTAATCCCATAATTGTGATTTTAAAAAAAAGACAGAAAGATCAATTACAAAAGTGCCCAAAAAATGGACAACCGAAAGGTCTATCTCCAAAACGAATGAACCAATGAGACTTCCGCTTATAGGAGAAGAAAAAAAAATTAGAGAAAAAAAGGAAAAAACACAGTTCCATTCACTTGGTTTGGTCCATTCTTTTCAAAGTTATAGGCGGTCAAATTTGGAAATTGGGAAAAAAGGAGGAATACTTCCCTATTTGGGACTTTTTTTGCTCTTTTTGATCCAGTTAAGACCTAATTATGATGGATTTTAGTCCCTCCAATAGGAGCTGTAATAACCCCACAATTGTGATTTTTATAAAGGCAGAAAGGTCATTTACAAAAGTTCCCAAAAAATGGACAACCGAAGGGTAAAAATTTTTTTTATGCTCTTTTTGATCCAGTTGGGATGATTTCAGTCCGTTATTATTGTAAAAAAACATAATAAGAGTGGTATTAACCCTATAATTGTGATTTTTACAAAAGGCACAAAGGTCAAAAAAGTACTCAAAAAATGGACAACTGAAGGGCTATGGGTGAAGAAAGAGAAATTCGAGGAAAAAAAGGAAAAAAATCAGTTCGATTCACTTGGTTCAGTCCACTCTTTTCAAAGTTACAGGTGGCCAAACTTGGAAATTGGGAAAAAAGGAAGAATACTCCCCTCTTTGGGAATGGTTTTTGCTCTTTTTGATCCAGCTAAGACGATTTCATTTCCTTATTATTGTAAAAAACCTAATAGGAATGGTATTAATCCCATAATTGTGACTTAAAAAGAAGACAGAAAGATCAATTACAAAAGTGCCCAAAAAATGGACAACCGAAGGATCTATCTCCAAAACGAATGAACCAATGGGACTTCTCCTTATGGGAGAAAGAGAAATTTGAGTAAAAAAGGAAAAAAAACAGTTAGATTGGTTCGGTCCACTATTTTCAAAGTTATAGGCGGTCACATTTGAAAATTCGGAAACAAAAAGAAAACTCCACCCTTTGAAAAATTTCAAAAAATTTAGCAAATTTTTGTATGCTCTTTTTGATCCAGATGAGACCATTTTAGTCCCTTATTATTATAACAAACCTAATAAGAGTGGTATGAATCCCATAATTGTGATTTTTAAAAAAGGCAGAAAAGTCAATACAAAAGTGCCCAAAAAATGGATAACCGAAGAGTCTACCTCCTAAACGAATGAACTAATGGGACTTCTGCTTATAGGAAACAAAGAGAAATTGAGTAAAAAAAGAAAAAACATAGTTCCATTCACTTGGTTTGGTCCATTCTTTTCAAAGTTATAGACGGTCAAATTTGGAAATTGGGAAAAAGGTGGAATACTTCCCTATTTGGGATTTTTTTTGCTCTTTTTGATCCAGTTAAGACCTAACTCTGATGGATTTTAGTCCCTCCAATAGGAGTGGTATTAACCCCATAATTGTGATTTTTAAAAAAGGCACAAAGGCCAAAAAAGTACTCAAAAAATGGACAACTGAAGGGCTATGGGTGAAGAAAGAGAAATTCGAGGAAAAAAAGGAAAAAAATCAGTTCGATTCACTTGGTTCAGTCCATTCTTTTTAAAGTTACAGGTGACCAAACTTGGAAATTGAGAAAAAAGGAGGAATACTCCCCTCTTTGGGAATTGTTTTTGTTCTTTTTGATGCAGCTAACACGATTTCATTCCCTTATTATTGTAAAAAACTATTAAGAATGGTATTAATCTCATAATTACGATTTTTAAAAAAAGACAGAAAGTTCAGTTAAAAAAGTTCCCAAAAAATGGACAACCGAAGGATCTATCTCCAAAAAGGAATGAACCAATGGGACTTGCACTTATAGGAGAAAAACAGAAATTCGAGGAAAAAAAGAAAAAAACACAGTTCGATTCCCTTGGCTTAGTCCACTCTTTTCAAAGTTATAGGAGGTCAAATTTGGAAATTGGGAAAAAAAGAGAAATACTCCCCTCTTTTGGGAATTTTTTTTTTGCTCTTTTTGATCCAGTTAAGAGGATTTCAGTTCCTTATTATTTTAAAACACCTAATAGGAATGGTATTAATCCCATAATTGTGATTTTTAAAAAAAGACAGAAAGGTCAATTCCAAAACTGCCCGAAAAATGGACAACCGATGGTCCAAAACGAATGAACCAATTGGACTTGCACTTATGGGAGAAAAAAGAGAAATTTGAGTAAAATATAAAAAAAAAACAGTTCGATTTATTTGGTTCAGTTCGCTCTTTTCAAAGTTATAGGCGGTCAAATTTGGAAGTTGGAAAAATAAGAAGGAATACCCCCCCCCCCCCTTTGATTTCAGAAAATATCCTTATGCTCTTTTTTTGATCAAGTTCAGATGATTTCAGTCTCTTATTATTATAACAAAACCTAATAAGAGTTATTAATCTCATAATTGTGATTTAAAAAAAAAGGCAGAAAGGTCAATTACAAAAGTGCCCAAAAAATAGACAACCGAAGGGTCCATCTCCAAAACCAATGGGACTTCTGCTTATAGGAGAAGAAAGAGAAATTCGAGGAGAAAAGAAAAAACAAACAGCTCGATTCACTTGATTCGGTCCACTCTTTTCGAAGTTATAGGCGGTCAAATTTGGAAATTGCGAAGGATGACTGCCTTTTTCACAAATTTCAAAAAAAAAATCAACAACAGTAGTATTATAATTTACATTTAATTCATCATGTAACGTACAACATCCTGAGTAAGTGTTGAGCCACGAATAGAAATTTTGGAGATTGATGCAAAACAGTAATTAAATCAATAGAAGTAAAAATAGCGGGTGTAGGACAGAAATAACTACTTCACATTTGTGAAAGAGTAAACACACGTAGATAGTTTGTATACAAATGCGAAAGTTATAATAACGGTTCGAAGATTATTCTTTTTAAAAAATATTTATTATGCCCTAAAGGCGGCTTTAATACAACTGAACTATTTTACAGCTTGAACAATACATTTATACGAAGAGTTCCTGTGGGAAATGCAACGTTGTTGTTTATAATAATGAGACTGAAGTCTCAGCAGTTAATTATGGTTAACTTGCATTTACCTTGGATATAACTCGAACCCTTTTTTTGTGCTTCCAAGGCGAAGCGATAGGATTCCTTTTTAAGAATCTAGCTAGTGTGAGTAATACACAGTCGAGCGTTCAATAAGCAACACGATGCATTTTTATTAAGATTCCCTATATTCCAACAGGTTATGGGTCCAGGCACTTGATTGACTTTGCGGCTCTTTCACAAATGTGAAGTCGTTATTTCTGTTCTACACCCGCTATTTTCACTTCTATCGACCTGATTAAAGGACGCAAAACGTATATGATGACAGTAATTAAAAGAAATCTGAATATTGCTCCAAAAGACTCTAATAAAAACAATTATATTTTGAAAATTGTAACAAAAATGTTAAAGTGTATTAGTGATGAGATGTGTAGTAAATTGGCGGATTGGGACATGAAATAAAAAAACTACGAACCCATCGCCCGGAGGGGCCCAATTCTTGTCCCAATCCGCCAATTTACTACACATCTTACTTACTGGGACACAATCTCCATATTGGTTGTATTAGTGATTTTGGTTAGTTCAGAATAAGGTTTTATTTTTATTGTATACATGTTTCATACCAAATTCTGAAATGCATGTTAAAATGTACATTTACCTTTGTATACAGCATGTGACAACACATGTGTAAAAAGTGTACAATTGGAACAATATGGGAAATTCTTTCCCATGTACTTAATTATGTACAACATGTATAAATCTTCAAGTATACAATGTTGTGTACAATATGTATCGTCGCATTACTCATATAAATAGGTAGGTGTGTGAAGGTGTATAATTCGTGCATTTGCTTCAAAAATGTTTTATTGGTGAACCGGTTTCGGTGCAAAGGCCATCATCAGCGCCTAAAAGTTTGTCAAAAGGGGGGAAGTGAAGGGTGAGGAGTCATCGCGCAAAGGCACCCCAAACCGCAGTCAGTTTAAAACTTATGCTAATAAAAACATGTAATTGACAACAACAGACCACACGTAACAGGCACGACAATTTAAAAACTATTCAAATAATCTAAAATACTTTTAAAAACTATTAGGTCCAAGGAGGATTTGTAAGTATTTGTGTTTTTGTGTATTTTTTATTACTAAAAGTCATCTTTTTTCAAAAAGGGTCACACACCAACAAGGAGGTCACTTCTAGGATTATAAAATAGGCAGAAAAACAAATAGTTACAAATCCTCCTTGGACCTGATAGTTTTTAACAGTATTTTAATAGTCTTCAAATTATTGTGCATGTTACTTGCGGTCTTTTGTTGTCAATTACATGTTTTTATTAGCATAAGTTTTAAGCTGACTGCGGTTTGAGGTGCCTTGGCGCGATGACTCCTCACCCTTCACTATCCCTCCTTTGACGAATTTTTGATCGCTGATGATGGCCTTTGCGCCGAAACCTGTCCGCCAATAAAGGAATTTTGAGACCAATTCACGAAGTATACACTTTCCCACATCTACCACATACGATTGCAGGTCTACATATCAATATTACTTCTTTATTTTCCTCATACTACACGTGGACACTTTAAATATACACTCTATTTATTTTTTCATTGTCCATCAACACCAAAATATGAAAAATAAAATTTTCAATAACCGCAAAGGATAGTTCAAAGGCTTTTCATCTCCCATCCCATCGCTTTGCAATTCAAAGTGAATGCGTTACCCAAAAAGCCCCATTATCACGTTAGAAATTAAATTTCACGAATTGAATTTAATTGGAACTTTGTGTTGCGGTGCCCTTTTCGTATAGTTCGAAAATAGTTTTCCCTCATTTGCATTATCAGCGTTGACATTCGCGGAATTCTATTTAGTTGGGTTTTATTTAATTCTCATTTCTCCATAATTAAGAAGTTGTCGAGGGCAAATTGCTTCCGTTAAGCTTGTGCTTGCCACCGCGTAATTCGGTTACATTGCGTGTAATCACAAATAAATTGAGTGTAGTGTATAAGCGGAAGAAGACGTATTCACAATGCTTATGTAACTTCCGCAGAGAATCGTCAAGATCGTTCTAAACGTTACATCTGAGAAAGGATCAAAAGATGTTTCAAAAGCTAGAGAAATATTTCTGTTGAATTTGCTTTGCAGTCACATTCTTCACCCTTTTAACGATACTCTATTGCCGAAGGTATTTTTCCGGTTTTTGGGTTCGAAACTGAGCTTTAGGACACCACAGCAACGATTTTCGTTTTCAAAGGCTCGTCAAATTAATAGTTGATCCTCGGGCAATAGAGCTATATTTCCTTAAGATAACGAGGGCTTCGCTGAGTCCAATCTCCTCTTTATATCGGAAAGATTTAATAGTAATTCTAGCGCGCGTAGTAAAGATCTAGGTAACAAAACATATTATCGATTCCTGTTCAAATATAATTGAAATGGATTCGGGCGAATTTCATTTTGGGCACGTTTTCCCAAATAACATGTTTTGTGATATATTGAATAAGCTTGCTTAGTAACAACGTGCCCCAAACAGCTGGTATCTTCTCTCTAGTTTTAGGTAATTGAATATGACCCAAGTACAAATTAGTGTGGCAAAGACAAATTACTTTTAAAGTTGGGGCGCATTATTGGAATACATATCAAATCCGTCGTCGTATCCAAATTGAGTTACAAAACTGGACAAAATCGAGCCGGGGTTAGAAAACAAAAAAAGCTCGATGATAAATGGCATCCTGGTAAAATCGAATAAATTTATTGGATCCAGGAGACAGTTCATTAATAACTATTTGCATATCAGCACATTTAAAAAGAGGGATAGATGAACTGATTCCTTAAATCCTCACTTTTTAGAGGGCCGCGACGGAAAAATATGTCAAACCGTGATGTATGACGTTCTTTAGAGGCTCTAGAATTCAAATTTCAATTTAATATTTACTTTCCGTTACAAGGCTGTAATTCATCATGGTACATTGACGGGCTTACACCGACATTTCACATCTCATTACAAACAGGTTGAACATATTGAGAGGAAATGCCTGTAGTAACATTAAAACTGGCACAAGTTTATTTTGAATGATCATACTAATGGGGAGTAACGCTAGAAAAAGTTCCGCTGTTTATGAGGAATTTCCTTTACAAACGACTCTTCATTATGAATAACTAATTGAATATACAGGGTGTTCGATATATCATTGCTATCTCAGAAACGGTAACAGTTACGAGGTCGCTTAAGTTAGAAAGAAGTTGGTAATTATTTTTCTCTCATGGTATTCTCTCTTTTCTGTTTTGTAATTTTTAATTTTTTTTTGTTTATATCATACAATTCTTTTTTTTAAGCTTTAAATTTCTTGTGTTATGTTCTTTTAATCCGTTAAGTCTAGCTGCTTTTTTTTTCGCTCAAATTTAACCTTTTTGCATAATTCCAATTTTACTTTTATCTGGGACGTGTGTTCATTTTTATAATTTATTATCATATTTTTTGAGTTTCTATGTTACAGGTTTATGAAATTAAAAAGAAAATGTGTTGCACATTAATTTATAATATACGTCACTCCTTTTTTCGTTGAAAATCCAAATTAAATAATTATCTTTAATATTTCAAGTTAGTTGTTCATGTTGTTTTCACCATTTTGGTATTTTCTTGTTTTCTTCTTTTTCATTTTAGTGCATTTCATTGCTTTCTTTTTCTCTCATATTTTTTTGTGTCCTGTTGTTTATTGTCCTTCGTAGATCTACGCCTGTTCCTTCTTAATTGATATTCTTATTATATGAGACGCAATGATTCAAAAAAAAAAATTTACGGTTATGTTTAAGGAAGAAAGAAGGGTATTTCTAAACATTTAGAAGAAAAAGTTTTGTATGGCGCTTTTTTATACTAATTAAAAAAAATTGTTATAATGATGGATTTTCTAGATAAAAACGACCATGAATTCATTCAAATAATATACTGAACTTTCAAAAATGACGAGCTCTTTCAAAATATGGAATAAACATTCCAGGTCTGTATTTAAAAAAAAATTATTTGCTAACGATAACTTAGTTAAAGATTTCACACCAAAGTTGATTTCCTAACAAATATAAAGTATATGGGGCTGGAAGATATTATTGTTTTTCGAAGGACCATATAGAAAATTCCATGATTAATTCAAAATAGTATATAAGACTGTGAAGGACTTCACGGACGGTCAAAATACAATTTAAGGTGCTTTACGGGCTTTGAAGCAGTGGATGTATAGCTGCGGCAGACATTATCAAAGGCGATGACGCAATAAGCGAAGTGATCTCCCGTGCCACCTGACGTTGACTGATTCGATTTTGGTGAGCTCCGTTGTATTGATTCCTCGCCGTCGCGCTGCAGTGGAGGTACTGGGGTGGGAGTAGTGGTGGTGCATGGTTTCGGCGCACTAAAAGTATGGCGCTTTCAGTCTGCATTTAGAAACGTAATTTCCTGCTTCCTGTTGAAATTGTTTTCGAGTTTAAAGATCTCAATGGCCTCTCTCTCGTTAGTCTCGGATAGAAACGCTGCGATTGGTATAAGATATCCACCTCGTTGAGGGTGTCGTGACCTTCGATGAGAGCGTGCTCTGCTACTGCTGAATTTTGTGTTTGTCTCAGCCTGCAACTCCTCTTGTGTTCCGTAATACTCGTCTTGACACTGCGTTTCGTTACATGGAACTTGGTAAAATCTGGGTGCCGATAGAGGACCTCTGCGGTCTTTGGCCGATCCCAAGCTCTCTTGTATTGTACGAGTGGGTTTAAAGACAGTTTTAACATTGTGCTCTCCTACGAAATCGGGAAACACCTTACAAAACTGCTGCAACCTAAAATAGGAAATACTGACAGCTTTATAAAAGACTCCACTCATTTCGTCGAAAAACTGCATTCTTTGACTCTTTCTCCAGGAGAAATTGTCGTTAGCTTCGATGTTGTTCCGCTCTTCATGATGGTAACCACTAAGGAAGCCATGAAACATATTAACCAGGAATTTCCACAAGGTATTGCCAAGTTGTTCCAACACTGCCTAACAACTGCATATTTTCAATGGAACTAAGATTTTGAGTACTTCTTCGTTGGTTATTCGGTCTATCCAGGATACGCGCCGAATACGTTGATCGTCATCTCGAATGCGTTGATCCGACGCTCCAGTGCTTCATTAAATGTTCAGCTTTCACATCCAAATAGAAGGACCGAGAAGATATAGCAGGGTAGCATTCGCACACGCAGCTGCACACTCAGGTCACGGCAAGCGAAGAAGCTCCTCATTGATGCAAATGAGCGTCTGATCTGTTCGATCCTTGCAAAAATTTCGATTTTAGGGTCATTGGTTTCGTTGACGAGAGCGCCAAGTTATTTTAGAGCCGAGACTTGTTGTACAACCGCGTTGTTAATTCTGAGGGTTGCTAGTTTTGGTGTCTTGGAGAATATAACAATCTTGGTCACGTTCATTTGTAGTCCGTGCTGCATGATATGTTCGACAATACGGTTTATCATGCCCTGGAGATGCGGCAGGCTGTTAGCAAGCTCCACCGTATCATCAGCAAAGCGTATGTGGTTAACGCAAATGCCAATGATCTTGATTCCCTCTCTCACATCCTCCAATGCCTCACGAAAAATCGCTTCGGAATATATATTGAAAAGAAAGGGCGACAGAACACAACCCTGTCTCACTCCCCTCAAAATCTCTACCTCTTCAGATATTTCACCCTCTATTCTGACTTCCGCCGTCTGATTCCAATATAGTTGGGTGATAATGCGCAGGTCTTCCTCGTCAATACCAATGGATTTGAGAATCTCAGCAAATCTCTGGTGCGATACGCAGTCGAATGCCTTACGGTAGTCAATAAAACATGAGTGTATTTCTATATTTATGTCCCTGCACCGCTGGGTCAGAACGTTGAGTGTAAAGAGAGCCTCGCGTGTACCCATTCCGTTCCAAAATCCGAACTGCGTGCTACCAATCTGTCCCTCGCATCTGGCATATACCGGGTGTCCAGCAGAACCCTGGACATAGGAGATTATGGGGGATTATTCCCACATGGGAAATCGGTTTTTATTTTTTTACGCCTGTACGGTTGATTTGATTGAAAAACTTTTAAGAGTAAAGTTGTAGAGTTTATGGTCAGCTATCATTCTGTAATTTTTTCAATACCACAGTTTTGGCTGTTTTTTGGAAAAAACGCATGTGCAGTGTCGCCAACATAATAATTTCTTATGTCAGAGTCAGAGCCGATTTTCCTTTCTTATTTATTTTGAGGGACTATCATGTAGTAATTGACGTGATTATGCAGCGAAAATTAACCGAAAACCTGACGATAATGTTCTTAAATCATACGGTAAGTAAAAGTTACGTATATTATTATCATAATTAGTAAAAGGAAAATCATTCCAATTTGTGTATGGCTGGTGGTCTAATTCATTTTAGATTATCAACTGATCGACGATATGTCTCTTGTCTTTGTCATTGGTAAAGCTAAAAGCTAGGTTAATGTTAAGAATTGTTAAGGACGGCGAGTTGGTGGATACATTTGTTGAGCAAACCAAGAACCAAGCTTGAAATGTGATTGTACTCTACAAATGAGTTATCGTGGAATTGGCAAAAAGAAAATACGGATTGGCGGCTCTTAGAACCATTTAATTACATACTACAAAGAAAGTGAATAACCACCCGAGTATTTAACATCAAACACAGAGGTAAACAAGAACAATAAACAAATAAATAAAATACAAGACTAGATGTGGCACATCAGAGAAATTGTTCAAAATGACCACCTTCTCCAGAGGTACAATATGCAAGCCTCTGTTCAAAATTGCGACATGTATTGTCCAACATCACCACCGTGACTTGCCCACAAATTTCTTGAATGGCAAGTTCCAACTCTTGAACATTTGCATATTGTTTATTTCTCTGGTAGAGACGATCTTGAATGAATCCCCAAACAAAAAAATCACAGGGATTGAAATCCGGAGAGCGAGGTGGCCAATTAATTGCTCCAAACCTTCCGATCCACCTATCACCAAATGTTTCGTTTAAAAAACGTCTATTTTGCAATGCAGTGTGACACGACGCCCCATCTTGCATGTAAAAAACCCGTTCTAATGGCTGGATGGCTTCTAAAGCAGGCAAAATGTCATTGCGAAGCAAATTGCCATATTCGTTGGCGTTCAAACTGCCATGAATGAAAAATGGACCTATAACATGGCGCCCCAAAATGCCGATCCACACGTTTATAGTTGCTCGACGTTAGTCCAGAGTGTCATGCACTATATGTGGGTTTTGGAGTACCCAAATCCGATCATTTTGTTGATTTGAAGAGCCAGTCAATCCAAATGAGCATTCATCCGTGAAACAAATGTTTCTAACAAATATTGGGGCTGCAATAATTTTTTCGGTCAGGATTTCACAAAACTCCATTCGGGGGAAAAGGTCGGTCGGTAAGAGTTTTTGATGGTTCTCTTTTTAAAACCTTCTTTTTGCAGATAATTATGGATGATCGATCTACTAACTCCAGTTTCTTGGCCAATCTGTCGAACACTCTTGGAAGGATCATCGTTTACTGTAGCAAGAACAACAAGTTTTGCCACATTTTCATCCTCTGGAGCCGCACCAGCTTGAAGTCGTCGTTTTCGCTCACAGGAACATATCGGGTTAATACTCCCAGTTTCCTCAAAACGAGCAACCACCGCCTGAAATGAACTGCTTGCTGGTATTGATCGTCAAGGAAACAATGTAGCAATGTTGTCTCGAATTTGAGCAAGGGAATCACCAGCCCAGTATTGTTTAAAAACAAGTTTTCTCTCCTCAAAATTCATAACTAATTAAACATTTAAATAAGAAATAATAAAAAAAAATTACACTGTATCAACAAAATGGTTCCTAATTTCGATGTTCAATTGTTTTTTGCTGTCAAAGTGAACAAATGAAAATCGAACCTTTAATATCAATAAATACAAGCTTTCTGTATACATTACATTTATATTTCGGGGAAATTGTGTGTGAAAAAGTCGATGTTTCAAGTACCAAAATAAGTATATTTCCATAATCAATCTATACATAAATTTCTTAACGGAAGAAATTAACAAGTTGACATGAAAAAGAAATGTAACATAAATTTAGGTAATAACACAGATAACAACAATTATTCCTATAAAAACACTATCACCTTTATTAAGATTTGTTGTCACTGAAAAGAGTTTTTTTCACAGGTATTATAGTCTCCAGAGACATAGATAAAACATGAAAGAAACTGGTCTTAGCAGATCAAACATCCAACGCTATCTGCTTACTGGTCTTGCTTGTTTGCTATAAACATTTGTTCCACCAATGAGTGTTAATTTGGATTAATGGGTCCCTCAAATCAACAAAATGAATGAGTTTGGACTCTAAAATCCACATACAGTGCAGGACAACCGAGGCCAACGTCGAGAAGTTGTTAATGTGTCGATTGACATTTTGGGGCGCACTGTATTTGGTTTTCCAATGAGATTTTGTCTGTCATATAAGAATCCAGCACTTAGCAAGGGTTTTTTTACATGCAGGATAGGGCCTCGCGTCACACAGCACTGCAAAATAGACACTTTTGAAGTAAAACATTTGGAGATAGATGAATTCACCTCAATAACAACAACAACGAATACCCTTAATTGGTGACTAGAGACAAATTGTCATGTCATCGTGGTTGTCGTATTGCTAAACTAAAATGAATTAGACAACCAGCCATACACAAATTGGAATGATTTTCCTTTTACTAATTATGATAATTATAAACGTAACTTTTACTTACCGTATGATTTAAGAACATTATCGTCAGGTTTTCGGTTAATTTTCACTGCATAATCACGCTAATTACTACATGATAGTCCCTCAAAATAAATAAGAAAGGAAAATCGGCTCTGACTCTGACATAAGAAATTATTATGTTGGCGACACTGCACATGTATGGTGGGGGTGAGGCGCCAAATTAAAATTTTTGCACTTTTCGAGGCGTTTTTCCAAAAAACAGCCAAAACTGTGGTATTGAAAAAACTACAGGATGATAGCTGACCATAAGCTCTACAACTTTACTCTTAAAAGTTTTTCAATCAAATCAAACGTATAGGCGCAAAAAAATAAAAACCGATTTCCCATGTTAATCTCCTATGTCCAGGGTTCTGCTGGACACCCGGTATACGTGTGTGGATGATACCTTGAAGACATGGGACATCAAGCTAATCATGCGATAGTCATCGCGCTGGGAAGCATTCGGTTTTTTGGGTATGATGATGAACATCGATTTAAGCCATTCCACTGGTATTCCTCCAGTCTGATATATAGTTTTAAAAAGAGAGGAGAAGAGGGCCAGGCTCTCCCCATCTACATCCTCAATGCGTTTGAGCGTTTCTGCGTGCACCTGGTCAGGTCCCACGGCCTTGTCGCTTTTTGAGGCCTGATAGCGTGATATTACTTCCTCTTTCGTGATTCCAGGGCTAGACTCATTAATAGAGTCATCTTTAGGAGGTTTTTTGGGTCGAACATCGTTAAAGAGAGATTCCTCTCATCGTTTTCTCTTTTCCACAGCGTCCACCAAACTACAAAATGGAAGCGAGTTCTGCGACATACTTCAAGTGCGCAGAAACCCCGCGCCATCACTACCACCACCCCAGTCCCTCCACTGGAGCGCGACGACGGGGAATAAATACCACAGTCGAATCAGGCAACGTCGGGAAGCACAGGAGATCACTTCGCCCATTACCTCATCGCCTTTGATAATGTCTGCCGCAGCTGTAGACGAAACATCAGGAAGAAATTCTATTAGACCAAGGCTTCAAACCCGGAAAACATTTTAGACAGTATTTTGACTGGCCGTGAAAGCCTTCACAACACAGTAAATATCTGATTAAGCACTTAAAAACATTTTCAACACACACCTTACGTCAAAGTCTTTTTAGATTAATTATCCCAAGTTTTGATCAGTCCAAGACAGAGAATGCGACAACAATAACACTCTAATGGGACACAAATCACGATAATTAACTGCTCAACACGATGCACATATACAGCAAATTTTTTCCCTTTCATTCCGATGAACGAACGCATTTATGCAGACATCCGCCAGTCATATCGAGCAATCCATACCAATAATTCGTCGCTGTACAGGGTGGCCTAATTCGGGTGTTTAAAATGGGAAACTCCTAAGCTAATAGGAATATTAAAAATCAAAAAGTCGATGCCGGGGTATTTTTTCGAACTGAATTCATTGCCGCAAACAGAAATCTGTTGTCGTCTTGCGTTTTCTTGCAATTGATGAAAGATCAATTTTCGCCATTTTCGAAAATACCTTGTAATTTTTTTATTAGTCTAGCTTGGTAAAAATGGTTTTTACATTATTAAGGCACATTTTTGAATATATTCCAATGGTGATTTTTGAATTTTTATAAACCCATTGTTTTTTGAGTTATAACATAAACTTCTATTTTTTTAAATATAACCTATAACTTTTTTCTACTTTGGTATAAAGAGATTTTTTTTCTCTTTAAAATGACGTATAACATGTTAGGTTTTACATTGAATTTATATAGTTTTTTTAAGAAAAACTCTTTTTCGGAATAGTTGACCATGACGCGTGACGCATTAGACGCATGACGCGTTACCTCTTGTGTGAGTTAGTGAGATATTCTAATATGACGTACAAAAACAGTGTGTTCCCCGACTCTCAGCGTCCGCTGACTAAACTTCTAAATTGCTGTCGTCGGCCGAACTTACCCAATAATTACACTTCTAACATGTTTTTTAAAACTTTGAATATCCCTGGTCTAACGACTACAACAGAAAGTTTTATTGTTCTCTTATTATTTTTAAGATATTGGCATCATATAATCATAATTTTAGTTCAAAAATATTTTCAAGTTAGCAGCAAATTTAAAGACGCAAAAACATAACTATTTGAAATTCAAAACTAAACGTCACAACAATAACAAGTTCAATTACTAGTTTTAACAACTAGATATATTTTTTAATTTAAATAAAATGTGACACAGAAACGACAACTATTTTAAATTATGTAACAAACAATAAACTACAAAAGATCTTCGTTGTTATCAATATATTGAAGGGCATTTTGTATATGCAGATTTGAAATTGAATTTAAACAATTTAAAAAATTGTTTTGTGACTGGTCCATGATGTAAGGTCCATGGTGTAAGCCTATACAAATTATCTTTTAAGTGACCCCAAAAGAAAAAATCTAGAAGTGTCAAATCTGGCGATCGCGGCGACCACTTGATGGGCCCTTTATTTCCTATCCATTTGTTGTCAAAGTTTTCCGTCAAAAAAATTGCAATAACCCGTTAGTTGTGGGCGGGTGCGCCATCTTGTTGTAGAAAACAGGAATTTCTATCATTTAATGGAATCTCGTCCGTAAAAGCATCAATAACGTGTGTCAATAATGACTCTATACAAGGCTCAAGTAGGTTTGTATCATATATTCTATATGCGAGTTTTACGACACCATATTAGTCTCTTTCCATGATCTTCGGGAAGGAGATGCTGTTTTCTCAATTTGTAGGGCTTAAATTTATTTTTCTTTAAAATGCCTAATGCCCTAGATCTTGAAACTCCATACTCTGATTCAATTTGCCGACGGGACATTGAAGGACTTGCAACTACAGCCCCTACTGCTGTTATGGTTGCTGCTTCTTCATCCACGACATTATAGATTCTTCGTCTTGACTTGGAAAAAGACCCAAAGCTCTTTAAGTTATCCTTCAATATTTTGAATGTAGTTTTATGAAGCTGCCTCCTCTCAGGAAAACGATTCCGGTAAGACTCAAATGCAGCGTCTGCTTTATAATTATTTTGAATACAACACTCTAACATGTATTTTCAAAAGATTGAAATTAATTTTTTTCGTTACGTCCTTATAAGGGTAAAACTTAATGAACGTTATTGAATTGTCTACGCTACGAGATCATTGAATTTCTCAAACCGCGGAATATCGGCAGTGACAAGTGACAGCTGCACAACAAGATGACCGCGACATCGGCATCGGAGCGTCATCGCGTCATGGCCTACTACTTCAAAAAGAAATTTTTATCAAAAAACTATATAAGTTCAAAGCAAAACCTAACATATTATACGTCGTTTTAAAGAGAAAAAAATTCTCTTTCTAACAAAGAAGTTATAGGTTGTATTTAAAAAAATTGAAGTTTATGTTATAACTCAAAAAACAATAAGTTTATAAAAATGTAAAATTCATCATTAGAATCTATTCAAAAAAAGTACCTTAATAATGTAGTGTTAGAAAAAGTAATAGGCATATACTTTGTTGTCTATTATATTTTAAGGTAACTCGCGTAAAACTAGTACAAGTGAGTGTTGCACAATAAAATAAGTATAAAGGTCTACGGAAGTGTAAAAGACATCTACTCTAAACGCGGTTCTGCTTTGGACTAACATTCTTCTCAACCAGGCTTCTTGGGTCGGGGCTTCCGGTGGTCATCCTTTTATGGTCCTCAGGCCCTTGGCGGTAAAACAAAAATATATCGTGCCCCAGGTAGAGACAAGCTTTATGACACTGTTACTTCTTATTACTACTCTTAATGACATTCTTATACTAGCATATAATTAACACTTAATCGAAGCACTATAACCTTATTCTAACACCCTTCCTCTTCGATTAATACAATGTATAGTTTATGCATATAGGCCACTCATTTTAACAAAATAATTTAATTTAATTCTGTTCAACGGCTTCGTGAGCATATCTGCCACCATATGTTCTGTAGGGCAGTACTCAAACTTCATCATCTCTTTATCATGCAGGTCTTTTATAAAATGGAATTTGGTGTCAATATGCTTCGTGCGGTTGCTAGACCTTTTATTAGTGATCAACTTAAGGCAGCTTTGATTGTCTTCATATATGGTTGCTGCTTTTAGTTGTGTCCCTAAAAAATCTTCTATTAGGCGACAGATCCAAATTGCTTCTTGACATGCTTCTGCTAGTGCAATATATTCAGCCTCTGTAGAGGATAAGGCCACACACGTTTGCTTGCGACATGCCCAGCTTATTGTTGCGTTCAAAAACTGAAACACATATCCACTAATTAGATTTACGATTTTCTCTATTTTCTGCCCAATCCGCATCTGCATAACCAATTAGATGGTCTTCCTTTCTTGTATTGCCAAGGGTCAGCTCATAATTTTTAGTGCCCTTTAGATAACGGACAATTCTCTTTAGCTCCTTCCAATCTGCCACTAAAGGTTGTTTATTGAACTGACTCATAATTGTCACACTAGCCGCTATATCGGGCCTTGTGTTTACTGCTAGGTACAATAATGCTCCAATGAGTTGTTGGTACCGCTGACCATCTTCCATTGGTGTCTCATCTTTTCTATTTTTGATGTAGCCTGTATCCAGTTGCGTATGGGAAATTTTTGCTTCTTCCATATTAAATTTCTTGAGAATGTAATCAACATATCTTGATTGGTTTATGCAGTAAAAACCTTCTTGATTTCTTCTTACTTCAATTCCGAGGTATTTCTGTAGAATTCCTAAATCAGTTAAATGGAATTCTTTTCCTAACAATTCAGCTGTATTCTCAATTTGTTGTGCTTTATCTGAAGCAATTAAGAAGTCATCTACATGAACTATCAGGTAAATAACGCCCCCTTCAAAATCCTTTTTATAGAAGCATGGGTCTGCGTCACTTTCTATAAAACTGAATTTTATTAGAGTGTTGTGCAGTTTATTATGCCAAATTTTTGCAGCTTGCTTTAGTCCGTACAATCCCTTCTTCAATTTGCACACCATAGGCGTCCCTTCCTGATTTTCTGAATCGTATCCATCCGGCTGCATCATGTATATAGTTTCTTGCAGTTCTCCATTAAGGAAAGCAGTCTTTGCATCGAAATGTTTTACTGTGAAATTTTTGTATCCGGCTATAGCCAATAGTAATTTAAAGGTTGTATGCTTTACGACTGGTGCAAAAACTTCATCGTAATCAGTTCCATATTTCTGTGAGAAGCCTCGAGCCACAAGTCTCGCCTTGTAGCGATCTACTCCACCATCGATGCTCCTTTTTGTCTTGAACACCCATTTGCAAGAAACAATATTTTGATTCTCCGGTTTTTTGCACGATATCCCACGTATTGTTTTCTTGCAGTGAGTTGATCTCTTCATCCATTGCCCTTTGCCACGCCGCTGCGTTCGGTCCTGATAATGCCTCATCTCGACTTTTAGGGTCTTCTTGGGCTAACTTTATTGTGGCCATATAACGATCGGGTGGAACACCACGAATTTCTCGGGCCGATCTTCTTAAAACGGTAGTTGCTGATACATCTTCTGAATATTCCTCCGGAGCGTCATTTTCTTTAGTAATGGGGTCTTTTGTTGATTCGTCGGATAAATCTAAATTATAGACATTTTCGGTAATGTCGTCTGGATCTCCTTTTACTACCAAATCACTTTCATTTTTGCCCAGAAATATCACACCTCTGCTGATAATCAGTTTATTGTTTTTTTGATCAAAGGATCGAAATGCCTTAGATTCCTCACTGTAACCAATAAATGATACCTTTTTTGCCTTTTCGTCAAGCTTCCTTCTTTGCTCTTTGGGAATTTGTACATATGCTTCACATCCAAAAATATGCAAATTACGTACATCAGGTTTTTTCTTAATCCACAGTTCATATGGTGTCTTTCCTGTGGTTTTAGTAGGCAAGCGATTCTGTAAGAAGTTTGCTGTATTGACGGCTTCAGCCCAAAATACTTTATCAAGTTTTGCATCTAAAAGCATGCATTTTGCCATCTCAATTAATGATCTGTTCTTTCTTTCTGCAGCTCCATTTTGCTGAGGAGAATATGCTGCTGTATATTGAATCCGAATGCCTTGCCCCTTTAGGTAGTTTTGAAGCTCCTTATTTACATATTCTTTTCCTCTATCAGACCTAATGCATTTTGGAGTTTTCTTGAATTGAGTTTTAGCCATTTCAACAAAATGCTTTATGTATTTTGTTGCCTCGTCTTTTGTTTTCAAAAAATATACTGCCGTATATCGTGAGTAATCGTCGATTACGGTCATTAAATATTTTGTACGACTATGCGTCATTGTTTGCATTGGTCCGCAAACATCTGTGTGCAAAAGATCCAAAATTGCATCACTTTTATTGTATGACTCTTTTGGGAAAGGCTGGCGAGTCATTTTTGACTTTATGCAGCATTCGCACTCTGCTCGAACTGCGCAATCTTTAATATTAATACCTGTTGCTAAGTTCCTTTTGGTCAAATCTCTTATTGCAGTTATGTCTCGATGCCCAAATCGCCGATGCCAGGTATCTTGGCAATTTGTGTTGTGTTTGAGGTTTATTGCTGCACAGACCTTTTCGTTGGTTACCTGGAGTCTATAAAGTTCTTCGCCAAGAGATCCAACTTTGGCGACAGCATGGGTTTTTTCTTCCATCTGTATTTTACACTGTTCCCATGAAAACTAACTTCATAGCCTGCTTTTGTCAACCTTTTTACGGATATTAGGTTTGACCCAAACGACGGAACGTATAGAACATCCTCAAGTACCAGCTCACTTTCTTTGCCGCCGATGACACATTTTATGGTCCCTGAGCCTCTTCCTTGAACTTCACTTCTTTTATTGGCGTCCGTTAATTGTACGTAGCCTCTGGCGGTGTGGTCGAGTTTTGCGAAAAATTCCTTTGAATTCGTCATGTGGCTTGTAGCTCCTGAGTCTATAAACCAGATGTGCTTATCATCCTTAATAGCACTAAGACATGTATACTTTTCAGGTTTCTGTATGATTTTTTCTTTTATGTTATCCACCACCATGAAGAGATTGTCCCTTGATATATTTTCCATATCTGTAGCTTTATTTGCCTTTTCCTGTCTAGTTTTCCAAGATTTATATTTTCGGCAATCCCTTTTTAAATGTCCTTTCTTTTTATAGAAGAAACAGTCCCCATTTTGTGCACTCTCCTTAGTTTTGCTGAGTGTACTTTTCAGTGCTGACTCACAGTTCTGGGGTTCTTCCCTTATAATCTTATTTCCTTGGCGCCTTTTATACTCATCAATTAACTTACTTTTGATGAACTGAGTTGTTATATCAGTTTCGGGCCTGCTCTCTAGTGCTGTAACAAGAGTATCGTAAGATTCTGGAAGGCTACCCAGAAGAAGTGCTGCTGTTAAACTGCGCGGCAAATCTTGTCCAAGAGCTGAGAGCTGATTGATATGGTATGAACTTGAAATGTGATTTTCCATATCGCCATCCTCTGTTAAGGTTGTTCGGCATATTCTTTTCAACAATAAAACCTTACTCGTCAACGTCGACTTTTGGTGATATTCCTTTAGTTAGTTCCAGGCCTCTTTCGCTGTTTTCGCCTTCCTTATATGGAGTAATTGGTCATCTTCTACTAGTAAACCAATTCTGGCACGCGCTTTATCGTTATGCTTCTTCCCGGGGCTAACTTACTAGTTTCCGTTTCAGCGGGTTGGTCCTCAGTTATTACATCCCACAAGTTTTCATCTATTAGCATTAGCTCCATCTTGTAACTCCATATAGAGTAGTTTTCTCCGTTAAGCTTTCCAATGGCATACCTTAGTGAGCCCTCTGCCATTGTTGTATCAATGTTTTTTACACTTTACACTTACTGTTTTTATTCCCACTTTATAAACTGTCTATCTCACTAGCAATGTTTACTCTGGGCGCATAACCTGTTAGAAAAAGTAATAGGCATATACTTTGTTGTCTATTATATTTTAAGGTAACTCGCGTAAAACTAGTACAAGTGAGTGTTGCACAATAAAATAAGTATAAAGGTCTACGGAAGTGTAAAAGACATCTACTCTAAACGCGGTTCTGCTTTGGACTAACATTCTTCTCAACCAGGCTTCTTGGGTCGGGGCTTCCGGTGGTCATCCTTTTATGGTCCTCAGGCCCTTGGCTGTAAAACAAAAATATATCGTGCCCCAGGTAGAGATAAGCTTTATGACACTGTTACTTCTTATTACTACTCTTAATGACATTCTTATACTAGCATATAATTAACACTTAATCGAAGCACTATAACCTTATTCTAACATGTAGAAACCATTTTTACCAAACTAGACTAATAAAAAAATTACAAACTATTTTTGAAAATGGCGAAAATCCAACTTTCATCAATTGTAAGAAAACAAAAGACGATAGCAGATTTCTGTTTACGGCAATGAATTCAACTCGAAAAAATACCCCGGCATCGACTTTTTGATTTTCAATATTCCTGTTAGTTAAGGAGTTTCCCATTTCAAACACCCAAATTAAGCCTCCCTGTACAGCCAATGGGGAATTAAGCAACATTTGTTATCTAGGGTAATAATTCTGGAGTCTCAGCTACTTTTAGATTTTAATACATTTATGATGAATACATTTAGCACGATTTATTGCCATTTTGCCGGCAATGAAGCAGAGGGCTTTTTAGTGTTTAAAATCGTTTTAAATTATGTGCTTCTTTTGTTGGCTTTCCCCAACTCACTGATAATTGCCACATTATCAGCCCCGAACTGTAATCTTAAACGTAACTCGACAAAAGGCAACTTTTCCTAATTTTGTAACTCATACCGTTTCGGAGATAGCAATGGCAAAGTAAACACCTTGTGTAGGTAACTAGTTTCTTATATTAAAAAGATAAAACGACGTTGGGAGGGTAACGTTCTTCTCGCTAAAAATAACTTTAAACAAAAAAAAACGACTTATTATTTTTGAACATACTTTTCCTTATTTTAGTCTGAGCAAACTTTTCGCGTAAACTGTGTAAAAAGTTTCCAATAAGGACATCAAACTTTTATATCCATAACAACTTTTAATTTTCGATTACTCGGGTTTAAGGAGTTTTACCATCCCACCGAGGCAAAGTGACAATTTGAAAAATTACGTGCTTGGATCAAAAAATAACTGATCATTCATTACGCACATAAAATTTGCATATTGGGTGGAAACGAGCAATTAGTTCAGGTTAGGCACCAACTTCTAGACAGTAAATATCCGAGAATCCACCCACCTACACGTGTCCTATTTTCAGTAGACGTGGCTTATCACAAAGCAAAATGACTATTTGCCTCTAAGTCGTAAACTGTAACTTGGCCACGTATTTAGTTAAATCAAGTCGAAAACAATGGTCTTAGTTTGTTTTTCAACTAAGTTTCGGTCCCGGGTTTATCCAAGAGCCTAAGTACGTCGGAAGCACCTCGATTTCGCCTTTCATTTAAATATGTAGTAGCCCCACAGTTTCGTAAATTCGCCGGTTTTTGGTTGAGAAGGGTTTGACGTTTAAAAAACTTGACGGCTTAAAAATCGATGGCAAAGTTGGGATTTGCAATTAGTGGTAGTATAACAACAGGAGGTCCGTCCCCTTTTCGCAATAAATTAGCTTAAAAGGCGAAACGTATTCGTTCCGTATATTTGGCATGTTAATTGCTGAAATAAACTGCATTAAAGTCAAATTTGCAAGAGCAAACAATGATAAACCAATGAACAAGGAACGTTTTCACGATATTTAGTCAATACTCTATCGATACGCCAGATTAATTGGTACCTATCCGTGTGTTAAGTTGGCTTTAAGGTGGTTTCATCAGATCGATATCTCTAAATTAAACGGTTTTATTCATGAGCGGATATCTCTCGGTTGTGGTTCTTTATTACCACGAAGACAATGGTAAATGTGAAAAGATTTTTACTTAAAAATTTCATCAGATGAGACGTGAACACATTGTGAATCCTCTCGGGGGTTTCTGTGTTTCGACGATATTTAGGTCATTCCATTGTTCATACTCCTACATTTCATTATACAAAATGCTAAAATTGGGTCTCCGCGGAGCAATTTTAGATATTGTAATTAAGTTTTATGGGAATTATCTGCATTACGAGGTATTAACTTTCATCCATTCTTACGAGGTTATTACTCTATCATTGCCGTGATGGTTTAACGAGGGCCGGAGCCAAAAATATGCTTTTGCACTTTGGGTTTAGTGGCAATTTCCTCCAAAACAGACACTTTTTTAAGCCTTCTGACTTGATTTGAAAGCAGTGTTTATTTTTTCTCACCTCCACGTATTCGGAAAAAGTTTAAATTACATTTACGTGAGAATATTAGTTCTGCTAAAGTGGAGGTGGAAACTAATGAATGGAATTTGCTAACAAAAGGGAGTTATTGTTGTTAATTTTCTTGGACTTTTGAAGTAATATTTTTGCGCTCCTCCAAATTATTTGCTCAACGTTTTTATATAAATTTTAATTACAATTTTTAGTCATAGCTTTCAAGACTGTGTTATTTGCAGATGTGATCCTTTTGAAAATAATGAGACATTCTGAATTGATATGGTGTGGCTCAAAACTTGAGTAATCACTTTATTCTATTTTATTTTTTTGTATTTCTTCATCTTCATTATATTTGATTATTCTCGGTTTACCTTGTGACAATTGTCTCACCCAGGTCTCGTGTATGCAAGAAGTTACATTATCTTCCAAAGTGGCGTCCAATATCAGATCCAAATATTCTTGCATTAGTTAGAACTTTTTTCTTCTTTTCATTCTTGTTGCTCCCATCATCAGACACATTACATTGAGAAAAATAGGTGTTTTTTTTTTCATCACCCTGTACCACCTTTAAGTTGTCTTATTTGAGTAGTTTAGCCTTGAGGCACTGTTATGCTATGCTTTAGTGGAGTTTCCATTTCAAACTGGCAGTGTGACTGCTTTACATTGACTAGGAATCTTTGCCTAATTCTAAGACATTGGGTTAACTAAAATATTTTATTTTTTATAATTTTTAGTAGTTTGAGTGCTCTTTCACTTTGCATAAAAAGCTTTTTTATGTACAAAGCTTCTCTACTTCCTGATCATCTGATTACTATTATTGTGTTTTTTTTTTAATTTACTGGCCGCCCGCCTTCCCATAAGGGCATATTGTGAATCTCTCAAAATTCTAACACACTAAATTATTTTTTTTTAATAATTTTATGTAGTTTGAGTACTCTTTTACTTTGCATAAAAATCTTTTTTTATGTACCTGCACAGCTCTCTACTTACTGATCAACTGATCACCATTCTGGTTTTTTTTTTTGTAATTTGCTCACTGGCTCACTTGCCAACTGGCTCACTTACTTCAGCCTTCCCATAAGGACGTTTTGATGCCTTTTTTTAAAATTGTTTTGGACCGTAGGATTCACTTCAATCGGTTGACATGTTCTAAAGTTACTGTACTGGCGATTAAAATTGGAAATTGAGAAGAAACAAGGACCACTTTTGGTAAATTTCTAAAAAATGATGGTAATTTTTTTTTATGTTTTTGAAGGGAATGAGGCAGAACAAACAAACACAATAAGACTGAAACTAGTGCCATAAGTGGAGTTTCTTCTAAATGTCTCTAAAACACATTCCAAAAGTACCTAAAAACCGATAAACGAAGGGATCTATCTCCCAAACTATTGAACCTACGGAACTTTCTTTGCGAGATGAAAGAGGGCATCAAAAAAAAACAAGAAACCGTTGCGTTGGATTCACTCCAATTGGTCCACTCGTTCTAAAATCGAAGGCGATTCAAACTTAAAATTGAGACATAAGAGGGAATTGAGCCATTGATTAATTTCGAAAAAAAATATGTTTTTTTTTTCTGGTTTTGATCAAAATGAGGCGATTTCAATCCCTTGTGAACGTTAACAAACATGATAAAAGTGAAATTAAGGGGGGGGGGTCTATCTCCCAAACTGTTGGACCCACGTGACTTTCTTTTGTGGTAGGTGAAAGAGGACAACAAAAGAATTAGGAAAGGTTCTAAATTACGAAATTAGGAAAAGAAATCAAGGATCTCAAGAGCGAGTATTGAGCTATTGGTAGCAATAGAGAACTTATTCCGAAAACTCCCTGATAAGCCGTCAGAAGAGCAAAAGGTCCACCTAGTGAGACGAAATTTATTACCTCACATTCAGAATGCTTGAACCAACTCTTGCTTACCATAAGCCCACTGGATATTTGGCTTCCGTGGAAGAGAACAAGCTTTCTGACATACCTACCTAAGAAACCCGCTCACTTGACTTCGGCATCGTTAGCCCACTGTATCCAGCCCACTCATATGTTGGAATTGTAAATCCATTGGTCACAGATTTTAACAATGCCTTAAGCCTCGCCAAAAATTCTGTTTTCGATGTGGAAAAGATGGTGTAGTTAGCGTCAACTGCCCTAATTGTGCAAAAAAAACGTAGCGAAGGTTAAGACGAAGTAGGCCGCTCGTCTTGCTTTCCCCAAGAAATTTTAGAGGGCCATCACCAAATTCTACTTGAATATATATAATTACGCATGCTCGTGGTGACCAAAGACCATGTCTAGATGTGTCGATATATGGTAAGTCTATATCAGCTTTATTAGCTAGCGGTTCAAGTTGCACAATCGTTGGTGCAGAGGGATGGAACATTTTTAAGTCTTTGTGCCACTTAAATTCCACTACTTCAACGGATTGTATTGTCGCCAATGGTTATAGTTGTCTATTGGTAGTGTAAAGTTACCAATCCGTCTGAAGGACAGAACTGCTTTGTTGGACGTGCTAGTTGATTTTGGGCATTGACTTTTGGATTCAAATTCGTATAATTCCAGACCTTCATTCTGGGCAATGGTATGGAAACAAACAAACAAACAGTCCTTTGTTACAGCTATTCATTCAGTAGCGACTTTGACACCTGAACAAAATCTTAGAATATCGTCAACGAAGCTTTTCCCTCCAACGTTGATTCTCTTGAATGCACTAATCTGGTCGAACTAGAAATCAAGACTGAGCCAACACCGATCAAACAACGTCATTATCCTCTTTCTCCAACGCTTCAGCGTAAAGTTAACTCAGTATTAGAAAAAATGTTCGAGGATGGAATTGTGGAGCCGTCGAACTCGCCATGGTCTTCTCCTGTAGTCATGATACGAAAAAAAGAAGGCCTAAAGAGAAATAATTAATAGTTCTCTTCATAGTAACTTTAACTGAGGATCTAACGAAACTTACCGAAGTTGGTGAGTTGCGTTAAAGTGTGCACTTCGTGCCTCTATAAATTTCAAGGCTTCTTATGAATCCCAGAGATATTGCTTCTCCAACAAATCGCCTCAAGGCGTAATGCCGGATAAGAATCACTCACTTGGGTAACAAATCCGAACTAAACGATTTTTGGTAGTATTTCCACACGGAGAATTACCAAAACTGATACGAAAAGGCTTTTAGCGACAATCAAAGACTTGAAATCAGCGACGTTTTCAAATTGATGGTCACTTGTCGGTTTGACGACTCGTATTTTTATTGTTACTACTGGTTGAAATTTAGACTTAATTGGAATTAATAGGTGATGAAGAAATATAAGGTGATAAGCAATATTTGCTGTTGCTGAAACCATAAGAAATAGAAATAAACTATAAGAAGTTGAAATATGTCCAATTTCTGGTATAAATCTGAATACTAAACTAGGATACAAATTAAAACTGTAACAACATTTTGAAAGTACCTAAACATCGACCACCGAGGGGTCTATCTCCTTAACTGTTGGATTTTCTTTAGTGGTAGGTGAAAGAGGACAACAAAAGAAACAAAAAAACATTGGATCTACTCCAATAGGGGTCCACTCGTTTAAAAGTTACAGGCGGTCAAAGTTGAAATTGAGGAAAAACAACGAATATGAAAATTGAGGAAAAACGTGGCCCTCACCTTGGGTCAATTTAGAAAAAAATTATTTTTCTTTTAATGCTTTTGAACGGAATGAGGCGATTCAATCACCTATGAACGTAACAAAGGTGACAAAAGTGAAATTATTCCCATAAGTGGACTTTTTTCTAAATGTCTCCAAAGCATATTTTGAAAGTACCTAAACATCGACCACCGAGGGGTCTATCTCCCAAACTCTTGGACCCACGTAACTTTTTTAGTGGTAAGTGAAAGAGGATAACAAAAGGAACAAAAAACCGTTGGATTTACTCCAATCGGGGTCCACTCGTTCTAAAGTTACAGGCAGTCAAAGTTAATATTGAGAAAAAACAACAAATACGAAAATTGAGGAAAAACGTGGCCCTCACCTTGGATCAATTTCGAAAAAATTATGTTTTGATCGGAATGAGGCGATTTCAATCCCCTATGAACGTAACAAACATAATAAAAGTGAAATTAGTCCCATAAGTGGACTTATTTCTAAATGCCTCCAAAGCACATTTTGAAAGTACCTAAACATCGACCATCGGAGGGCTCTATCTCCAAAACTGTTGGACCCGCGTGACTTTCTCTGATGGTAGGTGAAAGACAATAAAAGGAGAAAAAAATCGTTGGATTTACTCCATCTGGAGTCCACTTGTTCGAAAGTTAAAGGCGGTCACAGTTGAAATTGAGAAAAAACAACGAATATGAAAATTGAGGAAAAACGTGGCCCTCACCTTGGGTCAATTTAGAAAAAAATTATTTTTCTTTTAATGCTTTTGAACGGAATGAGGCGATTCAATCACCTATGAACGTAACAAAGGTGACAAAAGTGAAATTATTCCCATAAGTGGACCTTTTTCTAAATGCCTCCAAAGCACATTTTGAAAGTACCTAAACATCGACCACCGAGGGGTATATCTCCCAAACTCTTGGACCCACGTGACTTTTTTAATGGTAGGTGAAAGAGGACAACAAAAGGAACAAAAAACCGTTGGATTTACTCCAATCGGGGTCTATTCGTTCTAAAGTTACAGGCAGTCAAAGTTGATATTGAGAAAAAACAACGAATACGAAAATTGAGGAAAAACATGGCCCTCACATTGGATCAATTTCGAAAAAATTATGTTTTGATCGGAACGAGGCGATTTCAATCTCCTATGAACGTAACAAACATAATAAAAGTGAAATTAGTCCCATAAGTGGACTTATTTCTAAATGCCTCCAAAGCACATTTTGAAAGTACCTAAACATCGACCATCGGAGGGCTCTATCTCCAAAACTGTTGGACTCGCGTGACTTTCTCTGATGGTAGGTGAAAGACAACAAAAGGAGAAAAAAATCGGTGGATTTACTCCATCCGGAGTCCACTTGTTCGAAAGTTAAAGGCGGTCACAGTTGAAAACGAGAAAAACAACGAATATGAAAATTGAGGAAAAACGTGGCCCTCACCTTGAGTCAATTCAGAAAAAAATATTTTTTTTATGTTTTTGCTCGGAATGGGGCGATTCAATCACCTATGAACGTAACAAAGGTGACAAAAGTGAAATTATTCTCATAAGTGGACTTTTATCTAAATGCCTCCAAAGCACATTTTGAAAGTACCTAAACATCGACAACCGAGGAGGTCTATCTCCAAAACTGTTGGACCCATGTGAGTTTCTTTGGTGGTAAGTGAACGAGGACAACAAAAGGAGGACAACAAAAAGATCCTTTGAATTTATTCCAATTGGGTTTCACTCGTTCTAAAGTCACAGGCGTTCAGAGTTAAAACTTGAGAAAAAAAAACCAAGGAATGTAAAAACTGAGAAAAATCATATTCCTACAATTTGGTCAATTACAAATAAATTATTTTTTTTAATGTTTTTGATCGGAATGAGGCAATTTCAATGAACCCCTATGAAAGAGTGTAATTAGTCTCATAGTAAACTTTTTTCTAAATCTAAAAGTACCTAAAAATCGACCGCTGAAATCTCTCTGAAACTACTGAACCTGCAAGATTTTCTTTTATGGAGGGTGAAAGGCGACATCAGGAAAAGAAAAAAACAACATTTATTTTTAAATTAAATAATGATTTACTGGTATTTCCTCTTTTTTTCTCAATTTTAAATTTTGACCGCCAGTAACTTTAGAACGAGTGGAGCAATTAAAGTTAATCCAATGTTTTCTTTGTGCTTTTTAATGCCCTCTTTCGCATCGTACATTATGACATTAATTTCACTCTTATTATGTTTCTGACATTCACTCAAAAACATAAAAAATGCCATCATTTTGGATTCAGTTCAATCGGTTGAGTCGTTGTAAAGTCATAGCCTGACAAAGTTCAAAATTGAGAAAAAAACAAGGAATTATACAGAATACAAAAATTGATAATGTATAATAAATTTCGAAAACTATCAATCCGACGTTGATAACACTTGGGTTACTGACATGCACATTGAAAGCACACCCACAGTAATCTGTTTTTTTTTTTTTTTCTAAAGATGCCATATTAGACCTTAAAATTAAAAACCTACCATTTCAAAAACCACTAATAAGTAACTTTTTTCTTTTCTTCTCTCTGCTTTTTACTTTCTTTTCTTTTCTATATTATCTTTTTTTAATTTAATTTGCTATCCAATGCGACAAAAATAAATAAAGTATAAAATGAAGAAACAAATATTGAAAAAAAGTAATAATTAGACAGTTTTTTTTTCTTTAGTTAATGGTGTAAAATTTCACTGGAGCGCCAATAATAAAAATTTGGCGGTCGGTGTGTAAAACCTAAATGGGTTAGAAAATAGCAGTTTTTACAAAAAATGTCAGATGTAGAACACGTTTGATCAAAATTGTAGCAATAGTTATTGAAAAAAGTGTTTTTAAATTCGTAAGTTTTTACTTTGTTCGTGATATTTCAGACTTCATAAATGCGCAACTTTATTTTACTTTAACTCTCCTCGAATGTTCAAAATGATCAGCATTGTAAAAGTGACTACCCTGTATACGATGTTTTGCAGTACCTATATCAGATATAAAATTGCCTAAGTTAGGACTACCCTTCAGAGCAGATTTCACAGTAATTTTATATTTCTAGATGGCAACTTGACTATACTTTGAAGGATAGACTTCAGCGAGTTAATAAAATATCCAGCATTCTTTTTTTCTATTCATCTATATCCACATTATGAGGCTGTGATATAGGTATATTCTCTTTCGTGGCACAATTTTGCCAAAAATATCTAAGATCCAAACACGCACGTTTGACGTAATTGTTTTAATTGGCTTTAATTGGCCAGTGTCAAAACAAAGATAAAATATCGGAGTTTTTTTACAACGAAAGAGATGGGTTAGAAGAATAAGTCGTTCATATTGTTACGGGATACGGGTTTCAATAATTTATTGTCAATTAACTACACACTTTTATTTACTTTTAACTATTATAACACGATTAAAACACAATTACTCTCAACTAACAATTCGCACTGTTCTATTCGATCCCATCTCGCGCGGTTCACTGGTTTGTATACCCGGCCTGAACACACTCTCGTACTTTCGAGAACGGAGGCGACTGTTCCTGGTTCTCGTTTACTCTAGTTCCCGGGTCTCGATCGGCGCTCGGCGTTGTCGCTTCGGCCCAAATCTCTGTGGAATGACAGTCGGGCGTAACACTGCCCCCCCCCCCCTCTCAGGGAGAGTGTAAGCCTTTAACGGTTCAAGATGAACCACTTTCATTTTTGCTCCAGGGGTACGTTGGATCCTGTATACCACGTCGTGGATCCATTTGATGACTGTATGTGTGGCCTTCCCAACTGGGAGACAACTCGGGAGACTCTCCTTTCTTCCTCTGTGGATTATACAGCCACATCAAGTCACCTGCCTTAAATCCTGCAGAATTCGCCCTTAGGTCATATCTGGCTTCCATTCGATCGCTGGCAATCTTTAACTTTATCCTCACGTTTCGAAGGATTTCCTTTAATCTTTCTCGAAGGGCATTAGCATAGTTCTGGACATCTTGCACTGATTCTTCCGGTGATCCGTACGCCAAATCTACCGGAAGACGAAGTTCTGTACCAAATATAACCTTGGCAGGGGTATGACCTGTCGTGTTATACACTGCACCTCTGTAAACCATTATTGTAAGAGGCAGAAATTTGTCCCAGTCTTTCTGGTGGTCCGCTACCATTCTTCAGAGGTATTGCCATGACATCTGATTGTGAATGGAGCGGAGTTGTCCTTGTTTTGCGGATTCCATGAAGTTTCATGATCTTCTTGAACAGTTGTGATTCAAAATTCCGTCCCTGGTCCGAATGAAGCTCTAACGGTACTCTGAATCTACTGAAGAATTTGTCAACCAAGACCCTTGCCACGGTGTTAGTTTTCTGATTTGGTAGTGCATAAGCTTCAGGCCATTTACTGAAGTAATCGATGGCAACTAAGATATATTTGTTGCCATTGTCATTTCTGGAAAAGGGCCTGCCACGTCGATTGCAATTCTTTCATATGGGGCGCCAACATTGTCTTGCTTCATTTGCCCCCTATTCCTTCTTCGGGGTCTTTTTATGGAGCAGCAGGTATCACAATTTCTGCACCACTCTTCGACGTCACCTCGGCAATTCACCCAGTAGTACTTTTTCCGAATTCTATCCAAGGTCTTATTCACTCTAAAATGGCCTCCGGACACTCCATTGTGGTACTTTCTGGTATGAGAAGCTGGAGCGTTGTACTTTTCCCGTCGAGACTTTCCCAAGTCCTCTTCAGTAAAACATTCTGAATCGCCAAGGAATCCCATTGAGCCCACATAGCTTTTCCTGTAGGTTTTCGCCTGCCTTTTGCTGCCTCTTCTGTAGTTTTGTCTGGTAGATCATGTCGTGATGAGCATTACCAAACCTCTGCTCTAACGCCGCGGCAATTGCGTTGTAATTACCCTTTTCAGTGGTCCACAATGTATACATGATGTCTGCAGCCTTTCCTCTCAAATCTACTAAAAGTTCGGTAGTCTTGTCCGGATCAATTGGCCTTTATAACTTCAAATTGAACTTCTTTCTAGATGCCTCCAAAGCACATTTTAAAGCTACCCAAAAATCGACCATCGAAGAAGTTTATTGCCCAAACTGTTAAACTTACAAGACTTTGTTGTGTTTGTGGAGTGATGTTAAAAAGGACATCAAAAGGAACAAAAAAAAACCTTTGGATTCACTTCAATCGATCGACTCGTTGTAACGTTACAGGCGGTCAAATTTGGAAATTTTGGTCACCCTTTGGTCAATTTCGAAAAAATTATGTTTTTTTTTTGCTGTTTTGATAGGAATTAGACAATTTCAATGCTCGACTTAATACGTAACAACCATAATAAGAGTAAAATTAGTCCCACCTTTATCCAAAGAAGCTTAATTTAAGCTAAAGCTCAAATCTTAATTATTCCAAATTGAACGTCGAAACAAGAAATTGGGCGTGAAATTGTATTTTACGCACACTTTTGATGTCGAATACAACCAAGCCGCAATACAAAGGTTTACACCACAGAACTCCCTCCTTTTCCTTAGCGTCAATTAGTGAACTACTACAAAAGCTTGAGTTAAATTGAATCTTGAATTAAACCTCAGAACATTATTCTAGTGTAGGTGAAACATGCTCATGAATTTAAATTGGAGCCAAACCAAAATTCACTTTCTATTCAATTAAAACAAACACTTGTTTTGTCCGCTCGTCGACTCAAGTTCGCAACACAAAACGTAGGAGCAAAATACCTTTTCATTAAATATATACGCTCTCGATTCCGTGGTATTAAATAAAATTGAAGCGTCTCAGTTAATTGTTCCCGGAGTTTAATTTCCTTTCATTAGCAACAAGGGTTTTTCGGGCTCCGAAAGTGTGTAATATTAAATAATAAACACGATTGCTTACCTGTAATTGTTCTTGTAGAACTGTGCGTTACCACGAAAAGTGTTACGAAAGTCATCTTCTATGTCCAAAACGTTGGCTAAAAGACTTTTCGATGATCTTTCTTTCAGTTCAACATCAGGGAAATTTATTGTCTTTCTATCCGCTTGGACCGACGAGGGTCGTGGTGGGGGAGAGTATGTTGCACTGCCCTCCTCTTCTCCGGGCCGGTGCATCATCAGGATTTTTGGGAGCCACGTCAGGAATATCAAACGCACCTGAAAAAGAAATTATCAATTAACTACCACTATATCTACCATCAGCACACAGCAGCGTCTGATCCAGAGTCGGCGGCTGCACACAGCGTCTGAACTCCATGTTAGGAGCGGCTGAAATAAAAGAAATTGCTATGGCGAGAAAAGCAAACACAACGGCCCCTGGTCCCGGGCCGCCCTTCGATGGGCAAGGGGTGCGAAGAATCTCCCGGCTCAAAATAGCAAAGTCCAAACTAAGAATCGGAACGTGGAATGTCCGTTCATTTTACGCAGCTGGGAAGTTTGAGAATCTCGTTCAGGAGATTAACCGGATAAAACTGCAAATAACGGGTGTAAGTGAACTAAGATGGCTCAGAAACATGCATGGCACCTTATATTACTCTGGAGGTGATGACGACGAGCCAAATCACAGGAATGGAGTAGGAATTTTTGTGACGGGACGTACTAAACTTTGTCCCCATAAACGACGGAATATTACTACTACAATTGGGGGCAAGTCCTTTTAACATTAATTTACAGCAAATATATGCTCCGACTGCAGAGAGAAAGTACGACGACGAAGTTGAATCTCTGTATAGTCAATTAGACACAAAAATGAAAACACTTAAGAACAATGAAATTACATATGTCATGGGAGACTTTAACGCGACGATAGGCCGGACTTGGTGAGGGATTAATGAGGGGGACAGACTCTAGGAGTTTTGCCAAGATCACAACATGATGGTAACAAACACATGGTACAAACTGCATAAACTTAGACTATATACTTGGAGGGGTCCAGGCGATAACCCACCACACATTATAAGAAACGAGATTTAGGAACTGTGTAAACAGAGTTACAACCTATCCTGGAGTGGACGTGGGATCTGACCATAACCCGCTGGTTGCCGACACTAAAGTCAAACTTAAAAAACTAAAGAATATCACCCAATACAATGAAGGCAGACTGGCAGAAAACAATTCGCCAAAGACTTGAACAATTGCATAAAGGAAATAAGAACAGACTACAGCGTGGATGCAGTTTGGAAGTCATTCAAGGAATCAACAAATAAGCTCATAACTGAACATACGGTAAGAAAGAGAAGAAACAGGAATGGATGAAATCCGAAATATGCACCTCATGGAGCAAAGGCGGCAATATAAAAGAAACCGAGAAGAATATAAAAAGATTCAAAAAGAAATAAAACAAAAAAATCGGATCGACAAAGAAAACTGGATGAAGGAAAAATGTAAAGAAATTTAAGACCTGGAGAATAAACATGACACTTTCTACATATATAAGAAAGTAGAAAAGTAGCAAGTTTATACAATAAAAATACCACTAACATGCTAGTAGACACTGAAGGTGAAAATATCTTAGATGAAAAAGAAATCCTTGGAACATGGTTTAAATACATAAATGAGCTATCTAAAGTGTTTTCCGGGCTATAATGCCGTGGTCCCATGGAATATCTTCCTCTCAACGGTTTTTTTCTTTTGTTGATTTCCTCTTTCAAAAACGGCAAACACGGCAGTCTCATTGGTTCAGTAGTTTTGGAGATAACCCCTTTTTTGAACCCTCTAGAAATCAGCTTTGAAAACACATTGCTAAAATAACTAACTTATCGTTCAACTTTCTCTCTAATTGGGTTTGTTATGATGCAATTGATAATGATTCCATAAAAACGAAAAGTCGGATTAGAAACAAAAAGTGGCTAAAAAAGTCATTTAGTTTTAATTATATCTTTAAATTAACACCAGAAAAAATAAAAACTTTTATCAAAATTTTAATTTTTTACAAATATTTCCGGAACCAGTAGGAATTTTCGAAACTTGGAAACGTCATTCTTATGGACTTTTAGTTGCGCAAAACTGAGAAAAACCATTTAAGAAAAAATAACTGTGACACTGCAAAATACGACGGGAAAATAAGTTAAAGCAACAAACATAAAAAGTTGCAAAATTAAACCATATTAAATGAGCAGAACAACACAGAAATCGACATGAAGTAAACAAAAAATAACAGCTAAAGCTTTTTTATAAATCAGAAATATAAACAAACTATATTAAAAAGAAAATATAGAGGTATCGCAACAAACAGGGAATAAAAATTGCGAAAAAAACACAGTTTGAGAAGCAAATACATATAACGTCATTAAGAAAACAGAAAAAAATAATAAGAGCAAGAATCAGAAAATATTACAAAAAGATTATATTAATTCAAAAAGTGGAAAGGCTACATTAAATTTTTGAAAAATTACACAAACAAATGAGAGTTTTAGAATGTTTTGCGTGGACAGTAAAAAAAAACAGGAGATAAGACAATTTGAAAAACAAAAATTTAGGATTATTAAAAAAAGAAAGAAACTAGAATTAATGAGCCCAATAAATCTAAAAATGTCAAAAAAGAAATAATCGAATATAAGTTATAAGTGAAAAAAACACTATATTAAGTATAAATAAAATTATTAAATATTGTATTAATAATAAATTTATATTGTAATAACTGTATTAAGTAACTCTATCGAGTTTAAAACGTAATTTACCCACGACTCAAAGACAAGTTTAAAAATGTAAAATACGAATTGGCGCCAATCAGGACAGCCAAGATTTGGTTTCGTCTCGCATCAAAATCCGAAATTTTCTTTTCCTCCCTTGTCAGGTAGTAACTCTATCGAGTTCAAAGTGCCAACTAAAAAATGGCGGCGATACCCGCCAATAGTGACGTCACCTGACTTCTTTCTTCAAATAAATAGAAATCGTGTTTTATCAATTGATGGAATTACTTGGCCATTTTTAGGGAAATATTGGTATTGGTTTCCTCTGTCCGTATCTTCTGCCTCATTGGTCTACACTGTACATCACCTACCACTAAAGAACGTTCAACGTCAATGTTATTATTTGACATTGTTGGCCCTTCGTCAGCATTACTCTAAATATAGAAGATCCTCCAAAAATCCTTTCATCGATTCAGAGCTCCCGCTTCGCTCACATCAAGGATGAAATGCTCCGAAATGGAGCGTTTTTGCTCGAATTGGCAACAGTGGCCAGGAGCAGAGATCTTGGGTAGAGTACATACTTCCTTCCATAACATACAGGAGATTGCCTATCTTTTACATTGCTGGCCTTGGACTGCAAAAGGCGGGGATGGAAACACAATACCTCGTATCTTGCAACTTCTGCACATGCGAAAAATGAGCGCCCTTTTGAAAGTGGCACAGTTAGCCCCACGTGCAATTAGATACACGTACCTCAGATACCACAATTTTTAAAGTGGAAAAACAATTTGGTGTTTCTGTTAAAGTTAAACAACAGAAGAAAAAAGCATTGCCCACCCAATGTTATCGCTGCCAGCGATATGGCCATGGGCATTCCAAATGCCATCATGAGGAGCGATGTGTGAAGTGCGCGGGAAACCCGCGGACGGGACCCGCAACGCGAAGTGCGTACTTTGTGGGGCAGATGGCCACCCCGCTAACTGGCTGGGGTGCCTCAAGGCCCCAAAAGGTGCCCAAGCGAAAGCCAAGGCTTCCAAGCTGGAGGGTAAAACGTCAGGCCAAAAGCCGGGCGTAAACCCGAAAGCCACAAAGTGCAAAAGCCCTCAGAAGGAGGATGGCCTCATCAAGGCCATCAAAGCCAAGCTGAAAAACTGCTTGGGAGGATGAATTCACGATGCACTCCGATCCGATGATGGCTGCTAGACATCCAGAATCGCCCACCATTTGTCCTGAAACGTTAACGGGCTGCGCGCCAGGAAGTGTGAGGTGGAGCTCCTCTTGGCGGAAAGAGAGCCGGAAGCTCTGGCTCTTCAAGAAACCAAGATTGGCAGCCGCGTTTACGTAAGGAAGCAATTCCATTGGACCACGGCATTATAGCCCGGAAAACACTTTAGATAGTATTATGACCGGCCGTGAAAACCTTCACAGTCTCATAAATGAGCTGTTTGATGATAATAGACCGAATGAATCCAACTTCGATTACCGCCCTGATATAGACGGAGGACCGGAAATTCTTAAGAGTGAGCCAAAAAAGCCACTGGGCCTGATGACATCCCAACGGAGCTGTTACAAATGATCAAAGAGGAAAACATTGGAATCTTAGTCAAACTGTTTAATGCGGTGTACACGACTGGAGACATACCGGAAGATTGGTTGAAATCCGTATTCATTCCAATTTCAAAAAAACAACGAACAAAACGATGCAGTGAGTATAGAGTTATAAGCCTTATGAGCCACACCTTGAAATAAAATAAAATATTAAAATAAATAAATACAGTTTTATTTCCTAAAGAAAAGACATGCAATTTAAATGTATGGAAAACGTCACACAATTTGGTGGCAGGCTAACATCCCAAGTTTCCTACCACCATAGACCACACAAGTGGCCGAAGCATAAATATCTCAACCCACATACAAGATGTATAATTAAAAAGACAGTAAAACAAAGAAAAAAAAACAACTTCTAAACTTATAAAACACACCCACATCAGAAAATAGTTATCCCTTCGCTAAAATTAAAATATTCTTCAAGTGTATAAAAAGTTTTTTCTAAAAGAAATGATTTTAGGTCCCTTTTTAGAGAATTTAAATTCGAAATATTTCTACTCTCTGCGGTAAGTGATTAAAAATATTTACTCCCAGTGAATCAGGGGATCTCTTGCCAATATTCAGCCTGTTATAGGGGGTGCGCAACCTGTGCCAATTCCGTGTCCACATACTATGATTTTCACCATTCACACTAAAGGTGGATTTGTGTATGAATATGTATATACTAAATATCGAAGTCAGTGTCATCAACTTAAATCGCCTAAATAAAGGTCTACAAGAGTCGGATTGTTTTACACCCGCCATACATCGCAAAATTCTCTTCTGGCTCCTAAAAACAGTCGCAGCCGCTGGTGTGGCTCCCCAAAAGCAGATCCCGTACCGTATCCGTGAGACTACCTTTGAATCATATACATTCAACAAATGATTTTCAGGGAGCACAGTCTTAATATTTCTCACAAGGTAGCAAAACGAGTTTATTTCAGAACATAGTAGTTCACAGTGAGATTTCCAGTTAAGATTATTATCAATTGTTACTCCGAGAAACCTTGTATGATCTACCCCGCTTAAGTTTTGACCATTTAAATTAAGGTCCAAAGAAAGATTACCGAGGTTCTGTGGATTACAGAATCGGATGTGGTTGGTCTTTGAAATATTCAGAAACAAAGAATTTTTTGCGAACCATTCCAAGAGGCGCTGCAAATTGTCATTTCTTTCTCCATTCTTTGCAGGGAAAGTAATGGAGATATCATCCGCATAAAGGGCTGACGGACAGTCAGGATCCAGGCAATCAACTAGGTCGTTCACATACAAAATGAAAAGAACAGGCCCCAGGACAGATCCCTGGGGAACTCCGATATTTACTGATTTCCTAGCAGAACTTGCCTTATATAATTGACCATCATTTGTTTCTGATAGAAACACGTACTGTTCCCTATTTTTTAAATAGCTCGAAATCGAAGAAAAGGCGCATCCCCTAATACCGTACTCATACAACTTTGAAAGCAGAATGTCATGGTGGACACAGTCAAAAGCCCTACTCAGATCACAAAATATCCCAACAGGGCATCCTCCAGCCTCCATATCCGCGACGTGAAGGTCTTTCTCAGGATTATTCACTGGAAGGATAAGATCCAAATGTGAGGCAGATTTGGATGAGACCCAGTTTGGATTTAGAAACGCTTTAGGAATTAGAGAGTGCCTCTCTGGACATACTACTGTAAAAATGCCGTGACCAGCGCAAAAACGTTTTTGTGTGTTTCGTTGATTAGGAGAAGGCCTTCGACAGAGTGGAACACAGAAAACTTATAGACATCATAACGAACATGGAGGTGGACAGCAGGGACCTTAGAATTATCGAAAATTTATACTGGAGACAGAAAGCAGCAGTACGACTAAACGAAAAGCTCACAGAAGAAAGCCAAATTCTATGAGGCGTCAGACTCTCGGAGCTGCATATTGTCACCACTGCTTTTTAACATATATTCACATAAAATCTTTAAACGGGCTTCTCAAGAACAAGAAATGGGAGTACAAATCAGTTGAGGATATATAAATACGATACGATATTCTGACGACACTGTCATCCTGAGTGACAAACTAGAAGACCTGTAACATCTACTAAACTACTAACCGAAAATCGAAATCCAGATGGAGAAATAAGATGTAGAATAGAGACAGCCCGAATAACATTCCGGATAATGAAACCACTATTCTGCAATGATAATCTGAACCTAAAATTACGGCAGAGAATGGAAAAAAACCAACATATGGTCGGTGTTACTGTATGGGGCAGAGATCTGGACCATTAAGGCCGTTACAGTTAATCGGTTGGAAGCGTTTGAGATGTGGTTACACCGGCAAATGCTGACAATACCCTGGACAGCCAGCAGACCAACGAAATGGTACTAAGCAGGGCCGACGCAACACCCCAATAAACAATTTTCGTTATATTTGAGTAACCGCAAATATTATATCACTTGAGTATATAACTAAAAGCTTTATAAAAAAGTTCGCATTTACCTCTTGCACACCCTTATATAGCGCTAAAAGAGCTTAAATGGGGCAATTTATAGAGGTTGCGGTAACACTGATTTAGTAACGCTATAGGACTTAAGGATTTATAACTATTATTATGAACAAATTTTCGAATACTGTTATATAACTTTGTTGGCCACCCTTACATAACTGAAAATTAACTGCGAGTGTGAAGGCTTTCACGGCCGGTCATAATACTATCTAAAGTGTTTTCCGGGCTATAATGCCGTGGTTCAATGGCATTGCTTCCTGACGTTTCGTCTACTACTGCGGCAGACATTATCAAAGGCGATGAGGCAGTGGGCGAAGTGCTCTCCCTTGCTTCCCGACGATGACTGTTTAGACTGTAGCACGCTCCGTGGTATTCGTACCGCCGCCGTCGCGTCGCAGTGATGGGGCCGGGGTGGGGGTGGTGGCGCGGGGTTTCAACGCGCTCGATGTGTGTCGCAGAACTCACTTCCAGTCTGCATTTAGAAACGTAATCTCCTCCTTCCTGTTGAAATTGTTTTCGTGCTTAAAGATCTCAATGGCTTCCCTCGTTAGTCTCGGATAGTAGCGCTGTGATTGATGTAGGATATCCACTTCATTAAAAAGGATATTGTCACCTTCAGAGAGAGCGTGCTCTGCTACTGCTGACTTTCCAAATGGTTTAGTTGTATATATTTGCTTGTTGTTTGACAAATGACAGTAGGCGGGTACAAAAATATCATGCTTTCTCTTTTACACAATGAACTTTTAAATAGCGACCGTCTCATTTTTATTTTCGTCACAGTAATTGGTTACCACAACTTTGCCTTGCGTTATCATTTTATTGTTCCTCATTCTCGAGTCTTCCTAAATAATGTGCCTGAATGGCGTGCTGTTTTATCGGATATTATAGCAACAATATTTAATGAGTGGTAGTTTTGCGATTCCATGGATGAAAATTTTCCTGCAATCCAAGTTTTACTGTGAATATATGAGAGATACTTCAGTACAACTCACGGGCCTTACATATATATAAGTTTGGGATTATTTATATGAGTTTTATTTGAGCCTGGCCTAATCAGTGGCGGTCAAAACGCATACCCAATCGTATACCCCAAGGTAAAAGACAAGTTTATTGCACGAAAGTTGTTCCTTTTAACTTAAAAGCTCATTAAATAACCCTCTTATACAATATGAAAGCCAGTTTGTATTTGTTTAAAGACTAAGATCAAGTCTTTTCCGGATTTTAAAATTATTAACAAGTAAACATGGCGGACTAAACGTGACACCTTTATAAACTATTTGAGTCCACTACATCACCTTTGGTAAAATAGTGTCTACTATAAAACCGTTATATAACATGCTCCTTGGGAACTTGGTATATGATAGGCTCTGTCTAATGTCTCGCATAACGAATAGATTTGAGGGTTTTACTTATTCTACTTTTTTGGTTTAGCAATGATTAATCAACTATTAAACACTGAAAATTAAACGACAAAAGTGTATAACACGTCGATCCGTTGAATCGAAAAATTGAAATAGTTGGCGGCGGTGCTATCGAAAACGTTATTTTTACGAGCTTATAGCCCAGTAGCCACTCCGAAATTGTCATTTGTCATTCCTAACCTCATTTTTACCGAATTTTGATTGAAATGAAATTACGACAATAATTACGTTACTCTGTGGAAATTAAAAATAAAGTTACTGTCTCGGGCCAATTTCTTTTATCAAAATTGCTTTAGGAGTTTCTAGAAGTGTTCTGGGATCCATAGGCAACATACTTGGCAACCAAACATTTATAATTTCCATTAGCTATTTCAATGGTCGCTGTGTGATATTAAAATATGAAAATTAAAATAAAAGTCCATTTTTCGTACTAAGTTTAGTACGAAACCGTTAATTTTTTCAACATTGATTATCCTCTTCAGTTTTATCGTCAATAAATTCATTCACCCAATTACTTATTCTGCATTCGTCTTCATTTAATTCACAAACCCTGACGAAAAATCAAGTGAAGAATTATTGATATCCTGATTAAAAATTAGTTCCTCATTATCAGAACATGACATAGGTTCATCAGAGTCTGCTTTTAAGTGTGATGCTTCATCTCTACACAAATCGACAACACTTATTATTGTTGATTCCACTGAGCTGACTGAACTTTGTTTAAACATGTTTTTGGTTAATTACAACAAATTCATTCTTTTGGCGGGAAGATATAGGTTTAAAATGGGTTTATTGGTAACCACACTGTAACTTAAGAATTATTTGGTCTTCGCATCACACAAGTTTTATGATGCATCCTTCCATCACCTTCAAACTTACAATTTTTATAAAGGTAATGTATTGAACTATTATATATCTCAAGGTTACAGTTAGGTGATGGAGCGCTTTATATAAATCTGCTATATAACTTTTGGTAACCAACCGTTGAAGTTTTATAAGGAAGTATCTGAAATGTATTCATCACTTTTTTATAACCCTGTGAGTTATGGTGTTGTCTTCTTCAAGTGCCATGCAGATTCCTGCGTAGGCGTTCATACTTTCACTCATCATATGATTCTATTAATTGCAGCATTTTGCAGTGTCTGGAAGTCCTGTATTCCTGTCCACTGTCGTATGTTTCGCAGCCAGGACAGTTTTCTCCTACCCACTCCTCTTTTTCCTCCCTCTATTTTACCCTGGAGTATAAGGCGCTGGAAATGTTCGCGCGTTCTCCGCGCAGTACATGTCCAAGGTAGCCAGTTTTTCTTCTTTTGATGTTTTCGAAAAGTTCACGGTCCATCAAACCAGCTCTTCTCAGAATGTCCTCATTCGTTACATGTTCAACCCACGACACCCTCAGCATCCGTCGCAGGGTCCACATCTCGAAGGCCTCGATCCTATTTATAATTGTTGTCTTCAACGTCCATGCCTCGACTCCGTACAAGAGAACGGACCAGACGTAGCATTTTACCATTCTATATCTGAGATTGAGATTCAGGTTTTTGTCTGTCAGAAATTTTTTCAGTTTTATAAACGTTGTTCGAGCTTGCTCAATTCTGCATTTTATTTCTTGATCTGGGTCCCATTTTTGGTTGATCATGCACCCCAAGTATTTAAATTGAGTGACTTGTTCAATGTTCTCTCCCTTTACGGACATTATGACATTTGGGGTGTCGTTTCTACTAATGGCCATGCATTTGGTTTTACGGATGTTGATTTTCAGACCTAATCTCTGGCTTTCTTCATTGATCTTATCTAGTAGAACTTGCAGGTCATTTGCACTATCCGCCAGTATCACGGTATCATCCGCGTATCGAATATTATTGATTGGAATTCCATTCACTTTAATGCCCATGGGACTGTCGGAGATTGACTCGATGAAAGCTCTTTCCACATACAAGTTAAACAACATCGGAGACAAGATACACCCCTGGCGGACGCCCTTTTTTACTTCGAAATCCTCAGTTGTTCCTGCATTTTGAATTCGGATTTCTGCTCTTTGGTTCCAGTATAAATTACCTATAAGTCTGATATCCTTTCCATCCAGTCCCAGGTCTCTAAGATATGATATGAGGAGGTCGTGCTTTACATTGTCGAATGCCTTCTCGTAGTCGATAAAGCACAGAAAAACGTCTTTTCTCTGATCTTGGTGTTGTACTAACACTTTTATAAACTTTAAGTGTTCATTGGTAATCTCATAAATCCTTTAGGGGCGCTTCTTGTTCCATACACACCCTTATATACTCGTTATAAAACTTATAAGCCTTTAAGAGAGTGCAAAATATTTATTGGGCACGTTTGCTACTAAATAGAGAAAAGTGCAGCAAAATCTAATATCTTGGACATGCCTTCAGAGGAGAGCGATACAGAATCCCACAACTGATCATGATGGCAAAAATGGTAGGACGTAGAGGAGTGGGAAGAAACAGGCTTCCTGGGTGAGGAACAAAGGCCAAAATCTGGCCGTTTTGGCAGTACTTGCGGGGGGGGGGGGGGGGGGAGCAGTGGCAGAGTCAACAATACGTTTTTTTTCGATATCATTACCGTCATTCCGGGGCTACGTGGCATATAGGGCTCCCAATGGATAAATTACCTCATATGTCTATAGATACATTTTGAAGTCTAATTTCAATTATAGGAAAAATCTGACCACAAATTATGTACCTTATGCAGCTATATACTGGCAAAAAGTTTTCGTGCTCGCTGAAAGTATTTAAGAGAAAATGTTGGATTCTCTTGAAAATTCAGTATCTCAATATTTTTCAAAACTTTCATATTTTTTGAAAAAATTAAGAAAATTCTATGGCCCTCCTAACTAACCTGAACTAACCTGACAGGATCCTCCATGCAGTTTTGAACGAAATAAACCCATTCGCCGTCCCCTTTAATTCCAGTTCGATAGTAGCTTTTCTGCATAAACCCTTTATGTTCTACTTCTCTTGCCCAAACAGGCAAAAAACCTTCTTGGCAAAACTACAGTTTAGAATAACGGGAAAACACAAAGAGCTTCAAAGCAAGAACAAGACGACAACTAGTAAGTAAGTTTAAAGCACTCAAAGCTGATTGGGCAGAGCCAATGACAAATAGTTGATAGCAAGTCAAGTTACGACTTGCCTTCTTTTCTATCAAAAAATGTAGTTCATCAACTAGAATGAACCAATGCTAAAAATGTTCTATTTCAGGAACGCTCCATTCGCTCCGTATTCACGCATATTAAAACTGTCTATTTGCAGCCATCCCATTTATGATTCTCTCAGCATAAATCCAAATCCCACGTATTTGTGGATTAAAATTGATAGGAGTTCGAAAGCCCTTTTAGCGGAATGGGGGGAGAAATTGAAACTAGGAGTGATGCATTTTTCCCGTCGACTATCAACTGTGGTTTCTGAGCAATTAGCGACGAAGCAAGCAAAACACGTCTATTCCCGCTTTTAAGTAAATTAATGTATGGGCTTAGTTTTTGTGCATCGCGTATGTATATCGGGTTAAAATCTAAGTTTATCCATTAATCTGCTGGCAAAAAGTAAAAACACTGACCCCCATAATACATGCGCGGGAATTTTATCGTGTTTTAGAAGCCCTTCTGGTTTACTACCGATCTCGTAAATTTTTTGCACGCTCAGCGAATTTCAGTCAGAAATTAATTACTCCCTTTAATTTAACAAATACTCGCTGATTTCATCTGAAACGAGTCTGCTTTTGGTTTTTAGCTTCCCTAAATTGTTTATAAATCATTACTGTTAACGTGATTAACCTTTTTTTTTTTGAGTTTATCGCAGGCCATTTTTCCTAATTTCACTTTATCGAAGATGAATAAATTTCAATTAAACCCTATAAAGCCATGGGACTAGGGGAGTTTTGCGGCGAAATTAAATAATTAGATTTTCCCCGACAAAAACCTTAAAAAAACGGTCGACCCTCTTTTTCTGGATGTCCTCCCAGTTCCCTGTAATTAAAATGTATACAGAGCGTCGGAACTATTAAATTTTTTCAATTTAGCGAACAATATTTCACAACCCTCCTGGAACTGGGACGTTCAATTGGAACAGCTGAACCTAATCCGGCGCAATTAAAGGGAATTGATTATAAAACAGTGTCGATATAAAAATCTAAAAATTAGAGCAACTTTTTAGAAATCCAATTCCACACTAATCCCTTTTATAGTCGGTTCCCTCACGAACACTCAGTGAATTGGTTAGGAAAAGGTTCTAATTGTATGGTTGAAATTATTAAAGTTTTTAGTTTTTGCAAGATTAGTTGGATTGAGCGGTAATAAATGTTTAAAAAGTAGAGGGCCATGTTAGGGGCAAAACCCTAGTTTTAAAGTGGACAAAATAGAAACCACATGGCGGCTTCTACTCACCCTTTTGTGGAAAATCCCTTCAAGTTTTCAATTTTGGGGATTAGTTCGGAATATCGAAGGTAGCTTTGCCATAGACACCTGGTTTATTTAACCAACCGTAGATCTAGAGGAAAACAGGACGAAAACAATAACATTTTATTGGCGCTAGTACTGAAGATTAGACAGTTTTGTCATCAAAATGACTTTATTATTACTTATTAAATGTAAATTTTTTCTCTTTTATTCATCTTTTGTTCATACCAAGAAGATTGGCAAACAATACCACAAGTCACATTTCCAAAGCTAACGAGATGCCTTACTTTTGAATTATTGGACCAGTGAAACTTTATATCAGAGGAAAATTATTTATAGCAGAGGAAAAAGGACATCGAGATGAGAAAAAAACAGTGGATATTACTCTGATCAGTCCATTGGTTCTAAGGTTATAATTGATCACAGTTGGAAACTGACAAAAAAGACGCAAAACCTTCAATCCCTTCGGTAAATCGGTTTTTTATATGCTGTTTTTGATCGAAATGGGACGATTTGAATCGCTTAAGAAAGTAACTAATTTAGTTCGCATGAAATTAGTCCCAAAACTGACTTTCCTAAAAATTACTAAAAGTACGGGACTTTTATTGGTGGAAGTTGAAAATTGAGAAAAAAGGCGTAATACTCCCTCTTTGAACTATTAGAAAAACACTTCGGAGTTTTTTCCCTTGTTTTTGTTCGGAATGGGAAGTTTGCAATCCCCTAAGAACATGAACTTAATTCGAATGAAATTGGCCCCAAAAGTGGCTTTTTAAAAATTGCAAAAATTGGATTATAAAAGTGCCTAACAATCGACAATCTCTTCAGCATTCTTCGGTTCTTCTCGTCTTCTTGAGAGTTAGTGGACGCCCATTTTTTTCAGAGCAGAAATGACGTATTCAGTAACCAAGTTAACGTCAATTTCTTCAACATACTTTATTACATCAAGTCTTCTTGACTGAAGTTCCTTGGCAATCTTTTCTTTTTTGAGCAGAAGTGAGGTGTTTAGTAACCAAGTTAACGTCAATTTCTTCGTTTTTTATCACTTTCTCGAGAGTTAATTGACAATTTTTTTCTGAGCAAAAGTATCATATTCAGTAACCAGGTTAAGGTCAATTTCTTCAACATTCTTTGTTTCTTCTCGTCTTCTTGAGAATTACTAAATTTTTTTTTTCTGAGTTGACGTAATGCATCCAATAGCCAAGTTAACGTCAATCTCTTCAGCATTCTTCGTTTCTTCTCGTCTTCTCAAGAGTTGCTTGGCATTCATTTTTTTTTCGGAGCAGAAATGAGCTATTCAATAACCAAGTTAACGTCAATTTCTTCGTTTCTTATCGCTTTCTCGAGAGTTAATTGACCTTTTTTTTCTGAGAAAAAGTGTCATATTGAGTAACCAGGTTAAAGTCAATTTCTTCAACATTCTTTGTTTCTTCTCGTCTTCTTGAGGATTACTTGGAAATCTTTTTTTCTGATCTGAAATGATGCATTCAGTGGCCAGGTTAACCTCAATCTCCTCAGCATTCTTCGTTTCTTCTCGTCTTCTTAAGAGTTACTTGGCACTTTCTTTATTTCTTCAAGTCTTCTTGACTGAAGTTCCTTAGCAATCTTTTTTTTCTGAGTAGAAGTGACATATTCAGTAACCACTTTAACGTCAATTTATCTACCTTTCGTCTACCTTTCTCGAGAGTTAATTGACAATTTTTTTCTGAGCAAAAGTGTCATATTCAATTAACCATGTTAAGGTCAATTTCTTCAACATTCCTCATTTCTTCTGGTCTTCTTGAGAGTTACTTGGAAGTCATTATTTCTGAGCTGAAGTGATGCATTCAGTAGCCAAGTAACGTCAGCCTCTTCAGCATTTTTCGTTTCTTCTCCTCTTCTCAAGAGTTACTTAGCATTCATTTTTTTTCTGAGCAGAAATGAAGTAATCAATAACCAAGTTAACGTCAATTTCTTCAACATTCTTTATTTCTTCAAGCCTTCTTGACTGAAGTTCCTTGGCAATCTTTTTTTTCTGAGCAGAAGTGACGTATTCAGTAACCACTTTAACGGCAATTTATACGTTTCATCTCGCTTTCTCGAGAGTTAATTGACAATTTTTTTCTGAGCAAAAGTGTCATATTTAGTAACCATGTTAAGGTCAATTTCTTCAACATTCTTCGTTTCTTCTGGTCTTCTTGAGAGTTACTTGGAAATCTTTTTTTTCTGAGCTGAAGTGATGCATTCAGTAGCCAAGTAACGTCAGCGTCTTCAGCATTTCTCGTTTTTTCTCCTCTTCTCAAGAGTTACTTAGCATTCTTTTTTTTTCAGTAACCAAGTTAACGTCAATTTCTTCAACATTCTTTATTTCTTCAAGCCTTCTTGACTGAAGTTCCTTGGCAATCTTTTTTTTTCTGAGTAGACTTGACGTATTCAGTAACCACTTTAACGTCAATTTATACGTTTCGTCTCGCTTTCTCGAGAGTTAATTGACAATTTTTTTTCTGAGCAAAAGTGTCATATTCAGTAACCAGGTTAAGGTCAATTTCTTCAACATTCTTCGTTTCTTCTGGTCTTCTTGAGAGTTACTTGGAAATCTTTTTTTCAGAGCTGAAGTGATGCATTCAGTAGCCAAGTAACGTCAGCCTCTTCAGCATTTTTCGTTTTTTCTCGTCTTCTCAAGAGTTACTTAGCATTCTTTTTTTTTCTGAGAAGAAATGAAGTATTCAGTAACCAAGTTAACGTCAATTTCTTCAACATTCTTTATTTCTTCAAGCCTTCTTGACTGAAGTTCTTTGGCAATCTTTTTTTTTCTGAGTAGACTTGACATATTCAGTAACCACTTTAACGTCAATTTATACGTTTGGTCTCGCTTTCTTGAGAGTTAATTGACAATTTTTTTCTGAGTAAAAGTGTCATATTCAGTAACCATATTAAGGTCAATTTCTTCAACATTCTTCGTTTCTTCTGGTCTTCTTGAGAGTTACTTAGAAATCTTTTTTCTGATCTGAAGTGATGCATTCAGTGGCCAGGTTAACGTCAATCTCCTCAGCATTCTTCGTTTCTTCTCGTCTTCTTAAGAGTTACTTGGCATTTTCTTTATTTCCTCAAGTCTTCTTGACTGAAGTTCCTTGGCAATCTTTTTTTTCTGAGTAGAAGTGACGTATTCAGTAACCACTTTAACGTCAATTTATACGTTTCGTCTCGCTTTCTCGAGAGTTACTTGACAATTTTTTTCTGAGCAAAAGTGTCATATTCAGTAACCAGGTTAAGGTCAATTTCTTCAACATTCTTCGATTTTTCTGGTCTTCTTGAGAGTTACTTGGAAGTCTTTTTTTCTGAGCTGAAGTGATGCATTCAGTAGCCAAGTAACGTCAGCCTCTTCAGCATTTTTCGTTTCTTCTCCTATTCTCAAGAGTTACTTAGCATTCATTTTTTTTCTGAGCAGAAATGAAGTAATCAGTAACCAAGTTAACGTCAATTTCTTCAACATTCTTTATTTCTTCAAGCCTTCTTGACTGAAGTTCCTTGGCAATCTTTTTTTTTCTGAGTAGACTTGACGTATTCAGTAACCACTTTAACGTCAATTTATACGTTTCGTCTCGCTTTCTCGAGAGTTAATTGACAATTTTTTTTCTGAGCAAAAGTGTCATATTCAGTATCCAGGTTAAGGTCAATTTCTTCAACATTCTTCGTATCTTCTGGTCTTCTTGAGAGTTACTTGGAAATCTTTTTTTCAGAGCTGAAGTGATGCATTCAGTAGCCAAGTAACGTCAGCCTCTTCAGCATTTTTCGTTTTTTCTCCTCTTCTCAAGAGTTACTTAGCATTCTTTTTTTTTCTGAGAAGAAATGACGTATTCAGTAACCAAGTTAACGTCAATTTCTTCAACATTATTTCTTCAAGCCTTCTTGACTGAAGTTCCTTGGAAATCTTTTTTTTTTCTGAGTAGAAGTGACGTACTCAGTAACCACTGTAAGGTCAGTTGCTTCGTTTCTTCTCGCTTTGTCGAGAGTTAATTGACATTTTTTTTTCTGAGCAAAAGTGTCGTATTTAGTAACCAGGTTAAAGTCAATTTCTTCAACATTCTTTGTTTCTTCTCGTCTTCTTGAGAGCTACTTGGAAATCTTTTTTTCTGAGCTGAAGTGATGCATTCAGTAGCCAAGGAACGTCAGCCACTTCAGCATTTTTCGTTTCTTCTCCTCTTCTCAAGAGTTACTTAGCATTCTTTTTTTTCTGAGCAGAAATGAAGTATTCAGTAACCAAGTTAACGTCAATTTCTTCAACATTCTTTATATCTTCAAGCCTTCTTGACTGAAGTTCCTTGGAAATCTTTTTTTTTCTGAGTAGAAGTGACGTACTCAGTAACCACTGTAAGGTCAATTTCTTCGTTTCTTCTCGCTTTGTCGAGACTTAATTGACAATTTTTTTTTCTGAGCAAAAGTGTCGTATTCAGTAACCAGGTTACGGTCAATTTCTTCAACATTCTTTGTTTCTTCTCGTCTTCTTGAGAGCTACTTGGAAATCTTTTTTTCTGAGCTAAAGTGATGCATTCAGTAGCCAAGTTAACGTCATGCTCTTCAGCATTCTTCGTTTCTGTGATATATTCAGTAACCAGGTTAAAGTCAATTTCTTCAAAACTCTTTGTTTCTTCTCGTCTTCTAGAGAGTTTCTTAATATTTTTTTCTGAGCTGAAGTAATGCATTCAATAGCCAAGTTAACGTCAATCTCTTCAGCATTCTTCGTTTCTTCTCGCCTGCTGAAGAGTTACTTGGCATTAATTTTTTTCTGAGCAGAAGTGAGGTATTCAGTAACCAAGTTAACGTCAATTTCTTCGTTTCTTCTGGTTTTCGCGAGAGTTAATTGACAATTTTTTTTCTGAGCAAAATTGTCATATTCAGTAACCAGCTTAAGGTTAATTTCTTCAACATTCTTTTTTTCTTCTCGTCTTCTTGACAGTTACTTGGAAACCTTTTTTTTCTGAGCTGAAGTGATGCATTCAGTAGCCAAGTTAACGTCATGTCCTTCAGCATTCTTCATTTTTGTGGTATATTCAGTTACCAAATTAAGGTAAATTTATTAAATATTCTTTGTTTCTTCTCATCTTCTTGAGATTTACTTGGAAATCTTTTTTTTCTAAGTGTGTTTATTCAGTAGCCAAGTTAACGTCAATCTCTTCAGCATTCTTCATTTCTTCTCGTCTTCTCAAGAGTTACTTGGCATTAATTTTTTTCTGAGCAGAAATGAGGTATTCAGCAACCAAGATAACGTCAATTTCTTCATTTCTTCTCGCTTTTTCCAGAGTTAATTGACATTTTTTTTTCTGACAAAAGCGTCATATTCAGTAACCAGGTTAAGGTCAATTTCTTCAACATTCTTTGTCTCATCTCGTCTTCTTGAGAGTTACTTGGAAATCTTTTTTTCTGAGCTGAAGTAATGAATCCAGTAGCTAAGTTAACGTCAATCTCCTCAGCAACCTTCGTTTCTTCTCGTCTTCTCAAGAGTTACTTGGCATTTTTTTTCTGAGCAGAAATGAGTATTCAGTAACCAAGTTAACGTCATTTTCTTCAACATTCTTTATTTCTTCAAGCCTTCTTGACTGAAGTTCTTTGGGAATCTTTTTTTTCTGAGCACAAGTGAGGTATTCAGTATCCAAGTTAACGTCAATTTTTTCGTTTCTTCTCGCTTTCTCGAGAGTTAATTGACAAATTTTTTTCTGAGCACAAGTGTCATATTCAGTAACCAGGTTAAAGTAAAGTTCTTCAACATTTTTGTTTCTTCTGGTCTTCTTGGGAGTTACTTGGAAATCTTTTATTCGGAGCTGAAGTGATGCATTCAGTAGCCAAATTAACGTCATGCCCTTCAGCATTCTTCGTTTCTGTGACATATTCAGTAACCAGGTTAAGGTCAATTTCTTCAAAATTGTTTGTTTCTTCTCGTCTTCTAGAGAGTTATTTGGATTTTTTTTTCTGAGGTGAAGTAATGCATTCAATAGCCAAGTTACCGTCAACCTCTTCAGCATTCTTCGTTTCTTCTCGTCTTCTCAAGAGTTAATTGGCAATTAATTTTTTTTCTGAGCAGAAGTGAGGTATTCAGTAACCAAGTTAACGTCCATTTCTTCGTTTTTTATCGCTTTCTCGAGAGTTAATTGACTTTTTTTTTCTGAGCAAAAGTGTCATATTCAGTAACCCAATTAAAGTAACATTCTTCAACATTTTTTGTTTCTTCTCGTCTTCTTGGGAGTTACTTGGAAATCTTTTATTCGGAGCTGAAGTGATGCATTCAGTAGCCAAATTAACGTCATGCCCTTCAGCATTCTTCGTTTCTGTGACATATTCAGTAACCAGGTTAAGGTCAATTTCTTCAAAATTGTTTGTTTCTTCTCGTCTTCTAGAGAGTTATTTGGATTTTTTTTTCTGAGGTGAAGTAATGCATTCAATAGCCAAGTTAACGTCAACCTCTTCAGCATTCTTCGTTTCTTCTCATCTTCTCAAGAGTTAATTGGCAATTAATTTTTTTTGTGAGCAGAAGTGAGGTATTCAGTAACCAAGTTAACGTCCATTTCTTCGTTTTTATCGCTTTCTCGAGAGTTAATTGACTTTTTTTTTCTGAGCAAAAGTATCATATTCAGTAACCCAATTAAAGTAACATTCTTCAACATTTTTTGTTTCTTCTCGTCTTCTTGAGAGTTACTTGGAAATCTTTTCTTCTGAGCTGAAGTAATGCATTTAGTAGCCAAGTTAACGTAATGCTCTTCATCATTTTTCATCAGTTTCTGTGATATATTCAGTCACCAAATTAAGGTAAATTTTTTCTGAGCAAAAGTATCATATTCAGTAACCCAATTAAAGTAACATTCTTCAACATTTTTTGTTTCTTCTCGTCTTCTTGAGATTTACTTAGAAATCTTTTTTTTCTAAGCTAAAGTAATGCCTTCAGTAGCCCAGTTAACGTCAATCTCTTCAGCATTCTTGGTTTCTTCTCGTCTTTTCAAGAGCTACTTGGTACTAATTTTTTTTCTGAGCTAAAATGAGGTATTGAGTAACCAAGTTAACGACAATTTCTTCGTTTCTTCTCTCTTTCTCCAGAGCTAATTGATTTTTTTTTTGTGAACAAAAGTGTCATATTTAGTAACCGGGTTAAGGTCAATTTCTTCAACATTCTTTGTTTCTTCTCGTCTTCTTGAGAGTTACTTGGAAATTTTATTTTCTGAGCTGAAGTGATGCATGCACTGAAAGGGTTTATCTCTGAAAATGTTGCACCTACGAGATTTTGGGTGCGAGGTGAAAGAGAAAATCAAGAAGAGGCAAAAATAGTTGGATTGCCTCCAAACTGTTGAGCCGTTCTCAAGTTACAGTCGATGAAAGTTGAGAATTGAGAAAAAAAGTCGTAATACCCCTTTTTTGGTCAAATGGAAAAAAATTTTGGATCTTTTTCTCCTGCTTTTGATGGGAATAAGACGTATGCAGGCCCCTAAGAACGTAACAAACTCAAATCGAACGAAATTAACCTCTAAAGTAGTTTTTTAAAAATGGTCAATAAACGGGATTCCAAAAGTGCTTAAAAATCGACCACCGAAAGGGTCTATCTCCGAAAATATTGCACCTAAGGAACATCCGGTAGTGGGAGGTGAAAGACGACATCAAGAAGAGGAAAAACAGTTGGATTCACTCCAATCCGTTTAATCGTTCTCTCAAAGTTAAGAATTGAGAAAGAAGTCGTAATACCCCACCTTGGACTTTAAAAAAAAAAAACGGATTTTTTTTGCAGTTCTGAATGGCACCTTTGCAATCCCCTAAGAACGTAACAAACTCAAATCGAATTTAACCTCTTAAGTAGTTTTTTTTTAAATGGTCAAAAAGTGTCTAAAAATCGATGTCGACCACCGAAAATATTGCACTTACGGAACTTCTGGTGGTAGGGGGTGAAAGAAAACATCAAGAAGAGGAAAAACCGTTGAATTCACTCCAATCCTTTTTTTTTATCCGAATATGACGTTTGCAATCCATTAAGAACATAATTTCAATAAAATTAGAACCAAAAATAAATTTGAAAAAAAAATGGCGAAAAGTCCATTCTAAAAGTGCCTAAAACTCGACCATTGAAGTCTAAGATATAATTGAATAGATTATCCTTTTGTTTTCAGTAGTCAAGAACAGGTGAAAGTTTGAATAGAAAGTTTAATTAGAAAACAACTCGGGAAATGTTTAACACATTTTAATTTAAATTTTTGAGGCTCTAATTGAAACTTAGGATGCAGTTCCACTAAATTTGTATATACGAGAACAATAGAGAAAAAGAAACATCGGTTTATGAAATTAAATTTTGGTAAACTCAAGAACAAAGTAGTTTTTAGCAATGGCCTCCACTTTTGGATAACCCTTTTGTTGAGACAATTTTGCGGAAAGATTCAAATTTAAAATTTCATTAATGTGTACAAGATTGACTAGCAATTCTCATCTCATTATATCAACCATCCCCAGAGAGCATATTTCATGAGAGGAAAATGTGGTTATAGTTGTATAATGTAGACTATAGTTAACAAATAAATATATAATAGGCTGGGGCCCTACAAGACGCCTCCAAATCTCCCCTAAGCAGCCAGCGAGAAACAACCGGGTGGGGACGCCTTATTCCGGAGAGTTAAACTGTTAAACTGAAATCCTTCTTTATTGGTACAACTCAACCCCTATAATAACGGATGAAAGCCATCAAAATTTGATCTAAAAGCAGATTTAAGACTTTAGTAGCTTGAACTAACGCGTGACAGTGGAGTTTCTGTGTTCATATATATAAACTTACAGAGCCTTAGGGTCTGTCAATTTCAGATCAATTACATTGCAAATTAGTTTCGTCACGTAATATTTTATTTTGCCGAGTCGTGGCAGAAACTTTCTTGAAGTTGCCGGCTTGCTTGCTAACTTGAAATTCTGAAGTGGTTGACGTAATGTAAACTCTACTCAAAAGTTCGGTTAAGCCGGAAAATGAGTCCTTCTTATTGCACTGGAGTGGAAAGTTTTGTTGGGTATTCTGTAAGTAAACATTTTTTATTCCATAAGATTATACGCGATCGACATCGCGTCCCTTTTTTGGGTGAAACTAAGTTTGGGAATCGGATATGTTTCAAGTATCAGGGGATTTTTGCCAAAAGAGTATAGGAACAATGTTTTTATTTCGGGCCTCTCTGGACTCCTTTCTAAATCTACATTGTTTTTTCCCTGGAGTTAAAAAAATTTTTTTTTACTTACCCATGATGACATAATGTGGGTGTCAGCGTTTCGATGGTGGTAGTTTAAAATAAGAATAGTGGACACCACTGATGAGGCCACCATGAACATAATGCAGTTGAAGTACGTTCCCAAGAGTGGCACAGCCTCTGAAGTAGCTGGCATTGTCTCAGCCACCATGTTCAAGAATACCGTCAGTGACAGCAGAATTGTCACACCTAAGGAGAGCTTCTCTCCAGAATCCGGTGGAAGGGTGAACCCCAAAACGGCCATGGATGCTATCAATACGCACGGCACGATGAGGTTGAAAAAGTAATACAAGGTTCGCCTCCGGATTATTATGACGAACGTAATATCGATGTACGGCTCCGGGCAGCAGTTGTAATACAGTTCGTTTCTTTTCCCTGGGACGCCTGTAAAAACAGAAATTAATTTATTAGTCGTGTTATTGGAAGGGTCTCATGAAAATGTATTAAAGGCCCTAAATCGTTACATTCCTTGAGGATGTTTTTCAATACAAGGCGCCGTAAACAGGCCTCACGTGTGGCTTTCGGAATAATATCCTGAATTGCTCAACAAGCCTTTATAAATATTTGCCTTTCACCCGCCCAATATGTTCTTCATTAAATTTATTCTGCTGGCCATGGGCCCGCAAGGGAAACCTGCAATTAAACCCACGCAATTTGAATATTTTATTTGCTTGGGCACCATGAAACGAGTTTTTTTCTTTAGTTTGGCTTAATAAGTTCAGGGCTCAAAAGAAGAAAAATCGTTTTTAGGCCATGATGCAACGAAGTGTTTAAGTTTTTGAGTCGAACGTCAATCGAGTCTTGGAATAGCTTCGCCGTTTGAGGTTCCTCAGTAACTATTTAGCTGACACTTAAGCTTGGGTGTGAGATAGATACACTGCAGCTAAGAAAACGGGTCATAAAGAAGATCTAGAGCTCAATATAAAAACTATATGAAGATGAAAATACTAAAGTGCTAACGGAAAAGATCGATACAGCAATTTTTTTTGTAATTTTTGATAGCTTGTATATCAGAAATGCGTTAGCCAAAATTGGTAACTTACAGAGATTTTCAAAGCTCATTTCTTCTAGAATCAGGTAGGGAGCTTGACCTTAAATTAGAGTTGTTTTTTAAACTTATAGGTTAAAGAAAAAAACCAGTGCAAAATGGTTGCATTTCAACCAACTGCATTTGGTAACTAGTGTAATATTAGGACAATCGTTGTTTTGACATTTAATGGCTTGGAAAAAATTTGTTTGCTGTTTTTAATCGAAATGGCACGTTTTTAATCCCCTAAGAACGTATAAAACTCAAATCGAATGAAATTAACCTCTGAAGTGGGTTTTTTAAAAATGGTCAAAAAACGGGATTCTAAAAGTGCCTAAAAATCGACCACCGAAGGGGTCTATCTCGGTAAATATTCCACCTACGGAACTTCTGTTGGTGGGAGGTGAAAGAGGATATCAAGAAGATGAAAAAGCAGTAGGATTGACTCCAATTGGTCGAAGCGTTCTCAAGTTACAACCGGTCAAAGTTAAGAATTGAGAAAAAAGTCCTAATACCCCCCCCCCCCCCGTTTAGAAATTTTCAAAAAAATTTCGGAATTTTCTTTTGCTGTTTTTGATCGGAATGGCACGTTTGCAATCCTCTAAGAACGTCACAAACTCAAATCGAATGAAATTAACCTCTAAAGTGGCTTTTTTAATAATGGTTAAAAAACGGGATTCTAAAAGTGTCTAAAAATCGACCACCGAAGGGGTCTATCTCCGTACATATTCCATCTACGGAACTTCTGTTGGTGCGAGGTGAAAGAGGACACCAAGAAGATGAAAAAGTAATTGCATTCACTCCAGTCGGTCGAGGAGTTCTCAAGTTACAACTGGTCAAAGTTAAGAATTGAGAAAGAATCGTAATGCCCCCCCCCCCTTTGGAACTTTTCAAAAAAAAATCGGATTTTCTTGCTGTTTTTGATCGGAATGGCACGTTTGCAATCCCCTAAGAACGTCACAAACTCAAATCGAATGAAATTAACCTCTGAAGTGGGTTTTTCAATAATGGTCAAAAAACGGGTTTCTAGAAGTGCCTAAAAATCGACCACCGAAGGGGTCTATCTCGGTAAATATTCCACCTACGGAACTTCTGTTGGTGGGAGGTGAAAGAGGATATCAAGAAGATGAAAAAGCAGTAGGATTGACTCCAATTGGTCGAAGCGTTCTCAAGTTACAACCGGTCAAAGTTAAGAATTGAGAAAAATATCCTAATACCCCCCCCCCGTTTAGAAATTTTCAAAAAAATTTCGGAATTTTCTTTTGCTGTTTTTGATCGGAATGGCACGTTTGCAATCCTCTAAGAACGTCACAAACTCAAATCGAATGAAATTAACCTCTGAAGTGGGTTTTTCAATAATGGTCAAAAAACGGGTTTCTAGAAGTGCCTAAAAATCGACCACCAAAGGGGTCTATCTCCGTAAATATTCCACCTACGGAACTTCTTAGGATTAGGACCAAAGGCCATTGAGAATAACTCAAAGTGTGTAAAAATATAAATTTCAAGTTTTTGAAAAAATTTTAATTTTTATTGATGAAAAAATCAAATTTGAAATTTGTTTAATATACAAATTAGAATTAGTGCAAAAATAAAATAAAAATTTCCTTCCACATATCTTTTGAAAACGCTAATTTTTTTATGTTTTTGGAGAAACTCAACCTTAGGACAGAATAAGGCAAAACTGATCCAAAACATCTCATTTATTGGTAAGTTTTTGGTAAACTTACACTTTTGGACTAAAATAAATAAAATTATACTGAATACGTCTCAAAATGCAATTTTGGTATTTTTCGAGAAAGTCAATTTAGCATCAAGGTCAAAATCGGTTAAAAATGACTTTAACAATATAAAAATGGAGATTTGGAATGTTTGGGGAAATTAATTTTATAACTATTGAAAAAATTGGTTAAAAAATCGCTCAAATCATTTAAGAATGCAAAATAATTTTTTTTTTTAAGAAATCAGGTTGCAATAAGGGTCAAAATTGATTAAAAACGACTCCAAAAATAGTAACGGAGATTTGAAGCGTTTGGAAAAAATTATTTTGTGATTATTTAAAAAATCGGTTAAAATGACTCAAAGTATCTAAGAATGCAAATTAAATAATTTTGAAAATATTAAGTTTGCGATAAGAGTCAAAATCGATTGAAAAACTTAAGCATGCGCTTTGAACATTTTCAGGAAAATTTCGAAAATTGTTTTTGCTGTTTTTGATCGGAATGGCACGTTTGTAATCCCCTAAGAACGTAACTCAATTTTAATGAAATTAACCTCTGAAGTGGGTTTTTTAAAAATTGTCAAAAAGCGGGATTCTAAAAGTGCCTAAAAATCGACCACCGAAGAGGTCTACCTCCGAAAGTATTGCACCTACAGAACTGAAAAAGAGTCTGTCAGTACAGTTTTTGTTGAAAAAAAAAACTAAACAAAACAGTATTTGAACACAAAGTACAAAAAAACAGATTGTGAAGGAGAGTGGTTATTAAAAAGAAGGGTGACAAAGAACAAAAAACCGTCAATCAGGAAAAAGAAGGAAAAACTAAAATTGTTACTGTTGGATTGTCGGGAATTTAAAAAAAAAAATGCAGCGTGTTCCTTATTGAACGCTTGAATGTATATGACTCACATTAGGTAGATTCTTAAAAATGAACATAAAAAAACGGTATGCATTTGTATACAAACTATCTACGTGTGTTTACACATTTTACTGAATAAGCAAGTATAAGAGAAAGTTTCTGTTTTTTGTTCATTAGAAAATATAAGGAAAATTTAATAGGGTCTATCTCCGAAGATATTGCACCTGAAAGAGGATATCAAGAAGATGAAAAAGCAGTTGGATTCACTCCAATCGGTCGAGGCGTTCTCAAGTTACAACCGGTCAAAGTTGAGAATTGAGAAAAAAGTCGTAATACCCCCCCCCCCCTTTGGAAATTTTCAAACAAATTTCGGATTTTTTTGTGCTGTTTTTCATCGGAATAGCACGTTTGCAATCCCATAAGAACGTAACAAACTCAAATCGAATTAAATTAACCTCTGAAGTGGGTTTTTTAGTAATGGTTAAAAAACGGGATTCTAAAAGTGCCTAAAAATCGACCACCGAATGGGTCTAACTCCGAAAATATTGCGAGCACCTTCGGAACTTCTGTTGGTGGGAGGTGAAAGAGGATATCAAGAAGATGAAAAAGCAGTTGGATTCACTCCAATCGGTCGAGGCGTTCTCAAGTTACAACCGGTCAAAGTTGAGAATTGAGAAAAAAAGTCGTAAATCCCTTTGGAAATTTTCAAACAAATTTCGGATCTTTTTTTGCTGTTTTTCATCGGAATGGCACGTTTGCAATCCCATAAGAACGTAACAAACTCAAATCGAATGAAAGTAACCTCTGAAGTGGGTTTTTTAGTAATGGTTAAAAGACGGGATTCTAAAAGTGCCTAAAAATCGACCACCGAATGGGTCTAACTCCGAAAATATTGCGAGCACCTTCGGAACTTCTGTTGGTGGGAGGTGAAAGAGGATATCAAGAAGATGAAAAAGCAGTTGGATTCACTCCAATCGGTCGAGGCGTTCTCAAGTTACAACCGGTCAAAGTTGAGAATTGAGAAAAAAGTCGTAATACCCCCCCCCCCCCCTTTGGAAATTTTCAAACAAATTTCGGATCTTTTTTTGCTGTTTTTCATCGGAATGGCACGTTTGCAATCCCATAAGAACGTAACAAACTCAAATCGAATGAAATTAACCTCTGAAGTGGGTTTTTTAGTAATGGTTAAAAAACGGGATTCTAAAAGTGCCTAAAAATTGACCACCGAATGGGTCTAACTCCGAAAATATTGCGAGCACCTACGGAACTTCTGTTGGTGGGAGGTGAAAGAGGATATCAAGAAGATGAAAAAGCAGTTGGATTCACTCCAATCGGTCGAGGCGTTCTCAAGTTACAACCGGTCAAAGTTGAGAATGGAGAAAAAAGTCGTAATACCCCCCCCCCCCTTTGGAAATTTTCAAACAAATTTCGGATCTTTTTTTGCTATTTTTCATCGGAATGGCACGTTTGCAATCCCATAAGAACGTAACAAACTCAAATCGAATGAAATTAACCTCTGAAGTGGGTTTTTTTAGTAATGGTCAAAAAACGGGATTCTAAAAGTGCCTAAAAATCGACCACCGAATGGGTCTAACTCCGAAAATATTGCGAGCACCTACGGAACTTCTGTTGGTGGGAGGTGAAAGAGGATATCAAGAAGATGAAAAAGCAGTTGGATTCACTCCAATCGGTGGAGGCGTTCTCAAGTAACAACCGGTCAAAGTTGAGAATTGAGAAAAAAGTCGTAATACCCCCCCCCCCCCTTTGGAAATTTTCAAACAAATTTCGGATCTTTTTTTGCTGTTTTTCATCGGAATGGCACGTTTGCAATCCCATAAGAACGTAACAAACTCAAATCGAATGAAATTAACCTCTGAAGTGGGTTTTTTAGTAATGGTTAAAAAACGGGATTCTAAAAGTGCCTAAAAATCGACCACCGAATGGGTCTAACTCCGAAAATATTGCGAGCACCTACGGAACTTCTGTTGGTGGGAGGTGAAAGAGGATATCAAGAAGATGAAAAAGCAGTTGGATTCACTCCAATCGGTCGAGGCGTTCTCAAGTTACAACCGGTCAAAGTTGAGAATGGAGAAAAAAGTCGTAATACCCCCCCCCCCCTTTGGAAATTTTCAAACAAATTTCGGATCTTTTTTTGCTATTTTTCATCGGAATGGCACGTTTGCAATCCCATAAGAACGTAACAAACTCAAATCGAATGAAATTAACCTCTGAAGTGGGTTTTTTTAGTAATGGTCAAAAAACGGGATTCTAAAAGTGCCTAAAAATCGACCACCGAATGGGTCTAACTCCGAAAATATTGCGAGCACCTACGGAACTTCTGTTGGTGGGAGGTGAAAGAGGATATCAAGAAGATGAAAAAGCAGTTGGATTCACTCCAATCGGTGGAGGCGTTCTCAAGTAACAACCGGTCAAAGTTGAGAATTGAGAAAAAAGTCGTAATACCCCCCCCCCCCCTTTGGAAATTTTCAAACAAATTTCGGATCTTTTTTTGCTGTTTTTCATCGGAATGGCACGTTTGCAATCCCATAAGAACGTAACAAACTCAAATCGAATGAAATTAACCTCTGAAGTGGGTTTTTTAGTAATGGTTAAAAAACGGGATTCTAAAAGTGCCTAAAAATCGACCACCGAATGGGTCTAACTCCGAAAATATTGCGAGCACCTACGGAACTTCTGTTGGTGGGAGGTGAAAGAGGATATCAAGAAGATGAAAAAGCAGTTGGATTCACTCCAATCGGTCGAGGCGTTCTCAAGTTACAGCCGGTCAAAGTTGAGAATTGAGAAAAAAAGTCGTAAATCCCTTTGGAAATTTTCAAACAAATTTCGGATCTTTTTTTGCTGTTTTTCATCGGAATGGCTCGTTTGCAATCCCATAAGAACGTAACAAACTCAAATCGAATGAAATTAACCTCTGAAGTGGGTTTTTTAGTAATGGTTAAAAAACGGGATTCTAAAAGTGCCTAAAAATCGACCACCGAATGGGTCTAACGCCGAAAATATTGCGAGCACCTACGGAACTTCTGTTGGTGGGAGGTGAAAGAGGATATCAAGGAGATGAAAAAGCAGTTGGATTCACTCCAATCGGTCGAGGCGTTCTCAAGTTACAGCCGGTCAAAGTTGAGAATTGAGAAAAAAAGTCGTAAATCCCTTTGGAAATTTTCAAACAAATTTCGGATCTTTTTTTGCTGTTTTTCATCGGAATGGCTCGTTTGCAATCCCATAAGAACGTAACAAACTCAAATCGAATGAAATTAACCTCTGAAGTGGGTTTTTTAGTAATGGTTAAAAAACGGGATTCTAAAAGTGCCTAAAAATCGACCACCGAATGGGTCTAACGCCGAAAATATTGCGAGCACCTACGGAACTTCTGTTGGTGGGAGGTGAAAGAGGATATCAAGGAGATGAAAAAGCAGTTGGATTCACTCCAATCGGTCGAGGCGTTCTCAAGTTACAGCCGGTCAAAGTTGAGAATTGAGAAAAAAAGTCGTAAATCCCTTTGGAAATTTTCAAACAAATTTCGGATTTTTTTTTGCTGTTTTTGATCGGAATGGCACGTTTGCAATCCCCTAAGAACGTAACAAACTCAACTCGAATGAAATTAACCTCTGAAGTGGGTTTTTTAGTAATGGTTAAAAAACGGGATTCTAAAAGTGCCTAAAAATCGACCACCGAATGGGTCTAACGCCGAAAATATTGCGAGCACCTACGGAACTTCTGTTGGTGGGAGGTGAAAGAGGATATCAAGGAGATGAAAAAGCAGTTGGATTCACTCCAATCGGTCGAGGCGTTCTCAAGTTACAGCCGGTCAAAGTTGAGAATTGAGAAAAAAAGTCGTAAATCCCTTTGGAAATTTTCAAACAAATTTCGGATTTTTTTTTGCTGTTTTTGATCGGAATGGCACGTTTGCAATCCCCTAAGAACGTAACAAACTCAACTCGAATGAAATTAACCTCTGAAGTGGGTTTTTTAGTAATGGTTAAAAAACGGGATTCTAAAAGTGCCTAAAAATCGACCACCGAATGGGTCTAACGCCGAAAATATTGCGAGCACCTACGGAACTTCTGTTGGTGGGAGGTGAAAGAGGATATCAAGGAGATGAAAAAGCAGTTGGATTCACTCCAATCGGTCGAGGCGTTCTCAAGTTACAGCCGGTCAAAGTTGAGAATTGAGAAAAAAAGTCGTAAATCCCTTTGGAAATTTTCAAACAAATTTCGGATTTTTTTTTTGCTGTTTTTGATCGGAATGGCACGTTTGCAATCCCCTAAGAACGTCACAAACTCAACTCGAATTAATTTAACCTCTGAAGTGGGTTTTTTTAATAATGGTCAAAAAATGGGATTGTAAAAGTGCCTAAAAATCGACCACGGAAAGGGTCTATCTCCGTAAATATTCCATCTACGGAACTTCTGTTGGTGGGAAGTGAAAGAGGGTATCAAGAAGAGGAAAAAAACAGTTGGACTCATTCCAATCGGACGAATCGTTTTCAAGTTCAGAGTCAACATCCCTGCCAGATTCTAGAAAAAACGTCCTTTCAAAATTTCCTTAAGTTAATCTTAAGGTAGGTAACAAAAAGGTGAAAGAGTTTTATATATAATTGGCATAGAATGTTATCACTAATTAGTAGTGACAAATAAAACGTTATTGATGGTGAAACAACGGAGCTTTTCCACTAACGAGCGCCTGTTAAGTGTACGAAAAAAAAACTAAAGTGTCTTCGGTGACAAAACGAAAGAAACCCCTTTTAATTATTTAAAAAGCCCCATTGTTTCTACTTCGCGGAGCGACCTATGCTTTTTACACAAAATTATCTCCTATAGCAATCAATCACCACCGAGCACCCATTTATTTAAACCCGATGCGGCCAGTTTATTAAAAAGAACGGCGCGGAAAATGCATATTTTTATTGAACTGTGAAGTGGGTCAATTATTTTAACATCTCAATAAAAAAGAATTAATCAAAAAGTATACCATCAATGGAATTGGGTTAACTTTGCCATCCACGTGGAAAGGGGGTTCTTCAAAGGAAATTATTTGTATTTACAAAGTGCAATTTCTAATGCAACCAAAGCGATATTTCAAGGAAAAGAGTCTTACCTATTAAGTCCCATTCCCCATTGGTAATGAAATTGCTGATATCTCCTCCGTTGTCGTCTTGCAGCTGAAGGTCTAGCTGCAAGGTCAAAGTTAATAAGTAAGCTTCTTTGAATAAATTCAGTTCTGGGTAAAATACCAAGTGGTGCGAACATCAAATATAATTGCGAAGTTATTAGGTCGTAATGAAAAGGTAATTAGAACCTTTGAAGTCTTCAATAGTTGCGATCGGTACAAAAGTCATCTCCTGCTTTGATATTATTAAGCTAAAAATAGAACTTTCCAACGCAAGGTTACAGAGGCAAAGTTTTTTTTTTTAAGTGAAAGGGGATAAATTCCTGAAAGTTATTCAGAAGTTACTCGGGTGTTAAAATCGCAATATTTATCGAACTTGTAAGCTTTTAATATTGCTCGAAGTTTCTTCTTCTCCGGCGTATCTTCTGGCTTCTTTTTTCGTTATTTCTTCCATTAGCGTCAACGACAAAGCAAACTTTACTTTAAAACCAATAAGTCTTTAAACGCAGCTTACACAAAAAATATTTGAAAGCTTAATGGAAGCAAATTAAAACTTAGCATACAGCTACATAAATTCTGGAAATTTAGTTTCATGGACTTCCTACTCGGGCCTCTGGCACATACAGCACTAAAGTAATAATTCTACTTACTTGTAAGCCGTCATAAGTCCAACTACCAAACTTCATTTCGCATTTTTGATCATCGAAAGGAAACCAGGTGATATCGATTTTACATGTGCTTTTAAATATTCCCGGAGGCAAGTAGAAACAACTGCCGTTATTGCGGACTACGACGTTGGTGGGGTAAGTCCCGTCGAAACCCTCGTCAGCACTGAAACAATGTTAAGGGATTTATAAGTTATAGAGAAATAATTTAAGAGTAATGTCGATCGTATTTCGGATTATATGAAAGCAGTTTTTTTTATATTCATAAATCGAATAAGAGCATTTTTATTTGGGAAGCACTAGACATTAATTAGCCTGAACCAACCTGATCTAAGTGTTCAATAGAGAAAGTTAGACCAAATTATCATAATTTGTAAGAAGTTAAAGAAAGTACAGTTTACCCATAATATAAAATTAGTTTTATATTAGGGGTAAAGTTCAGGTTAGCTCAGGTTTGTTCGACATTTTTGAGAAAAAAATCAAAATGACGTATTTTCAAAAAAACATTATAACATCTTTATTTTAGAAGCTAATCGAAGACTATGAAATAATTTCTGAAGCGACGTTCCTAACTGGAATACCCCTGGATGAAAATTCAGTACAATGTTTCGGTTTTGTGTAACAAACAACAACTTTTATTACTTTTTATAGCGGTCATATTTGGTTTGTTCTTTGACAAAGATTACGAAAATTGATCTTCTCAGAGTGTTTCAAATGCTAATGTGACCCAATTTGAAGACTGTAGGTACCTCTAAATTAATTCGGTTAATGGACGTTGAGAGCTAAAGTTGACGTATCCACATTAACAAACTGAACAATGTTTTTGAGTATTCACAAGGGGCACAGATTTGTTCATTCTTGGACAAAAATTGCGAAAATCGATCGTCTCAGAGTGGTTCAAATGCTAATGCTATCCAATTTGAAGACTTTAGGTACCCCTAAATTAATTCGGTTAAATGGACGATGAGAGCTAAGGTTAATGTATCTATATTAACAAACTGAACAATGTTTTTGAGTAGTTACAAGAGCCACAGATTTGTTCATTCTTGGACAATAATTACGAAAAATCGATCTTCTCAGAGTGGTTCAAATGCTAATGCGACCCAATTTGAAGACTGCAGGTACCTATAAATTAATTCGGTTAAGTAGAAGATGAGAGGTAAAGTTGACGTATCCACATTAACAAACTGAACAATATTTTTGAATAGTCACAAGAGGCACAGATTTGTTCATTCTTGGACAAAGATTACGAAAATCGATCTTCTCAGAGTGATTTCAATGCTAATTCGACCCAATTTGAAGACTGTAGGTACCTCTACATTAATTCGGTTAAATGGAAGATGAGAGCTAAAGTTGACGTATCCACATTAACAAACTGAACAATATTTTCGAATAGTCACAAGAGGCACAGATTTGTTCATTATTGGACAAAGATTACGAAAATCGATCTTCTCAGAGTGGTTTTAATGCTAATGCGACCCAATTTGAAGACTGTAGGTACCTCTAAATTAATTCGGTTAATTTTATGATGAGAGCTAAATTTGATGTATCCACATTAACAAACTAAACAATGTTTTTGAATAGTCACAAGAGGCACAGATTTGTTGATTTCTGTACAAAGATTACGAAAAATCGATGTTCTCAGATTGTTTCAAATGCTAATGCGACCCAATTTGAACACTGTAGGTACCCTTAAATTAATTCGGTTAAATAGAAGATGAGAGCTAAAGTTGACGTATCCACATTAACAAACTGAACAATATTTTCGACAAGAGGCACAGATTTGTTCATTCTTGGACAAAGATTACGAAAATCGATCTATTCAGAGTAGTTCAAATATTAATGCGATCCAAATTCAAGACTGTAGGTACCCCTAAATTTATTTGGTTAAATGGACGATGAGAGCTAAAATTGACGTATCCACATTAATAAACTGAACAATATTTTTGAATAGTCACAAGAGGCACAGATTTGTTCATTTCTGGACAAATATTACGAAAAATCGATGTTCTCAGATTGTTTCAAATGCTAATGCGACCCAATTTGAACACTGTAGGTACCCTTAAATTAATTCGGTTAAATAGAAGATGAGAGCTAAAGTTGACGTATCCACATTAACAAAGTGAACAATATTTTTGAATAGTCACAAGAGGCACAGATTTGTTTATTCCTGGACAAAGATTACGAAAAATCGATCTTCTCAGAGTGGTTCAAATGCTAATGCGACCAATTTGAAGACTGTAGGTACCCCTAAATTAATTCGGTTAAATGGAAGATGAGAGCTAAAATTGACGTATCCACATTAACAAACTAAACAATATTTTTGAATAGTCACAAGAGGCACAGATTTGTTCATTTCTGGACAAAGATTACGAAAAATCGATGTTCTCAGAGTGGTTCAAATGCTAATGCGACCCAATTTGAAGACTGCAGGTACCTATAAATTAATTCGGTTAAGTAGAAGATGAGAGCTAAAGTTGACGTATCCACATTAACAAAGTGAACAATATTTTTGAATAGTCACAAGAGGCACAGATTTGTTTATTCCTGGACAAAGATTACGAAAAATCGATCTTCTCAGAGTGGTTCAAATGCTAATGCGAACCAATTTGAAGACTGTAGGTACCCCTCAATTAATTCGGTTAAATGGACGATGAGATCTAAAATTCATGTAATCAAATTAACAAACTCAACAATGCTCAATAGTCGCAAGAGGCACAGATTTGTTCATTCTTGGACAAAAATTACGAAAATCGATCTTCTCAGAGTGGTTCAAATGCTAATGCGACCCAATTTGAAGACTGCGGGTACCCCTAAATTAATTCGGTTAAATGGAAGATGAGAGCTAAAATTGACGTATCCACATTAACAAACTGAACAATATTTTTGAATAGTCACAAGAGGCACAGATTTGTTCATTTCTGGACAAAGATTACGAAAAATCAATGTTCTCAGATTGTTTCAAATGCTAATGCGACCCAATTTGAACACTGTAGGTACCCTTAAATTAATTCGGTTAAATAGAAGATGAGAGCTAAAGTTGACGTATCCACATTAACAAACTGAACAATATTTTTGATTAGTCACAAAAGGCACAAATTTGTTTATTCCTGGACAAAGATTACGAAAAATCGATCTTCTCAGAGTGGTTCAAACGGAAATGCGTCCCAATTTGAAGACTGTAGGTACCCCTAAATTAATTCGGTTAAATGGGCGATGAGAGCTGAAGTTGACGTATTATGTTAACAAACTGAATAATGTTTTTGAATAATCACAAGAGGCACATATTTGTTCATTCTTGGACAAAGATTACGAAAATCGATCTTCTCAGAGTGGTTCAAATACCAATGCGACCCAATTTCAAGACTGTAGGTAGCCCTAAATTAATTTGTTTAAATGGACGATGAGAGCTAAAGTTGACGTATCCACATTACCAAACTGGACAATGTTTTTGAGTAGTCACAAGAGGCACAGATTTGTTTATTCCTGGACAAAGATTACGAAAAATCGATCTTCTCAGTGTGGTTCAAATGCTAATGCGACCAATTTGAAGACTGTAGGTACCCCTAAATTAATTCGGTTAAATGGAAGATGAGAGCTAAAATTGACGTATCCACATTAACAAACTGAACAATATTTTTGAATAGTCACAAGAGGCACAGATTTGTTCATTTCTGGACAAAGATTACGAAAAATCGATGTTCTCAGAGTGGTTCAAACGGTAATGCGACCCAATTTGAAGACTGCAGGTACCCCTAAATTAATTCGGTTAAATGGAAGATGAGAGCTAAAATTGACGTATCCACACTAACAAACTGAACATTTTCTTTTTGTAGTTACAAGAGGCTATAACGATTTATTCATTCTTGGACAAAGATTACGAAAATGGATCTTCTCAGAGTGGTTCAAATGCTAATGCGACCCAATGTGGCACAAAGAACAAGCTAAAAGCAATAATTTAAAAACTGATTGTGAGACATTTTCAAAAGAATTAAACATTTTTCTCATAAACTTTAATGTTAAATACATTTTTTTAAACAAAATTTAAGTTGTTATCAGAAAAACATTTACGAAAGGACATACCTTACAAGTTTATCAATTTTTGGAAGACAGAAAACTTTAATGCTGTGAGAGCTTTAGTGCAGAATATTTATAAGATATCTTAAATGTATAAATTTTATAAATTTTTAGTTGTCTCAAAGAGTCTCAAAAAACTCTTACGCTCAGAAACTATTATTGCTCAGTAACGAATAAACCATTAAATAATAGATCGTTGTAAATGAGAGCACAATATTATTGAGATATTTTAAAAAATACAAATTTTATAAATTTTCAGTTTTTAGCCCCAGAAAATGCCACGCATCTTAAAGTTTTCGCAGTTTCTATGATAGCAGAGGAAACTAGGTGGGTCTACTAAGTACACTCATTACATCAACAGTACCACCAGCCAGCAGAGAAGCCGATAGAGTGGTCGAGGGTAAAAACACTTCTGTTTAAGTTGCCAAAAAACAAAAAATAAATAAATACTAAAGCCAGATATTAGTATTTGGCAGAATAAAATATATTGAGAAGGACAGATTACGGGGGTTAACTATACACAATATAGTGGACAATATAAGGCCCAGTTAAATGGGGCAGGGTGGAATCAGAAATATTATAAGCAGGGGCAGTCTGATGCTAACAATTCAAATTGATATTATACCTTCAGTGTATAGGCCTCAGTTTACAGTACCTACTGCTTAACCTGTCACTAACTTGCTTAAGTATGTTCTGATTTCCCTAGTTAGAATCTGTGATTTTCTGGGCCACTAGGTCAGAAAATTGGGGATGGTGACGGTACCCCACTTATGGTGAACAGTTAGAAAAGTAGCCCCAAATGACAATACAATTAGTGATTTGGAATGGAACCACGTCTATGTAGTAGTGGAGTGAGTGGCAGAGGATTACAGTTGGGAGCAGGCAGGGTTGGCCCCGGTAACAAAGCTAGTAGGCCTTGCCGGCAATTATAGTGGTCCTAGTCCTGTAAGGGTGGCAGCACTATAGCGAAACTCAAAAGCACGAACACAAGGAAGAAGTAGAAAAAGCAAGCAATCAGCACACAACAGCAGCAGCAGCAACAGCAGTAACACCAAGCAGTATGACCGGTGAGGGCATTAACAGCAGTACTAGCAGGCCTGTGATGGTGACAAAGGCTGAAAGAAAAGAATCGATTTGAAGAAGTATGCAGAGGCCTCATGTAGCAGTACCTGTTTCATATTGCATAATAGTTTCTCGTTTTGATGGCTTGAAAATAAAATATTTAGTATTCAATTACCATAACTAAGTAAATCTTGATGTTAATTAAGCAAGTGTTAATCTACAGGTCATAAGGCTCTACACAGAAGTTAGGGGCCCAGAAAAATATCTTTAAGAAGAAGAGTAACTTGGATGTTGGGTAGCCTCTTCCAGTCCAGCACTTTGGTACTAAATCCTGCTGGGCAGCTTTAGATGTAGTTTTATTTAAATCGCGAACGAACAACTGATTACACTTATACAATATTATACTTTCTCAAAAATTTCAGAAATCAGGAATTTAAAAAGGGATTCAGAAAAATATAATTCCTAAACCATCAACCAGATGGCCGCACTGTTAATGCATGTAGAGTACTCAGAGTAGCCAGGGATGTTAGGATTGACATTTAAACACACAAGAACCCTAGAATTGAATTGGGTGATAGTTACTGGCATTTACCAGGATTCAATCCTTGCATGTAATTAACAATATATAATAATAGATACAATATTGCCATGGACATACATACATGTCGATATTGTCAATTATAAATAAAACTTACTTTTTTTGAGCCAGTTCTCTGGTCCTCTTGTCAACCAATTGACAACAAGCACCCTATTTATCTTTTTATTTTTATTTTCTGTCTTTTCTTAATCTTTTCGAATCGTCTAACCTGATTCAAATAAAATACTTACGATTCAATAATAATTGGCTCTTCAATACTCTTTAATGAGGGACATAGCTCCAGAAGCAACTCCTGGCTACTTTGCTACCCTGACATTGAGGCCTTTGTTAAATCACTAACCAAGATATTGAAGAACTAATTCTAAGTTTCTTTATCTTGATTTATTATATAGGGGGAAGAAAATCTGTTTGAAAACCTGCCTCTTAGAGGAAATCAATTCTACATCAAGTGCATCTTTAGCTAGATATAAACCAAAGCTCTACCATTAATTTCAATCTACTTTACTCTCTACTAATTCTCGGGCCTTAAGTTTCAAGTCTTGGTAACGATGATGAGTTTCAGAAGCTTGCGATCTGCTCCGGTCAATTATTGACCAATTTCGTCTTTGCTCCACAATTTTAGCCTACATTTTATTTCTGTGTTCTGATTAACCCAAATTAGTTGGGTTTAATGTTTCCTTCAGTGGCATTACCCACATAAGACTGGATCTAGTGTAGATGACTTTAACTTAGTTCAGATTAAAACAATTTTGTAAGCCACTACAATTCTCCATGTGCTCAAAGTCACTGTGTTGCTCCTGTCCTCCTCTTTCAAGGGAACAGATTTCATGGTATATATCGGTTTAAAATTATATTTTAATTCCATTGTTTAACCCTTCCGAATGACAAATCTAGCCTCAGAATTAATTCCTAAGGGGCTTCATTAAGTTTATCTTGGAGACTCCTTTAAACCCTCCAAGTCAAAGTGGAGTTCTCTTCCAAGGGAACCGGGAACAGATACATCTCTGTTTATAACTCACCCTAATATCATTAATCAACTCTTTGAATTGAAGAAATTTTATCTTCAAGAGCCTCATTAGTTCATCTAGGAGACTTTAGAAAACTAGATCTGCATACATGGGCGTCAAGTTGCAACTCCTTTGCAGAGCAACAAATTTTCTCTCCAAAAATATCATATGTAACAAGCATCTGAAGACAACAAGTGAAAAACCTTTCTTTTGATATAGTTCTGCATCACCTAGAATATCACCAGCAACTAAGGCCACTGGTAGATCCCTCTAGAAATTTCCTGCTTCTGTCTGTGTATTTAAGACAAATCTTTCTGCCACCTGATCAAAGCTTCAGAGGCCCAACAAAGAGCCAGAGACAAGAATACATAGTCTAAGAAAGAGTGACAGATTCGTGAGCCAGGTATGCTAAATAGATGCGAAATCCTACTGAATCGTTAGTTGCAATTCCTTTTGAGGTACAGAGTAGCAATAAGGCTCAGACGACCAAAATTTGGTTGAGAAGAGGTAAGTTGCATTACAAATATTTGGCTGCTGACCATCACACCTAAGGTAGAAATTTGGATGGGAGGACTGTTTTAAGTGACAATGCTCATATTGATCTCCGGGCTCTGAGCCATCGCCAGCATATCTAACATACTCTTTGGTGGTCCTGCTATGATCTTCATTGCTGTTGGCCAGCCTCTTAAGAGAATACCTAAGAAGTTGTCTGCTTCTCAAAAGTGTCCTCCAAAGAACAGATCTTCTTGCAAAGAGTGCCAGAAGAGAGATTCCAAAGAAAGATAGCTGAACAGATAGGCTAAACATAAGAAGAATAGCTATTGGAAAACATTTTAAAGAATTCTACAAAACTCTGGACTACCTGGAAGAGCTGACCCATGGTGCTAGAAGGGCTGTCCTGCTCACATCAGTCACCGATGGAAACAACTTTGAAAGTAGGAAAACTTTCCCTGTTGAAAAGATGGGTACAGCCATTGGTTTTCCTACTAAAGCTGCTGCCAGTAAGAAAGTGTTCACCGATGTGGAGACGGATGTTCCTGTTGGTGGCAGTGAGGTAAAGCTGCTAGCAACGACAAAAGTTATTAAGAAGGAAGTAGAGGTAATTTCATTGAGGTTCTGTGAATCTATCTGGCTCAGGACAAGAACAGTGACTCGTATTAGGTAATAGAAGAACCAAATATTTGCTAAAGTTGCTAAACTCTTAGAGACGCCCTTTATTTGCTTGAAAATCAGATAGAAAAAACAATTCATGTGCTTTTCAGATCGGTGTTTCTTTATCGATGTTCTGTATTTGGATCCAAATAACCATCTAATTGGAACCTAAATCATAAGAACAAGAAAACTTCAGTCTATGATTCTTCAAAAGCTTTGCTCTTATTCTCTCACTCAGACTTTAAAGTTCTTACAAAGATCTGGATTTTCCATAGTCTTTAGTAGTCTTTCAAAGAAGACATTTTCGGTTAGCTTAGATCAGTTGCTTTTGAATCGGATCTGATTAAGATATGGAAGAGGGTCGTTTTGTTTCTGTTGTCTGATCAACTCAAATTAATTCAGTTTAATAAATCCTTCAACAATAATCACTAGTCATGGTCCAAAAACCTAGTGGAAAGTAGAGGTTTACTCACAATCACATATGTGAAATACGACTCCATCCTGAAGCCAATCCTGCGAGTTACAGAATAAAGAACAGCGGCCCAAAAGAGAATAAAAAAAAGTAAAAGCAAAGTGTTTCGAACTTGAGAAGACTATAGGATATTTAGATGTCTGTCATGAATTTTTTTGTTGTTGACAAAGGCCGAGGCGCCTTTCTCACTTATGTCCGTCTTTGAGAAGTTCCCGACGCATGAGTCACATTATCGGTTTATTTTGATTTCTCCTCTCAACAACGATATGTTTTCTGCCAATTACAGTTTGCAGCTTCCAATTAAATATCCATATAGGTTAATGAAATTACATTAGTGGAAGATAAACTCTGATTTCCATCAATGCAAAGAGAAATATAAAAATTAATTTAATAAAATCGATTTCAATTGTTGACTGACAAATTAACACCAAAGGGAGTGAGAATGATATTATTATGGACAGTTAAATTAGGACTTACTTTCCCTAAATTTTTTTGTTTCATAAAATTGTGGACCCCAGATTTTCTGAATCCGCAATGTATACAGCCCTTAAATTAACATGTAGGCGCATTCTTAAAATATCCCAGTGCTTCCACAAATTCAAATAAATGCAAACCCGAAAAGAATTCTGGTTGTTTCCGGCCCTCTCCCTTATCTCGCGTTTTATGCCCCCCATCCTGTATACGGGCGTGGTAGCAAATGAAACAGCAGAGTGATTTAATTTACGACTTACTTACCTGTTGTACATGAGAACATCTGGCTTCCAGAGGCGATGAGGCGGTATTCGTAGGTCTTTGACACCACCGTATTCGGAGGAATTCCACCTTAGATTTACATCGTTCCATTCCTGGAAAAGGTATAAAAACCGAGCTCACTTTATATGCTTTTGCGCCATTTCACATTGGGATTTTTGCAGTCACATGTCGAATTTATTGCGACCCCACTGGGTAATAACACATTTATGTAATTTATACTTATATTAGATTTTTTGATGGTGTTTTCCACTCAATATGATGTGTGTAGAGTTAAAAGACTTCTCCGATGGCTCAATTAAATATATCATCGGAGATATCTAAGAACATAAGTTTGCCTTGGCGTTGTGAACAATCCTTTGTCAATTTATAACCCATCAAAAACTTTTACGTTAGCACACATTTATTATGTTTGGCAAGGGTAAATGTTATTCTATGTCCACTGTGCTTTGCGCTTAAAAATCAATACCCTCACTCATGACAGATCTTCGAATTCTCTCTGTGTGATAAGAAGAGGGTGCATTAGGGTGCCGTTTATTGAAACAATTATGTATTATGTAGATTCCATAATTTTGCCTAGCTTAACTCTGTAAAGCTCCTTAACGTTGCCGAGTTGTTGTCGTAATGTAATATTCTCTTCCAGAGAAGTTTCTTCTTCTTTTGTGCCAAGTACATATTGTTCTAAGCGTCTGGCAGTGTCAGATAAAAAGCTCTATAGTATAGCAGCAAAGTTTAAGCAGAATTGCGGCTAATGTATGTACATATTTAGTGGGACGGTGCAAATAATATTGATATAGTCTAAACAAGTTGGAGTAATTGCGGCAAACATACATAGAACTCCATTAATTACTAGGATACATTTGCAGCGTGATTAAACGTAACTTAATTATTCGAGGTTGCAGATAATTGATTGGGTTTTTATGGGTAAGTGTCCGAAATTTATTATAAAATTTTAACCATACTGTTCTGACAAGCGGGATGCTAATTGCAATTGAACAGAAAGTAATTAGCGTTGTGTAAATTTTATAACGTTCGGGTGTACGGTGCTTGGTTTGAAATAATACCAAGAAGTTTTTTGATCGTGATGACGGTAAAACCCAACGTATACCACATGTTTCATGAAGTTTCTCTCTGAAATATAATTAGTTTAATTATATTACACACAAACTTGTTACGAATAACCGTCCCAGTTTCTGTCTCAAGGCCTTATAAGCACAGACATGTCTAAAACGAAAGTTACAAAACTCGCATCCTCTCCTCGCTCTATTTTTTGTAAATTAATTATTGTTGATTACAAAATTCCCCTAAGTTCAGGATTGAACTAATTAAAAAGTTTAATGAGTAAACAATTTGATTATTCTATCCTAATATTAATTTTAAAATAATTAGTAATTTGCAAATTGTTATAAAATTCATTTCCTCCATCAATCTACATAATGAGTCATTTTTTCCACAATATATTTTCTTAACTTAACTAACCCTGGATAGAAGTAACGAATCTACTATTTTACTGAGACGAGGGATTCTTTTTTTGTCCACTTAGTGATTGAAAGTCTCTTTCATGGTTTTGCAAGATACATTTAATCTTCGCTTAATACGTGAAATTGAGTAAATTTTCTTCTCTTGGATGAATTATATCAAACTTATGTTTGCGTGATGAAGCAAAATTGGATTGGTGGTAACATTTTCTAAATTAAGACCCATTTATTTTGAAAAAGTTAATCATCACACTTTCTATTACAACAGTCCCACATTTCCAAGTCCAAACAGTATAGTGGCTTTGTTAATGCATACCATGGATAAATATGAAAAATTCAAGAAATACTGATCCTAGTATTACATCACCAAAACCCAACCAAAAGAGGGATTCTTGGCAGCCTGCAACTTTTACTTGTACTCCGTAATCCTGGTGTTAAAATTGCGTTTTATGGTGCCAACATATACCGCTCCACAGCTGCATGAAACTCTGGAAACTCCGGGTGCTGAAAGAAGGTCCCTCTGGTTTTTGTCCATTCAGGCTTTGTTGCATAGTACCACTCTGTTTCGAGTCACATGGTAAACTATGAAAACTGCATACAAGGTGCAGAAATTGCTACACCAGAGAAATTCAAATGCTTAATGTTCGATGCGGGTTTTAAACAAGAAATTATGGGCAGAAGCTGTGAATATTTGAAGAACATTTCCATAGCAACAGGATTAGCCACAGATATACTTAATACAGTATGAGTTCTGGAATGTGATTAAAGCTGACATTAATCGTGTGAAGCTTTGTGGCAGTCATGAACCATTTCCCAAAATCATGGAAAATCAAATAAGTCTTTTGGTTGGATTTGGTGACACTGCAAAGGGATACCGCTTATATGACAAGAATACCAACACATATTTCAGTAAGCAAGATTTGATGATACTTGAAGATGATGCAAGTTAAATGTTTCGATTCATACAAATTCAGAGTCATTCAGGGGGATTATTCACAACATTTCAATATACAACAAATTTTGCACAGATTCAGACAGAATCAATCAGATCATTTTCTGGAGAAACATGAAAATGATGAAGCAGTTGTGAAGAGATCTAACCATGAATCAGACTGTAATCTTTGATGACCTACTTGTGTGCTACAGATCCAGGTGTTACAGATTACCCTTTAACAGTTTTCAATGGTACTTATAAAGAGGAAGGCAGAAGTTTACAGCTCGATTCAGTGGGGAATTGTTCACAACAGTGACCGCAACAGTTCATTGTACAACTGATTTTTCACAAAGTAGACGAAGTGGATGAAACCAATAGTGATGTTTCTCGATCAGATTCAGGCCAGAATCGATCAGACCATTTTCTGGAGAAACATGAAAATGATGAAGCAGTTGTGAAGAAATCTGCCCATGAATCAGATGCTGCAAACTTTGATGAGGTTGTAACCTACTTGTGTGCTACATATTCAACCTATTCCAAAGATGATAAAGAGGAAGGGAGAAGTTTAGAGCCCGATTCAATGGGGGATTGTTCACAACAATTACCACAACACTTCATTGTACAACAGATTTTTCGCAAAGTAGATGAATGATGAAACCAATGGAAAGGTTTCTCTATCAGATTTAGACCAGAGTCGATCAGATTATTTTTTTTTATCTGAGAATCGTGAGAGTGATGATGCAGTTGTGAAAAGATCTACCCATGAACCAGAGGCTGCAAACTTTGATGAGGAGTTGACCGACTTTTGTGCTACATATTCAGCTTCTACAGATTACCCACTCCAAAGAGGAAGGGAGAAAAGCAATGACCAGAAGAGGGTGTTGATGGCGGTTTTCTCTCCCGTTGTTGATAGCTTTGGCGGTTTAATTAGACCGGGAGACACTACGAAAACTGAACTTGAACTCCCATTCATCTGGATGAACGGATGCATTTATGCAGACATCAGCCATTCATGTCGAGCGATCCGTACCATTAATCCGTCGCGACGCTGCACAGCCAATCGGGGAAATCAGCAAACTCATACCGACGTCCTCGTTACCTATGGCATTAAAACTGTGGTCTGGGCTATTTTTAGATATTATTACGACGGCTTTCTTTCAATATTTGATCGAGTTCTGTTGATTGTTGCACAAAAATGTGGTACCGATCGGATCTACTGTAATAAAATCACTTTCATTTTTCTTCCACCCTTTTCCCACAATCCAGATTAATTAAATAACCAAACACACCCTTTTAATGCCCAGATAACGATGTGTATGCATTAAGGTGTTCAAACCTTTACAAGATACGTTGTAAGCAAATCCGTCCATTATTGCTCTAGCTACTTATCAAAAGTCACCTTAGTCGGTCATTTTAATGCCCTATGAACGTAACAACCATGATAAAAGTGAAATTAGTCCCAAAAGAGTTTTTTTTTTGAATGAAAATGATGAAGCAGTTGTGAAGAGATCTGCTCATGAATCAGAGGCTGCAAACTTTGATGAGGTTGTGATCTACTTGTGTGCTACTGATCCAGGTGTTACAGATTACCCTTTCACAGAGTTCTCACTGATGCTGAGGAAGAGAGAAGTTTGCAGCCCTATTCAGTGGGGGATTGTTCACAACAATTGCCACAACACTTCATTGTGCAACAGCTTTTTCGCAAAGTACATGAAGTTGATGAAACCAATGGTGATGTTTTTCGATCAGATTCAGACCAGAATCGATCAAATTATTTTTTTTTCTGAGAAACATGAAAGTGATGATGCATATCCACCCATGAACCAGAGACTTTGATGACATTGTAACCTACTTGTGTGCTACATATCCAGGTCCTACAGATTACCCTTTCGCAGAGTTCTCAATGGCGCTGATAAAGAGGAAGGGAGAAGAGCAATAAGAGAAAAGTATGATTCTTTTTTGCTAGTGGTGCTTGAGAACTTGGAGAACGACGAGAAGAGGGTATTGATGGCGACTTTTCTCCCGTTTTGATAGCTTTGGCGGTTTAATTAGACCGAGAGACACTACGGAAACTGAACTTGATCTCCCATTCATCCGGGTGAATGAATGCATTTATGCAGACATCATCCAATAATGTCGAGCGATCTGTACCATTAATCCGGCGCGACGCTGCACAGCCGATGAGAGAAATCAGCAAACTCATACCGACGTCCTAGTTATTTATGATATTAAAACTGTAGTCTGGGCTATTTTTAGATTTTATTACGACGGCTTTCCTTGAATATTTGATCGAGTTATGTTGATTGTTGCACAAAAATGTGGCACCGAGCGGATCTACTGTAGTAAAATCACTTCCACTCTTTTCCCACAATCCAGATTAATTAAATAACCAAACACAACCATTTAATGCCTAGATAACGATGAGTATGCATTAAGGTGTTCAAACCTTTATAAGATACGTTGTAAGCAAATCCGTCCATTATTGCTCTGGTTACTTATCAAAAGTCACCTTAGTCGGTCATTTTAATGCCCTATGAACGTAACAACCATGATAAAAGTGAAATTAGTCCCAAAAGAGTTTTTTTTAATCCATGAAAATGATGAAGCAGTTGTAAAGAGATTTGCTCATGAATCAGAGGCTGCAAACTTTGATGAGGTTGTGACCTACTTGTGTGCTACTGATCCAGGTGTTACAGAAGGGAGAAGTTTGCATCCCTATTCAGTGGGGGATTGTTCACAACAATTGCCACAACACTTCATTGTACAACAGATTTTTCGCAAAATACATGAAGTTGATGAAACCAATGGTGATGTTTTTCGATCAGATTCAGACCAGAATCGATCAGATTTTTTTTTTCTGAGAAACATGAAGGTGGTGATGCATATCCACCCATGAACCAGAAACTTTGATGACATTGTAACCTACTTGTGTGCTACATATCCCGGTCCTACAGATTACCCTTTCGCAGAGTTCTCAATGGCGCTGATAAAGAGGAAGGGAGAAGAGCAATAAGAGAAAATTATTATTCTTTTTTGCTAGTGGTGCTTGAGGACTTGTAGATCGGCCAGAAGAGGGTATTGATGGCGGCTTTTCTCCCGTTTTGATAGCTTTGGCGGTTTAATTAAACCGGGAGACAGTACGAAAACTGAACTTGATCTCCCATTCATCCGGGTGAATGAATGCATTTATGCAGACATCATCCAATAATGTCGAGCATACCATTAATCCGGCGCGACACTGCACAGCCGATTAGAGAAATCAGCAAACTCATACCGACGTCCTAGTTATCTATGATATTAAAACTGCAGTCTGGGCTATTTTTAGATTTTATTACGACGGCTTTCTTTGAATATTTGATCGAATTCTGTTGATTGTTGCACAAAAATGTGGTACCGATCGGATCTACTGTAATAAAATCACTTTCATTTTTCTTCCACCCTTTTCCCACAATCCAGATTAATTAAATAACCAAACACACCCTTTTAATGCCTAGATAACGATGTGTATGCATTAAGGTGTTCAAACACTATAAGATACGTTGTAAGCAAATCCGTCCATTATTGCTCTGGTTACTTATCAAAAGTCACCTTAGTCGGTCATTTTAATGCCCTATGAAGGTAACAACCATGATAAAAGTGAAATTAGTCCCAAAAGAGTTTTTTTTTTGAATGAAAATGATGAAGCAGTTGTGAAGAGATCTGCTCATGAATCAGAGACTGCAAACTTTGATGAGGTTGTGACCTACTTGTGTGCTACTGATCCAGGTGTTACAGAAGGGAGAAGTTTGCATCCCTATTCAGTGGGGGATTGTTTACAACAATTGCCACAACACTTCATTGTGAAACAGATTTTTCGCAAAGTAGATGAAGCTAATACAACCAATGTCGATATTTCTCGATCAGATTCAGACCAGAATCGATCAGACCATTTTCTGGAGAAACATGAAAATGATGAACCATCTGTGAAGAGATTTACCCATGAACCAGAGCCTGCAAACTTTGATGAGGTTGTAACCTACTTGTGTGCTACAGATCCAGGTGTTAAGATTACGCTTTAACAGCTTTCAATAGTGCTGATAAAGAGGAAGAGAGAAGTTTACAGCCCGATTCAGTGGGGGATTGTTCACAACCATTGCCACAACAGTTCATTGTACAACAGATTTTTCGCATAATACATGAAGTTGATGAAACCAATGGTGATGTTTTTCGATCAGATTCAGACCAGAATCGATCAGATTTTTTTTTTCTGAGAAACATGAAGGTGATGATGCATATCCACCCATGAACCAGAGACTTTGATGACATTGTAACCTACTTGTGTGCTACATATCCAGGTCCTACAGATTACCCTTTCGCAGAGTTCTCAATGGTGCTGATAAAGAGGAAGGGAGAAGAGCAATAAGAGAAAATTATTATTCTTTTTTGCTAGTGGTGCTTGAGGACTTGTAGATCGGCCAGAAGAGGGTATTGATGGCGGCTTTTCTCCCGTTTTGATAGCTTTGGCGTTTTAATTAAACCGGGAGCCAGTACGAAAACTGAACTTGATCTCCCATTCATCCGGGTGAATGAATGCATTTATGCAGACATCATCCAATAATGTCGAGCGATCCGTACCATTAATCCGGCGCGACGCTGCACAGCCGATGAGAGAAATCAGCAAACTCATACCCACGTCCTAGTTATCTATGATATTAAAACTGTAGTCTGGGCTATTTTTAGATTTTATTACGACGGCTTTCTTTGAATATGAGTACATTCAGCACAATTTAACGCACGTTTGTCTTCATATAAACAGAGGGATTATTTGGGACGTTTGCTGTTTGAAGTCGTTTTAAAATGTGTTTATTATTTCCTTCTTATGTTGGGTCATCCTCAACAGTGTCTATTGGAAATTTATTCTTTTACGCGATTCACGTAGAATAAAAACTGCATGAATTACACCGTGGAGCAATAATATCTATAAAAATATTTTATTTATAATAAAGCTGCAATATGTAATGAACACCAGGCTAATTGACCATATATCTAGTGAGCTTACAAGCACAAAATCACGGTTGCTATTAATTACCTCCGAATCTCGTATTACCAATTAAATTTTAAAACAATAACCGATAGTTTAGTTAAAACTAGCTGAGCAGCTAACACATGGCCCAAAGAGTCGGTGGACAAAAATTACAAAAATCATGCATATGTGAAAAGGTTGTGTCCGATTTTTCAGAAACAAACTTATGCAGACCACAGACAAAATTTCATCCTTTCGCATGGTCCATAATATTTCATGCAAATCCGCTTTATCCAGGTGCATGTTCTCATAAATGGCTTATCCTGCTCTATAAGTAACAAGAGGAAATTGGATCAAATATTGCATTTTAAATTTACCTCCTGGCAAATAGTGTCTGTGTGGAAATTTTAAACTGCAGACTCGCCGCGAAGTCATTGCATATACGTAAAAAATATATAAATAGATATTGATTTTCTCGCAGTCGCAGAAACTTCGTTCCATATAAAACTGTGCTCATATTACTGCTCCGGATCCTGGCGTACTCACGCGTGTTTCCGAACCAATTGGGGTTTTTATTCGACTTTTTTTGGAACTAAAATAAGTTTTCCAGTGCTGCGCTTTCTTCTCCACACAATTTTTATTGTCCACAAGCAGATAAAGTCTACTTGGAAGGAGTCTTTAATGAACTACTTATTAACCCTTCTTAACAACTTACCAGCTTTAGCCAAATGTTCGTAATCAGAAGTTGGTTTTTCTCGTCCTGAAACAAAATAAACATATTTAAATTCCTCGTCGCCCGTATTTTATCCCCTCAAAAAATCCACGTTTTTATTTTATTTGCTTGTTAAACTGAATGATTCTAAAAATAAACTTTCATTCAATACTCCCAAGAGGGAAATAATTATTATTTGTTACGTTTCACTCCGCTTTGCGGAGACCTTAAGTTGTATATTTATTTTTAAATTACAGTTGAGAAGGTAATTACACCTCTGCGGTAAAGCTTTGTTGGTTTCCTTCACACACTTTCGCGTAATCCGATTGAATTTTCGAAAACAACTTTTGAAGTGCCCGGGACCAAATTCTCGCAATAAAACTTGATCTCGGAAATAAACACCAAACTAAATTTAACCCTCTCACCTTTGTCAAATACATTTAGGCATACATTACGAAACTTAGTTAGGTATAGTTTAGCTCAACTCCACGAATATGAAATATGTTATCCCATTAAATTCGTCCACTGTTTAATATGCATGCTGCATGAGATTTTCATATTGTGTCTACTTAAGTTTTAGCCCCCCCGAACTTGAATAACTACAGCTTTGCGTCTCTCCATAAATTATACGAGGACCATAAAACGTTTATTGTGTTTGCTCTTTCGATATAAACTTTGTTGTAACTGGCGAGTTTGCGTTTTGGGACACTGTTTACTTTAGCTTCTCGATTTTTAGATGAAGGAATTCTGTTGTCGATAATATAGGAGTAGTGTGTAAACACGGGGTTCTGCGACATATTGAGGTTAGGTATGCACGCGAGGTAAAGTTTGTTGTAGATAAATACTCTCAATTAATCATACACCCAAATGATCCTTTGTCTTTGCTAAAACCCTCCCATATAAAAATATATATATATATTATACGAATTATTGCTTCATTTCCAACACATTAGTATTATAGCGGTCACTATGGTTTTATTTTAAAACTCCTCTGACACAGCGTAGATGTTCTACGTGAAAAAGCATCTTTCCAGAAGAGTCGCATCGACCCTCATACGCTTTATTTTTATAGAACTCTCTAACGTCACAAAGGTCTCGAAGCGATGGTCAGAGGTATCACAGATATCATTATACTTCTTTATTGGGGGCCCCCTTCTTGGCTTCGATCAAAAATGATGCGTGCTACACAAGTGTACTTAAATATAACCATGGTGACAAGTGACAGGCCGCTCTGACAAGTGACAAGGGGGCCCACGACATACGATATCACATTTTTTGACACACGACTCCGATCAAAATTCCATACAGGTGGGGTCCACACTTTACCTCACGTGCATACCTAACCTCAATGTGTCACAGAACCCGTGTTTACATACTACTTATAGGTAAAATGTATTCTAGGAAATTATACAAAGAATGATAGTGGTTCATTGACATACCAGCATTTCAAATCCAAGCATATTCACGGTTTATATTGCAACCTTCGTGCAATTTCTCAATGGTAACTGTTTCATGTTTCTTGTATTTTTCTCCTAGAGTGACTAGTTCACATTTTCTTCCTCCTTACCTTTTTTTCTTAATCACACGAGTCTTTATTATTTCTTCTTCAGGATTTCTTCAGTTATTGCTTTTACTTTAATACATTCGGAAAGTTCTTCTCCAAGCTATAAAGTTCTACAATATCGAATTTCTCCTCACTTCTTGAGAGGGAATTGTGACAAAATGGCTTCAAATTGGTTTTAAAAAAGTTTCCTCATTTGACGGGTAGACCAAGATCAATCATGTTATAAGCTGTTTCTAACATTTGTATGAAGGCTTCCTGACAATCGGGTATCCATTGAAATCTGCTATTCTTCTCTTTTTATCTATAGAACTACGAAATCCCTAACGTTACTTTGGTCTTGTGTTAGCCAGCTTCTTACTGATACAACTCTTGTCGGATTAGCTTCGTTTCCTTTAGAAGAGATACGTGTTGCAGAATGTTGATTTTTTCTTTGAAAAATTATGCACTTTTAAGGGTTTATCTGAAGATGTGCATTAAATAGTTTACGTTTACCTTCGTCTTGCACGAAATATTGAATAAATCTATTGGGACTCCACAATGTCTCTAAAATCATAGAACAGTATTTACCTCATATAAAAGTACCTCACTCAAAAAACAAACTCAAATTGTCCGAAGCCATCTCTACCAAATCACATCAAATAACTTTAATATACTCTACTTCACAGAAGATTTAGAAACTATCTAAGAGCAGTTAATTGATCCTGTAAAAATAAAAAAAAAGCTTTTTTGGTTAATGCAGTAACACAAAATTGGCAACATTAGACTCTTTCACGTTTTTTTTATTTTAAAAATTTAAATATGTAGTTGTTCAATAATTTAAAGATCATACCCAAATGGCAGAACAGATGAAATGCCAAAACTTAAATAACCAATATACTAATAAGGTAATTCCGAATGGCAAAAGGGTAAACTGTAGACACTACTAGAAGAATTTTCATGGGCTTTTCTTGGATAGTTGCTTCTTCTGTAAACTCCGTGATTCTTCCATTTCTAAATTTAATTCCACAACTTCTATCTGTTGCGGAATTTTCCTTTTTCTTTCTTCTTAATGGTTAGTTTTTCTTCACGCAAATCTTCAGTTGTAACACGTTGTTGGGAATTTTCAAGGACTTTTCTTGGATCGTTGCTTCTTCTGCAGACTCCGCTGCTCTTCCATTTCCAAATTTATCTCCAGAACTTCTATCTGTTGTTGAATTTTCCTTTTTTTCTTCTTAGCGGTCACTTGTTCTTCACGCAAATCTTCAGTTGTAACACCTTGTCGGGAATTTTCAAGGACTTTTCTTGAATCGTTGCTTCTTCTGCAGACTCCGTGGTTTTTCCATTTCTAAATTTAACTCCACAACTTCTATCTGTTACGGAATTTTTCTTTTTTTCTTCTTAATGGCTACTTTTTCGCAATAATTTCCTATTCTTGTTCTTTGTGTTGTAAGTAACTTTTACTTCAACCTTACAATTATCAAACTTACAAATCTTCAGTTGTAACACCTTGTTGACAATTTTCTTATGACTGTTTCTTGGATAGTTGCTTCTTCTGCAAACTCCGTAGTTCTTCCATTTCTAAATTTATATCCACAACTTCTATCTGTTGCGGAATTTTCATTTTTTTTTTCTTAATGGTTACTTTTTATTCACGCAAGTGTTCAGTTATAACAGCTTGTTGGGAATTTTCATGGACTTTTCTTAGATAGTTGCTTCTTCCGCAAACTGCGTGGTTCTTCCATTTCTAAATTTAACTCCTCAACTTCTATTTGTTGCGGAATTTTCCTTTTTTTTTCCTTCTTAATGGTTACTTTTTCTTCACGCAAGTCTTCAGTTGTAACACCTTGTTGGGAATTTTCATGGGCTTTTCTTAGATAGTTGCTTCTTCTGCAGACTCCGTGGTTCGTCCATTTCTAAATTTAATTCCACAACTTCTATCTATTTTTTTTCTTCTTAATGGTTACTTTTTCTTCACGCAAATCTTCAGTTGTAACAACTAGTTGGGAGTTTTCACCGGCTTGTCTTGGATAGTTGCCTCTTCTGCAGACTCCGCTGTTCTTCCATTTCCAAATCTATCTCCATAACTTCTATCTGTTGCTGAATTTTCCTTTTTTTCTTCTTAACGGTCACTTTTGCTGCATGCAAAACTTCAGTTGTAACACCTTGTTGGGAATTTTCATGGGCTTTTCTTGGATAGTTGCTTCTTCTGCAAACTCCGTGATTCTTCCATTTCTAAATTTAATTCCACAACTTCTATCTGTTGCGGAATTTTCTTTTTTCTTTCTTCTTAATGGTTAGTTTTTCTTCACGCAAATCTTCAGTTGTAACACCTTGTTGGGAATTTTCAAGGACTTTTCTTGAATCGTTGCTTCTTCTGCAGACTCCGTGGTTTTTCCGTTTCTAAATTTAACTCCACAACTTCTATCTGTTACGGAATTTTTCTTTTTTTCTTCTTAATGGCTACTTTTCCGCAATAATTTCCTATTCTTGTTCTTTGTGTTGTAAGTAACTTTTACTTCAACCTTACAATTATCAAACTTACAAATCTTCAGTTGTAACACCTTGTTGACAATTTTCTTATGGGTGTTTCTTGGATAGTTGCTTCTTCTGCAAACTCCGTAGTTCTTCCATTTCTAAATTTATATCCACAACTTCTATCTGTTGCGGAATTTTCATTTTTTTTCTTAATGGTTACTTTTTCTTCACGCAAGTCTTCAGTTATAACACCTTGTTGGGAATTTTCATGGACTTTTCTTAGATAGTTGCTTCTTCCTCAGACTCCGTGGTTCTTCCATTTCTAAATTTAACTCCTCAACTTCTATTTGTTGCGGAATTTTCCTTTTTTTTCTTCTTAATGGTTACTTTTTCTTCACGCAAGTCTTCAGTTGTAACACCTTGTTGGCAATTTTCATGGGCTCTTCTTGAATAGTTGCTTCTTCTGCAGACTCCGTGGTTCTTCCATTTCTAAATTTAATTCCACAACTTCTATCTATTGCGGAATTTTCCTTTTTTCTTTCTTCTTAATGGTTACTTTTTCTTCACGCAAATCTTCAGTTGTAACAGCTAGTTGGGAGTTTTCACCGGCTTGTCTTGGATAGTTGCCTTTTCTGCAGACTCCGCTGTTCTTCCATTTCCAAATCTAACTCCACAACTTCTATCTGTTGCTGAATTTTCCTTTTTTTCTTCTTAACGGTCACTTTTTCTGCACGCAAAACTTCAGTTATAACACCTTGTTGGGAATTGTCATGGACTTTTCTTGGATAGTTGCTTCTTCCGCAGACTCCGTGGTTCTTCCATTTCTAAATTTAACTCCACAACTTCTATTTGTTGCGGAATTTATTCATTTTTTTTCTTCTTAATGGTTACTTTTTCTTCAAGCAAATCTTCAGTTGTAACACCTTGTCGGGAATTTTCACGGGCTTTTCTTGGATAGTTCCTTCTTCTGCAGACTCCGTGGTTCTTCCATTTCTAAATTTAATTCCACAACTTCTATCTATTGCGGAATTTTCCTTTTTTCTTTCTTCTTAATGGTTACTTTTTCTTCACGCAAATCTTCAGTTGTAACAACTAGTTGGGAGTTTTCACCGGCTTGTCTTGGATAGTTGCTTCTTCTGCAGACTCCGCTGTTCTTCCATTTCCAAATCTATCTCCACAACTTCTATCTGTTGCTGAATTTTCCTTTTTTTCTTCTTAACGGTCACTTTTTCTTCACGCAAATCTTCAGTTGTAACACCTTGTTGGGAATTTTCAAGGACTTTTCTTGGATCGTTGGTTCTTCTGCAGACTCCGTGGTTCTTCCATTTCTAAATTTAACTCCACAACTTCTATTTGTTGCGGAATTTATTCATTTTTTTTCTTCTTAATGGTTACTTTTTCTTCAAGCAAATCTTCAGTTGTAACACCTTGTCGGGAATTTTCACGGGCGTTTCTTGGATAGTTCCTTCTTCTGCAGACTCCGTGGTTCTTCGATTTCTAAATTTAATTCCACAACTTCTATCTATTGCGGAATTTTCCTTTTTTCTTTCTTCTTAATGGTTACTTTTTCTTCACACAAATCTTCAGTTGTAACAACTAGTTGGGAGTTTTCACCGGCTTGTCTTGGATAGTTGCTTCTTCTGCAGAGTCCGCTGTTCTTCTATTTCCAAATCTATCTCCACAACTTCTATCTGTTGCTGAATTTTCCTTTGTTTCTTCTTAACGGTCACTTTTTCTTCACGCAAATCTTCAGTTGTAACACCTTGTTGGGAATTTTCAAGGACTTTTCTTGGATCGTTGCTTCTTCTGCAGACTCCGTGGTTCTTCCATTTCTAAATTTAACTCCACAACTTCTATCTGTTACGGAATTTTCCTTTTTTTCTTCTTAATGGCTACTTTTTCGCAATAATTTCCTATTCTTCTACTTTGTGTTGTAAGTAACTTTTACTTCAACCTTACAATTATCAAACTTACAAATCTTCAGTTGTAACACCTTGTTGAGAATTTTCTTATGGGTTTTTCTTGGATAGTTGCTTCTTCTGCAGACTCCGTGGTTCTTCCATTTCTAAATTTAATTCCACAACTTCTATCTATTACGGAATTGTCCTTTTTTTTTTCTTAATGGTTACTTTTTCGCAATGATTTCCTATTCTTCTTCTTTGTGTTGTAAGTGGTGGACACTCAGTAAAGAGAAACTTTGGAACAAAAATCTTGGCAGAGGGGACTCAAGGCTCAGGAAGGAGAAAAGCAGAAGAACCTACTTTTTGGACTTAACAGCAAGTGACCTTGAAGACTACTTTGGAAAAGCGTCTAGAAACGTACAACAGGAGGAAAAAGTGGTAGAGCAAAAGACTATGATAATTACCGAACAGAGAGAAGTGCCCCAACAAAAGGGAGTTTATCAAGTGGAGCATGGAGCTTCAAGACTAAAGGATTTCAAAGTCACAAACTGTGGAAACTAGGTCCTGGCAGAGAGGACCTAAACAAGCATTGAAGTGGAATCTCTCACTACTACCCAACAAATTCAAGATGTAACGAAGGGGCTCCAAAAGACTCCTAAATACGTTAGCATGGCAAACAGCACCTAAGGCCGATGAAGAAAAGCTTGAGGTTGCACCAATTAAACATATTAAAGACAAAACACTGTTAGATGTAAGAGTAAGGAATGAAGTTGTCACCGAAAAAATTGAAGAAACTAAAACCTGGGCTAGAGGGTCCAAGCCAGCAGCACAAAAAGAGAGCTCCAATTCAACATGTAGAAGATAAAGCTTCAATAGACTTACAAGATTACCTTAAGAAACATTGGAAGAGAAATCTTGGAAAGAGGGCTTGAACCTCAAAAAGAAGAACCGGTGCCTTGGAATAAGCAGGAAATTACCTCGGTCAAGAAAACCTATTGTGGGAGAAAAAGAAGACAAAACCTTAATCGGTCTCCACCAGCAAGTTGTCGCTTTGTCGATTTTATCGCTTTTCAAGGTTACCAGGCTTGGGATTTTCCTATTTGCAACGACCTTGACTCGTCAAGGCTAGAGCTTTATCAGTGAACACTGAATGCGTACTGCGGACTATGCAAAATTGGTCAGTAAAATTCCGATGGACTGATTTTCTTATCTGTGTGTTATAAAGGATTGATTCACCTCGCGTTCTGTCTTTGGACGGTTATATGAAATCCCGGTCTCCCTGAATTACGATGCAAATCCTTCACCTTTGCGCTTGAAATTTCAAGTTGTTTTTTATGAATGTTTTACTACCGCCGAGGCGCTCGGTTTATGAAATTTTAGCACGTGGACTGTCAAGGTCGCTTGTTGCGATTCTTCAGAACGTGGTCGTATGAATGATTCACTGCTCGAATGCGTTATGATCGGCCTTGGTTTTACAGTATGACCTCGTGAACCCGTCGTTGCGATTCTCAAGGTCACCCCAAGAGCTCGTCAAGGTGGAATAAAGTCCCAATGAAACCCACACTATGGGGGATAGCTCTCAAAGTCCAGGCGCGCGCTCAAGGTCGTCGGCGCTCAAGGTCAGTGACTAGCGTGGACCTGTCGTTGTGTTTTTCGAGGCCACAATCAAGCGCTTGTTATGGATAAGGTGGAAAAAAGGCCTTGGAGTGTTTTCATTTCGGCGTAGCTTAACTACTGACGAAACCAAGCAAGTGCTGAAATCTTGGCCTAGAGGCCCTAAACCAATCGCACCAAAAAGCCCGTGCCAGAAGTACCAAAGGAAGAAGGCCAAGTCGAGGCAATTTCAAAGGTAACAGAAAAATTACAACTTTTCTAAGTAGTTTCTCACTCAAATTTTCTCACTAAAATAGTACCTAGATAAAAAAGTGGCGCCAGTCCAACACACTGAAGATAAAACTCTCATTGACGTGCAAGAAAAGGTTCAAAAGATTGTTCAAAGATTGTGATAGAAAAAGGATGGTGAAGACGGCATAAACCCACTTCAGAAGAAAAGAAACCATCGCTACCTGCCAAAAAAACCAATATCGTAGAACAAGCAGGAAATCAGCTTGGAAATCTGCTGAGTGATTGTGATGGGGGCAGAGGTGCTTCCGAAGACAGTGACTGTTGTCATCTTCGTCAAAGATATGCCCACTATAAATGACACATAGAGCAAACATGAAGCTTTCATCATGGAGATGATAAGAGAAAGATAGAGAAGCAACAGGCCAGTCTGAAGAAGATAGTTTGAAGGTGTGTTTAGTGAGCAGGCGCGTAGTACCTTACTTCTGCTGGGTGACCGTAACGGGGGCAGAGGTGCTTCTTAAGAAATTGACTGTTGCCAATTTGGTCGAAGATATGACCTCTACAAATGACACATGCAGTAAAGATGAAGCTTTCGCCACTGAGATGATAAGTGAAAAAAAATTAAGAAACAACAGGCCAGTCTGAAGTAGAAAGCAATAAGCAATATGGTTTAGGGAATGGTCCCACATCTTCTTGAGGGGAAACAACCACAAACCCCGAAAAGCTGCGTTTTGCGGGTAGGCGCCAAGTACTATACTTCTGTTGAGTGACTGTGACGGGGCAATGGTGCTTCTTAAGAAATTGACTGTTGCCAATTTCGTCAAAGATATGACCACCACATGCCGCAAACATGAAGCTTTCATCATGATGATGAAAGAAAGAGAGAAAGAATAAGAAGCAACAGGCCAATCTGAAGTAGAAAGCAATAAGCGATATATCTTGGAGAGTGGTCCCACAGCATCCCGGGGAAAATATTCACAGACCCAAGGAAGCTCCGTATAGTGAGCAGGCGCTAGTATCTTACTTCTGCTGGGTGACTGTGACGGGAACAGGGGTGCTTCTTAAGAAGTTGACTGTTGTGGAAGAGAAAGAATGAAGAATCACCAGGCCATTCTGAAGTAGAAAGCAAGAGGCACTATAGTTTGGCGAGTGGTCTCACAGCATCCCCGGGGAAAAGAACCACAGACCCAAAGAAGGTGCGTTTAGTGGGCCTATAACCATACTTGTGCTGAGTGAGTATGACAGAGGCAGGGGTGCTTCTTAAGAAATTGACTGTTGAGAAAGAGACAACGAATGGATAAGCAACAGGCCTATCTGAAGTAGAAAGTAATAAGCAATATAGTTTGGAGAGTGGTTCCACAGCGTCCCGGGGGAAATAATCACTGACCCAAAGAAGGTGCGTTTAGTGAGCAGGCGCGTAGGACCTTACTTCTGCTGGGTGACTGTGACGGGGGCAGAGGTGCTTCTGAAGAAATTGACTGTTGAGGAAGAGAAAGAATGAAGAATCACCAGGCCATTCTGAAGTAGAAAGCAAGAAGCAGTATAGTTTGGAGAGTAGTCTCATAGCATCCCCGGGGGAAAGAACCACAGACCCAAGAAAGGTGCGCTTAGTGGGCCTATAACCATACTTGTGCTGGAGTAAGGAAGGTGCGTTTAGTGAGCAGACGCGTAGGGCCTTACTTCCGCTGGGTGACTGTGACGGGCGCAGGGGTGCTTCTTAAGAAATAGACTGTTGAGGAAGAGAAAGAATGAAGAATCACCAGGCCATTCTGAAGTAGAAAGCAAGAAGCAGTATAGTTTGGAGAGTGGTGTCACAGCATCCCCGGGGGAAAAAACCACAGACCCAAGAAAGGTGCGTTTAGTGGGCCTAGTACCATACTTGTGCTGAGTGACTGTGAAGGGGGCAGGGGTGCTTCTTAAAAAATTGACTGTTGACATAGAGGCAACGAATGAATAAGCAACAGGCCACTCTGAAGCAGAAAGTAATAAGCAATATATTTTGGAGAGTGGTCCCACAGCATCAAGGAGGAAATAATCACAGACCCAAGAAAGGTGCGTTTAATTGGCGTAGTATCTTACTTCTGCTGGGTGACTGTGACGGGGCAGGGGTGCTTCTTAAGAAATTGATTGTTAAGAAAGAGAGAAAGAATGAAGAATCAGCAGGCCATTCTGAAGTAGAAAGCAAGAAGCAGTATAGTTTGGGGAGTGATCTTACAGCATCCCCGGGGGAAAGACCCAAGAAAGGTGCGTCTAGTGGGTAGGCGCCCAGTACCAAACTTGTGCTTAGTGACTGTGACGGGGCAGGGGTGCTTCTTAAGAAATTGACTGTGGCCAATTTCGTCGAAAATATGACCAACACATGGAGCAAACATGAAGCTTTCGTCATGTTGATGATGAGAGAAAAAGAAAAAAATGAAGAAACAATAAGCCAGTCTGAAGTAGAAAGTCTCACAGCTTCCCGGGGAAAAATAATCCTGACCCAGGAAGCAGCTTTTAGTAAGTAGGCGCCTAGTATCATACTTCTGTTGGGTCATTATTGGAGCAGGGGTGCTTTTGAAGAATTGCACACTACCTGTTAGCCAACTGGAAGACAACAGGCCGGATGTCTTTAGAAGATTCTGTTGCATCATGATTGATCAAATTGTTCAGAGCTGATTTCACTATAGATATTTTGATTAATGACGTAACCGTTAACAATGTTTCAAGCTCTAGCGTATAGAAAAATGTATTAACTATGATTCCCCTCCAGAGCTCTTTTTCGTCTTAAATGGGAGCGAATTAACAGGAGAACGCTTTCTGCTTAAAATGTATTGTAATAGAATGATGAAGGATAGGAGTTTTCTAGCATTGGCAACTTCACATATTTGAAATAACTCTCTTACGTCTCGTGACTTCACCAGAAAGCGTAAATTGCCTTTGAGTTTTAATCCGCCTGAGTGATTAAGGGGAGCAGATTTCTAGCGTAAACATTTGCAATAACCGACAAAATGCTTATTGAGGCGCTTGTATCCGGAATTAGCTTATCAGAAACCATTTAGTGGGGATTCAAATTATACATATGTACTAGAACAGAAAATTTTGCTTTAAAAAAGTTACGATTTAATAAGGATCAATATAAGGACTGTTATATGATTAAGAATTTGTCCTGGAAAATTGATTCGTAGCATCGCCAGAAAAGCATCAAGTCTTTGGAAAGTTAAAGGCATAATCCAGGTTAATTCCGTCATATTTTATCGGAACTAATATCATCAAAACCACATGTTTGTTAAAGCATTTTCATAACGAATTGACGTAGAATAGGAGTTTTTAAACTTTTTTGATTTTACCGCAATTTAAGTATCGAAACACTACACAAAGTATACTAATCTTTAATGAACTACAGAGAAACGATACATTCGGAGATATTTACAATATACAAATTCTCCTCGCCACATAAGTAAATTGCCCTATATATCAAAGTTGTAAAGGCAGGGATTTTTCCAACACTGGTGAAACCTTTATTTCCCCCAAAAAGCCATTTCTCTAACACTTCTCCCCCCTTTTTAATTCACCTCTCCACCCTAAATTTGCACAGCCGAACTAACCAGCAGCCGGAACGTTGAATTCCGATAGAACTTTTAAAGGTTATATTATTAAAAAGGTTATATGTTCGTAAAGCCTGAGGGCTTACTGCAGCGCACAGGTTTTCATTAAAGTAGCAAAATAGTGTTTGCCTGCGATGCCACCATAGAACAAAGGATTAGCTTAGAAGTTTATTATGTGGTGAGATATACATTGAGGTCTCTTTTTGTTCTTTTGCAAGTTGTGAGTTTCGGCGACCGAAATGAAGCAATTAATGTCGCTGAGAGGGCTTTCAGTGGTAGTGCTTTTGAGGTTTTAGCGACTCGTCGATGGCTTTAGTGTCGCAGCATGATCTAAATTGACTCAAAACTTGAAATGCACTTGACATTTTAATTAAAACGTTCACGTAAGTTCCTAGGGGTATACACATGGAGTGTCCTTGAAAGGTCACCTAGAAACGCGATGTAGTGATTTACGAGGAAATTGAATGTCAATTTTGTCGCTGATGACGTAGATAATGTAAAATTATAGTTGAAACTAAAGGAAAATAAAGCCTTCGTTATAAAAAGTTCTTTATGTGCTTCCATACGATAATAAAACCCACGGAATTTCTATATTTTTTTTACGTACGAAGGTCTTCTAAACACGACCAAATATGTGTTGATTATTGCGCATAAGTAATGTTAGGTTAGTTCAGATATCTTTTTATTTCTGTACGGGTTAGGTTAGTTTAAGTTATTTCAGGTTAGTTTATGTTAGTTCAGGTTAGGTTATGCCAGTTTACCCAAGTAACAGTTTAAGTTTCAAACATTCTACAAGAGTTCTTTAAGGTTAAAACATAAAACCTGAGGGAAAACATTTTATTCTCTTGAAGAGTGGCATAAAATCATTTTAAACCCAAAAAGCCCGTTTATGAAGGGCTTTAAGACTACTTTTTAAAACTCTTTAAGAGCACGTGACCTTATTGCGCTGTTCGTTAAATCCTCTATATGTCTATGGTTAAACTATTATTTGATCTGGATGTGTTTAAGGGTCTTAAAATACATAAGAGTGCCTTAAACACAACACCCTTTTTTATATCGTTTTTAAAGGTGGTAGTCGTTTAAAAGTTGGACTTCCATTGTCTTTATTGAGCTTTTTTACACGACGTTTCGAGCAGTGAAATCACTGCTCGTTTTCAAGTAAAACTGTGCATTAAACTCGAGGCTACATGCTTTCGTGAGATGTAAAAGGCAAAAACCTCGGCAAAACAGCGAAGATCAACCTCATCTTCTTACTATACCATTACATAAAAGGAACTTCAGAGAAACTTTGACGCATCGCGAAACAGTACAACATACGAATGATTTTCAAAACTGAAAATACATTAAGAAACGTACTTTCTAAAACCAAACCGGAAAATTCATATTATGGTCCGAACACCATAATATTAAGTGATCGGAAGCCAAAATTGTGCAGAGGGAGCAGCACTGGGAGAAACGAAGGTTTAATGAAACAGTCTTCATTGGAAGCAATGAGGGCGCCTTTAGTAAACCAAGTTGCGACGTCTCTTCGTTATGGCATCCGTTGATACGGCGGACAAGTGCTGGTCGCTTGACGCGCGACGGTGGCGACGATCTGGCCAAAGAATGGTGGGCGTGGTTAGCTGTGTTAGTACATAAGCCTAGGGTTTAATGTTCAGTTTCACTTGAAAACGAGCAGAGATTCCAATGCTCGAGACGTCGTTTAAAAAAACTCAATAAAAACAATGGAAGTCCACTTAATACCTTTTTTTATAGGTGCTTTTTTTATAGTTCAAGTCAGTTTATTTCAGATTAGTTCAATTCAGTGTAGTTATCAGTTTGTGTTAGTTCAGGTAAACCGTGATACAGAGTCTGTGAAGCAGCGGCCAGCAGGGCTGCTATCTGACCGAATCCGTAGCGGCCCGCGAGGGCCGAGAAAGTACATCCTGTATGTGGTTCATCCAACACTTTTTGTGTTTTATCGTGTTTAGTACCCCCAAGGTACTATTTAAAAAGAAACAAACCTAGAAATTCTCTGGATTGTATTTTGATATAGCCCCCTCTATGCATCTTACTCTGTCTAGTCAATGGAACTAAAGTGCTTATTATTGTTGTAGTATAGTCCATTTCAGATAGATGTTCATCTAGCCACTCATCATATTGTAAACCCACCTTTTAGAAACAATTTAAAGGTTACTAGACTCGAGACTTGTGTCAAACGACCTTAAAGAACGGAATTGCATTTCTGTGCATGTGAATTGAAACTGTCAAATTTTCCCCAAATGCAATTATATACTGTTTTGCATTCGTAATGCGGGAAAAGCAAAGTATAATAATTGACTTACTACCACTATGATTATAATTCACTGCACGACCCAACAAGCTCATCTGCAAACTGCACCTCCTGCAAATGAGATGGAAGGGCAGAGTAGTGACAAAAACGGAGACCACATTCATGCCAGGACCGATGAATAATGATTTACTATTGCAAAGTATGGGAATAATGAATCGTCATTCATCTCTAACCACAGAGGAAGAAAATACAGCCATTAACATTACAAGACTTAATGGCCATTAATGAAAGGAGCAGTTCAAATATGCCATCAAATTTGTGACTGCGTAGATTTATTAGGAATAGACTATACATTTAGCCGCTTAGGCCTTACACAGTTTTTCTCTGGATCTTAAAATTGACTGCAGGCAATAAAATTGAAGATCAATAGGTTTGTTGCGCTGTGTAGGGTATCCAACAGAAAAGAAAAGGTGTATACTTCGTCCGTAAATTTCATATCCTTTAGGCGAAACGGTTTCGGCTTGAAGCCATCATCAGCGCCAAATCTAAGCCGAGCAAGTAAATAAGTGATTTTAACTAAAAATGAAGGTTTAAGACTTACTCCTCAAAAAAAAAAGGAACATAAAAAGGTCAATAGATTCAGACATAGAAGATAAAAATATATTCAATGGAAATCACGAAAAGACAGGCAATAAGACATATTAAAATTTGTCAAGACTCTTAAAAAATTTGAGTAAACACTACAAACTCATGTTTTCCTGGTGATTAGTGTTTCTTTTTTTCTTCGTCAACGATTTAGGAAGGCTGAGGCAGGTTTTAGTTGATTGAAGGTAATCAATAGCAACATTTACTCCTTACAGAGGTTAGTTCAGGTTTGAAAATGTTTAGAATTCCAAAAAATTGACGACACTGAACTCAGATGAACTAAACAATTATTTTTTAAATTTCAATTAAAAGAGACTCCAAGTAGTTTACCAGACCAATTTACTGACTCCCATATCATTTGGGTTGTATAATGGCTCGGATTTCCAGTGGTCTTTTCATTAACAGGAAGAGTTTTCTTTTTACGATTAGTGAAGAAATCTCAGAAACTAGCAGAGTTACGAACTGGATCAAATCGGCAAAGAATTGCAGTCTTAGGAGACCAGAAACCTAATAGTGTGAAGATTATGATTGGACGTAGACCTGGACTACGTGGTTAGTAAATCAAAAAAGCCATATGTAGAACCTTGTCAAGAAGACCTTCGGGGTCTGAATGATGATAATATAAGGTCACGAGGAAATAATAAATCCTGTAGTAATAGATTGTTTGAACATTCATTAAAATTAGAAATCTAAGATGATTTAGACTGGGAGTTGAAGTTTGTCTCCGCAGTATTTTTAGGAAGGAATGTGGGATATAGATACGTCACTACCATTGCATGTCCGAAAAGACTTTGCTCTGACAGATACAAATCTCAGAAACTAGCAGAGTTACGAGCTGGGTCAAATCGAAAAAGAATTGCAGTCTTAGGAGACCAGAAACCTAATAGTGTGAAGATTATGATTGGACGTAGACCTGGACGACGTGGTTAATAAATCAAAAAAGCCATATGTAGAGCCTTGTCAAGAAGACCTTCGAGGTCTGAATGATGATAATATAAGGTCGCGAGGAAATAATAAATCTTGTAGTAATAGATTGTTTGAACATTCATTAAAATTAGAAATCTAAGATGATTTAGCCTGGGAGTTGAAGTATGTCTCCGCAATATCTTTAGGAAGGAATGTGGGATATAGATACGTTACTGCCATTGCATGTCCGAAAAGATTTTGCTCTGACAAGCAACAGATACAAATCTCAGAAACTAGCAGAGTCACGAACTGGGTCAAATCGAAAAAGAATTGCAGTCTTAGGAGACCAGAAACCTAATAGTGTGAAAATTATGATTGGGCGTAGACCTGGACGACGTGGTTAGTAAATCAAAAAAGCCATATGTAGAGTCTTGTCAAGAAGACCTTCGAGGTCTGAATGATGATAATATAAGGTCACAAGGAAATTATAATTTTTGTAGTAATAGATTGTCTGAATATTCATTAAAATTAGAAATCTAAGATGATTTAGACTGGGAGTTGAAGTATGTCTCCGCAATATCTTTAGGACGGAATGTGGGATATAGATACGTCACTGCCATTGCATGTCCGATAAGACTTTGCTCTGACAGATACAAATCTCAGAAACTAGCAGAGTTACGAACTGGGTCTAATCGAAAAAGAATTGGAGTCTTAGGAGACCAGAAACCTAATAGTGTGAAGACTATGATTGGACGTTGACCTGGACGACGTGGTTAGTAAATCAAAAAAGCCATATGTAGAGCCTTGTCAAGAAGACCTTCGGGGTCTGAATGATGATAATATAAGGTCGCGAGGAAATAATAAATCTTGTAGTAGTAGATTGTCTGAACATTCATTAAAATTAGAAATCTAAGATGATTTAGACTGGGAGTTGAAGTATGTTTCCGCAATATCTTTAGGAAGGAATGTGGGATATAGATACGTCACTGCCATTGCATGTCTGAAAAGACTTTGCTCTGACAGATACAAATCTCAGAAACTAGCAGAATCACGAACTGGGTCAAATCGAAAAAGAATTGCAGTCTTAGGAGACCAGAAACCTAATAGTGTGAAGATTATGATTGGACGTAGACCTGGACCACGTGGTTAGTAAATCAACAAAGCCATATGTAGAGCCTTGTCTAGAAGACCTTCGAGGTCTGAATGATGATAATATAAGGTCACGAGGAAATAATAAATCTTGTAGTAATAGATTGTCTGAACATTCATTAAAATTAGAAATCTAAGATGATTTAGCCTGGGAGTTGAAGTATGTCTCCGCAATATCTTTAGGAAGGAATGTGGGATATAGATACGTCACTGCCATTGCATGTCCGAAAAGAGTTTGCTCTGACAAGCAACAGATACAAATCTCAGAAACTAGCAGAGTTACGAACTGGGTCAAATCGAGAAGGAATTGGAGTCTTAGGAGACCAGAAACCTAATAGTGTGAATATTATGATTGGACGTAGACCTGGACGACGTGGTTAGTAAATCAAAAAAGCCATATGTAGAGCCTTGTCAAGAAGACCTTCGAGGTCTCAATGATGATAATATAAGGTCACGAGGAAATAATAAATCTTGTAGTAATAGATTGTCTGAACATTCATTCAAATTAGAAATCTAAGATGATTTAGACTGGGAGTTGAAGTATGTCTCCGCAATATCTTTAGGAAGGAATGTGGGATATAGATACGTCGCTGCCATTGCATATCCGAAATGACTTTGCTCTGACAGATACAAATCTCAGAAACTAGCAGAGTTACGAACTGGGTCAAATCGAAAAAGAATTGAAGTCTTAGGAGACCAGAAACCTAATAGTGTGAAGATTATGATTGGACGTAGACCTGGACGACGTGGTTAGTAAATCAAAAAAGCCATATGTAGAGCCTTGTCAAGAAGACCTTCGAGGTCTGAATGATGATAATATAAGGTCACGAGGAAATAATAAATCTTGTAGTAATAGATTGTCTGAACATTCATTAAAATTAGAAATCTAAGATGATTTAGACTGGGAGTTGAAGTATGTCTCCGCAATATCTTTAGGAAGGAATGTGGGATATAGATACGTCAATGCCATTGCATGTCCGAAAAGACTTTGCTCTGACAGATACAAATCTCAGAAACTAGCAGAGTCACGAACTGGGTCAAATCGAAAAAGAATTGCAGTCTTAGGAGACCAGAAACCTAATAGTGTGAAGATTATGATTGGACGTAGACCTGGACCACGTGGTTAGTAAATCAAAAAAGCCATATGTAGAGTCTTGTCTAGAAGACCTTCGAGGTCTGAATGATGATAATATAAGGTCACGAGGAAATAATAAATCTTGTAGTAATAGATTGTCTGAACATTCATTAAAATTAGAAATCTAAGATGATTTAGCCTGGGAGTTGAAGTATGTCTCCGCAATATCTTTAGGAAGGAATGTGGGATATAGATACGTCACTGCCATTGCATGTCCGAAAAGATTTTGCTCTGACAAGCAACAGATACAAATCTCAGAAACTAGCAGAGTTACGAACTGGGTCAAATCGAAAAAGAATTGCAGTCTTAGGAGACCAGAAACCTAATAGTGTGAAGATTATGATTGGAGGTAGACCTGGACGACGTGGTTAGTAAATCAAAAAAGCCATATGTAGAGCCTTGTCAAGAAGACCTTCGAGGCCTGAATGATGATAATATAAGGTCACAAGGAAATTATAATTTTTGTAGTAATAGATTGTCTGAATATTCATTAAAATTAGAAATCTAAGATGATTTAGACTGGGAGTTGAAGTATGTCTCCGCAATATCTTTAGGACGGAATGTGGTCTGAATGATGATAATATAAGGTCACGAGGAAATAATAAATCTTGTGGTAATAGATTGTCTGAACATTCATTAAAATTAGAAATCTAAGATGATTTAGCCTGGGAGTTGAAGTATGTCTCCGCAGTATTTTTAGGAAGGAATGTAGGATATAGACACGTCAATGCCATTTGCATGTCCGAAAAGACTTTGCTCTGACAGATACAAATCTTAGAAACTAGCAGAGTTACGAACTGGGTCAAATCGAAAAAGAATTGGAGTCTTAGGAGACCAGAAACCTAATAGTGTGAAGACTATGATTGGACGTTGACCTGGACGACGTGGTTAGTAAATCAAAAAAGCCATATGTAGAGCCTTGTTAAGAAGACCTTCGAAGCCTGAATGATGATAATATCAGGTCACAAGGAAATTATAATTTTTGTAGTAATAGATTGTCTGAATATTCATTAAAATTAGAAATCTAAGATGATTTAGACTGGGAGTTGAAGTATGTCTCCGCAATATCTTTAGGACGGAATGTGGGATATAGATACGTCACTGCCATTGCATGTCCGAAAAGACTTTGCTCTGACAGATACAAATCTCAGAAACTAGCAGAGTCACGAACTGGTTCAAATCGAAGAAGAATTGCAGTCTTAGGAGACCAGAAACCTAATAGTGTGAAGATTATGATTGGACGTAGACCTGGACGACGTGGTTAGTAAATCAGAAAAGCCATATGTAGAGCCTTGTCAAGAAGACCTTCGAGGTCTGAATGATGATAATATAAGGTCGCGAGGAAATAATAAATCTTGTAGTAATAGATTGTTTGAACATTCATTAAAATTAGAAATCTAAGATGATTTAGCCTGGATGTTGAAGTATGTCTCCGCAATATCTTTAGGAAGGAATGTGGGATATAGATACGTCACTGCCATTGCATGTCCGAAAAGAGTTTGCTCTGACAAGCAACAGATACAAATCTCAGAAACTAGCAGAGTTACGAACTGGGTCAAATCGAGAAGGAATTGGAGTCTTAGGAGACCAGAAACCTAATAGTGTGAAGATTATGATTGGACGTAGACCTGGACGACGTGGTTAGTAAATCAAAAAAGCCATATGTAGAGCCTTGTCAAGAAGACCTTCGAGGTCTGAATGATGATAATATAAGGTCACAAGGAAATTATAATTTTTGTAGTAATAGATTGTCTGAATATTCATTAAAATTAGAAATCTAAGATGATTTAGACTGGGAGTTGAAGTATGTCTCCGCAATATCTTTAGGAAGGAATGTGGGATATAGATACGTCACTGCCATTGCATGTCCGAAAAGATTTTGCTCTGACAAGCAACAGATACAAATCTCAGAAACTAGCAGAGTTACGAACTGGGTCAAATCGAGAAAGAATTGGAGTCTTAGGAGACCAGAAACCTAATAGTGTGAAGATTATGATTGGACGTAGACCTGGACGACGTGGTTAGTAAATCAAAAAAGCCATATGTAGAGCCTTGTCAAGAAGACCTTCGAGGTCTGAATGATGATAATATAAGGTCGTGGGGAAATAATAAATCTTGTAGTAATAGATTGTTTGAACATTCATTAAAATTAGAAATCTAAGATAATTTAGCCTGGGAGTTGAAGTATGTCTCCGCAATATCTTTAGGAAGGAATGTGGGATATATATACGTCACTGCCATTGCATGTCCGAAAAGATTTTGCTCTGACAGATACAAATCTCAGAAACTAGCAGAGTTACGAACTGTGTCAAATCGAAAAAGAATTGCAGTCTTAGGAGACCAGAAACCTAATAGTGTGAAGATTATGATTGGACGTTGACCTGGACGACGTGGTTAGTAAATCAAAAAAGCCATATGTAGAGCCTTGTCAAGAAGATCTTCGAGGTCTGAATGATGATAATATAAGGTCGCGAGGAAATAATAAATCTTGTAGTAATAGATTTTCTGAACATTCATTAAAATTAGAAATCTAAGATGATTTAGACTGGCAGTTGAAATATGTCTCCGCAATATCTTCAGGAAGGAATGTGGGTTGTAGATACGTCACTGCAATTGCATGTCCAAAAACTTTGGTCTGACAAGCAACACTTTCGCTGTATATGAGTTCCAAAATAAAAGTAGTCTAGTGAAGGACAGATCACTCAAAAAATTCGAATAAGAAGCAGAAATATGAGAAATTCCCCAGTTTTCTATTAAAGCTTTATACAAAAAAGGGCTACCACCGCAAATTAAGATATTTCCATGGCCGTCAGATGAATATCTATATAAAATGGAGTACACAATGAGGTACCATGGAGATAATAACCGCAATTTCAAACTGGAAGTTTCGACGCAAACTAACCGCATATTTGAATAAAACTTAATAATTTCGGAACTTTAACCTTTTGTCATAATTAGTTGGGTCAGAACGTTATTTGGTCTGGATGCCCGAACTGGCTCTAATATCCCGGGGGAGTATAAGAAAAAGTGAAAACTTACCACATCTATTATTTGCATTAACGTTATTCCGAAACTGAGTTGGAGCGGATCTGACTCGTTAGCAACTGGGCGTTCTAGCACGTTGTAAGTATCTAGTAGTTTATGCAGAAGCTTTTTTTCGTAATAGCCGGCCCAAGATTCTGAAACAAAATAGGAAACATGTTAATTCTAAACTCATTACGTCTGAACAAGTTAGGCATGCACCAAGTTTAATAACCTTACAAGAAGATTAAGTCAATCTCTTGACTAAACTTAGTTGGAGTAGTCACTAACATAAAACCGCAAGCTGAAAACTAGACGTTAATCTTTTAACGCGCTTTTATCCGAGAAGATGCTGATCGAATAATGGGTGTGTTTCCAAGAATTTTGACTTCCTATTTCCTGGTACTTTAATGGAATCCGCAATTGGAATAGTTTCGGCGGTTGCCGGAATAAAACTTTTATTTATACCCGGCAAATTCAGCCGGGCTCCAAACGAGAGTATATTGTTGAGTGGAGTTCCGGCGCAGTCTGATACGATGTAATGTACTGAAAAAGTTTTGATTAGACCCGGGGATAAATGCCCTCTTTATATTTTAAGGCACCTTTCATGCCATTCGATTTACAGTCTTAATGAAATCACGTCATCTAGTTGGCTGGGAAATGTCAAAAGGAAAGGATGAAGGGACGAAAGATAATTTACTTTGATTATGTATTTGAAAAATTCATAGCCTTCTAGATGACATTTTCTAATGAACACCCTGTACTTATTGTTAACAAGTCTCTGTCGTATCTCTTGGACAAGAAGTTTTTAGGTTAGTTCAGCTTAGAATAACCTAAAAAGAAGTTTTAAGATCAGTTGGTTTCAAGGGAGTGTTGCAAGGGCTGGAAAAAAAACACCAAGTTTGGTGATTGTTTGACCACTTTGGTAATTGGTGACCAATTTGAAGAAAAAAAGCCAATTCTCTTGATTTTTTTATTAATCATAGTTTCGTCGAGTTCTTTTTCAACTTTTACATTCACAGTCATTTCTGGTGGCTTACCCTCCTTCTCAACTGTAACAATTTCAGTTTCTTTATTTTTTTTTTTAATTTTTAAGGATTTTAAGACGTTTCCAGGATCGTTTTCTCCTAGTCTTAGCTCCAAACCATGAGTTTCACGCCAAAACGTTGAAAATTAAATTTTTAAGAATTTTGATACGTTTTAAGGGGTTTTACGACGTTACCTAAACTACAAACATTGAATTTCACCGAAAAAAAAAACATTAAACAACTGCGTTTTTTGAACATTTCGAGACGTTTTGAGGGGTTTTCTACCTATTTAAGCTGCAAATTTTTCCCATTCCCAGTTTTTCTTCACGTTTTTTTTTAGAACACTTTCTTCTAGATCTGTGGTCTCCTATAGTATTTTTCTGGAGGCTCTTCAATAATATAAGTTACACTTTCTTCCAAATTGACATTTTTTTTCTTTCTTCCTTTACAGTCACAATTTCAGTTTTCTCCTCTTTGTCATACTTCTTATTTTTAATAACTACTCTCCTCTTCACAACCTCCTATTTAGCTACTTCGCGTTCAGAAACAGTTATTTCTTGAAAATCCTCGGGTAGCTCTTAAATTTGATATTCCGATTCTTCAGCTTTTCATTCAGCAATAACTGTAGTAAATGGCTTCTATCCAGCCTCTTCTAATGTACCAACTTGTGCTCGTTCATCTTTGTCATCCTTTTCTTCTTTACAGTACATTTCTTAATTAATTTCATAAGAACATTTTCCTCAGAAGCACATTGTAATGTCTTGGGAACTACTTCAACTGTAACCGTGGTTTGAGGCCTTTTACTTTTTCCACTATTGTAGGAATTTTCCTCTTTGTTCTATATTACTATTTTTTGACAACTTTCTCTTTTTCTTTTCTCCTTTGCTATTACAACTATTGTTCTTCTATTTGCTATGGCAGTTTCTTTATTCGAAAATCGGCCAATTCAGATATTTTTTCCTTGTCTAAGTAATTAATAAAATTACTGTTTTCTGGGGTTGTCGTCCTTTTTTTTATCGTACTTAAGTTTTTCTATATCTCGTTGTTTTTTATTTTTGATATTTTTTTTTATTTTTCTTTGTCATGTTTCGTTTATCAATTTTGGTCATAATTCCTGTAATATAATTTTTAGATTTTCCATTTTTCGTAAGTTTTGTAGATTGTAACTTCATGGTTTTTCTTTCTTATTATTCTTTATTTTTTATATTCTTGTTATTTGTCGCAATGCGTTATTTTTTTAATATGTATTTTCCTCGATCGAATAGCAATTATTGTTTTCATTTTTCGAGGTAATTTTGGCCCGTGATTTTTTTTTCCTTTGATACTTTATTTTTTCCTATATTTCATTTTCATCAATCTAAATAGGGCTTTTTATTAGGTTGTTAATCTTTCCAGGTAATTTTCTCCTAAAAATGAGCTTTTCCAACGAGTGAACAATTGTAATGTATATTGATACAGTTTTAGCTCAAAATAGAACCAAAAGTCAATTGTTTTAGCAATGTTTTAAAGTTTTTAGACGATTTTGGCCCAAAAATTTAAAATATTTTTAATTTGTACCTCCTGTTTTGGACCTATTTATCGATAATGTTCTGATTTTTCAGGTTTCTTAATGCGGTGCTTTGGCAGTTTTCAATTAATTTTTTCTTTCCTGTTCTATCATTCTTCAAATTATATTTCCTATTCTCATCCTTTGTCATATTTGGTAGAATTTCTTCAATTCTAACTTACACTTGTCTTTATATTCCTATTCTTCAGTTGGTTTTTTGCCGACAATTAAACTTTTTCAACGAGTAAACAATTGTAACGGTAGATAAAACAGCACACCTTCAACACTCCCCCGGGGGGGGGGGGTTTGAATTGTCTTTATTTGTGGTTTGAGTGTTTGACTTGTGGAGAAAAGTAGTTGGAGAATGACCCAAAATAAAACTTCTTCTCTTCCGCAGAAATTGCCGACGTTTCGACGTTTATTTTACGTTCTTTTCAAGGCTATTCCACTCAAATTGCAGAAGTTTTTCGTCAGATATTAAAGATGTTCATTGTCCATCCGAATAACCCAATCGTGGGTACCTACTAAGCACGGTTCCCTTATGTTTGTCCGTTTTTGTTTCAATGTACTTCACTCCCCGGGGTTGTTCTGATGGACAATAAACATCTTTACTATCTGACGAAAAACTTCTGCAATTTGAGTGGAATAGCCTTGAAAAAAACGTAAAATAAAAGCAGAAACGTCGGCAATTTCTGCGGAAGCTTTATTTTGGGTCCTTCTCCCGCTACTTTTCTCCAGGAAAGTGCCTTTAATTTATAACAAACTTACATGCGACGTTTTTAAAATCTTCCAAATCTGCCTTCTCAAAGAGATAATTTTCCTTTCAAAAACAAAAATATTCCCGGAAATTTCGCACTGGTCAAACGACATAGCACGCTGACGTGAAAGTGACGTCAGTGTAAGATCGCATTGGACTTCAATATGATGTCAAAATGACGTTAGTGCAAGGTCGCGTTGGTCAATGACTTCAATATGTCACATTGCTCACCACATAAAGATGACGTAAAACTAACGTGACTAGAACGTCATTATCAATAAAGGGCTATAAGCGGCCTTGGAGACCTGGCCTGCGGGCATAATATTTTTAACCGGTTTATTCAATTTATCGTGTTGTCTGTCGTTCCTGTGTAGTCAAGCGGTAAATAGTTGATGTCAATTGTAAAAAATGTAATAAAATTAAATAAATTTATTGTTCCTTCCATTCCTACATTGGCCCTTACTCTATAGCCATATTATGTTCGTCAAATAGATTTTTGGACGCTGCTGGTGGCTACTATGCCGAAACCGGTTTAAAGAAAACTGGAGAAAGTATGCGTCCTCTTCCTCGCAGTAAAACTTAGATTTAGATTACTTACTTACTTACTTAGATTACTTAGACTTAGACTTAGATTTAGAACAATAATAACAATAAGGTGATTTCATTGCAGCAAAAATTGTCATTTTTGAACCGAAAGCACTTAGTAGTAAAGCACAAAGGATTCTGGTACCAACCAAGCTCATCATTATTAACAACAACCTCATGTTGATCGAATCCCTAGTCTATGATATGACGTTTCACTTACCGAACCAATTACCGCATTAAATAATAGATAATCCCTTGCATGCGTCTTTGCAGAGAACGCGCCCACGCCCAAGCTGTGAATTAAACATTAGCCCATTAGAGCAGTTCGATATGACGATCTCTAAAGCACTCGAATCATTTCCAGCGCAATATTATCATTTTCCCATAAAACTTGAAAAGTTCTTTCAATAGCTCCTGATCGATAATACTCGACACTTTCTTCTCGAGAGAATAATGACCCAAAAGTGCAATATCGCATAAAATTTTGAAAGCAGCCTTAAAAATAAGCGCATCCTACTGGAGATGCAGGACAACGAACGAAAGTATCGCGAACTACTTCGCTAAAGGGCAAAAGAATAAAATATGAGAAAACTTCTGCGGAGTTGAATAAGGTCCTTGGCTCGTTTTTGGTGTATTGAAACTCGATTACCGGTCTGCCACTATTTTGTAAGCCGCCTCGTACACAATTAGATTTGAGTTTGCCATCGCAGCCAAGGTCTGTGGAAGGTTAAATAAAATTACTTCAAGCATAACTTTGCGTTACATATGCAACTAAAACTTAATTATGCATGAGGAATATTTGCATTAACTTGCGGAAGCTAATTTTATAACCTCTAAGCGTTCAAACTTCTTGCATCCTCTAAAATAACCGAACCGAGGATTACTTGATTAAAACGGTAGTTAGGTTGACACTGCCGATCATCATGAGGTAAGGTGAATATATCAGGTAAAGGATTTTCATAAACACGTTGGTGAAGCAGAAATTTTGAGTTGGTTTCTTTAACTCGCACTGTGTTCTAACTGCTGCAGATCTTTTTTTGACGTTAAGACCACGCATGCGCTTATAGTTACCTGATGATGCCTAAGAGTAGATGAAATGTCGAAACGATCTTATTTCATATATACCTAATAGCTTTTGAACAATGGATGTAATATTTGCCAATTTTTGCAACACCCTATAGTATCTAAATCAGAAATCCATGCGCCATTTATCATAGGTGAATAAAACTTATAAAACAAATCTATTGGTAAACAAACAAAAATCTAAAATTAAATGTTTGGGACAGCATTTTTTGGGACACCCTATACTATCTAAAGAAGCATTTTACAAAAAAAATTTGGGACACTCTGTACTATCTAAATCCTAAATATGTGCTCTATTTATTATAAAACTACTAGAATCAACGAATAAAATCCATTACTGTTGATTTATATGGGAAAAGTCGATGTTTCCATGTTAAGCATATGGGGCTTCCCGAACCGGCCCGAAAACCTCAATTTGAGATAAAAATAGTGCATTGCAGCCTCTAACACCTTATATCTCATTTACATGAAGATTTATCTGAAAATCTATAAGAAGAGCTAAGGAAGTAGAAGAATAGAGCTACAAGTTGAGGTGATTTTCGAATGTTTGCCTAGAACAGTAAGTAAGCACGGGTGGCCCAAAAAAAAGTTAAAAATTTTGCAGTTTTTTTTAATTTTCTCGAAAACCATCAAAATCAGCTTCTTTCTGATTAATGCATCTGATAGCCCCCAAGGACTTCTTCATATATCGTATTAAGCTGCATATCGAAAAACCTTACCGTTTCTAAGATATGGATCAAAATGTAAACATTTCAAAAATTTCCAAGGGGTAGGTCGCCACAATTTTCGGCCAAACTCCAATGTCATAGATTTTACCAAAAATAATTTCATATGAAATAGGGGACAAAAATATATAAAAAATGTGCAAAATTGGAATTTTCAGTAACTTCCTTCCCTTTCAAAATGGCGCCTAAAACATAAATTTTTCACTTTTTATAGACATTTTAATACCTTCAAATATATAATTCTAAAACTAACCATGGTATAACGATGCTGTTGACACCAATGAATAGAGCATTTACGACCACAAAATGCCAGTTCAACTTGTCATTCCAGGTTTTTAATTTAGTTGGTATAATGTTCGATCAAAATGAAATATTAGGTAATTTTCATCCAATTTTAACAGTTTTTCTCTTCCTATGAGAGTGTTATAACAGTAAGGAAAACGGTAATAAACGTTTTAAGCAGTATTTGAGGTGGACCACACTTAACTGAGGTACTGTTGTGCTATTATCATAAATGATATCAATAAAATCTCGCTAAAACTGATAAACTTAGACAGTTAGTACCAGTCGAGTGGTCTTCGTTAAAGCTATTTGGTAGTCATATACAAAAAACTGATTGTTTGGGTCTGGCACATTTATAAAGCAATAATTGTAATTAAAAAGAATACCCTGATGATGGCGTACAGTAAGCAAAAAGTCGAAACGTCGGACATATAAGGTCTCAGCGCCATGCAGCAACAATCACTAAGCTACCAAAAAGCAGTCTGCATAGCAAAAAAGTGTCAATAAATTGAAAAAAAAAAATGGAACCTTTGGTACCTCATGTTCTGGCCCTTAGCGTTCTCTAGCCCGTCCCATAAAGTAGCCACACACCAAAATTTCAGCTTTCTAGCTCAAGCCGTTTCAGAGATATCGGCAATGAGATTTCCTATGTTCTGGGAGTCCCGTTGAATTACATGGATGCTTAAAAAAACAAATTATTCAATTTCTCTGAGATTTCTTTGGTTACGTGGACGCACGGAAAGCCAAATTTTCTAATTGCCGGAAAACTTGTTGTGTTACGTGGACGCATAGAAAACCAAATTTTTCAATTTCTGGAAAAACGTGAAGAGAATGAAGGTTCGAGAGGAATCAATCTGAAAATTTCCATTTTGGAGAAACAGGTTAGTTCAGGTCAGTTCAGGTTAGGTTTTTTCCATTTCCTGAAAGTTTGGCGAAGAGTTTTAAGGTTTAAGTGAAATCAATTTGTGAAGAAAATAAGAGATGAAGAAGAAATTTTGAGAAACCCAAATTTTCCACTTTCTGGGGGTCTTGTGAAGAGGATAAAGGTTCAAGTAGAATCGACTAGTGAAGAAGATGAGGGTTTCAGAAATTGTGGGGAACCCAAATTTTCCGCTTTCTGGGAGTTTTAGGGAGATGATGAGGGTCCAAGTGGAATTGAATCGTTCAGGAAAAAAAAACTTAGGAAACTCAAATTTTCCTGTTTCCGAAAGTCTCGTGGAGAGGTTGAGGCTGTGAGTGGAATCGCCTTGTGAAGAAGATAAAAGATCAAGAAATTGTGGGAAAATCAGATTTTCTACTATCTGGGAGTCCCATTGAATTGGAAGGGACGCTTAAAAAAACAAATTTTTCAATTTCCAAGAGATTTGTTGGGTTACATGGACGCATGAAGAGCCAAATTTTCTAATTTCTGGGAAACTTGTTGTGTTACGTGGAAGCATGGAAAATCAAATTTTCCAATTTCTGGAAAACTTGTTGGGGCTTCCAGATCAGGATTAACAAATTATATGAAACTCGTTGGGTTACGCAGTTAAGTAGCTGAAAATGAATACAAACTCGATTGGTCAATCTTTGCAAAAAAAATACGTTTTTCTTGAACTACGTCAAGTTAAGTCAAGTCTGACGTCATTGTCTTCGACGTCGTCGTCATGTATGCATGACCAACGTTTTTCTTATGAGAAACACACGTGTAAAAGCTTGAAAACTTTTTGCAAAATTTCGTTAGTGGTACCCATGGGTTTGGTATCTAAAAGAAGGTCCGACCCATTGCAACTTTTAGTCCATTCCGTAAGGAACCATGGTAACAAATTTCAGCTCCGTAACTTTATTGGTTTCAGAGATATCACTATTTTTTATTCACCCTGTCTACGGCGGCCACTTTTTTCGTATCCATCTTTTATTTATGAAGAAATCAATGATTGTTAAAATGTACAGTAAGCGAACAAACTATAAACCGCGTGGTCGGGCCTCGACGTCATCAGCCATCATGAATCCCGACACGAAATTTTCAACTCAACCAATCGTTGGGAAAATGTTCTCGAGGACCGGGTATTTTGCCAATAATCTTCCTAGAAAATGTTCATATTTTCTCCTGCCACACAGTTTTCCACGCTTTTCGGCCGATTTTCGTTGATCCAAGCTTTTAAAATTAATGTTTACATTTCAGAAAATTTCAGCTGTCAGTGGTAGTAGCCGCCGCTCCCGAGTGCTTCCGATTCACGCCTACGGAGTGAATCGGAACCATTCGGGATTGTGGGTAAAAATTTTGAAAAATCTGCATATTTCGTTTCAGTAGAGAGTTTATGGGAGACCCTCCTCCTCATTAGCACATGAAGAGGAGGATCTCCCATAAACTCTCTACTCGTTTCGAAATTCAATTTAAACCATTTTGCGACGTCGCAGCAAAAATGTGGTTCCTAGGTGCCGAATAGAAAACATTTCAAGTTATTCCCTGAGATAGAATACTATTCGATTCGATGCATGGTCTCAGCACAAATAGACCGCAAAGTGACAGTTTGAAATTTAAAGTTTAAAAATTCGTCACAATTTCAAATTCAAAGCTAGGCCTTTGATTTTTGGTCAGGTCTGGGGCCCATATGTGTACTACCTCCTTGAATTATTTCAGATTTTTTACTGCATAAATGTGTAATCTACAGGGTGATATGTGAAAAAAGTACAGTCAAATTGGCAAAAAATGTGGCACATCAAAACTTTCGTAGCTCGCCCGATATAAGAGCTAGACTAAAACTGACAACTGATTTTTTTTCTGTCCTAATCTAGTTCTATATTTACAATCGAAATTGGACCCCCCTATAGTTTTAGTAAAAATTGCAAAAAAAAGTATACTATTTTGTACACTTTTGCTTAAGTGTTTTTACTCACTCTTTATTAAAGTGACATCTTTGAGGGGATAGGACTAAAAGTGCCCAAGGATATGCCCTTTCCCTTGATGTGACGCTCATTGGGCCAGTCGTCTAACTAAGGAGGTCTAGAAGGCCAAGAAATGAGCACCCCACATAGCCCCGGATTGACAGTAAAGACGCCGTAAATTCGGATATCGAAACAACCGAACTTTGGACTTTGGTACTCCACTGCTCAGCCCCCCCCCCCCGCCCTCCTTGTACATACCACCAAACAAACGCATTTTTTTTAAATCCCGTTAATTTCTGTACCCACCTCTATGCTGCAATGCAAATTCCATCAAATTAATAGTATAAAAGTTATAAGCGTCGAAACCACAAAGACTGCATTTCCTGCTCTTGATATATCCTCACTTCGTTTCTACGCTACTGTAGCTCTTTTTTTGTATCAGTCTAATAATATCCCAGATTTTCAACAAGTCAGGACAAAAAACAATTGAACGTGATTGACAACGATCAAATGACTGCCGAACCGTAACGCAAAATGTCATTTAGCACACCCAGCAACGTCCGCCTATTTCGGGCTTCAAGTTGCACGTCGATAACATTTTTACTTGATCGAAAATACTGGATCCATCACCGTTTTTAGTTGCGTCTATTGTGCCATTATTTGTTGAATCCGACAAAAACTCGCGGTACTAAAATAAGTAGAATTAATCACCGCCGTTCTATAGACAAAAACCGGTTATTTATGATCTGTTATTCAGCTGCATACATTGACGTGTGAAACAGTCATAGATCAGACATTACAGGCCCTAGGTGACACTAAATGCACTTATCATCGTTTGCCATTTACAGAACAATGAATTTCAGCGCGGGATGTAGCGGTTTTTGTCAAACAATATCTAAACAAAGATCTGAAAAGGAAAGCTCTAAAGGTTTTCTCTTTTCCAGACCTATGCATATAGATTCAACATTAGGTAGGTTCTCCATTATTTGATGCCGCCAGGGAGAAATTAAACTGTGCCCTAGAAATATTGCATTTTCTCCTTTAAAAAATAAACATTCTTTTAAGGCACAAATTCAATATACAAGAAACATCAAATCAATTTGCTGCGTGTTGTTGCCTTTGAGACTTTAATTCGCATAGAAGTATTTTTGATACCAAATAAAAAAAATTTTTACATTAAAACTTTTGACTTTTATTTGAAAACTCATACCGTAACGGCAACATTACGCTTGAGTAATTTCGCGAAAGCTTCTATCAAAACAGATTCCATTCAAGTTTTATCGGTTTCATTCAAAAAACCCGAAATCCAGCTCTAGCTAAAAGGGTCAAAAAGAACATCTCTGGCGACATACCCTTTGATGCAATTCCACCCAATTTACCTAAACGAAAAATGCAGAATGCGTTAATCCAGAAGCTGTGTAAATTGCAAACATGTAAATTCCCGAATGCGGTTAATTATCAAAAACCAATTCTCTTTGCCGGTGTCGCTTTGGAGTAATTATTCCTGTTTTGGGACACTGTTTTTTGCTAGAAATGTCGAAACACGGAACACTACGCAACTTAGGCCCGATAATCTGGTTTGCTAGCACAAAATATGCGGGCAAGTAATTTAGTTAATTGGTCATTAGATGTGAGTTTTAATTATTGTTAGTTGCAATATGGTACGTAATAACTGTTTATTTGTTATTATTTATAGACTCTATGGCAGGTGTAGGAATTTAAATGATAATTTACAGTTTAAAAATGCCTAACGTTTCGATCCTTTTTTGGGACTATATCCAGGTTTTTTCAGTAAGAGCACTCACGACAAATTGATACCCTACGATGGGTTAGGCTTAAGGCTAGGAATCAAATTCGAATCAGCCAAATATTAAAATATTTCAATTTTGAACAGTGAGAAGACAGTCAGAATTAGTCGAACATTTGACTATTCAAGTAGAATTTTTGAATATTCAAATAGTCCACTTTTAAAACATTTGAATATTTAGCTATTCAAACAAGAGTATGAGTGGTAATTGAACGGACACTTGACGCATTATCGTCATTCCGATTTTCAAACCTTAAAGTCAACCGTAGTAAAATATTTTGAAAAGTGAAAGAGAAGGGACTACATTGCAGATCTTGCCCCTCAAATAAGACGAATAATAGTAATATTCACAAACATAAACATCCAAAACTAAAAATAAACGCAAAATCATATATTTGTATTACGGACACTTTGGTGGCATTTTAACGCCAAACGTGCCCGTATTAATTAACGCTTATTGTTTGTTTTATTTTTAATTTGCACTTTTTCCTATTTTTCTAAGGTTTGAAAAAAAATAAAAACAAAACGTTTTTTTGATTCATTTTTCCGGTTTTTTGTGAATCACTATGAAAATTTGAACGACTTTAACTTTAAGAGAAATAGTTCTAACTGAGTACATTTTCACGTGTCAACCTCCACGGTGAGTTGAGTTTTATCTATTTCTGGTAATAGATCGTTAAATTATATCTATTTGTGGTAATAGACGTCTATTTGTGTGATAATAGCTGTGAGAGAATTTTTATTTCTTTAGTAGTTGCATACATTTAAAACAAAATTAGAACCACCCCCACTTATTTGGGGCTGAAACTCGCATAGCTACTCTACTTCTGTTAATTATGTTTTGTGTATGTGGTAAATATTGAATATAATTTTTAATCATATTGGGCATTTCAGATATGTCTAAAACACATTTAAAAGCGCTTATTGGTTGTCTTGTTTTCAACTTGAACTTTTTCCTATTTTTTTTGCAGTTTGGGAAAAATTTTTAAAAAAAAACGTTTTTTTTGAAGCGGACTAAAAGTACGTCACTTGTTTTCTCCATACGCTCACCTAAAGTGGGCTTTCTAATCCTGAGACCAAAAAAGTAGCAAAAAAGTCCTAGGCAGTAAAAGTAAAGTCAAAAGTCACAGCTACTGTCATTGTGGCGCATATATAAACGATTTTCATTCACCAAAATTATTTGAACACTAGATGACCCCAGATAGACCGATCTGAGTATATTGCCATCTTTACATTCTTATTAAAAAAAACAAAGGATGGGAATACTCTCAGAGAGCTCGAGAGCACCACCCGAAATCGTTATTAAGTTGAGTTCGGTAATTACATCCCGAGCGCTCGCGATATCAGTCTATCTCACTCTAGCTTGTTAAGATTTTAGGAGATGGTCTGTGTCCGGAGCGCTCGGATGGAAGTACCGAACTCTGCTTAAGTCGAAATCGCATATGTTTCAATTCTGAGTTTGTCTGTTAAATGGCATGCGCGTCATCATATTTATCTGTCAATGTGATTTTTATGAATTTAGTATTGATAATAATGCTACAAATTTTTAGTTTACCATAATGTACCTGAACCATCTAAACCATTGGTTATGATTTAATACCATTAGAACCATTAAACATTGAAAACCTCAGTTCTAACACATTCTATTTATTTTACAGATAATATACACGACTATAATTGGGGTAGTAAGTACCTAGAACCGCTTAAAGAGGATGAGAGAAAATTGCTAAACTGAATCACTCTGAAATAGACTTCTTATTTCCTGCATGCTTGAAAAAAAATAGTATATGTTACTCGGAGTAAAAGGTCTTTTTGTGCTTCGCCCAGTTGCAGGCCTCAGCTTCGCTTCGGCCGTCAATCTCTGGGCTCAGCACGAAAAGACCCACTTTTACTCCTAGTGACATAATCTACTATTTTGTTTAATTTTTTCCGTTTATTTCCGAACCTTTGAATCTCTATCAAAATTTAAGAGACTATAACTTTAAAAGAAATTGTTGGTGAAGTTCGCAGGATTGGGACAAATAATGCACCTCTTCTTTATTCGAAAATGGCCGACGTTTCGACTATTTATTTAGTCTTCTTCAGGGCTAGAACCCAATAAATTAAATGGTAACAAATCCCTGGGCCCTTATATTTGTCTGGCTTGTTATTCGCAAATTTTGTACTTTATGCAGCGGACGTGTCTAAGATACCAGGGTCACCGAACAATCGAATGGAGTTTGCTATTTTAACCATCATGAATAGATTTTTAACTGACTACACTCTCTAAGTGAGAATAGGTAAGTTCTTTCTTCCGTAATGTACGCTTCAACGTTTACTGTTTGCTTGATACTGTCGGTAATTGTCAGATGTTAATTCTTGTAGTTGTTTTACAATTTGTCTATATTATTTATTTTTTTTATTTTTTAAATTTTATAGATGTAATAGATGTATAGGATTTTACGTATAATTTAACAAACATTATTTACAATTTTATGTTGGGCTCAGGGATTCGTTACCATTTAATTTATTGGGTTTTAGCCCTGAAGAAGGCTAAATAAATAGTCGAAACGTCGGCCATTTTCGAATAAAGAAGAGGTGCATTATTTGTCCCAATCCTGCTAACTTCACCAATAACTTACAACTTAAGGACGCTAATTACAACAATGAATTTAAAAGAAATAGTTCTAACTCACTACATCTTCACTTGTTACCCTCCGCGGTGAATTGAGTTTTATCTATTTCTGCTAATAGATCGATAGGTTAAATCTATTTGTAGTAATAGACGTCTGTGTCATAATAGCTGTGAGAGAATTTTTATTTTTTTAGTAGATGCATACATTTAAAACAAAATTAAAACCACCCCCACATAGTGGGACTGAAAATCGCATATCTACTAATACTTCTGTTAATTGTGTTATGCGTATGTGATAAAATAATAATGAATATAATTTTTATTCATATTTGGAATTTCAAATATGTGTAGAACAAATTTAGAAATACTTGTGTTTTGTTTTATTTTCAATTTGCAATTTTCTATTTTTCTGGAGTTTGAAAAAAAGGTTTTTGTTTCATTTTTTTCGTACCCTTAGAATTTTTGAACGACTATAACTTTAAGACAAATAGTTCTAACCGAAGACATCTTCACTTGTTGACCTCAGCGTTGAGTTTAGTTACACACAACATGTCGTTACATTTTATCTATTTGTAGTAATAGACGTCTATTTGTGGTAATTACTATGTCTATGGAGAATGGAATGATGTCAGACTTATCGTTCACGGTCACTCTTTCATCTACCACTAGAACGTCATTTCATAAAATTTCTATCAAAATTTGCTCTTTTTGATCAGAATTGTCGAATTTGATCAACTGGCTTCAAAGTTCTTTAGACTCCTTAAACCTGTTTATTTTCATATTGCTATGTTAGAGCTCATAGGAGCTGTTCATTTAAAAACGTCATCTCGTTGGCTGTAAAATGTCAAAAGAAAATGACGAAGGAACAAAAGTGTATTTACTTTGATTATGTCATGCTTCCTGTCAAAATTTCTTAGCTTTCTAGATGACGTTTTCTAATGAACGTATGTTGTATTTACTAACCGAAAAAAATCCTGAAAAATCACTTAATGCTTGTCGAAGCTTTTTACATCAGTTCTTTAGAATGAAATAAGAGTTTGCCCTACACCTTAATCGAAAAAATACCTTAAGATTTATATAACATCGAACCTACATATTTTGAGAGTTATGCTAAAAATCATCGAAAATTTCATCAATTAAAAAAAATTGCTTTTAATAACTCCTAAATATTCATTTAAAGCTCCTAATAATGCCAGGCAGAACTGAATAACAGTTCTTTGGTTAGAACTTAATACTATATTATTAGTACATTTTTTTCGCTTTTAAAACAAAACCTTATTGTCCTTTTATGGATGAATAAAGGTGTGTTTGTCTCTCGAGAATATTTTGAAGCCTTTTAGTCATAAAAACCTGTACAAACGCCTGCTTGCTTTTTAATTCACTTCAATTTTATGCTTTGCTTTTATTTTTACATACTCCTGAAAATGTTTCCTACTAGCTTGAATGGAGATAAAAGGTTTTTTGCTATGAACGTTTGACATTTTACCGGTATAACACTTAATGGCACACAAGCGTTTTTGTTTGTTCTTTTTAGGGCTTTCCACTTAAAATAATGTATGTGTTCGAGAACACTTACAAAAACAAACATATTCATGTTAAATTCAAAAGACTTTTTTTAGGTTTTCGCATGGGTAAATTAATTATTATTTTAATTGCATCGCCAGGCAGGGCATAATCAAAAATATCAGGCAAGCCATCATTATTCAAGCACCACATAATTATAGCAAAACATGATATTTGTAGAATGTCGATATGATGGTAAGCTCTGAACGTCAATATAATATTTCATGCGTGCAAATTCGGAAACGAATTGTCTAGCGCCCTTATCAGTGGTTGTACGATAATTAAGCATACTGGTAAGTTGCACTTTTACTAAAGAGGCCAATAAATTAAAGTTCAGCCACGTCGAAGTGAAAGCTTCCCGAAATAGAACAAGGAAATATATTGCACTATTCTCTCTTTACATCGGAGCTCTATTGACCGGTTCATGTTCAATTATTTGAGGGTTACCTGGTAATCGATAAACTATTCTCCAGATGTCATTAACCTTAACAACCACACTTGACGTAAATAGCGTCATATTTTAGTGGTCTCCCAGTGTTATGCCTGGACCTGTGTTTAGCAGGTTTCCAATATTGAATGCGCGATGACGTGCAGTTTAATAACCCCTGGTCAGCCTTTCCTTTGCAGCTTCGGACATTGAATAGTTACGCCATTTTCAAACGCAGCTCGGGTTATTAAACTTCTAACAAGTTTCGATCTAAACTCAGTTGTTTTACTAAAGGGAGATATTTCCTGATTTTCACTTATAAATTTAGCGAGAGCATTTTGTACCTCATAGTTGTAGGTCATATGAGCGGAGGGGAGTTATTTACTTTCAGCCTCACATCATACATAAACGCATAACTTAACAGCTTAAGATTGATATTGCACAACACCGATCTATTACCAACCTCCCACTCACGAAAGAAACTCACTTAAAATTACAGAGAAATACCATTTAGAAACATTGCTCTAACTTAATCAATCAGCAGGGTATAATAAACGTCTTGACAAGCTTATGTGTCATGTTGAAAAGAGAAGAGGGATAAAGCAATAAGAACACTCTATCGGGCACAAAGGAAATTGGCAATAACCTGGTTTCTTGTAGATTTGGCATCCAACACGAAAATATGGATTTAATGGAGTAAATACCGGTTTTGGGAACACAAATTCGATTAATAGATCTGAAAGAATTTTTATTTCTATCGTAGTTGCATTATTTAAAACCACGCCCACATAGAGGGGCCAAAACTCGCATAACTACACTACTCTAAAGAAATTCTCAAATCTTATAACGAGATTTTCAATACTCAGTACTGCTTTTGAAATCCGTAAACATCAAATCGACATCGAAGTTATTTGCTCTGATATACCTCAAGTGCAATATAAAGTTTGCAGTTCGCTCCAAATCGAAACTAATCTCAAATAAATGTAATTTACGATACAGCATTACGAATAATGAAAGTCAAGAAATGTCTGGAAATTTCGGATTTCCCGTTTTCGTCTATTGGAGAAGTATGTTTTCAACTAATATCGCAAATTGCGACGATATCCTGGATCATCAATAAAGTTGTCTACGAAGGAATGTATTTTGTTTGGCATTTGATTAATATTAAATTATTTCGATGGAAATGTCTCTATTTAAACAAGTTGCTCAGCAAAAATCTTGAGTCGGTTTGTTTATGGTGTGCTTAGATTTGAACAAGTCATTTTTAGATTTTTTTTTGTTGTTTTACCATGCCCATAGTTTAGAAAATATCCGAACGCTGTGGACAAACTGCTGTACACCTTTTTTTGGTTTGAAGATCACGCGCGAGGAGCGCCCATAGTTTAGGAAATATCTGAACGTTCGTAAAATTATTAACATTTATTAACAACCTGATGACACCTAAAAGCATCTGAAATGCCGAAACGTCTGAAATACTTTACTTCATATTTTCATAAAGGGTATAAAATGGTGTGAGTAGGTACCGCACAGCAGAAGAATAATTACACTGAATTGAATAGTGAAAGTTTTATTAAAAGAATTGTTACGACCTGCTGTTATTCAAAAACACGACAAAAATATCTTACTTCTATCAAATGTCAGCCGATATTGACATCTAACATTAGGGGTTTGCAATATGACATGATAAGATAGAACAAGATGGGACAAGGTGCAATTGTTGTATGTACCGAACTACTAACAAATGGTTCCACGAGTGCCCATATGAAGGTTCTTATTTATGACATATTGTTTGTGATTAGGAAAAGAACGTACGTTTGAAATTTCAGTTTTCTAGCTTTCATTGTTCCTAAAAATATAATATTTGCCAATTTTTGGAACACCCCATATTATCTAAATCAGAAATCAAGGCACTGTTTATAATCTTACAAAAACATATATTGGTAACAAAAAAAACACTGAAGTTAAATGATGCAGCATTATTTGGGACACTGTATACTATCTAGAACAAAAATTAACGCTCTATTTATCATAAAACTACTCGAATTAAAGCAATAAATTAATTGATTTCGATTTATAATTCTAAAATTCCATGTTATAAATTTTTTTTGGGACACTCTAAACTGTTTAAAACGTAAATATATGCCCTATTTATCATAAAATTACTAGAACCAACGTATAAAATCGATTACTATTGTTTTATATGAGAAAAGTCGATATTTCTATGTTAAGCATATGAGGCTCTCAAACCAGGCCCAAAACCTAAATTTTTAGATCAAAATCGTGCATTGCGGCTTTCAACACCTGATATCTCGTTTCGATGAAGTTGTATGCGAAAACCTATAAGAAGAGCTAAGGAAGTAGAAGAATAGAGCTACACGTAAAGCCAATTTTCGAAGATCTGCGTACAACAGTAATTGAGCACGGGTGGGCCAAATATAAGATATGAATTTTTCACTTTTTTTCATTTTCACGAAAACCATGAAAGGCAGCTTCTTTCTGATTGATGCATCTGATAGTCCTCAATGACCTCTTCATACATCATATTAACTTGCATATCGAAAAACCTTACCGTTTTCAAGATAAAGAGGAAAATGTAAAAATTTCGAAAATTTCCGAAGGGGTGGGTCGTCAAAATTTTCGACCGAAATTCATTGTCATAGATTTTATCAGAAGTAGTCTCAAATGAAAGAGGAGACAAACATATGTAATAAATATGCAATTTTGGAATTTTCAGTGATTTCTTTCCCCTTCAAAATGGCGTCTAAAACGTAATTTTTCCACTTTTTATGGACATTTTAATACTTATATCGATATAATTCAAAAACTAAACATAGTATAACGATGCTATTGACATCAATGAATAGAACATTCACGACCACAAAATACCACTTAATTTTGTCATTTCTAGTTTTTAATTTAGTTGGCAAAATGTTTGATTAAATTAAAACATTAGGTAATTGTAACGTTTTGAGCAGTATTTGAGACGACTCGCACTTAATTGAGATACTGTTTTTCTATTGTCATAAATCGCTTTGCTATAACATAAAAAATGTCACTCTACCCCTATCAATGACAAATTTAATCAGTTAAATCTCGGAACCTAAAAACGATAAAATCGAACAGTAGTAGAGATAATAGGGGAGACCCTCCTCCTCCCTCCTTTACTGCGCATGCGTAAACCTGGCAACTTATCAGGACCCTCCTCCTCCGAATTTTTAATGCGGATGACGTCCTCCTCTGGGTTACTGCTTTACACTTATCACAAAACCCCCCCACCACCACCACCACCACCAACATATCGCTCACTGAATGCAATAGTGGCGCAACTCAAAAAACGTTGTTTTGAATAAATCAATAATTAAGATTTGGGTTTTAAATAGGACACTGTTTAAACTTGAAAATGAATTATGTATAAAACGATCATAAAAGAAAATAATTTTGTGCCAGTTAGAGGTTGGATATTTTGTTATCTAGAATTTCGACTTTTTTGAGTTGTGCCACTATTGCATTCAGAGAGCGATACACTTATAGGCAAGTAAAGACACAAACTGACATACCAACTGCAAGAGTTACACAAAACCGCCACCAACATATAATTATAGGCAAGTGAAGACACACGTTGGCATAAAAACAAGTTTAAAATATTATTGTAAAATATGAGTGAACTAGTTCATTTGACATCATTAGTTGAAGAATTGTTAGCCACAGACTTCTACATGAGTGAATTAATAGAGATGACACCACTAGCTGAAAAAAATGTAACTATAGATCTGCCTATGAGCCAATTAACGGAATGGAATCATTAGATTTGGACTTAACAAATAATCAGTTATTTCATTTGAGCAATGAAGATACAGACAGTTTTTTTCCTCTCCACCTTATCCAAGTGAGGAAGACAGAAACCATTTTGAAATGGAATGTGCAACTAAGGAACAACAAAGTGAAGATACATATCAATAGACATATCATAGACAATAGTTCTAATCATAAATTTTGCTTGCAATGTATTACAAGATGGACAGATAAACGTTGTTGATCATCATCAATGTTAAAAGAATGTCCCTATTGTCGCAACAGTTATACATATTTGATTGAAATTTCAAAGAAAGTAATTAGACATAGCGCCGGAGTTACGGTAAAGACGCGACAAATCTGTGTACCGAAATACCGCACATACCACCAAAACGACCACATTTTTCGTAAAGCCTGTTCATTTCTTTACTTACGCCCCTCTCAGCGAAATCGCATCAAATTAACAGTTTAAGAGTTATAAGCGTCAGAACCAGAAAAATACCAAAAATCTAGAACCAAAATCGTTCCAGACACTCGGCTTTATATATCCTCACTGACGTTCGGATATAAGAAAAACAGTTAAAGCTAAAGAAAATTACTCTAATATGGACAAATCTAATTAAAAACCCTCTTAACCCGATAATCTTATGAACAAACAGACACTGAATGAATTTCCTCTTACAAGCCTAACCCCAAACCCATTTATAATTTCGATGTCGGCTGATAGATCTAATCTAAAATCCCCAATTGCGGGATCTTCGATTTATTCCATAGTTAAATTAGAGTGTGCTTCTGGAATTGGGTTAGGGGGACCGATTGGGGCTTCAAGCTTTCCAGTATTGTTTGACCTTGTTTTCGTCGAAAATGTAAGTTGTTTTAGCATCCTGCTAATCTGCTATTTTGCAACTACAGCCTTCACGGTCTGGATAATAAAAGAAAAAGGTAATAAATTATGCGATGAAGACCAACTCTGGAAACTGTAGTCCAATGAATCATTGCTGCTAACCAGACACTTCATTTTTAATCAACATAAAGATCTATTACCCATCCAATTATCTCTCGAAAAATATTTTTCCATGAAGCTTAAAAAAGCTTTTTGGTCCGCTACACAAGCTGCATCGCTATATTTGAAGTTACCTATTTATAGCTTATAAACTGGATAGCTTATAAAATAAAATGCTTAAGCTTATTGGATCCTGTCGGCTTAAGTAGCAATGGCCATTTCTTAATTAAAAACTTAATGCTTCATAAACAAGGTTCAGCAGTATTAAGTGCCACCTGTGGTTAACGAACCTTTACTCCTTGTGTGGGTGATAAACTCGCATCTACTGCTTATAAGAAGTTATAACCTCTATATACTGGGTACAAACATTAATAATTTAATCTCGTCTAGCTTTTCTAACACCTCACATGGTACTGACGTAATGCTTTAAAATTTTCCTTTTTAGCTATTGGGCGGTGTGATTTTTTCGGTTTAATACCGTGTTAATTAAATCCGCACGATAATTGGTTAAAAAAACTAGCGGTTGAGGATTATACCACTAGCGAAACCTTGTTGGTTAATTAAAATTTCGAGGCTTTTAGGCTGGCCGCTATGTCTAAATTACGGATACCAAATTATAACTTTCAAAAATAAGAAGCCAATTAACTTTTGGGAAGCGGGACGGGATAAAAGAGCAATAGCCGTTACAGAAATATTAATTACTTTTTAACAAACAGTAATTTATTATTGGAACGAGGCAAACGGGGAACGTTTTCTGCATTTTAACGGGTTGAGGTCCGAAAATGTGTCGCGTAAATTAGATACATATCCGCCCTGTATACAGGCAGTTTCACGGTCGTTTTGAAAGAGTCATCCGAGACAATCCGCGAAAGTTTTTAATCTAAATTGAAAAACTTTCTCCGGAATCCATGACACAATTACTTTTTGCTTTCGTAACTTTTTCGCTTGACCTTTTGCTTTCTCGCATTGCTAAAATGAACTAAGTATTTTATCTCGAATTTGATTTCCGTCCCATTTAACTTGTTCGATTAGGCACTAAAAAAGTAAAAGTTCTAGTAATAAATTCCGAGGACGTGCTGGCTTAAATGGACATTTTAATACCCCTGTAATTCACCCTTATTCATACGCAAACAACATTATTTCTCTTCGAGAGGAAAAGGAGATTTTGTTGAAAAATGCTAAAACCGCAAAATTAAATGAAAAAGTTCAGTTTTGAGTACAATAGAGGTGTTTACTAGCACTCAGCGTCTTAATGGGAGAAAAGCAAAGATTCAATAATTTTTATTCAACTGAGTTGCCGACTGGCCAAACTGAAAGACAATAATACTCAATTTAGATTCTTGTCGCTACTTATTTTTGAGTTGCTTTAAACGCATCCAATACCCATAAAACCCAACAAACACTCTTTCTTCAAGAATTTTAATTCATAGTACCACCAAGAGTTGAACTAAAAAGCTAAAAATTAAAGAAAACTGTCAATGTTCGCTTTCGAATACGATAGAGATGGTTTGTGGATGGATTAAGTCGGCCCAATTTGAGGGTTATTATGGAAGTTAACTCTAACTAAATTCTATTTTTGCTCTCAGAGAGCGCTTTTTGTTTGCTAGCTGCTAGTAGGACAGCTGAGCCGCTTTGAACGCGTCCACCGTCAATACAAACTAACAAACACTCCTTCGTAAAGAGTTTTAATCCACCACCAGAATTTTAACTGACAATTTTAAAATTTCTGAAAGCTATCAAAGTTGACTTTTGAATATAACAGAAGTTTTCAATACCATTGAGTGCCTGGGAGCATTAAAACACAAACACAATAAATAACTGACTTTATTAAAACATGGACTTCTAGAGTTATTACCCATCTTGCCAATTTGAGTTCACTCTAACGAAAATTGCAAAAAAACTCTGTTTTTGTTGTTAAAGCGTTTCTTATCTGCCAGCTGCTAGCAAATTAGCTGAGTTGCTTTGAACGCGACCACTGTCTATAAAATTCAATACACACCCTGTGCTTAAGAATTTTAACTTTGAGTTTTGAGGAAAATTATTTTGTTCTACAGTACGACCAGAAGTTTAACCATAAGTCAAAAAATATTGAAAATCCTCAAAAAAATTACACTAAATTCAGTTTTTGCTGTCAGAGCGCTTTTTATTTGCTAGCTGCTAGCAGATTAGCTGAATTTCTTTGAACGCGACCACTCTCTTTAAAATCCAGTATGCACACTTTGTTTAAGAATTTTAATTTGTGGTACTAACAGAAGTAGAATCAGCAAGTTAAAAAATATTGAAAACCCTCAAGGTTGACGTTACGATGCGTTCATTAAAACTCAGCGCTTTAATGACGCAAACAAAGCATATCGGAGGGTTATTACTCAACTGACTTGTTGATGGAGTTTTACTAAATATGCAATTTATTTCTAACAAAAACTACACTAAATTCTATTATTGCTGTCAGAGCGCTTCTTGCTTGCGAGCTGCTAACAGATTAGCTGAGTTGCTTTGAACGGGACCACTGTCTTTAAAATCCAGTATACACACATTGTTTAAGAATTTTAATTTGTGGTACTAACAGAAGTTGAATCGGCAAGTCAAAAATTATTGAAAACCCCCAAGGTTGATTTTAGGATAGTATGGCTGCGTTCATTACAACTGAGCGCTTTAATGACGCAAACAAACAAAATCCGAGGGTTATTACTCAACTGAGCTGTTGATCGAGTTTGACTAAATATGCAATTTATTTCTAACAAAAACTCACTAAATTCTATTATTGCTGTCAGAGCGGTTCTTGCTTGCGAGCTGCTAACAGATTAGCTGAGTTGCTTTGAACGCGACCACTCTCTTTAAAATCCAGTATGCACACTTTGTTTAAGAATTTTAATTTGTGGTACTAACAGAAGTAGAATCAGCAAGTTAAAAAATATTGAAAACCCTCAAGGTTGACGTTAGGATGCGTTCATTAAAACTCAGCGCTTTAATGACGCAAACAAAGCATATCGGAGGGTTATTACTCAACTGACTTGTTGATGGAGTTTTACTAAATATGCAATTTATTTCTAACAAAAATTACACTAAATTCTGTTATTGCTGTCAGAGCGCTTCTTGCTTGCGAGCTGCTAACAGATTAGCTGAGTTGCTTTGAACGCGACCACTGTCTTTAAAATCCAGTATACACACCTTGTTTAAGAATTTTAATTTGTGGTACTAACAGAATCAGCAATTTAAAAAATATTGAAAACCCTCAAGGTTGACGTTAGGATGCGTTCATTAAAACTCAGCGCTTTAATGACGCATACAAAGAACATCGGAGGGTTATTACTCAACTGATTTGTTGATGGAGTTTGACTAAATATGCAATTTATTTCTAACAAAAACTACACTAAATTCTATTATTGCTGTCAGAGCGCTTCTTGCTTGCGAGCTGCTAACAGATTAGCTGAGTTGCTTTGAACGCGACCACTGTCTTTAAAATCCAGTATACACACCTTTTTTAAGAATTTGAGTCTATGGTACTAACAGAAGTTGAATCGGTAAATCAAAAATTATTGAAAACCCTCAAGGTTGATTTTAGGATAGTATGGCTGCGTTCATTACAACTGAGCGCTTTAATGACGGAAACAAACAAAATCCGAGGGTTATTACTCAACTGAGCTGTTGATGGAGTTTGACTAAATATGCAATTTATTTCTAACAAAAACTCACTAAATTCTATTATTGCTGTCAGAGCGCTTCTTGCTTGCGAGCTGTTAACAGATTAGCTGAGTTGCTTTGAACGCGACCACTGTCTTTAAAATCCAGTGTACACACCTTGTTTAAGAATTTGAGTCTATGGTACTAACAGAAGTTGAATCGGTAAGTCAAAAATTATTGAAAACCCTCAAGGTTGATTTTAGGATAGTATGGCTGCGTTCATTACAACTGAGCGCTTTAATGACGGAAACAAACAAAATCCGAGGGTTATTACTCAACTGAGCTGTTGATGGCGTTTGACTAAATATGCAATTTATTTCTAACAAAAACTACACTAAATTCTATTATTGCTGTCAAAGCGCTTTTTGCTTGCGAGCTGCTAACAGATTAGGTGAGTTGCTTCGAACGCGGCCACGGTCTTTAAAATCCAGTATACACACTTTATTTAACAATTTTAATTTGTGGTACTAACAGAAGTTGAATCAGCAAGTCAAAAAATATTGAAAACCCTCAAGGTTGACGTTAGGATGCGTTCATTCAAACTCAGCGCTTTAATGACGCAAACAAACAAAATCCGCGGGTTTTTACTCAACTGAGCTGTTGATGGAGTTTGACTAAATATGCAATTTATTTCTAACAAAAGCTCACTAAATTCTATTATTGCTGTCAAAGCGCTTCTTGCTTGCGAGCTGCTAACAGATTAGGTGAGTTTCTTCGAACGCGGCCACTGTCTTTAAAATCCAGTATACACACTTTATTTAACAATTTTAATTTGTGGTACTAACAGAAGTTGAATCAGCAAGTCAAAAAATATTGAAAACCCTCAAGGTTGACGTTAGGATGCGTTCATTGAAACTCAGCGCTTTAATGACGCAAGCAAACAAAATCCGTGGTTATTACTCAACTGAGCTGTTGGTGGAGTTTGACTAAATATGCAATTTATTTCTAACAAAAACTCACTAAATTCTATTATTGCTGTCAAAGCGCTTCTTGCTTGCGAGCTGCTTACAGATTAGCTGAGTTGCTTCGAACGCGGCCACTGCCTTAAAAATCCAGTATACACACTTTGTTCAACAATTTTAATTTGTGGTACTAACAGAAGTTGAATCAGCAAGTCAAAAAATATTGAAAAACCTCAAGGTTGACGTTAGGATGCGTTCATTCAAACTCAGCGCTTTAATGACGCAAACAAACAAAATCCGCGGGTTATTACTCAACTGAGCTGTTGATGGAGTTTGACTAAATATGCAATTTATTTCTAACAAAAACTCACTAAATTCTATTATTGCTGTCAAAGCGCTTCTTGCTTGCGAGCTGCTAACAGATTAGCTGAGTTGCTTCGAACGCGGCCACTGTCTTTAAAATTCAGTATACACACTTTGTTTAACAATTTTAATTTGTGGTACTAACAGAAGTTGAATCAGCAAGTCAAAAAATATTGAAAACCCTCAAGGTTGACGTTAGGATGCGTTCATTAAAACTCAGCGCTTTAATCATGCAAACAAAGAACATCGGAGGGTTATTACTCAACTAAGTTGTTGATGGAGTTTGACTAAATATGCAATTTATTTCTAACAAAAACTCACTAAATTCTATTATTGCTGTCAGAGCGCTTCTTGCTTTCGAGCTGCTAACAGATTAGCTGAGTTACTTTGAACGCGACCACTGCCTAATATCCAGTATACACACTTCGTTTAAGAATTTTAATCTGTGGTATTAGCAGAGATTGAATCAACAAGTCAAAAATTATTAAAAACTCTCAAGGTTAACTTTAGGATAGCATGGGAGCGTTCATTACCACTGAGCGCCTTAATTACCCAAACTAAAGAAAATCTGAGTGTTATTGCTCAACAAAGCTGTTAATTTATTGAGTTTGGCCAAATATGCAATTTAGTTACAACTAAATTACTTTTACTAACGAAAATTCCACTAAATTGTATCTTTATTGTCAGAGCGCTTCTTGTTTGCTAGTCCATAGCAGATTAGCTGAGTTGTTTTGAACGCGACCACTGTTTCTAAAATCCAACAAGCACATCTTGTTTAAGAATTTTAATTTATAGAGAGATGTTGAATCAACAAGTAAAAATTATTAAAAACCCTCAAGGTTGACTTTAAGATAGTATGGGTGCGTTTATTACAACTGAGCGTTTTAATAACGTAAAATATCCGAGGGTTATTACTGAACTGAGCAATTGATTGAGTGTGGCGAAATATGCAATTTAGTTCTAATGAAAATTACATTATAGTCTAATTTTGCCGTCGGAGCGCTTCTTGTTTACTAGCTGCTAGCAGATTAGCTGAGTTGCTTTGAACGCGACCACTCTCTGTCTATAAAATGTAACACATACACTTTACTTAGGAATTTTAATCCATAGTACCACCAGAAGTTTGACCAATAAGTCAAAAATTATTGAAAACCGTCAAGATCGACTTTGGGATAATATGGGTGCGTTCATTACCACTGAGCGCCTTAATGATAGGAAGCAAAAAACATCCGAGAGTTATTATTCAATTGCGCTACTGATTGATTGGGTCTGGGCATATTTGCAATTCAGTTCTAACGAAAATTACACAAAATTCTATTTTTGCAGTCAGAGCGCTTCTTGTTTGCTAGCTGCTGGCAATTAGCTGGGCAACTTTGAACGCGTCCACTGTCTATAGATACTAACAAACGCTCCTTCGTCAAGAGTTTTATCTCACAACCAGAAGTTGAACTGACATTTTAAAAATTATTGCAAGCCATCAAATTTGACTTATGAATACATTAGAGCTGTGTTTATTACAACTGAGCGCCTGGAAGCATTAAAAAAATTTTGTCCATCCCATTGTTAAACAACTGACTTTTTTAAATACAGTTTTTTGTTTAAATGCCTTAGTTGCTCAATTTGATGGTTATTATGCAAATTTTTGCTGTTAAAGCGTTTCTTATTTGCCAGCTGCTAGCAGATTAGCTAAGTCGCTTTGAACGCGACCAGTGTCTATAAAATCCCACAAACACACTTGACTTAAGAACTTTAATTTATAGAGAGAAGTTGAATCAACAAGACAAATATTATTAAAAACCTTCAAGGTTGACTTTACAATAGTATTGGGTGCGTTCATTACCACTGAGCGCCTTAATAAGGGATAATAATGCAAAGGAAGAACATCCGAGGGTTATTACTCAACTGAGCTGTTGATTGAGTCTGGCGAAATATGCTATCCAGTCCTAATGAAAATTACATTACATTCTAATTTTGCGGCCAGAGCGCTTCTTGTTTGCTAGCTGCTAGCAGATTAGCTGACTTGCTTTGCAAGCGACCATTCTCTGTCTATAAAATCTAACACACACACACACACACTTTATTTAAGAATTTTAAACGATAGTACCACCAGGAGTCAAAAATTATTGAAAACTTTCAAGATCGACTTTAGGATAGTATGGGTGCGTTCATTACCATTGAGCGCCTTAATAACGCAAAGTAAAGAACCTCCGAGGGTTATTAATCAACTGAGCTGGTGAGGAAGTCTGAAATAATATGCAATTTATTTCTAAAGAAAATTACACTAATATCTATTATTGCTGTCAGCGCTTCTTGTTTTCTAGCTGCTGCAGAGTAGCTGATTTGTTTTGAACGCGACCACTGCCTATAAAATTTAACACACTTTGATTCAGAATTGTAATCCATAATACTGCCAAAAGTTGAACCGATTAGTCAAATATTATTGAAAACCCGCAAGATCGACCTAGGGATATTATGGGTGCGTTCATTCTCATTCAGCGCCTTAATGACGCAAAGCAAAGAACAGCCGAGGGTTATTAATCAACTGAGCTGGTGAGGAAGTCTGAACAAATATGCAATTTATTTCTAACGAAAATTACACTAATATCTATTATTGCTGTCAGCGCTTCTTGTTTTCTAGCTGCTAGCAGAGTAGCTGATTTGTTTTGAACGCGACCACTGCCTATAAAATTTAACACACTTTGATTAAGAATTGTAATACATAGTACTGCCAAAAGTTGAACCGATAAGTCAAATATTATTGAAAACCCTCAAGATCGACCTAGGGATATTATGGGTCAGTACATTCTCATTCAGCGCCTTAATGACGCAAAGCAAAGAACATCCGAGGGTTATTAATTAATTGAACTGGTGAGGAAGTCTGAACAAATAGGCAATTTATTTCTAACGAAAATTACACTAATATCTATTATTGCTGTCAGCGCTTCTTGTTTTCTAGCTGCTAGCAAAGTAGCTGAGTTGCTTTGAACGCGACCACTACCTATAAAATTTAACACATACACTTTGATTAAGAATTTTAATCCATAGTACTACCATAAGTTGAACCAATAAGTAAAAAATTATTGAAAACCCTCAAGATCGACTTTGGGATAGTATAGTTGCGTTCATTCCCATTGAGCGCTTTAATGACGCAAAGCAAAGAACATCCGAGGGTTATTAATCAACTGAGTAAATATGCAATTTATTTTTAACAAAAGTTACCTACTCTAAATTCTATTTTTGCTGACAGAACGCTTCTTGTTTGCTAGCTGCCAACAGATAATTGAATTGCTTTGAACGCGCCCACTGTCAACAATACCTAAGAAACACTACTTTTGAAGGGGTTTAATCCGTAACCGGAAGCTGAACGGATAATTTCTTAAAAGTAATTTAAAAAATTACTGAAAACCATCAAAGTTGTCTTTTGGATATAATAGAGGTGTTCATTACCACTCAGCGGAAGTCTTCTTATGGACTTGAAAACATAGTGTTTACATATCTCTTCTTTAAGCGTTTCTTGTCTGCTAACAACGTAATTCTGCTGAGGTTCTTTGAACTCCACCCACCTAATTGTTTACCATAAATTATTTTTTTAAATAAATGTGTTCAATTAAAGAGAGAAAAAAACAAATTCTTTGTTCAAGAAAGCAATTATAGTGGACGCATAAAGATACTTCTGGGAAATAGTCAATTAAAGTCACATTAATCTCACGTTAGTTCAAGTTCAAATAGCTGTTGAAGTATAATTAGTTCTGAATGGCTCAGGTTAGTTCAGGTTGGCTCAGAAATACTTTGTAACCTTTTTTTTTACTATTTCAAGAATTACCGAAAATTCAAGCTAATCGCACTAATCTTATAGCATTTTTTCACCTTTTAGTAAAATTATTGTCAGTTAATCGACATTATCGTAACGTTATTCTAACGTTACAAAAACTCTAACTCAAAAGACGTTTTAAAGATACCAAATTGATACCGTTATCGAAAAGTTGATTTTATAGAGAACATTTCCTCTTTTATCGAGTATCAGCCTTCAGGATACCTAACTAAATAGTTGAAACGTCGGAAATTCTTCACTGGAGAAAAATGTGTTTTTCTATCATTTATGTGCTAATTTAGTGATCGATACCGTGAGAACATATATAATTGTGAATTATGAAATTACATAGTGTTTCATAGTCACTACTAACAGTTGTAGTAAAGAGAGTAAAAAGTTTGTAATAAGATCTAATAGAAGTGTGAGAGAGATATTAGTCTATAATAAATTGCACCCTATTAACAGCCTTATCTTTTCATAAACTTGTTTATTTTGAAATTAATTTCCAATCAGTGAAGAATTATAATAGACAACTCTGGTTTCTGGAGTGTTATAATGAACATTAAAGCACCTCTTTCGCCTGTTAAGACGCTGATAATGGAGACACAATTAAAGGCAGGTCCGCATTCAAAGAGTTTTCTGGCAGGTAACAGACCCCCCCAATTGTCAAACCGCAATCCAACCCTTTCCTACCCTCGTCGCACTAATGCCGCTTCGCCATAACATTGGTCTAGTCCGATCGGGCCATTGTGGATGTTCCAATTAAAATGCCGAACAAATTTAGAGCGAGGGTGGAGGGAAATAAATCAAAAGCAAACATGCATCCTATAAATAACATGCACCTCTGGACAGTATAATTTTACATCGAATTAGACCTCTCTCCGTGTATAAAGCAATTACGTTGGAGGCATTGAGCTTAACAAGTCTCTTTAGACGAAATCCGCGAAGAGTAGTTTTGTCAATATTCGGAAACCCACAAATCCATGTCCTAATAAACGCTGACGCGTTACACATCTTTCTGGATAAATTTCAGATTTTTTTCTTATTTCTTTAAAGAGCGTGGTTTAAGAGGGAAGTATTCTGAAATGTAACTGAGTACCTCCCAAATACTTCCATTAAAAGCAGGTTTTGAATATATTTGAGGTGTTATGCTTTAATGGAATATTACGCAGCGTTCGTGAATGTGAATAAAAGGCGCCGTGATAATATTCTCCAGTGATTATATCGCGGGGAAGGTTTTTGTGTATCGAGAGGAATAAACGCGTATTTCAGACGCACGGCGTGAGATTTTTGCATTAATTAATCACAGCCTCAAACCACACCCGAATGGGAGCGTAATAAAATTTCTAATATGCACCTACATCCGCCTTCAAAGCAAAAGCAAAATATCAAAACACACATTTTCAATTAAAAAGGCGCGTGAATCTTTTTTACCCCTTTTTATCCACCGGCGAATGGCGCAAAAACGCCCCGGGAAACAATAAGACATGAAAGGCGAGAGGTATCAAAATCAAAATGGTAGGTATCATGGAAAATAAATTACAATTTGTGGGTCTGGCTACGAAAAAAATCGAATCAGCTGCATATTCCAGGGTCCAAGCGCAGCTGGTACGATTCCGGAATATTAACCGCATATTGGCAGAGTTTATCATCCATTTAGCGTTTTATTTAACTTGTTTAAGTGATTTAATTATGGGAATTTTCAATATTGTCTTCAGAATAATTGACGAGTGCAGCTATAATAGCGCGAATATCGAAATTTTCCCGCTCCATTAGTTTTTGGTCAATAAAACCCAGAAACGACATTTAAATTACAGTGAAATGTCAGTTCCAAAAAAGCGGTTTTGTTTCTAATATCGGAATTACGTTACGTAGTGCGTTGGTTAGAATTCAATTTGCAAATTTACATTTCCATTGCAAATGCAGGAATCAAATTTAACGACTCTTTTATACGGCTTATTTACACCAACCTTTAAATGAGTTAGTTCTATCGAAATTTAGTTTGTATTATTTATAAAAAAATGCAATTTAAACATTTTTATATAGATTGATACGGGGCGTGGTTGGTGTAGTCCCACCTACATAAAGATTTTTAAAACCACTGTTATACCCAAATATACAATTTAAACACTTTTAAAACCACTATTATCGGCTGGGGGACTGGCTAGTTATAATCGGTAGTCTTCGTGTTGCCCCGCCCACTTATACAGTAGTGGGCGGGGCTACTATACATACGGGCATCTTCTTGTTGTGCTATATCCGTTTAACGAATGTTAGCGATTATGTTGGCTATAATGACTTTGCTAGCAGCAAATCGAAAGAGTGATTCCGAAGTTTGGCCAAACCACTGCCTCAGATTCCTCAACCAAGATGTTCTTCTTCCTCGACTCCTCCTGCCAACTATTTCTCCTTGTACAATAAGGTGCAGAATTCTATATTTTTCCTGATGCCTGATTACATGTGCAAAGTACTCTAACTTCTAAGCCTTAATAGTTTTTGACAGCTATTTTTCTTTCTTCATTCTATTTAAGACAGCCTCGTTCCGTACTTTGTCCATCCAGCTTATTCGCAGCATTCTTCGATAGCACCATAGTTTGAATGTCTACTACTACATACAGTAGTAAATAGTAGTAGACAATGCTGGGGTCGAAGCCTTGCGACTAGCCCTTTTCACAGTCCGCCGATCCACCCATCCCTCCTCCACCTGGGCCGCCATTCCCTCCACGAGTCGACCCGTCCCTCTAATGAAGGAGAGTATTCCGTCCCATCTGAGGCGCAGTCGCGCCCACCTATAGCACACTCCCAGAAAGTGGTATGACGACCCTTCCCCTGTTCCACAGTGGGTGCAGGGTGGACTGTCTACCATTCCTAGGAGGTGCATGTGTCTATTTAGTCCAGGTACTGCCGACTTCTCCCAAGTAGCCACGAGGCCTTGGATTTGACTGAGTCCAGTTTGTCCTTGTACTCTCCCATGCCCACTCATTTAGAGTGTGAGGCGTAGCTATTGCTTACTCCTAGACATGGCTCCGGTCCAGTAAGCCCACTTATACAATTTAAATATTTTTGAAACCGCTGCCGAAGAAGTACAGTCGTGTTAAACCGACCGTAATTGATCATCCTCAATATTCAATCAATTTGTTAGCTATTTATTTTTTCTTTTCAGCAGACTTTGCTGCCTTTTCTGATGATTTCGAGTTTTGCAAATCGTATTAACTCTCGTTCTTTAGTCGTCTCCACACTTCTTTCTTTGACGTCATTTTGTCATTTTTTTTCATTTTCTTAGATTCTTAAAATAGTATTTAATCAATCCTTTAGTTATTTTCTCATTATTTTTATACGAATTTTAATTACAAATTTTATTTTATTCTTTTTCAGACAGTTCTATCACGGCTTTTCCACCCTTTCAAGACTTCTTCTCTACATCAATGATCCTCTCAGTTCTTGCTTCGCTTTTTATTAAGTCTTTTACTCCTTACGTTTCAATTGTGTATTTTTGTTAACTGAAGTATTTTTTTATAATTTTAAATTGCCCTTTTGCTTTGCATAAAAATCTTTCTTTTTTTTGTACAAAATTTTTCTAATGACACTGATCGTATTTTTTACTTGTCTGATCACTCACTCACTTACTCCCAACCTTTATATGAGGATAGTTTGTCGCCATTTTTTATTGTTGGGGACTCGTTTGGTATGTTTGGATTTCTAATCGATGAAAACAAATATTTAGTTTGTTGTATTTAATATTTTTTTTATATCTTGTAATCTCAAATACTATATTGCTACTGTGCCACTATTTTTCTTTTTATTTAATATGGTTGTAAGTTTATCTACCTCTTTAAAGCAAATTAGTCACTTTTCTTTTTTCATTTTGCTTTATTTTTGGTCCATAATTCCCTACTTTCAATTTTTTTTTGAAGAAACTTCGCTGCTTTGTCTTTTTTAGGTTTTTTTATAATTTTTGAAATATTAAATTTTTCTTATTTTCTTAATTAATTTGTGAGTTATTTATTCCTAATTTTAAAGTTTTCAGGTTGCTTCCATCTCGTTGGTATTGAGTTGTCTTTTTGTTTACCCTTTCGCTCTTGTATGTCACTTTTTAGTAAATCTATTTCACGTTAGTTTTTGGCCAATATTTTTTTTTATTGTTTTACCATTGTTATTATTGATTTTTGGAAGCGTAATTAATCTAAATGTTTGTAACTCTAATATGGAAAGGAAATGTCGAGTTTCTAAAAATTTTCAACAGATATGATTGAAAATGTTGCAAATAAAAAAATAAACAATGAAAGGCATTAAAAACACAAAAAGTAAAAGGCAGACAAAAAGATGAAGAAAACTGGCTCGAGAGTTTAATGAAACCAAAAATAGAAACCAACTTGAGATAAAATAATGTTAATTATCAAAATATCAAACAAGAATGGCGATAAGAACATTAGATTATTGAAAGCAACTTTAGCCTTTTTTACTATTTATTTTTACGTACCTTTTCATACTTCCACTTATTTAAATTCTAAAATAGTATTATTTCAAACAACAAATGAGTTATATAATTTTAAACTTTTCTTTTTCTTCGCCTTTTTCTTAATATTTTTTGACTTCTGAGTTCCCATTTCTTTATTGTATTTGGTACTAGGTTTTTCTACTGATCACAGTTTTTTGTTTATTAGGGCGATTATGTCACTTTATTTGTTTTCTAAAACTCCTAAAACATTTTTATACGGATTTTAATTACAAATTTTAGATTCCTTTTTAGACAATTCTATCACGGCTTTTCCACTCTTTCAAGACTTTTCCTCTACATCAATGATCCTCTCAGTCCGACTTCTTGCTTCTCTTTTTATTAAGTCTTTTACTTGTTGAGTTTCAATTGTGTGTTTTTGTTAACTGAAGTATTTTTTTTTATAATTTTTGATTGCCCTTTTGCTTTGCATAAAAATCTTTCTTTTTTTTTTTGTACAAAATTTCTCTAATGACACTGATCGTATTTTTTACTTATCTGATCACTCACTCACTTACTCCCAACCTTTATACGAGGATAGTTTGTCGCCATTTTTTATTGTTGGGGACTCGTTTGGTATGTTTGGATTTCTAATCGTTGAAAACAAATATTTGGTTTGTTGTATTTAATATTTTTTTTTTATCTTGTAATCTCAAATACTATATTGCTACTGTGCCACTGTTTTTCTTTTTATTTAATATGGTTGTAAGTTTATCTACCTCTTTAAAGCAAATTAGTCACTTTTCTTTTTTCATTTTGCTTTATTTTTGGTCCATAATTCCCTACTTTCAATTTTTTTTTTGAAGAAACTTCGCTGCGTTGTCTTTTTTAGGTTTTTTTATAATTTTTGAAATATTAAATTTTTCTTATTTTCTTAATTAATTTGTGAGTTATTTATTCCTAATTTTAAAGTTTTCAGGTTGTTTCCATCTCATTGGTATTGAGTTTATTGTTTGGTTTTATTGTTTTACCATTGTTATTATTGATTTTTGGAAGCGTAATTAATCTAAATGTTTGTAACTCTAATATGGAAAGGAAATGTCGAGTTTCTAAAAATTTTCAACAGATATGATTGAAAATGTTGCAAATAAAAAAATAAACAATGAAAGGCATTAAAAACACAAAAAGTAAAAGGCAGACAAAAAGATGAAGAAAACTGGCTCGAGAGTTTAATGAAACCAAAAATAGAAACCAACTTGAGATAAAATAATGTTAATTATCAAAATATCAAACAAGAATGGCGATAAGAACATTAGATTATTGAAAGCAACTTTAGCCTTTTTTACTATTTATTTTTACGTACCTTTTCATACTTCCACTTATTTAAATTCTAAAATAGTATTATTTCAAACAACAAATGAGTTATATAATTTTAAACTTTTCTTTTTCTTCGCCTTTTTCTTAATATTTTTTGACTTCTGAGTTCCCATTTCTTTATTGTATTTGGTACTAGGTTTTTCTACTGATCACAGTTTTTTGTTTATTAGGGCGATTATGTCACTTTATTTGTTTTCTAAAACTCCTAAAACATTTTTATACGGATTTTAATTACAAATTTTAGATTCCTTTTTAGACAATTCTATCACGGCTTTTCCACTCTTTCAAGACTTTTCCTCTACATCAATGATCCTCTCAGTCCGACTTCTTGCTTCTCTTTTTATTAAGTCTTTTACTTGTTGAGTTTCAATTGTGTGTTTTTGTTAACTGAAGTATTTTTTTTTATAATTTTTGATTGCCCTTTTGCTTTGCATAAAAATCTTTCTTTTTTTTTTGTACAAAATTTCTCTAATGACACTGATCGTATTTTTTACTTATCTGATCACTCACTCACTTACTCCCAACCTTTATACGAGGATAGTTTGTCGCCATTTTTTATTGTTGGGGACTCGTTTGGTATGTTTGGATTTCTAATCGTTGAAAACAAATATTTGGTTTGTTGTATTTAATATTTTTTTTTTATCTTGGAATCTCAAATACTATATTGCTACTGTGCCACTGTTTTTCTTTTTATTTAATATGGTTGTAAGTTTATCTACCTCTTTAAAGCAAATTAGTCACTTTTCTTTTTTCATTTTGCTTTATTTTTGGTCCATAATTCCCTACTTTCAATTTTTTTTTTGAAGAAACTTCGCTGCGTTGTCTTTTTTAGGTTTTTTTATAATTTTTGAAATATTAAATTTTTCTTATTTTCTTAATTAATTTGTGAGTTATTTATTCCTAATTTTAAAGTTTTCAGGTTGTTTCCATCTCATTGGTATTGAGTTGTCTATTTGTTTACCTTTTTGTTCTTGTATGTCAATTTTTAGTAAATCTATTTCACGTTAGTTTTTGGCCAATATTTTTTTTAATTGTTTTACCATTGTTATTATTGATTTTTGGAAGCGTAATTAATCTAAATGTTTGTAACTCTAATATGGAAAGGAAATGTCGAGTTTCTAAAAATTTTCAACAGATATGATTGAAAGTGTTGCAAATAAAAAAATAAAAAATGAAAGGAATTAAAAACACAAAAAGTAAAAGGCGAACAAAAAGATGAAGAAAAGCTGGCTCGAGTTTAATAAAACCAAAAATAGAAACAAACTTGAGATAAAATATCCCCTCCCACCCTTTCTAAGAGGATAGTTTGTCGCCATTTTGAATTGTTGTGCACTCTTTTGGTATTCGTGAATTTCTAATCGTTGAAAACAAATATTTGGTTTGTTGTATTTAATTTTTTTTTTATATCTTTTAATCTCAAATACTATATTGCTACTGTGCCACTGTTTTTCTTTTTATTTAATATGGTTGTAAGTTTATCTACCTCTTTAAAGCAAATTAGTCACTTTTCTTTTTTTTATTTTGCTTTATTTTTGGTCCATAATTCCCTACTTTCAATTTTTTTTTGAAGAAACTTCGCTGCGTTGTCTTTTTTAGGTTTTTTTATAATTTTTGAAATAAAAAATTTTTCTTATTTTCTTAATTAATTTGTGAGTTATTTATTCCTAATTTTAAAGTTTTCAGGTTGCTTCCATCTCATTGGTATTGAGTTGTCTTTTTGTTTCCCCTTTCGCTCTTGTATGTCACTTTTTAGTAAATCTATTTCACGTTAGTTTTTGGCCAATATTTTTTTTTATTATTTTACCATTGTTATTATTGATTTTTGGAAGCGTAATTAATCTAAATGTTTGTAACTCTAATATGGAAAGGAAATATCAAGTTTCTAAGAATGTTCAACAGATATGATGGAAAATGTTGCAAATAAAAAAATAAACAATGAAAGGCATTAAAAACACAAAAAGTAAAAGGAGACAAAAAGATGAAGAAAACTGGCTCGAGAGTTTAATGAAACCAAAAATAGAAACCAACTTGAGATAAAATAATGTTAATTATCAAAATATCAAACAAGAATTGCGATAAGAAGATTAGATTATTGAAAGCAACTTTAGCCTTTTTTACTATTTATTTTTACGTACCTTTTCATACTTTTACCTATTTGTTTTCTAAAACTCCTAAAACATTTTTATACGGATTTTAATTACAAATTTTAGATTCTTTTTCAGACAATTCTATCACGGCTTTTCCACTCTTTCAACACTTTTCCTCTACATCAATGATCCTCTCAGTCCGACTTCTTGCTTCGCTTTTTATTAAGTCTTTTACTTGTTGCGTTTCAATTGTGTATTTTTGTTAACTGAAGTATTTTTTTATAATTTTTGATTGCCCTTTTCCTTTGCATAAAAATCTTTCTTTTTTTTGTACAAAATTTTTCTAATGGCACTGATCGTATTTTTTACTTGGCTGATCACTCACTCACTTACTCTCAACCTTTATACGAGGATAGTTTGTCGCCATTTTTTATTGTTGGGGACTCTTTTGGTATGTTTGGATTTCTAATCGTTGAAAATAATATTGGCTTTGCTGTATTTAATATTTTTTTTTATATCTTGTAATCTTAAATACTATATTGCTACTGTGCCACTGTTTTTCTTTTTATTTAATATGGTTGTAAGTTTATCTACTTTTTTGAGGCAAATTAGTCACTTTTCTTTTTCATTTGGTCCATAATTTCCTACTTTCCGCTATTTTTTGAAGGAAACTTCGTTACCTTGTCTTTTTTTAAGTTTTTTTGTAATTTTTGCAATACTCTATTTTTCTTATTTTCTTAAATAATTTGTGAGTTATTTCTTCCTAATTTTAAGGTTTTCAGGTTGTTCCCAGCTCATTGGTATTGAGTTGTTTTTTTGTTTACCCTTTCGCACTTGTAGTCACTTTTTAGTAAATCTATTTCACATTACTTTTTGGCCAATAATTTTTTTTCTTGCTTTACCATTATTAATTATTATTTATTTTTTGGAAGCGTAATGAATTTAAATGTTTTTAACTGTAATGTAGAAAGGAAATGTGGGGTTTCTAAAAATGTTCTACAGATATGATTAAAAATGTTGCAAACATAAAAATAAACAATGAAAGGAATTAAAAGCACAAGTAAAAGGCAGACGAAAAGATGAAAATCGTCAGGAAAGTTTAATGAAACCAAAAATAGGAAGAAACTTAGAAAGATAAAATATCGTTAATTATCAAAATATCAAATAAGAATGGTGATAAGAAGATTAGATTATAGAAAGCAACTTTAGCCTTTTTTACTATTTATTTTTACGTACCTTTCCATACTTTCATTTGTTTAAACTCTAAAATAGTATTATTTCAAACAACAAATGAGTTATATAATTTTAAACTTTTCTTTTTCTTCGCCTTTTGTCAATTTTTTTTCTTCTCTGTTTCCAATTCTTTATTGTATTTGGTACACAGTTTTTTGTTTATTAGGGCGACTATGTCACTTTATTTGTTTTCTAAAACTCCTAAAACCTTCTTATACATCTTCTTTTGGTCAGTTATTAGTTTTTAATAAGCGGTTCAGTAGAGTGTTTAGTCCCTTGTTGAGACTAATTTTTAGTTTCAGGTTTGAGCTATTGCCGATGCTATTTTATCTCAAGTTTTGTTGTCTATTTCTGTTTGTGCTTTTATTGAGCTTTTAAGTCGGCTTTTTTCTTTACTGTACTTTTTGATACTTTTATTTATTTATACTTTAAAATAGTATCATTTCAAACCACAAATGACTTACAATATAAAGTGTTTTCCGGGCTGTGAAGCTGTGGTCCAATGGAATTTTTTCCTGACTTTCTTCTACAGCTGCGGCAGACATTATGAAAGCTATGAGGCGATGGAGCGACGTGAAAAAATTCCATTGGACCACAGCTTCACAGCCCGGAAAACACTTTAGATTGTAACTAATTTGTGGTTTAAAATGATATTATTTTAGAGTATAAAGAAATAAAAGTATCAAAAAGTATATCGGCAATAGCTAAAACATGATACTAAGAATTAGTCTCAACAAGGGACTAAAAGCTCTATTGAACCGCTTATTAAAAACTAATAACTCACCAAAAGAAGATGTATAAGAATGTTTTAGGAGTTTTAGAAAACAAATAAAGTGACATAATCGCCCTAATAAACAAAAACTGTGATCAGTAGAAAAACTTAATACCAAATACAATAAAGAAATGGAAACAGAGAAGTAAAAAAATATTGAAAAAAGGCGAAGAAAAAGAAAAGTTTAAAATTATATAACTCATTTGTTGTTTGAAATAATACTATTTTAGAGTTTAAAGAAGTGGAAGTATGAAAAGGTACGTAAAAATAAATAGTAAAAAAGGCTAAAGTTGCTTTCAATAATCTAATCTTCTTATCGACATTCTTGTTTGATATTTTGATAATTAACATTATTTTAACTTTCGAGACGGTTTTCACCTTTTCGTCTGCCTTTTACTTGTTGTGCTTTTAATTCATTTCATTGTTTATTTTTATGTTTGCAACATTTTTAATCATATCTGTTGAACATTTTTAGAAACCCGACATTTCCTTTCTATATTAGAGTTAAAAACATTTAAATTCATTACGCTTCCAAAAATAAATAATAATTAATAAAGGTAAAACAAGAAAAAAAATTATTCCCCAAAAAGTGGACAAAATGTGAAATAGATTTACTAAAAAGTGACATACAAGAGCGAAAGGGTAAACAAGACAACTCAATACCAATGAGCGGGGAGCAACCTAAAAACTTTAAAATTAGGAATAAATAACTCACAAATTATTGAAGAAAATAAGAAAAATAGTGTATTACAAAAATTACAAAAAAAAAACTCAAAAAAGACAAGGTAGCGAAGTTTCCTTCAAAAAATAGCTGAAAGTAGGAAATTATGGACCAATGATAAAGCAAAATGAAAAAAGAAAAGTGACTAATTTGTTGAAAATATATTAAATACAACAAACCAAATATTTGTTTTCAACGATTAGAAATCCACACTTACCAAAAGAGTCCACAACAATTCAAAATGGCGACAAACTATCCTCATAGAAAGACTGGGAGTAATTGCACGAGTGACCAGCAAAGTAAAAAAACTTAAAAATAAAAAAAATATTTCAGTTAACACAAATACACAATTGAAACGTGACAAGCATAATACTTAATAAAAAGCGAAGCAAGAAGTCAGACTGAGATAATCATTGCTGTAGAGGAGCGGTCTTGAATGAGTAGAAAAGCTGTGATAGAACTGTCTAAAAAAAGTCTAAAATTTGTAATTTAAACCCATATACAACCTACAAAACGCAGTGTGAAGAAATACCACGAAGATCACCGCAGTCGGAAGGCACGCGAGATCACGTCGCCAATTGCTTCATCGCCTTTGATAATGTCTGCCGCAGTGTAGACGAGACATCAGGAAAAAATTCCATTGGACCACGGCTTCAAAGCCCGGAAAACACTTTAGATTGTAATTAAGAAACTGCTTGTTTTGAACTAAATATTATTCCTCAGATCCACAGATTTTTTTCAAAAGCCCGGCGGCAATATTGTCTTCAATTTTTTTGCACCCCTCTGCCTATAGGTAGGATCGTCCCTGACAATAAGACGTCCCTGATAAACAATAAACAACATTTACGTAGTTTCTATAATGCGATTTCTTTACTGTAATCAATAAATCAACTCGAAGCCTAAATGCTAATAACTGTAACGAGATTTGCACCTAATCTTGTCGCTGTCATTGGCAGGAGCGAAACATACCACAAATACCTCGTCATTGCGGCATTTTAGAGGGAAAATTTGAATAAATTGTTTCAATTTATATATTCCTTTATTCAGGGAAAAAATGATGGAAAACGGAAAAGCGAGGAGCTGCTTTGACAGATTGGGGAAATAGCTCTTGTGTTAGCGCTCACCGCCAGTGTGCTTGCATAAAGGAAGTTAAATTGTGATAATTTTTAAAGTTATAATCGCATAACGTGGACGCTGATGGACAAAGCAACAATTAAATTACCAATTTCGCTATATATGCACATAGAGTTGCCGATCCAACAATGAAAATTTTCATTTCAGCGATTCTTTGTTTCCGTTTGTCAACATCGAATGGAAAGTTTCCAACGGGGTTTAGCAAATTAGCCATGGACACGTGTTGACGGTAGACTCACGCCGAACTTTTTAAACTAAATTTAAAGTTTGTTTTGTATCTATTATTGAGCTAATAAGCTTTGGTCCGGATTAATGTCCAGTGTTGTCAATTTTATTGCCTAATTCAATTTATTTAAGCAACTTATGCGGGTGCGAAAAGGATTAAGGTTTTTGCCATGATACACGTACGTAAAACAAATTTAAACATTCAAATACCAGCTTCAGAGTTTTGATTGTCTGTCCCGAGGGAGTGTTCGCAAAAAGGAAAATAAACACAGAGGAATTGAATTATTCAATGTTCAATTCAATCTTTGCTTAGCTACAGCACACTGAGCGGAAAAGCTAACGCTGATAATATTTTGTATTCGTTTGCTTGCGTATGCAGCTAACTTTGTTAATTAAGGTTTGAATTACGGCGACTAAATAAAACTAACCCAAAACCATTAACAGGTAAAATTCAAATAAACTTCAGATAAATCTCCTCAGAACCTTAATAAGTAGTCCCGGGCATTTCTAATTTTCGACTTAAAGTCCTCGCGTTTAGCTCCCAAACTTGAAGTGCTCCCTTCAGAACCGATTTTCGTGATTCAATTAAGAAAACATTGATTTAATTCCCTCTGGTTACTTCCAAATTTCTTGTCCCAGACTGGGGATTGGTTTATTCAGCCGCATTGTTTTCGATGTATTAAGAATAACTTTATCCGAAAAAGATTACAGTATAAAGACAGAGAAACCTCGGGTGTGGTAACAGCTTGTTTCTGATTGACTAAACACAAGTTGTGCATGCTGCAGCTGCCAAGACGTCCGCATTAAACGTGGATCTTGTTTGCTGCTAGTTCCCTTCAAAAATCTTATCTTTCAAAGGGATAGAGGGCAAGTTGCCAAACTAATTTTTGTAGCATCGGGCCGCGCTTTCTTTTAGGAAATTGCAAAATAAACGTTAAGCATATAATATATAAATTTGAATTCCATGCCGCAAATGTCAATTTGGCTCTAATCCCTTTTTACGATGGAAATCCATAGGGCCGGTATTTTGAATCGCGATGACGAACTTGGGCAAGTGATGATCGGTTCAATGTTAAACCGCGGTTAGTGTCGGTTGAGTATATTTTGAAAACCGATTAAATTATTCGAACACTCACTCGACACGTACTTGATTTGTCAAGTACGTGAAAGAAAAACTAACTGATTTGACAACTTGACACTGTCTCAAACGTGACTTTATCTAAAAATCAAGCCAAACTGTGAATCCCTACCAGGAACAGGAAGTTTTATATTGGGGCGACGCGAAAAAACGGGATTTTGGGGTTTTTCTTAAGGAAAACTGTTAGGGAATTTTGCAAACTTCAAATCAAGATTCTGAACCTGGAAGAAAGACTTGTGTTTGCGATTTCCTAGGTAACAAAAAAAATGTTCTCAAACTTGTTTACTAAGTTACTAAAAATAATAAAATATTAAAGCCGAGCTCAAGTATTTTTAAAATTACTTGATTTTTCAAGTAATTGAAAGAAAAACGGCTTGACTTGACTACTTGGCACTGCCTCAAACGTGACTAGAAATAAAAATCTGTGAATCCCTACCAGGAACCGGCGCATTTATATTGGGGCGACACGAAAATCGGGACTTAGGGGTTTTTCTTGTCTTGACAAGCTTCTATCTTGAAGTAAAGTTGTCTGAATTTTGCAAACTTCAAATCCAGATTCTGAACCCGGAAGATGGACTTGTGTTTGCGATTTCCTGGATAAAAAAAAACCTCAAACTTGTTTACTAAGTATCAACTAATAAAAATAATAAAATATTAAAACCGAGCTCAAATATTTTTAAAATTACTTGATTTTTCAAGTACTTGAAAGAAAAACTACTTAACTTGACCACTTGACACTGCCTCAAACGTGACTTGAAATAAAAATCTGTGAATATCTACGAGGAACAGGAAGTTTTATATTGGGGCGACGCAAAAAAATGGATTTAGGGGTTTTTCTTGTCTTTACAAGTTTTTATCTTGGAATAAAACCCTTTGAATTTTGCAAAGTTCAAATCAAAATTCTGAAGCCTGAAAAAATTGTGTTTGCGATTTTCTAAATAAAAAAAAATGTTCTCAAACTTGTTTAGTAAGTATTAACTAATAAAAGTAATAAAATATTAAAGCCGAGCTCAAGTATTTTTAAAATTACTTGATTCTTTAAGTACTTGAAAGAAAAACTACTTGACTTGACTACTTGGCACTGCCTCAAACGTGACTTGAACTAAAAATCTATGAGTCCCTACCAGGAACAGGAAGTTTTATATTGGGGCGACGCAAAAAAAGGGACTTAGGGGTTTTTCTTGTATTTACAAGTTGTTATCTTGAAATAAAGCCTTTTGAATTTTGCAAAGTTCAAATCAAGATTCTGAAGCCAGAAAAAATTTTGTTTCCGATATTCTAAATAAAGAAGAACAAAAAAAAATGTTTTCAAACATGTTTAGTAAGTATCAACTAATAAAAGCAATAAAATATTAAAGCCTAGCTCAAGTATTTTTAAAATTATTTGATTTTCCAAGTACTTGAAAGAAAAACTACTTGACTTGACTATTTGGATTGTCTCAAACGTGCCTTGAACTAAAAATCTTTGAATCCCTACCAGGAACAGGAAGTTTTATATTGGAGCAACGCAAAAAAAGGGACTTAGGGGTTTTTCTTGTCTTTACAAGTTTTTATCTTGGAATAAAGCCTTTTGAATTTGGCAAAGTTCAAATCAAAATTCTGAAGCCGGAAAAAATTGTGTTTGCGATTTTCTAAATAAAAAAGAACAAAAAAAAATGTTTTCAAACTTGTTTAGTAAGTATTTACTAATAAAAGTAATAAAATATTAAAGCCTAGTTCAAGTATTTTCAAAAATTACTTGATTTTTCAAGTACTTGAAAGAAAAACTACTTGACTTGACTACTTGGCACTGCCTCAAACGTGACTAGAACTAGAAATCTGTGAATTCCTACCAGGAACAGGCGCGTTTATATTGGGGCGACGCGAAAAACGGGACTTGGGGTTTTTCTTGTCTCGACAAGTTTTTATCTTGAAGTAAAGTTTTTTGAATTTTGCAAACTTCAAATCAAGATTCTGAAATCGGAAGAAGGAGTTGTGTTTGCGTTTTCCTAGATAACAAAAAAAATGTTCTCAAACTTATTTACTAAGTATCAACTAATAAAAGTAATAAAATATTGAAGCCGAGCTCAAGTATTCTTAAAATTACTTAATTTTTCAAGTACTTGAAAGAAAAACTACTTGACTTGACTACTTGGCATTGTCTCAAACGTGCCTTGAACTAAAAATCTTTGAATCCCTACCAGGAACAGGAAGTTTTATATTGGAGCAACGAAAAAAAAAGGACTTAGGGGTTTTTCTTGTCTTTACAAGTTTTTATCTTGGAATAAAGCCTTTTGAATTTTGCAAAGTTCAAATCAAAATTCTGAAGCCGGAAAAAATTGTGTTTGCGATTTTCTAAATAAAAAAGAACAAAAAAAAATGTTTTCAAACTTGTTTAGTAAGTATTTACTAATAAAAGTAATAAAATATTAAAGCCTAGTTCAAGTATTTTCAAAAATTACTTGATTTTTCAAGTACTTGAAAGAAAAACTACTTGACTTGACTACTTGGCACTGCCTCAAACGTGACTTGAAATAAAAATCTGTGAATATCTACCAGGAACAGGAAGTTTTATATTGGGGCGACGCAAAAAAAGGGACTTAAATGTTTTTCTTGTCTTTACAAGTTTTCATCTTGGAATAAAGCCTTTTGAATTTTGCAAAGTTCAAATCAAGATTCTGAAGCCGGAAAAAATTGTGTTTGCGATTTTCTAAATAAAAAAGAACAAAAAAAAATGTTCTCAAACTTGTTTAGTAAATATTAACTAATAAAAGTAATGAAATATTAAAGCCGAGCTCAAGTATTCTTAAAATTACTTGATTTTTCAAGTACTTGAAAGAAAAACTACTTGACTTGACCACTTGACACTGCCTCAAACGTGACTTGAAATAAAAATCTGTGAATATCTACGAGGAACAGGAAGTTTTATATTGGGGCGACGCAAAAAAATGGATTTAGGGGTTTTTGTTGTCTTTACAAGTTTTTATCTTGGAATAAAACCTTTTGAATTTTGCAAAGTTCAAATCAAAATTCTGAAGCCGGAAAAAATTGTGTTTGCGATTTTCTAAATAAAAAAGAAAAAAAAATGTTCTCAAACTTGTTGTTTAGTAAGAATTACAAGATTCTCAAGCCGGAAAAAATTGTGTTTGCGATTTTCTAAATAAAAAAGAACAAAAAAAATGTTCTAAAACTTGTTTAGTATTAACTAATAAAGGTAATGAAATATTAAAGCCGAGCTCAAGTATTTTTAAAATTACTTGATTTTTCAAGTACTTGAAAGGAAAACTACTTGACTTGACTACTTGGCACTGCCTCAAACTTAACTTGAAATAAAAATCTATGAATCCCTACCAGGAACAGGAAGTTTTATATTGGGGCGACGCAAAAAATGGGACTTAGGGGTTTTTCTTGTCTTTACAAGTTTTAATCTTGGAATAAAGCCTTTTGAATTTTGCAAAGTTCAAATCAAGATTCTGAATCCGGAAAAAGTTGTGTTTGTGATTTTCTAAATAAAAAAGAAAAAAAAATGTTCTCAAACTTGTTTAGTAAGAATTACAGGATTCTCAAGCCGGAAAAAATTGTGTTTGCAATTTTCTAAATAAAAAAGAACAAAAAAAAAATGTTCTAAAACTTGTTTAGTATTAACTAATAAAGGTAATGAAATATTAAAGTCGAGCTCAAGTATTTTAAAAATTACTTGATACTTTAAGTACTTGAAAGAAAAACTACTTGACTTGACTACTTGGTACTGCCTCAAACGTGACTTGAACTAAAAATCTATGAGTCCCTACCAGGAACAGGAAGTTTTATGTCGGGGTGACGCAAAAAAAGGAACTTAGGGGTTTTTCTTGTCTTTACAAGTTTTTATCTTGGAATAAAGCCTTTTGAATTTTGCAAAGTTCAAATCAAGATTCTGAAGCCGGAAAAAATTGTGTTTGCGATTTTCTAAATAAAAAAGAACAAAAAAAAATGTTCTCAAACTTGTTTAGTAAGGTTGGTTGTAATCTTGGGTTCTGGTCCTTTTGTCTGATTAAAATAAGTTACAGCGGGTGCTTCTAACTTCTTTGTTTAATGACGTTTCGACACAAATTGGTGCCTTCATCAGATTACTACAACATATGGAATACTTAGTTTAAAGATAAAATTTTTACAATAGCAGGCAGGGAAGGTGTAAAGGAATACATGGAAAAAAATTATATAAAGATTACTACAAGTACGAAATAAACTGTTGAAACATAAACGTATTGAGGGATGATTAAATTAAAGAATAAAGTCGGCAACTCAAAGCAAAAGAGCGTCAAAAGTGAAACCTACGATGCAATATGGTGTTAGGTTAAGAAGAGGGGCAAATAGGGTAAGAAACGTAAGAAAAGGAGGGAATCTGAGGGTGACAATGACTTACCACAAAACGATGTACAGTTTTGGTTCGAAGTTTGTTGCGGTTTTTTTCTTTATGTACTGTTACTTGAAGAAAAGTAAATGAAAGTTGCATTATTGCTAGTATTTACTAATAAAAGTAATAAAATGTTAAAGCCTAGCTCAAGTAATTTCAAAAATTACTTGATTTTTCAAGTACTTGAAAGAGAAACTACTTGACTTGACTACATGGCACTGCCTCAAACGTGACTTAAACTAAAAATCTATGAGTCCCTACCAGGAACAGGAAGTTTTATGTTGGGGCGACGCAAAAAAGGGACTTAGGGGTTTTTCTTGTCTTTACAAGTTTTTATCTTGGAATAAAGCCTTTTGAATTTTGCAAAGTTCAAATCAAGATTCTAAAGCCGGAAAAAATTGAGTTTGCGATTTTCTAAATAAAAAAGAACAAAAAAAAATGTTTTCAAACTTGTTTAGTAAGTATTTACTAATAAAAGTAATAAAATGTTAAAGCCTAGCTCAAGTAATTTCAAAAATTACTTGATTTTTCAAGTACTTGAAAGAGAAACTACTTGACTTGACTACATGGCACTGCCTCAAACGTGACTTAAACTAAAAATCTATGAGTCCCTACCAGGAACAGGAAGTTTTATGTTGGGGCGACGCAAAAAAGGGACTTAGGGGTTTTTCTTGTCTTTACAAGTTTTTATCTTGGAATAAAGCCTTTTGAATTTTGCAAAGTTCAAATCAAGATTTTGAAGCCGGAAAAAATTGTGTTGGCGATTTTCTAAATAAAAAAGAACAAAAAAAAAATGTGCTCAAGCTTGTTTAGTAAGTATTAACTAATAAAAGTAATAAAATATTAAAGACGAGCTCAAGTATTTTTAAAATTACTTGATTTTTCATGTACTTGAAAGAAAAACTACTTGACTTGACTACTTGGCACTGCCTAAAACGTGACTTGAACTAAAAATCTGTGAATCCTTACCAGGAACAGGAAGTTTTATGTCGGGGTGACGCAAAAAAAGGGACTTAGGGATTTTTCTTGTCTTTACAAGTTTTTATCTTGGAATAAAACCTTTTGAATTTTGCAAAGTTCAAATCAAAATTCTGAAGCCTGAAAAAATTGTGTTTGCGATTTTCTAAATAAAAAAGAACAAAAAAAAAATGTTCTCAAACTTGTTTAGTAAGTATTAACTAATAAAAGTAATAAAATATTAAAGCCGAGCTCAAGTATTTTTAAAATTACTTGATTTTTCATGTACTTGAAAGAAAAACTACTTGACTTGACTACTTGGTACTGCCTATAACGTGACTTGAACTAAAAATCTATGAGTCCCTACCAGGAACAGGAAGTTTTATGTCGGGGTGACGCAAAAAAAGGGACTTGGGGTTTTTCTTGTCTTTACAAGTTTTTATCTTGGAATAAAGCCTTTTGAATTTTGCAAAGTTCAAATCAAGATTCTGAAGCCGGAAAAAATTGTGTTTGCGATTTTCTAAATAAAAAAGAACAAATGTTCTCAAACTTGTTTAGTAAGTATTAAGTAAGTATTAACTAATAAAAGTAATAAAATTTTAAAGCCGAGCTCAAGTATTTTTAAAATTACTTGATTTTTCAAGTACTTGAAAGGAAAACTACTTGACTTGACTACTTGGTACTGCCTCAAACGTGACTTGAACTAAAAATCTATGAGTCCCTACCAGGAACAGGAAGTTTTATGTCGGGGTGACGCAAAAAAAGGGACTTGGGGTTTTTCTTGTCTTTACAAGTTTTTATCTTGGAATAAAGCCTTTTGAATTTTGCAAAGTTCAAATCAAGATTCTGAAGCCGGAAAAAATTGTGTTTGCGATTTTCTAAATAAAAAACAACAAAAAAAATGTTCTCAAACTTGCTTAGTAAGTATTAACTATTAAAAGTAATAAAATATTAAAGCCGAGTTCAAGTATTTTTAAAATTACTTGATTTTTCATGTACTTGAAAGAAAAACTACTTGACTTGACTACTTGGCCCTGCCTCAAACGTGACTAGAACTAGAAATCTGTGAATTCCTACCAGGAACAGGCGCGTTTATATTGGGGCGACGCGAAAAACGGGACTTGGGGTTTTTCTTGTCTCGACAAGTTTTTATCTTGAAGTAAAGTTTTTTGAATTTTGCAAACTTCAAATCAAGATTCTGAAACCGGAAGAAGGAGTTGTGTTTGCGTTTTCCTAGATAACAAAAAAAATGTTCTCAAACTTATTTACTAAGTATCAACTAATAAAAGTAATAAAATATTGAAGCCGAGCTCAAGTATTCTTAAAATTACTTAATTTTTCAAGTACTTGAAAGAAAAACTACTTGACTTGACTACTTGGCACTGCCTCAAACGTGACTTGAACTAAAAATCTATGAGTCCCTACCAGGAACAGGAAGTTTTATGTCGGGGTGACGCAAAAAAAGGGACTTAGGGGTTTTTCTTGTCTTTACAAGTTTTTATCTTGGAATAAAACCCTTTGAATTTTGCAAAGTTCAAATCAAGATTCTGAAGCCGGAAAAAATTGTGTTTGCGATTTTCTAAATAAAAAAAAAAATGTTCTCAAACTTGTTTAGTAAGTATTAACTAATAAAAGTAATAAAATATTAAAGCCGAGCTAAAGTATTTTTAAAATTACTTGATTCTTTAAGTACTTGAAAGAAAAACTACTTGACTTGACTACTTGGTACTGCCTCAAACGTGACTTGAACTAAAAATCTATGAGTCCCTACCAGGAACAGGAAGTTTTATGTCGGGGTGACGCAAAATAAGGGACTTAGGGTTTTTTCTTGTCTTTACTAGTTTTTATCTTGGAATAAAGCCTTTTGAATTTTGCAAAGTTCAAATCAAGATTCTGAAGCCGGCAAAAATTGTGTTTGCGATTTTCTAAATAAAAAAAAAATGTTCTCAAACTTGTTTAGTAAGTATTAACTAATAAAAGTAATAAAATATTAAAGCCGAGTTCAAGTATTTTTAAAATTACTTGATTTTTCATGTACTTGAAAGAAAAACTACTTGACTTGACTACTTGGCCCTGCCTCAAACGTGACTCGAAATAAAAATCTGTGAATATTTACCAGGAACAGGAAGTTTTATATTGGGGCGACGCAAAAAAAGGGACTTAAATGTTTTTCTTGTCTTTACAAGTTTTTATCTTGGAATAAAGCCTTTTGAATTTTGCAAAGTTCAAATCAAGATTCTGAAGCCTGAAAAAATTGTGTTTGCGATTTTCTAAATAAAAAAAAATGTTCTCAAACTTGTTTAGTAATTATTTGCTAATAAAAGTAATAAAATATTAAAGCCTAGCTCAAGTATTTCCGGTTTAGTAAGTATTAACTAATAAAAGTAATAAAATATTAAAGCCGAGCTCAAGTATTTTTAAAATTACTTGATTTTTCATGTACTTGAAAGAAAAACTACTTGACTTGACTACTTGGCACTGCCTAAAACGTGACTTGAACTAAAAATCTGTGAATCCTTACCAGGAACAGGAAGTTTTATGTCGGGGTGACGCAAAAAAAGGGACTTAGGGATTTTTCTTGTCTTTACAAGTTTTTATCTTGGAATAAAACCTTTTGAATTTTGCAAAGTTCAAATCAAAATTCTGAAGCCTGAAAAAATTGTGTTTGCGATTTTCTAAATAAAAAAGAACAAAAAAAAATGTTCTCAAACTTGTTTAGTAAGTATTAACTAATAAAAGTAATAAAATATTAAAGCCGAGCTCAAGTATTTTTAAAATTACTTGATTTTTCATGTACTTGAAAGAAAAACTACTTGACTTGACTACTTGACACTGCCTATAACGTGACTTGAACTAAAAATCTGTGAATCCTTACAAGAAACAGGAAGTTTTATGTCGGGGTGACGCAAAAAAAGGGACTTAGGGGTTTTTCTTGTCTTTACAAGTTTTTATCTTGGAATAAAACCTTTTAAATTTTGCAAAGTTCAAATCAAAATTCTGAAGCCTGAAAAAATTGTGTTTGCGATTTTCTAAATAAAAAAAAAAATGTTCTCAAACTTGTTTAGTAAGTATTAACTAATAAAAGTAATAAAATTTTAAAGCCGAGCTCAAGTATTTTTAAAATTACTTGATTTTTCAAGTACTTGAAAGGAAAACTACTTGACTTGACTACTTGGTACTGCCTCAAACGTGACTTGAACTAAAAATCTATGAGTCCCTACCAGGAACAGGAAGTTTTATGTCGGGGTGACGCAAAAAAAGGGACTTGGGGTTTTTCTTGTCTTTACAAGTTTTTATCTTGGAATAAAGCCTTTTGAATTTTGCAAAGTTCAAATCAAGATTCTGAAGCCGGAAAAAATTGTGTTTGCGATTTTCTAAATAAAAAAAAAATGTTCTCAAACTTGTTTAGTAAGTATTAACTAATAAAAGTAATAAAATATTAAAGCCGAGCTCAAGTATTTTTAAAATGACTTGATACTTTAAGTACTTGAAAGAAAAACTACATGACTTGGCTACTTGGTACTGCCTCAAACGTGACTTGAACTAAAAATCTATGAGTCCCTACCAGGAACAGGAAGTTTTATGTCGGGGTGACGCAAAAAAAGGGACTTAGGGGTTTTTCTTGTCTTTACAAGTTTTTATCTTGGAATAAAACCTTTTGAATTTTGCAAAGTTCAAATCAAAATTCTGAAGCCGGAAAAAATTGTGTTTGCAATTTTCTAAATAAAGAAGAAAAAAAAAATTCTCAAACTTGTTGTTTAGTAAGAATTACAAGATTCTCAAGCCGGAAAAAATTGTGTTTGCGATTTTCTAAATAAAAAAGAACAAAAAAAAATGTTCTAAAACTTGTTTAGTATTAACTAATAAAGGTAATGAAATATTAAAGTCGAGCTCAAGTATTTTTAAAATTACTTGATTTTTCAAGTACTTGAAAGGAAAACTACTTGACTTGACTACTTGGCACTGCCTCAAACGTGACTTGAAATAAAAATCTATGAGTCCCTACCAGGAACAGGAAGTTTTATGTCGGGGTGACGCAAAAAAAGGGACTTAGGGGTTTTTCTTGTCTTTACAAGTTTTTATCTTGGAATAAAGCCTTTTGAATTTTGCAAAGTTCAAATCAAGATTCTGAAGCCGGAAAAAATTGTGTTTGCAATTTTCTAAATAAAAAAGAACAAAAAAAAATGTTCTCAAACTTGTTTAGTAAGTATTAACTAATAAAAGTAATAAAATATTAAAGCCGAGCTCAAGTATTTTTAAAATGACTTGATTCTTCAAGTACTTGAAAGAAAAACTACTTGACTTGACTACTTGGAATTGTCTCAAACGTGTCTTGAACTAAAAATCTGTGAATCCCTACCAGGAACAGGAAGTTTTATATTGGAGTAACGCAAAAAAAGGGACTTAGGGGTTTTTCTTGTCCTTGCAAGTTTTTATCTTGGAATAAAGCCTTTTGAAAGAAAAACTACTTGACTTGACCACTTGACACTGCCTCAAACGTGACTTGAAATAAAAATCTGTGAATCCCTACCAGGAACAGGAAGTTTTATATTGGGGCGACGCAAAAAACGGGACTTAGGGGTTTTTCTTGTATTCACAAGTTTTTATCTTGAAATAAAGAATTTTGAACTTTGCAAACTTCAAATGAAGATTCTGAAGCCGGAAGAACTTGTGTTTGCGATTTTCTAGATAATAAAAACAAAAAAATATTCTCAAGCTTGTTTAGTAAGTATCAACTAATAAATAAAATAAAAATATTAAATCCAAGCTCACGTATTTTTTAAATTACTTGATTTTTCAAGTACTTGAAAGAAAAACTACTTGACACTGCCTCGAACGTGACTTGAACTTAAAATCAAGTTAAACTGTGAATCCCTACCAGGAAAGGAAGGCAATATAAAACTTCCCTACAGGAAGTTTTATATTGGGCCGACGCAAAAAACGGGACTTAAGGGTTTTTCTTGTCTTGACAAGTTTTTATCTTGAAGTCAAGTTTTTTGAGTTTTGCAAACTTCAAATCAAGTTTCTGAAGCCGGAAGAAGAACTTGTGTTTGTGATAAAAAAAAACAAAAAAAAAATGTTCTCAAACTTGTATAAAATTATATATCATCATCAAACTGTGAATCCCTAGCAGGAACAAGAAGTTTTGTATTGGGGCGACGCAAAAAACGGGACTTAGGGGCTCGGTATTCGACATAATACTTAATAATAATACAAAATAATTTAATTGGGATTCAAAATACCGGACCTAAGACGACAAATCTTACATTCTTGATAAAATATGTTTTCCGAGACTGGAAATTAATGACCACACCAACATACCAATAACGCACCGCTACAATAAAAACCGCTCGAGGCAACAATACATTGTTTCGCATAAAACCCATTTTTGAGATGTTCGCAATTGTTAAAACTAACACTTAACAATGAAACTAAAGTAACACAAAACTGGAATTAAAATTGCGTAGACAAAAGAGTTAAAAATTTAGACTGCAAAAATGAAGAGCCCCTTTTTTCCATATGAAAAGCTTTGTCAACTCGGTATTCAAATGAAACATTGTTAGGAGCGAAAACGACCCGAACGTTTGTAATTTTTATCAGTTGGGAGAATTTCTTGGAGCCAGGGCTTCCTGAAAATTTGATTTGCAGTCCTCAGGCAACTTTTCGCGTATTTTGAGCGTAGCTCGAGACGTTTATTTTCGTCATAAGTGCTACATTTGTCACCTTTGATGGGCAAAGGTTTTTGCTCTTTGTATGCGTATTTTTATTTTATCGTTCTATGTTAAGCTGCGAATTTCGAGTTCAAGTTCGAAATTGCGGCAGGAAAACGAGTGTGTGAAGTAAACCGCTTATGTTACTCGATACTAACTCCATGCCTAAAACTCGAAGTGTGCTTAATTAAAAGTTCCGAACCGATCAGCAATATTGGTTTGTTGTTTGATATTAATTGCGGCATTGTATCATCAGCATCCAGTTATTGTTAGTTTCGACAACAGATTTTTCCAATTTAATTGGCATGCGGTGAAATCCAATTATTTCTTAATGTTAGCACTCAATTTTTCTTTCTAAGTTGAAGGGTTTTTCATGCTTGTTTGGATAGATGAGGTCCGAAGTGATCTTCCATTTTCCTTATTGGTTACTTGGCCAGGCTTATCTCAACACGTAACGGGACCGCTAATTATAACATCAGCTTAAGTGAGGGGGTGTAGGATTGTTGCTCAGTTCAAATATTGGATTAGCCCCGGGTCAGGCACGTGTTTCTTTCAATCAGTGGCAACCTAGTCAGTGAAATGTTCAACTAGATGAGTATTTGAATTGTTAACCAGGAAAACATATTATTAGTTGAATAGAATTCGAAATGTTTTTGCTTTCATTAAAAGTTTGAAAATTGTGCATTTTAGTTGCCACGTGTCTAAAAACACCGCTGGTAATACTAATGAAGAGTGTTTTGCACTATGCAGACTGTTTATTGAGGTTGTGAAGTAGGTTATCCACCACACTGTGGGCAGATTATTCGAGTCAGAACCTCCCAGTTTAGCGTAATTTAAGACAACTTGTGTGTACAACACACCTTGTGGTATAGCTCCAGTGTTCTTATTCAATTTCCAAGGTTTTCGTAATTAAACAAATCTTCATAGTCAAAAATTTGAATCCAGGTAAAGTGCGCCCTACGTGTTAAAGGAATTTATGAATTGGCAGAGGATAGTGTTGAAAGCGGAAACATGATACAAGTGCTTAAGCGATGTTTACCATCACCGCTGTGATGGGTTTAAGTTAAATCCCTGTCCCTAGATAGTAAGGAAATCTGAAACAAGCTAAATTTTGTTCGAGTTATGTTTTTAAAGCAGAAACAATCAAAACGTTTGGTTCACGAGAAGTTTTACGACTTCAAAATGAATCTGACGAACCCCTAAATCTTTGAGGCGGATTATTCTTTTTTTTACTACTTACTTATGGTTATTATATCCCAATACAATTTTTTGGGTGTTTCTTTTGTTCACTTTCACTTAAGGTGGAAATTAAAAATATTCAGGAATTTGCATTTTCACATCTTGGATTTTTTAAGTGGATTAAAAAGAAAATTTTAATCCTACAGGAACATTAAAGCGCTCTTTACTCCCTACTTAAATCAGTTACAGAGGAGTAAATAGCCCGTTTGATATATTTTTCTGGAAATTAAAATAATAAATTATGTTCCAGAAGTAAATTTAAAAAAACATTTTTTACTCTCAATTAAGGTGAAAATTAAATATTCAGAAACATGAACTTTTTAATTTTGGAAATATATTTTCAGTGCCAAAATTCGTTGCAGCAGATTAAAAATTAGGTTAAAAAAAAAACGATAAATTTTACTCCAGAATGTAAACTAAAAAAACATTTTTTACTCTCACTTAAGGCGAAATTGAAATATATTTAGAAGAGTGAATTTTTAAATATTGAAAATACATTTGTGTTTTTAAACAGGATTAAAAGAGATAATTCTACTCCTACTGAAGTGCTCTTTTCACAGTGCTCTTTAGTTCGTGCTTAAATTGGTTACAGAAGATTAAAAAGATCGTTTGATATATTTTTCTAAGAATTAAAACGATACGTTTTATTCCAGATAGTAAGTTAAAAATGTATTTTTCATTCACTTAAGGCAGAAAATTATTTAGATATATGCATTTTTAAATCTTGGAAATAAGTTTTATTTTTAAACCGGATTAAAGAGGTAATTTTGATCCTACTGTAACAATAAATCTTTAGCCCCCCTAAAATCTTCAGTCCTTGCTTAAACTGGTGGCAGAGGATAGAAAACTGGTTTCACATATTCTTCTTGGAATTAAAAGGATATATTTTGTTCCAGAAATGAAATTAAAAATTTATTTTTACTGTCACTAAGGCAAAAATTAAAAATTTTCAGAAATATGCATTTTTAAATCTTCAATATATTTTTTTATAAACAGGATTAAAGAGAAAATGTTAATCCTACGGTAGCAATGAAATGCTATTTAGTCCCTCCTTGAATAGGTTGCTGCGGCTTAAAAAGCTCGTTCTATATACATTTTTCTGGGAATTAAAAGCATAAGTTTTATCCCAAGAAGTAAATTAAAAAAAAAACACATTTTTTACTCTCACTTAAGGCGCAATTGAAGGATATTTAGAAGAGCGAATTTTTAAACATGGTGGGTGGCAGTGGATAAGAAACTGGTTTGACATATTCTTATAATTAAAAAGATACATTTTGTCCCTGAAATTAAATTAAAAATTTATTTTTACAATCACTAAGGCAAAAATTAAACATTTTCAGAAATAAGCATTTTTAAATCTTGAAAATATTTTTTTCGAAACAGGATTAAAGAGAAAATGTTAATTCTACGGTAGCAATAAAGTGCTATTTAGTCCCTGCTTAAATAGGTTGCTGCGGCTTAAAGAACTCGTTCTATATAAATATTTCTGGGAATTACAAGCATAGAGATTTTATCCCAGGAAGTAAATTAAAAAAAAACACATTTTTTACTCTCACTTAAGGCGCAATTGAAATATATTTAGAAGAGCGAATTTTTAAATTTTGAAAATACATTTTTATTTTTAAACAGTATTAAAGAGATAATTTTAGTCCTACTGAAACAACAATGCTTTTTACTTCGTGCTTAAATTGGATACAGCAGATTAAAAAGATCGTTTGATATATTTTTCTAGGAATTAAAACGATACATTTTATTCCAGATAGTAAGTTAAATGTATTTTTCACTCACTTATGGCAAAAATTAAAATTATTTAGAAATTTGAATTTTTTACTTTTTAAAATAAATTTTATTTTTAGTACATTCACTCACTTAAGGCAAAAATTAAAATTATTTAGAAATTTGAATTTTTTAATTTTGAAAATAAATTTTATTTTTAGACAGGATTAAAGAGGTAATTTTGATCCTACTGTAACAATAAATCTTTAGTCCCTGTGAAATCTTCAGTCCATGCTTAAACATGGTGGGTGGCAGTGGATAAAAAGCTGGTTTGACATATTCTTCTTGGAATTAAAAAGATACATTTTGTCCCTGAAATTAAATTAAAAATTTATTTTTACTTTCACTAAGGCAAAAATTAAAAATATTCAGAAATATGCATTTTTAAATCTTCAATATATTTTTTTATAAACAGGATTAAAGAGAAAATGTTAATCCTACGGTAGCAATGAAATGCTATTTAGTCCCTCCTTGAATAGGTTGCTGCGGCTTAAAAAGCTCGTTCTATATACATTTTTCTGGGAATTGAAAGCATAAGTTTTATCCCAGGAAGTAAATTAAAAAAAAAACAATTTTTTTACTCTCACTTAAGGCGCAATTGAAATATATTTAGAAGAGCGAATTTTTAAATTTTGAAAATACATTTTTATTTTTAAACAGTATTAAAGAGATAATTTTAGTCCTACTGAAACAACAATGCTCTTTAGCTCGTGCTTAAATTGGATACAGCAGATTAAAAAGATCGTTTGATATATTTTTCTAGGAATTAAAACGATACATTTTATTCCAGATAGTAAGTTAAATGTATTTTTCACTCACTTAAGGCAAAAATTAAAATTATTTAGAAATTTGAATTTTTTAATTTTGAAAATAAATTTTATTTTTAGTACATTCACTCACTTAAGGCAAAAATTATAATTATTTAAAAATTTGAATTTTTTAATTTTGAAAATAAATTTTATTTTTAGACAGGATTAAAGAGGTAATTTTGATCCTACTGTAACAATAAATCTTTAGTCCCGGTGAAATCTTCAGTCCGTGCTTAAACATGGTGGGTGGCATGGATAAAAAGCTGGTTTGACATATTCTTTTTGGAATTAAAAGGATACATTTTGTCCGTGAAATTAAATTAAAAATTTATTTTTACTTTCACTAAGGCAAAAATTAAACATTTTCAGAAATAAGCATTTTTAAATCTTGAAAATATTTTTTTCTAAACAGGATTAAAGAGAAAATGTTAATCCTACGGTAGCAATAAAATGCTATTTAGTCCCTGCTTAAATAGGTTGCTGCGGCTTAAAGAGCTCGTTCTATATGAATTTTTCTGGGAATTACAAGCATAGAGATTTTATCCCAGGAAGTAAATTAAAAAAAAACACATTTTTTACTCTCACTTAAGGCGCAATTGAAATATATTTAGAAGAGCGAATTTTTTTATTTTGGAAATACCCTTTTATTTTTAAACAGTATTAAAGAGATAATTTCAGTCCTACTGAAACAACAATGCTCTTTAGCTCGTGCTTAAATTGGATACAGCAGATTAAAAAGATCGTTTGATATATTTTTCTAGGAATTAAAATGATACATTTTATTCCAGACAGTAAGTTAAATGTATTTTTCACTCACTTAAGGCCAAAATTTAAATTATTTAGAAATTTGTATTGTTTTATTTTGAAAATACATTTTATTTTAAACAGGATTAAAGAGGTAATTTTGATCCTACTCTAACAATAAATCTTTAGTCCCTGTAAAATCTTCAGTCGTTGCTTAAACAAGTGGCAGTGGATAAAAAGCTGGTTTGACATATTCTTCTTGGAATTAAAAGGATACATTTTGTTTCAGAACTCAGAAATATGCATTTTTAAATCTTAAAAATATTTTTTTTAATCAGGATTAAAGAGAAAATGTTAATCCTACGGTAGCAATAAAGTGCAATTTAGTGCCTGATTAAATAGGTTGCTGCGGATTAAAGACCTCGTTATATATATTTTTCTGGGACTTAAAAGGATACATTTTATCGCAGAAAGCAAATAAAAAAAAGCATTGTTTACTCTCATTTAAGGCGCCATTGAAATATATTCAGAAGAGTGAATTTGTAAATCTTGGAAATACTTATTTGTTTTTAAACAGGATTAAAGAGACAATTTTAATCCTACTGAAACTATAGTGCTCTTTAGTTTGTGCTTAAATTGGTTACAGGAGATTAAAATGTTCGTTTGATATATTTTTCTATAAATTAAAACCATATATTTTATTCCAGATAGTAAATTAAAAATTCATTTTTTACTCTCACTTAAGGCAAAAAGTAATATTAATTAGAAGAATGCATTTTTAAATATTGGTATACATTTTTTTTTAAACAGGGATTAAAGAGTTAATTTTGATCCTACTATAACAATAAATCTTTAGTCCCTGTAAAAACTTCAGTCCTTGCTTAAACAGGTGGCAGTGGATAAAAAGCTGGTTTGACATATTCATCTTTGAATTTGTTCCAGAAATTAAATTAAAAATTTATTTTTACTCTCACTAAGGCAAAAATATTCAGAAATGTGAATTTTTAAATCTTAAAAATATTTTTTACTAAACAGGATTAAGAAAGAAAATGTTAATTCTACGGTAGCACTAAAGTGCTATTTAGTTCCTTCTTAAATGATTGCAGCGGATTAAAGAGCTCATTATATATACTTCTAGGAATTGAAAGGATAAATTTTTCGTCAGAAAGTAAATTAAAATTACACAATAATTTTGATCCTACTGTAGTGGTGGTGAAATAGACGACATCTGACTTTATGGAGAAACTTACATAATTGCCTCGGATAGATGGCGCTACAAGAATTTTTGAGGAAAAAAAAATTTTGGCAAAGTTATCCTCGATTTAAAACGAAGAGCATGGCCCTACCCTATGGTGATTACCCATTCTTGATGGTTTATTCCTGAAGACTTATTTTCAATCAAGAGGTCTGGTACTTCTAATAGTCAAGTGTCTTTTTATGGTAACTACTACCTTGTCCGCAAACTTCGCCTCTAATAAAAGACTGTCTGTTAAGGGAAAAACTTTTTTATCAGCACATTTTGAGTCAGATCCACTTCAACAGAAATCGAACCGTCGACAACGAGCACAAAGCCGGCTCTTAAAATAGAATGAAAATTTCCTAAATGACAGCTTGAAAAAGTCAAATCAGTGATTAAACATCGACCTACCACTGGGGTGCAGTTGCTAATTGTTTGTTTGCAGATTACGAGGGTTAGCGAAAAGGCTGTGATTGTTTATCGATTGCGTGAAACCCGAATTAAAAGAGGATATCGAGAGGAGAAATCCGAATTGTACCGCCGAGGCTCATCTGCTTTAAAAATGCATATGTACAATTGGATTTTTGCATACATCAGTTTATGAATGAGTTTTCTCGGTAAATGCATAAAGCTTCGTGATATTAAGCCGAACTATCTATGAAATTGTTCCCTAAAGCGTCGTGCCAGAAAGCTCTTTCCAGCCAGAGTTCAAAGCAATTTTAGACATAGCTTGGCTTTTATTGTCGACTCAAGTTTGGGATTCTCTGGTAGATCAGTCAAAGCGAGATTTGATATCAAGGGTCACTAGCTGATAGCCTTTCGATTCAATATCTTCAGGGTTTAGATATGTGACTCGAGGTATTTCAAAGCCATCGAATGCAAATTTGGTGAGAGATGGGCGAATTTCTAATATCCTGTTTAAGGTCGGATCAAGCATAGCTAATAAACTAAGATGCGGTATTTTGAATCCCGATTAAACCATTCGGACACTGATTATCTTTTTAATCCTCTGATTGGATATTTTTAAGTCCCGATTGACCTTAAATAAGTGTCAAATACACCGTAGCCGTCAGTTGCTAACGTCATTAAAGTTTACCGAGTTCCATGCAGCTGTGACTCGGTATACATTGGCACCACAAAACACAGTGTCAAAACGAGGATTACGCAACACAAGAGGAGTTGCCGGCTGAGACAAACACAAAAGTCAACAGTAGCATAGGATGCTCTCTCCGAAGGTTACGACATCCTTTTCGAACGAAGTGGTTATCTTATATCAATCGCAGTGTTTCTAGCCGAGACTAATCAGTGTGATCTTTAAACACGACAATAATTTCAACAGAAAAAAGAAAATTTTGTTTCTAAATGCAGACTGGAAGCGAGTTTCAAGTACCCCGAAACCCTTCGCCACCACAACCCCCACCCCAGTCCCACCACTGCAGCGCGACGGCGGGGGAATAAATACCACCACAGTTGAATCAGTCAGCGATCAAGACATGCGATCGTATTATTTATGTAAAATTACTATTTTTGAATGCGCGTTAACTTACGCTTTAAATTTCTATTCTTTAAATGTGTATCGGGTAGTCGTTACCTCCCTCGAAGGTTCATACGCTGATTTACTAGCTGAATGGGGCTTTGAAAACTATGGCGTTAAATTTAGAACGATAAGATGGGATTCAAGTAAACTTCTATTTTCTGTGCCTTAAAATTACTCTAACTACTTTAAGAAAATGACTAATATGAAAACAGACACCGTTACAACAAATGGGTCTTACCTAATTTAACTGTAGAGGAGCACCGTATCGTGTCAACCAATTTAACGTACTTTTGGGCTACTGGGCGTCCTAAGATTACCCGTGGCTTCCTTTAGGGCAACAACGGTGGTTCTTCCTTGTACTGGAACGATAACAAATTTGCGAAAACACTTAATTATTCTTCGACGGGTAATCGTTCATCTACCTGACGTAACACCTCCAAAAGGATCAACCCGAACCTCAAATGTTTGAGCCTTGCCTACGTGCAAGCCACCGAGCGAATCCCCAAACTAGACTCCCTTCGTGAGTCCCCAAAAACGACTCCTTTTTCTACTTTTAAACTGGGATGGTACCTGATGGTGGTCGTTCGTCCTTCCGGTGTAATGTCAACCTCCGACCAGCCCCAACGCGGCTTCCCGCACCGACCCCTCGTGAGTTCCCCCAAAACCGGACTCTCTTCGTGAGCACCCAGACTAACACTTCTTTTTCTACTTTTGTACTTGATAGTGGTCGTTCGTCCTTCCGGCGTAATGTCGACCTCGCACAGCCTCAACGCCGCTCCCCGCACCGACTCCTCGTGAGTCCCCAAGCTAAAGACTGCTTTCGCGAGCCCCAAATCAGTCAGCAAAAACGGTAGGCGTCCTTCCTTTCCCATCCCCCATAGTGAATTGAGTTTTTGGGTTGATAATACCGCAGTTATAGACGAAATGTCAGGAAGAAATTCCATTGGACCACAGCTTCAAAGCCCGGAAAACACAGTGTTCGAATAATTTAATCTGTCTTCAAAATATCGCCCCCGATATACTCAATCAATACTAACCCCGGTTTAACATTTGACGGATGGTCACTTGATCAAGTTCGTGATCGGGACTCAAAATACCGGCCCTAAGAATTCTCGATTTTAACACCAGAATCCCTAATTCGATTAGATAACAATAGTTTCTAATTAGCAGTCTGAAGAAGCGAATGCTTTATGTCGACCGACTTCCTCGAAGGCACTAGAAGAATTCTTAATTCATAATAAAATGGAGGCTCTTTAATAGGCATTCAGCTTACAAGTAGCTCCTGTCGTATTGAGATTAATGAATTACTATGTAGATATTGTTTCTGTTTACTTTCCTTTAAATTCGTCGAAGGAGCGGAATTTATACAACAGGGCAAAGTTTACCGTGTAAAGTTATTGGTTTATTTGCACACCGTTTACTCCATTTTACATCAAACACGTAATACCCCGTTTCCACTTATTTGTTGGAAAGTTTCACCAAGTCGCAATAGGGTTCGAGTTTATACAATTAAGTTTAGGTGATTTGGTTCAAAAATGAACTGACTGAATTTCGGGGTGGTGAATAATGAATCTCTTCCCATGGAATGCACAAAGAATGAAATTGATGTTAATTATTTAATAGAACAATTTCCGTGATGAATGGTCGAAGTTTTGGCCGGATAATCAGATTTTAAACTAAGGCAGCAAATGCTGCCGAAGCTTAAAAGTTTGTTCCGCCTGAAAAATGCCTCGAAACAGTTTCGAATGGATTGAATGTATTTAATCAAAACAGAAATTCCCCCTTATACAGTTTTAAAAAAGTTTCTTTTGGTACCAATATCATTTATTAATAGTTCTTGTTTCCGAGTTGGAAAGTTCACGATTGCAGACTTGATTTAAATTGGAATTCTTTTAATTTATTTAAGCACCGGAATTTTAATATTCAGATAGTCAAGAATGAGAATTTGTTGTTTAGTTTCTTATTTTTGCTGAGATTAAATGTATATAGATTCTTTAAGAAACTCTTCTCTCTAAAAAATAATATAACGAACGACTATTTGATGCAGATTACTGGCAAAATACAGAAATAAATTTTTAGCCGTCGGTAATATGAAAACGCTGTTTTCGACCTTTTAAACGACTGATGAACCATCATTTCACAAGCTCTAATTGTGCCCATTCCCAGACTAATCTCGCTATATACGGCTCGTCAGTGAGGCTTTGACACAATCAGAACTTGCAAAAAGAGACGTTTCATAGCAGCACCGAGAAAAGTCTCTCGGAAGCGCCATCTGTATCCGTTTGTTGAACTAAGGAGATTGCACTTGTCCAGTATCAACGTCATTGCCCGGCCTAAGGAAAAATGATGATGATGCAGATTACTGTAAAATACACAAATCAATTTTTAGCCGTCGGTACTATGAAATTGCTGTTTTCGACCTTCGAAACGACTGATGAATCATCATTTCGCAGACTAGTTTCACCGTATACGGCTCGCCAGTGATTCTTTGAGACAATCAGAACTTGCAAAATTTTCGGTACTCGAGAGAAATTTTTTCGAAAATATTCAAAAGGGCGGGGAATCTTTCTTAATTTTCATCTTTGACCGCCTAAAACTTGAGAACGCCTCGTCAGATCGGAGTGAATCCAACTGCTTTTTCCTCTTGTTGATATCCTCTTTCACCTCCCACCATCGGAAGTTTCTAATAAGAATTTAGAGGGGGGCAGTAAAAGTGGGGCAGAAGCGTTTCTGTATATCTACTTCAGGTTTTCAGAAAATTGTATTTTTTTTAATCATCTAAATATTTTGATAATCTCTTGTGTTCAGCTGCTGTGCTGATAAATATCTTTTACATAAGTCTATCGCTACGACAATATTTTTTTAAAAATTTGAAGTTATTTTATTCTCCTTTTTAAACTTTCGCCTATATAAAGCTTCTCGCATTCGCAAGGAATTTTATATATGACATTTTTATGTATTCATTTGCATTGCGTGGTTTTGTTATTGTTAATCGTGAACGTAAAATGTTTTGTGTTTTAAAAACTGTTCCACTATTATAAGACTGTGAAAGCTTTCACGACCGGTCAAAATACAATCAAAAAAGTGTTTTTATAGTCACGAAGAAATTCTTTTCCTGACTAAAAATACTTTTTATTATTCTCAATAATTTTTCTGGGAATATTCGGTTTTCAACATGAAAAGAAACAGCAAAAAAAATTTTTTTTGTGGAGTAATACCCATGAGTAAGTAGTAAAAAATTAATAATCCGCTTCGAAGATTTAGGAGTTATCTATTCTTGCACTATTAGAAATATTTCTTATATTAACATATCACGATTCTGGACTTGCTCATATCAACCATCAGTTACAAAACAGCAATATTGAAAACCAACTCCACATGCGTTTTGAAAGAGCCCATTCAATATAGTTAACATATTTCATGCAAATGTTCATTTGATAACCGATATTCGAAACGAATTTCGAAAGTTTCTTCCGCATAAAATATCAAATTCTTCGCTGGGTACAACTAGGAACAGCGCGGACGAAGTGGGAAAATAAATCGATAGGATGTCAACTTTCTTTGAAATTTATTCCTTTGTTTCACGACTGTTTGAAAAGAACATTTCCTCGTCTTTGTTGAGATAAGGCGTAATTGAATTATTTGCACCTAAGCAGTGCTGCCTCGCTAATTTTTGAAATTCCGACCTTCTCTAACAGAAGACTATTTGAGTCGCAGCTATTTTTAATAAAGGGTAGTTCACTGTCAGCATAAATTACAGCGAGTGAGTGTTGTAAATAGAGTAAGTAGTGGGACGTTATTAAAGATTAATTTCTAGCCATGTTGTGAAAAAGAACTTGATTAAATTCTATTTTTAACTCAAATTGAACTTTAATTGAAACCAATTTCTTGTTCCTTTTTTAACTCAACATGAAATTTTAAATACAATTTGCAAGCCCTTTTCACGCCTTTTTGCGACATTAATATAACATTGAGAAGGAGGAGAGAGAAAGACTACACCCTCTTTATCCATTTTCTGACGTCAAGCAAATTCATATTATTTTAAGCAACGTGTTAGTTAGTAGTAAAGATGGTACGGTTCCTCTCCGCTAGTAGTATAGCTATAAGGGTTCCTGGTCATTCATTTTTAATTTTTTAGATTAATAATCTCCGTTATTGGTGTTGAATAGTGAAATTATGAATGTAAAAAATATAGCTCTAGGTAAGGGGGTCATTTAACTTGAGAAATAGTACAATTTTGATTTTGCTTGAAACCCGAATTCCTTAAATTTATGGTTCCAGGTAATTCCTCCCTGGTGGTCAGGCTGTATGTCCCTCAAAGCTTTGATCAAAAATTGACAACCCTATCTGCCCAGTAGTGAGTCTCTTGAGCAATCCATGTTGTGTGCTCAAAAAATGTGTTTAAAATACAACACATCTTTTTAAATTAAAAAATGTAAAGACGATTTACAACATTTTGTGGATAGAAGAAAGGCCTTGCAAACGCCAGAGGGGGGCTTATTCGTTCGTTTCCACTGCAATTCCTAAAGATGAGTCATTTATTTTGGTCAACGTAATATCATCAACCTTCACTATTTGTCGACTAACCTGAACTAACCACAACATTTGTTGAGAATTCACCAAAAACAACAACTTTGTTGCTGTGAGACAGTAAACCTCATTTTTTACTAAACTTGAAAGCACCAAAATTTGCGTTTTTAGTCGATGTAAGTAATTTTGAACCGATTTTGACCATCGTGTTAGGTAGTAGTAAAGATAACACGGTTCCTCTCCGCTAGTAGTATAGCTAAAAGGGTTCATGGTCATTCATTTTTAATTTTTTAGATTAATAATCTCCGTTATTGGTGTTGAATAGTGAAATTATGAATGTAAAAAATATAGCTCTAGGTAAGGGGGTCATTTAACTTGAGAAATAGAACAATTTTGGCTTTGCTTGAAACCCATGAACTCCTTGAATCTATAGTTCCAGGTAATTCCTCCCTGGTGGTCAGACTGTATGTCCCTCAAAGCTTTGATCAAGAATTGACAACCCTATCTGCCTACTAGTGAGTCTCTTGAGCAATCCAAGTTGTGTGCTCAAAAAATGTGTTTAAAATACAACACATTGTTTTAACTTAAAAAATGTAAAGACGACTTACAACATTTTGTGGATAGAAGAAAGGCCTTGCAAACGCCAGAGGGGGGCTTATTCGTTCGTTTCCACTGCAATTCCTAAAGATGAGTCATTTATTTTGGTCAACGTAATATCATCAACCTTCACTATTTGTCGACTAACCTGAACTAACCACAACATTTGTTGAGAATTCACCAAAAACAACAACTTTGTTTAAACCTCATTTTTTACTAAACTTGAAAGCACCAAAATTTGCATTTTTAGGCGATGTAAGTAATTTTAAACCGATTTTGAGCATCGTGTTAGGTAGTAGTAAAGATAATACGGTTCCTCTCCGCTAGTAGGATAGCTAAAACGGTTCATGGTCATTAATTTTTAATTTTTTAGTTTAATAATCTTCGTTATTGGTGTTGGATAGTGATATTATGAATGTAAAAAATACAGCTTTAGATAACGGGTCATTTAACTTGAAAAATAGAACAATTTTAATTTTGCTTGAAACCCGAACTCCTTAAATTTATGGTTCCAGGTAATTCCTCCCTGGTGGTCAGGCTGTATGTCCCTCAAAGCTTTGATCAAAAATTGACAACCCTATCTGCCCAGTAGTGAGTCTCTTGAGCAATCCATGTTGTGTGCTCAAAAGATGTGTTTCAAATACAACACATCTTTTTAACTTAAAAAATGTAAAGACGACTTACAACATTTTGTAGGTAGAAGAAATGCCTTGCAAACGCCAGAGGGGTGCTTATTGATTCCTTTTCACTGCAATTCCTAAAGATGAGTCACTTATTTTGGTCAACATAACATCATCAACCCTCAACATTTGTTGACTAACCTGAACTAACCTCAATATTTGTTAATGATTGACCAAAAGCAATAAATTCTTTGAGAGCCTCATGTTTTACTAAAGTTGAAAGCCCATGATTTGCATTTTTAGTCGATGTGAGCAATTGTGAATTGATTTTGGCCCTATTGCCAACCTGAATTTATCAGAAAACTCTAAATTTGCATTTTTAGGGACACTGAGTCATTTTTAATCGTCTTTAGCAGTAATTCTAAGCTTCAAATATGCATTTCCAGAAGCTTTCAGTCATTTTTAACCTATTTCGGCCCTATTTTTAACCTGTTTTTCTCTGTTAGACAAATTTAATACTATACATCAAAGTCATAAAAAATTATCTTAATATTCATAAAAAAATGAGGAAATTTTAAAATCTCAATACATTAACCTATGTCTCTTCAAAACTGTTAATATTAAGTATCATAATATACGGTGTTTTGGGTATTTCTTTGTGAAGTAAAATTTTATAAGTTTGAAAAGTCGTGTTCACCCTAGAATCAAGTTTGAATTAAAACTTGAACCAGAAATTCTTGAAATGTTATCTTTGGTGAAAACATAAACGAAGCAACTTACTTACACTTTGGTATTGTCTAATAACGTTGTGGCATGCATTTGTGTCTTCATCAAAGAGTTTTTGAGGTTTGCTATTCTTGTACTGAAGTTTACTGGCAGCTCTATTAGCTGCAAATGTTGTAGGGATGTTCATGTAAAAGGCCAACCCCCTTTCTGTGGTCAAATGTTAAGAACGTTGGAACCTTTTTTTGGTGTTCTTGGGCCCTTGTTGAAATTTGAACGTTCCAACGTTTCAATTACCAAAATGTTCCAATGTTCCAGACAATCAACAAAGCAGACGAAAACCACTGCAAGATGTGGAAACAACCTCACTCAACTAAGAAGTTAGTAAATCGAAGCACAAAAATACAAGTGTAGTACTTTGTCTCGTATATATTTAGTAATAATAAATTTTTAGTAATCTCTCTTTCGCCAAGAAATGTATACGTCTCAAATTTGCTTAATTATCTCTGCCAAACATACCACCATTGTATCTTAAGACAAAAAGGAAGTTTTACGCATTTTTGCGACATTAATATGACATTAAGAGGGAGAAGAAAGAAAAGTTACAACTTTTTTATCCATTTTAACATCAAGTGAATTCATAATGTTTGAAGCAACGTGTTAGTTAGTAGTAGAGATAGTACGGTTTCTCTCCGTTAGTAGTACAGCTATGGAGGTTCCTAGTTATATTCCCTTGAAAAGCACGCATCAGAAGGTTTTTGAGTTTGCTATTCTTGTATAGAAGTTTTCTGATAGTTTCAATAGCTGCATAGTATTGTTTTCAAATGTTGAGTATATCCCTCCTACTCTGATCAAACGATGGAAACGTTGTTTTTGGTGTTCTTCGTCCCTTGTTTAAATTTGAACGTTTTAACGCTCCAATTACAAAAATGTTCCAACGTTCCAATTATTTGAATGGAGCAGGGGAATTTTGGTTTCTTATTCGACCACCACTGCAAGATGTGGAAACCACCTCACTCAACTAAAAAAGCAGTAAGTAAATCTCAGCATAAAAATACAAAGTCTAATACTTTGCGTCGTATACATTTTCACCAAGAACCACATTCCAGAAAACCTGAACTAAACTGAATTAACCTGAGCTAAACGTCACAACTTCAACAAAAGTCTAAAGGCACGAAAATCTTTCAACGCCACCATCATTCAATTTGAATGTACTCTTTACCTTCTTTATTGATCTTAACATAAAAAACGATGATAACACAGTTGACTTATTGATTTGTTTGTAAGCCTTTAAGTAATTCATAAAATCGCAGTCCATTCCAAGCACCCTTCTCACAGTTGAGAATTTTATTTCAAACTGATTGCTTTTAATGATGCTTATCACCGTGATACTAGGAACAAATCAGTGAAGAAATTCAAACAAAGAAAATTGCCAAATTTCGTTGGCACTCCACCTTTCAGGAGTGATTCAAGAGGTTTCCATTCATTGAAAAAACAAGTTGACGCCGTTTATCGAAAGGTCGTATCTAAATGCCGCGGTTGTAATGCCTCATGTATACGACTTACTTTTCGATCCTTAAACACGAAGCAAAACATCTTAATTTACACATCATCTTTTGACAACCCTCTCACGGAATTCTATTCATTCCAGTTTTGCGCCTGAGGCTTGTGCCATAACAATCCACATTTAAAAACAGACTGAATTTAATGGAGAACTTTCAAATTAGGTTGAATTGCTAAAACTTTATTTAATTAGAAACATATAGTTTCCAACCTAGCAGTGTTTATCGTTCCCAGCAAATCATAAAATTAAAAATAAAAAAAAAAAAACTTTTGATCAATAAAAGCATCACAGAGAGAAGTAAATTTTTGTACAAATGCAAAAAGTATAGCAAGATGGGAAACGCTCACAAGTTTTTGTGATGTATGTGTTTTGTGATTAATGACTGTAGGTTTCCACCCCTTTTTGTTTCTCCTTCTTCCTCCAAGAAATTCTGCATACATCTCAAATCGCTTAATTGCCTCTGCCAAACGTACCACCATGTGCGTTAAGACAAAAAGGGATTCAGATTATTGTTTCAACAATAATTACCAACTTGTAGTTGAGGCCATTAAATTTTCAAATCTATCACACACATCAAAAAGGGTTTCGTGACTGAAATTGCGCTGAAAAGTTTTTTCAGCAGAAGCAGCAGCAGCAGCAGCGAACAGTTGGATATGTCGTATATCCTGGCGTAACTTTTCCGGTCGTTTTACGCTTCATCCATTTTTCTTTCTGTTATTTAAGTGTCATTTTGTCAATTGTGAGCTTCGTTTGATATATTGTTTGCTATATTTTGTCCAGCGAGTGGAGTTCTAATAACCAATATTTACGGCGGCGTTAAAGATAAAATGGAATATCAAACACATATGTCGAAAGGAAAAGTTACTGTGCAATATAAAGATTTCATCCATCATGTTATAGTATGGGGCTTACGCGAGACAGCATTTACAGCAGGAGCTTAAAAGGAGCGTCATTGTAAGCTTTTATGAACTAGTAGCAGGATAAATAGCAAAGGTAAGTTTATTATATGTTGGAACGTGTTATTATACCTCTAAGGATTCAAAGATAAAGGAAAGACAATCCGTAATTTTCTTAAGACCTTAAAGTCGATTTTCCTGCCTCCAGTCTAAATTTATCTCCGCTGTAAAGATGCGAATGGTTCTCGTAAATTTTATTCCCTGTGTCTCGAAAGATACAGAGCTAGACTGCGCATCACTAAAATAAACATTACGTTTTTAGTACTACGTACCGGAAATCGATGGAATATAAAATTTTCAGCCGTTCCTGTAAACCCTTCACCAACACTGATAGCTGATTTTACATGGAGTAACCTGGGCCCGTTTTACATTTTATTTATCCAGCCCTCCCTTTACTGGCCCAAATTTCGATGTAATATATAGCGGTAGGGAGCCACTGCAATATTTTAAAATGATTAAAATATTAAGGGGTAATACTTTCATAAAAAGGGTAATGGTGTGCTTTGAATGGACCTTTCGGCTTCAGCCCGTTTAATTGGGTCAAATATGGGATTCGAGTGTCAAATATTTATCGCTTCATCATAAGGGTGAATCGTGTTCTTGTAAAGCGATGTTTTGTTCGAAGAAGCGCTCGAATTGCACGAAAATAAAATTGAGTGTCGTTTATTTAATCTGACGAACTCGAATAGCAGGAATTTATATTTTAAAACGTCGACGCTTAGACTGCGAAGAAATATCCGATTATTATAGGAAAAAGATTTGGTTAATCGAGCTTTTAGAGCAATTGAAATTTTCATGAAAAACTCAATTACCCCCGTTAACGTCAATATGAAACCATAGGACGTAAAATTACACACGTAATGGAGTGCTAATTCCGTAATAATGGCCATCAACATCAAAGTTTTATATTTGCCCCGCTTGCAACTACGAGCTGAACCATTGTTTTTACAAGGTAAACAACATGGAAATAATGACTTGGGAAAGTGGAGCTCATTACAATGCTCGAAGCTTTTGCCCATGCGCATTGAAAATGCAGTGACGCAGAACCCTGGCTGTTCTACTACTAACGGCATTACTTAATAAGTTTGACTGTTATACATCGCCATAACATAACGAGATAATTTATTGAAATTTTTATCTTTCTTAATTAAGAACTTCGGGCGAAATTTTGCGGCTCTTAGCATATCATAATTCTCCCGAACAGAGCCCTCCAAATTTAAGGGACGGTAGGTGCTAGGATCATCTTTTTTTGGGCCGGGTAATTGGGCATTGTGCCGTGAAAGATTAATGCATGTTTAGTCACAATGGTTCCCAGAATTGATTCCTTTTCCTTCTCGGGGAGTGAAAGGTGCTGACAAAGAGACACAGGTCATGAGAGGGATTTGTAGTAACCTCTTGGCCATTAGTTTTTCGCTGCTCTCCTCGGGCATCCTTCTTAATAAACAGATTTCCAATTGGGCCGCTGACAGTAATAAGTCGCTTTTAAAAAAAGGGGCTTCGAGAGATTTATTGTATAGAAACGTCTCGAGCGATTGTTTCCCCAAGAGAATGCTTCTTTGTGGGGGGACTACGTATTGGAATCGAAGGCCGGGGGCCCCCAAGGCCTTCGCAATAACAGTTATTACTGGGGATTATTTACGGCCTACACAAACACAAATAGAAAAATGCTAATAGGCAAAAAACCAGTGGAAATTATTTTATACTTCATTTTGTTATTACATGGTTTATAGTACATAGGATAAAAACTTCTAATCGATTTTTTAGTTATTTTACCCATTTTAGGTTTGTGATTGATTTTTTATAGTTTGAATATTATCTAGTGGGGGTAGAATACCGCACAAGGGGTAGAATCAGCAGAAGGGAACAATATTAAAAAGCTTAGAAATATTGAAGTTTTAGAAAAAAAAAGAACCTAGAAGAACAAAAAGCTCTATATTAGAGATAAAATCTTGAAGAATTTTTGGACAACTTTAATGTTTTTGGAGAGAGAAAATACTGGAAGATACTGGAGAAAAGAGAGGAGGAGAATACTGGAGAAAAGAAGAACAGTAAGTAACGTTTCCAGAACAAGAAAAATTTGCAGAAAACGTTTTCAGAATGGAAAAGGAACCTAAAAAACACGCAGAAGAATGTAAATCCCAAACAATTTTGGACAACCTTTAACTCTGAATTTTTGAAGAGAAATGCAGTGGGTGTAGCAGACCAAACTTTAACCCAAAGAAGAAAGGAATATTGGAGAGCGTTTTGACAAACAAGCAGTAAAAGTATAGAGGTTTTCAAAAAAGAAAAAGGCCTTTAAAGAGCAAGAAGCTTCACACAGCAGATAGTGAACCTTGAAAACGATTGTACAATATTAATTTTTTATTTAAAATTTTGTAAGAAAAGTACTGTGACGAAAATGTTCCACACAGAACAGAGTGAATCCTGAAAATCTTCATTTTGATTCAGAAATTTTTTAAGAGATTAGAAGACCAAAAATTCTAAGAGATCTCACTCTTTCTCTCTCTCTTTTAAAGAGAACTTTTTACAAGAAAATGAAGTGGAGATAAAAAGATTTCCAAAAAAGGAAAGAAACCTAGAAGACCAAGAAGCTCCATACAAGAGAATGACTCCTGAAAATGTTTTAGGGGTCTTTATATAATTGTTAGAACAACTTATATCTTGTTAATTTATGTTAGCTGAGGTTCGTTGCTTTCATTTTTTTTGAAAAAACCAAAAGAAACAAGTTTTGAAACCGTTTTTAAATAATAATAAGTGGAATAGAGAAAGACTTATGTTATTTTTTTTTGCATTACTGCGAAAGGCGGGCCCCTAAGGGCCCTTCAGCTCTTTCAATAAAGTCAAAAGTTACAGTGAAAGATCTCGCAAAAAAGAAAGTTTTCGAAACCACTTTTAAGTAATAATGAGTGGGATAGAGAAAGATCTATGGAGATATCGGCGTTTAAAAGAGAGATGCATAGATCTTTTTTTTGAATTAGTGCCAAAGGCGGGCCACTAAGGGCCTTTCAGCTCTTTTGAAAAAGTCAAATGTTACAGTAAAATATCTCGCAAGAAAAGAAAGTTTTCAAAACCATTTTTAAGTAATAATGAGTGGGATAGAGAAAGACTTAGGGAGAGAGCGGCGTTTAAAAGAAAGATGCATAGATCTTTTCTATGCATTAGTGCGAGAGACGGGTCTTTAAGGGCCCTTCAGCTCTTTTAATCAAGTCAAAAGTTACAGTGAAATATCTCGCAAGAAAAGAAAGTTTTCCGAACCATTTTTAAGTAACAATGAGTGTGATAGAGAAAGACTTATGGAGAAATAAATGTTTAAAAGACTCATATATAAAAGGCTCAATATATAAAGGATATATTCGTTAGAACAAGTCATATCTAGTTAATTCAGGTTAGTTCAGGTTAGTTGCTTTCAGCTATTTTGATAAAGTCAAAAGTTACAGTGACATATCGCGCAAGAAAAAAAAGCTTTCAAAACCATTTTTAAGTAATAATGAGTGGGATAGAGAAAGACTTATGGAGAAATCGGCGTTTAAAAGAGAGATGCATATGTATTTTTTGCCATTAGGGCGAAAGGTGGGCTCGTAAGGGCCCACCTTTATACATTCGTTGGAAAAAGTTATATTTAGTTAATTTAGGTTAGTTCAGGTTAGTTGGTCTCAGCTAGCTCTTTTGATAAAGCCAATAATTACAGTAAAATATCGCGCAAGAAAAAAACGTTTTCGAAACCATTTTTAAGAAATAATGAGGGAGATAGAGAAAGACCTATGGAGAAGACAGCATTTAAAAGAGAGATGCATAGATTTTTTTTTCCTTAATGCCAAAGGTGGGCCCTTACAGGTCCCACCCCGTTATATAATTGTTAGAACAAGTTATATCTAGATAATTTTGGTTACTTCAGGTTAGTTGCTTTCACCTCTTTTGATAAAGCCAAAAGTCACAGTGAAATATCGCGCAAGAAAAAAAAGTTTGCGAAACCATTTTTAAGTAATAATGAGTGGGATAGAGAAAGACTTGTGGAAAAGACAGTGGTTAAAAGAGAGATGCATAGACATTTTTTTTGTATTAGTGCGAAAGGTGGGCCCGTAGTGGACCCCCGTGGACAACGGCCCACCTTCATATCATTGTTACAACAAGTCATATCTAGTTAATTTAGGCTAGTTCAGGTTAGTTGCTTTCAGCTATTTTGATAAAGCCAAAAGTTACAGTGACATATCGCGCAAGAAAAAAAGCTTTCAAAATCATTTTTCAGTAATAATGAGTGGGATAGAGAAAGACTTATGGAGAAGACCGCGTTTAAAAGAGAGATGCATAGATATTTTTTTTGCATTAGTGAGTAAGACTCATATATGAAAGGCTCAATATATAAAGGATATATTCGTTAGAACAAGTCATATCTAGTTAATTCAGGTTGGTTCAGGTTAGTTGCTTTCAGCTATTTTGATAAAGCCAAAAGTTACAGTGACATATCGCGCAAGAAAAAAAAGCTTTCAAAACCATTTTTAAGTAATAATGAGTGGGATAGAGAAAGACTTATGGAGAAATCGGCGTTTAAAAGAGAGATGCATATGTATTTTTTGCCATTAGGGCGAAAGGTGGGCTCGTAAGGGCCCACCTTTATACATTCGTTGGAAAAAGTTATATTTAGTTAATTTAGGTTAGTTCAGGTTAGTTGGTCTCAGCTAGCTCTTTTGATAAAGCCAATAATTACAGTAAAATATCGCGCAAGAAAAAAACGTTTTTGAAACCATTTTTAAGTAATAATGAGGGAGATAGAGAAAGACCTATGGAGAAGACAGCATTTAAAAGAGAGATGCATAGATTTTTTTTTCCTTAATGCCAAAGGTGGGCCCTTACAGGTCCCACCCCGGTATATAATTGTTAGAACAAGTTATATCTAGATAATTTTGGTTACTTGACATATCGCGCAAGAAAAAAAAGCTTTCAAAACCATTTTTAAGTAATAATGAGTGGGATAGAGAAAGACTTATGGAGAAATCGGCGTTTAAAAGAGAGATGCATATGTATTTTTTGCCATTAGGGCGAAAGGTGGGCTCGTAAGGGCCCACCTTTATACATTCGTTGGAAAAAGTTATATTTAGTTAATTTAGGTTAGTTCAGGTTAGTTGGTCTCAGCTAGCTCTTTTGATAAAGCCAATAATTACAGTAAAATATCGCGCAAGAAAAAAACGTTTTCGAAACCATTTTTAAGTAATAATGAGGGAGATAGAGAAAGACCTATGGAGAAGACAGCGTTTAAAAGAGAGATGCATAGATTTTTTTTCCTTAATGCGAAACGTGGGCCCTTACAGGGCCCACCCGGTTATATAATTGTTAGAACAAGTTATATCTAGATAATTTTGGTTACTTCAGGTTAGTTGCTTTCACCTCTTTTGATAAAGCCAAAAGTCACAGTGAAATATCGCGCAAGAAAAAAAAGGTTGCGAAACCATTTTTAAGTAATAATGAGTGGGATAGAGAAAGACTTGTGGAAAAGACAGTGGTTAAAAGAGAGATGCATAGACATTTTTTTTGTATTAGTGCGAAAGGTGGGCCCGTAAGGGCCCACAAGGGCCCACCTTCTAGTTCAGGTTAGTTGCTTTCAGCTATTTTGATAAAGCCAAAAGTTACAGTGACATATCGCGCAAGACAAAAAAAGCTTTCAAAAACATTTTTCAGTAATAATGAGTGGGATAGAGAAAGACTTATGGAGAAGACCGCGTTTAAAAGAGAGATGCATAGATATTTTTTTGCATTAGTGAGTAAGACTCATATATAAAAGGCTCAATATATAAAGAATATATTCGTTAGAACAAGTCATATCTAGTAAATTCAGGTTAGTTCAGGTTAGTTGCTTTCAGCTATTTTGATAAAGCCAAAAGTTACAGTGACATATCGCGCAAGAAAAAAAAGCTTTCAAAACCATTTTTAAGTAATAATGAGTGGGATAGAGAAAGACTTATGGAGAAATCGGCGTTTAAAAGAGAGATGTATATGTATTTTTTGCCATTAGGGCGAAAGGTGGGCTCGTAAGGGCCCACCTTTATACATTCGTTGGAAAAAGTTATATTTAGTTAATTTAGGTTAGTTCAGGTTAGTTGCTCTCAGCTAGCTCTTTTGATAAAGCCAATAATTACAGTAAAACATCGCGCAAGAAAAAACGTTTTCGAAACCATTTTTAAGTAATAATGAGGGAGATAGAGAAAGACCTATGGAGAAGACAGCGTTTAAAAGAGAGATGCATAGATTTTTTTTCCTTAATGCGAAACGTGGGCCCTTACAGGGCCCACCCGGTTATATAATTGTTAGAACAAGTTATATCTAGATAATTTTGGTTACTTCAGGTTAGTTGCTTTCACCTCTTTTGATAAAGTCAAAAGTCACAGTGAAATATCGCGCAAGAAAAAAAAGTTTGCGAAACCATTTTTAAGTAATAATGAGTGGGATAGAGAAAGACTTGTGGAAAAGACAGTGGTTAAAAGAGAGATGCATAGACATTTTTTTTGTATTAGTGCGAAAGGAGGGCCCGTAAGAGCCCACAAGGGCCCACCTTCATATCATTGTTACAACAAGTCATATCTAGTTAATTTAGGCTAGTTCAGGTTAGTTGCTTTCAGCTATTTTGATAAAGCCAAAAGTTACAGTGACATATCGCGCAAGAAAAAAAAGCTTTCAAAACCATTTTTAAGTAATAATGAGTGGGATAGAGAAAGACTTATGGAGAAATCGGCGTTTAAAAGAGAGATGCATATGTATTTTTTGCCATTAGGGCGAAAGGTGGGCTCGTAAGGGCCCACCTTTATACATTCGTTGGAAAAAGTTATATTTAGTTAATTTAGGTTAGTTCAGGTTAGTTGCTCTCAGCTAGCTCTTTTGATAAAGCCGATAATTACAGTAAAATATCGCGCAAGAAAAAAACGTTTTCGAAACCATTTTTAAGTAATAATGAGGGAGATAGAGAAAGACCTATAGAGAAGACAGCGTTTAAAAGAGAGATGCATAGATTTTTTTTCCTTAATGCGAAAGGTGGGCCCTTACAGGGCCCACCCCGTTATATAATTGTTAGAACAAGTTATATCTAGATAATTTTGGTTACTTCAGGTTAGTTGCTTTCACCTCTTTTGATAAAGCCAAAAGTCACAGTGAAATATCGCGCAAGAAAAAAAAGTGTGCGAAACCATTTTTAAGTAACAATGAGTGGGATAGAGAAAAACTTGTGGAAAAGACAGTGGTTAAAAGAGAGATGCATAGACATTTTTTTTGTATTAGTGCGAAAGGTGGGCCCGTAAGGGCCCACAAGGGCCCACCTTCATATCATTGTTACAACAAGTCATATCTAGTTAATTTAGGCTAGTTCAGGTTAGTTGTTTTCAGCTCTTTTGATAAAGCCAAAAGTTACAGTGACATATCGCTCAAGAAAAAAAAGCTTTCAAAACCATTTTTAAGTAATAATGAGTGGGATAGAGAAAGACTTGTGGAGAAGACAGCGTTTAAAAGAGAGATGCATAGATATTTTTTTTGCATTAGTGTGAAAGGTGGACCCGTAAGGGCTATCATTGTTACAACAAGTTATGTCTAGTTAATTTTGGTTAGTTGTTTTCAGCTCTTTTGATAAAGCAAAAATTGACAGTGCAATATCTCGCCAGAAGATAAAGTTTTCAAAACTATTTTTAAATAATAATGAGTGAGATAGAGAAAGACCTATGGAGAAGGCAGTGTTTAAAAGAGAGATGCATAGATCGTTTTTGCGTTAGTGTGAAAGGCGGGCCAGTCAACTCGAGGATGGTGTAGTTAAATAGAGACTTTAGCTCGAATCTTTTGGAAGAAAGGACCTTTTGGACCAAGGAATAGCTCCTTTGGTCAATTTTAAAGAAATGATGGTAACTTATTTTTGCTTTTTGTTCTGAATGAGGTCACTCCCCTGTGAACGTAACGAACATAATAAGAGTGAAATTAGCCCATAACGGGGCCCTTTTTCTAAATGCCTTGAAAGAACACTCTAAAAGTACCTAAAAATCGACTATGGACGGGGTATATCTCCCAAACTATTGAACCTTTGAGATTTTCTTTGGTAGGAAATGAAAGGGGAGGACAAAAAATCATTGTATCATGTCAAATGTAGGATTTCCTTTTTTCTTTACCGCATACCTGTAACAAAATGGTTATTGCCGAGTGTACGGTGTCAAACATAGGATTCATGAGTAAAAAGCATCTGTTTATCAAACTTTACTTTTCCACTTCTATACTCTTCCTGAAGTCAGCTTACCCTAAAAGTTAACACTATCAAAGGGGGCTAAGAATCCGTATAGTGCTACTACTAGCGGATGCTTTTCTCATTCGTATTTTACCTGCAAAATTGCAGTTGACCTTAATAAGCTGAGGTAATGATGAAAATCGCATTAAGTTAAAATCCCTCTAACTAGCAAGAGCGCGTTGCCACTAAACCTCTCCTATTGCAATTGCAATTAGATAATATTGTGTAATCTATCGATATTAGCTCGTTAAGTAATTCAACCAGCCAAACTAAATTGACTTTCCCAGCCTACCACTAATTAGCAATGTTTATTCTCCGCGTTCAAGCATTGCCATTGCCAATTATTTGGCTCATTTATATGACCGATTTATCGGAAGTGTTGTGGAGGCAACAGCGATGAGCAGATCTTAACAATATTGTTTACGGGTGGCCATATATTTTATAGAAAAAATAAGGGGAAGGAAGAATGATAATCAATCAACTGAGCGATAATGGTATGTATATGAAATATATGGAATTTCATCTAGCAATAAATCAAGTTCCAGTGGAGCAAGGCTAAAAGATAATAATCCATCAAGCTGCAAGTCCGACCGAAACTAGTCTTAATTAACGGGGATTCTCAGCATGATCTTATTCAAACGGCTCATGAATGAAAGTGTCACAAGCTCAGCTCAAAAGAGTTACATCAGACATTAATAACTCACGCAGTGATCGGATTGCCATGAGTGCACCATTTAATTAACTTTCGCCTCGTGGGCTCCGGGGCCCCGCTTATCTATAAGCCATTAGTAAGAGCTATCTAGGTGTTTGCATGCATTACAAAAATAGCACCTTAGGTACGACGAAAGTATGTAAATTTTATTTCAAACGCGGCACCAGCACGCCTCGAAACTGCTGCCTCCCACAGTGTAAATCCAATTATAATAGCGACTTGAAGGCAGACGAGAGCTTTGTATCTGCTTTCAGTTTTCCAAATTTCGATTATCTGCAACGCGGTGGCTTCGGCATGTATGCCCCTATTTTATATGTATATATGACGGTTTTGGTGAGATATCCTTATGAGATATCCGAGGGGAGCTTTCGCTGACAGGTTAGGAATCGCCAATGCGATAACTTGTGACGCAAAACCCTTCCAGCTGTTCTACTAGTAAAACAAATTATTTAAAAATAAAGCTTAAAATAGGCCTTTTTTGTTTTTAAATCAAATCAAATAACAAAGAATTGATTTTAAAAGTGCCTGAAGACCGACCACCGAAGGCCAAAATTATTGAACCATAAAGACATTCAGGTGTGGGAGAAGAAACACGACTTCAAGAAAAGGAAAAAACGATACGATGATCCATCGATCGACTCCTCAATTTTACGATGACAAACTGCAAACTCTCCGCTTTGATTTAATATTATCTTGTTTGGAGGTTTTTGGCGCTCAACGCGGGCCCAAAGTAGGTTTCACTGACATTCTAAATTGTAGTCGACTGAATGTGCAACTCTCTGCTTTAAAATATCCTCTTCTTCACAGTTTTTTGGCGCTCAACTTGGAGTCAAGAAAATTGGTTTTACTGATTTTCTAAATGAGCATCACCTAAACGTTTTAATTTCACAATGACAAACTGCAACTCTCTGTTTTGATTCAATATTATCTTGTTTGAAAGTTTGTGGCGCTCAACGTGGGGCCAAAGTCGGTTTCACTGAGATTTTAAATTGTTGTCGACTGAATGCACAGTGATAAACCGCAACCTCTCTGCTTTAAAATATCCTCTTAGTCAGCAGTTTTTGGAGCTCAACTTGAGGCCAACAAAACTGGTTTTACTGCTTTTCTGAATCACCCGAAAAATTTTGAATCACCAAAAAAGAGTCTGAATCACCTGAAAGTTTTAATTTCACAATGACAATAACCTTCAACTCCCTGCTTTGATTTAATATTATCTTGTTTGGCTGTTTGTGGCGCTCAACGTGGGGCCAAAGTAGGTTTCACTGACATTCTAAATTATCAAAGTTGATAGGTAGTCGTGGGATGAGGAGATATGGTGACAAAAAACACCGACTTATCTGTGGTGCGACGTTTGGTGACGAAATTGTCACTTTCTCTAGCACTATGATTTAATAAAAAAAAACAAAGCATGTCAATTACACAGTTAAAAAACATTTACAAAATTGCAAATTTTCTGTTTTGAATTAATAATATTACCCGTTTTGGTCATTTTTGGCGTTCAACGTGGGCCCAAATTTGGGTTCACTGATTTTTTTACGTTATTGTAAAACTGCATTCAGTGATGAAATTTTTACAAAAAAATAGTATCTTGACTGATCGTTGTTGGCGCTCACCATGGGACCAAAATTGATTTACTCTGTTTCTGAAATTGGCTACTGAAACTTAGAATTTCAAAGTGACAAACCGTGAACTCTTTGCTTTAAACAATGTGGCCCCATTTGTAATCTAAGAATGGTTGATAGAGTTACTTTTAATTGCGAAGGAAACACGAGCAATTGGACAATCTCTTTTAATGCTGATGTTAATGTAACATTCACCAACGTTTCGGCAGCCCTTTTTCTGCCATCATCAGGCCTCCATTACACAATAGCAATGTTCGACTGGTTTTTCATTGTAAAAAACCAGAAATTGGTCTTGAAAGAAACATATTAATGTCTGATAAAAAACTCAAGAAAGGCACTGAATCGTAGTCTGCTGGCCGGCCTTATTTATCGGTTGTTGAACGGCTCACTTCCCTTTAACTTCAACAACGGCCAACAAAGACGACGATTCAGTGCCTTTCTGGAGTAATTTTTTTTATCAGAGACATTGATATGTTTTTTTCAGGACCAATTTCTGGTTTTTTTACAATGAAAAACCAATCAAATGCTGCTGTTGTGTAATGGAGCCCTGATGATGGCAAAAAGAAACTGCCGAAACGTTGGTGAATGTTACAATAACATCAGCATTAAAAGAGATTGTCCAATTGCTCGTGTTGTCTTCGCAATTACATCTAGAAATGTTAATGAAATTACGACTTTGACAATCAGTAATCAAAATCTTTTATAATCTGAGTTTCGTGTTTCTCTAACCGTTTTCGGAATTTTGCCCAGCGAAAAGGATTTCTCTTTAAAATTATTGAACTAATGTAACTTCTAGAGACTGGAGAAGAAGACTTAAAAAAAAAGAAAAAAAACAGTTTGATTGGCTCTGATCGCATTCCCATCTAAGTTATTAATTATGGAAATAGGGAAAATATGGAGAAATACTCTCCCCTTTGGTAATTTTTAAAAAAATCTGCATTTTTTTCATGTTTTTGATCCAATTGAGATGATTTCGGTCCCTTATTAATGTAACAAACCTAACAAGTGTCGTATTAATCTCATAATTGTGACTTTTTAAGAAAATCAAAAAGTCGATTATAAAAGTGGAAACTATCTCCAAAACTGTTGAACCAATGGGACTTTTGTTCATGAGAAAGAAAGAGGACTTTAAGAAAAAGAAAACACTGTTAGATTTACTCTCATCGGTCAATTCATTCCAAAGTTATAAGTGGTTAAAGTTGGAAATTGGAAAAAGAGAAGAAATACCTCTCTTGTCGTAAATAGCATAATAAATTCTGCAAATTTTTGAAGCTGTTTTCATCCAATTGAGACGATTTCAGTCCTTCATCAAAAGTGATACTAATCTCATAATTGTGATTTTTTAAAAAGGCAAACAACACAATCTAATGTGTTTTCTGGGTCCAATGGAATTTCTCCCTGTCGTTACGTCTACAGTTGCGGCAGACATTATCAAAGGCGATGAGACAATGGGCGATGTATATCGACGCAATTGTTCTATTGGAAAAGTTCAATTTTGAGTCAAAATTACCTCGAAAGAATAAATGAAAACCCAAAAACAAATCCAATCTGATGGGATATTTTGTCTTGTAAAAAAAAATGCAGAAAACGCTACAAAGAATAAGAATAGAAAATCGTGAATAATAAAAGAACAAAAAAAAATAAAAGAGGAAAAAACAATGTGGAATAGGCAGAAATTGTAGAAAAAACGTCCAAAAGAGTAAATAAAAGCACCAATTTAAAATATTTCTAATTTTAAGCCAAAATCATGTGAAATATTCCAAACATTTGCAGAAAAAGTTCTTTTGAGAACCGAAATTCTTTCAATGAAAATCGACGTTGGCTCGTGTTGTAAAAATTCGGTTTGGGCCAAAACTTTATAAAAATTCAATTTTGCTTCAAAATTACCTCCAAGGAATGAAAAATCAATAAAAAATTCAATTTTGATTTATGAAAAAAAAAAAGTTGCAGAAAACGTGACAAATAACAAAAATAAAAAAAGGAAAACTAAATGAACAAAAAATAAAATAAAATGAAAAAAACTGAAAGAAAAATCTGGAATAGGCAGAAATTGTAGAAAAAAAATGTTGAAAAGAAACAGATAGAAACCAAGGTTTAAAAATGTTTCTAATTTAAAGCCAAAATTGTGTAAAAATTTTCAAAAATATGCAAAAATAGTCCATTTTAGAACCGAAGTTTTTTCAATAAAAATCAACTTTGGCTCATGGCCAAAAAAAGTTCTAAAGTGTAGGTAGAGGCACAAACTTAAAATATTTCTAATTTTGAATCAAATTTGTCTAAAACTTCCAAAAGACGTTCTTTTCTAACCAAAATTCTCTCAATAAAAATTGATTTTTGGCACATTGGAAAAGTTTTATTTTGGGACAAAACCGTATAAAAACTGGAGAAATCAGTAATCATTATTTTAAAAAACACAGTTTTGGGTCAACATTGTCTAAATTTACATTGTTACCCAATTTACATTGCAATTGCTCTATTGGAAAAGTTCTATTTTGAGTCAAAAACAAGTCCAATCTGGTTAGACTTTTTGTCTTGTGTTTTGTCCATAAAAAAAAGAAATTACTGAAAATGCTACAAATAATAAGAACAGAAAATGGTAAATAATAAAAGAACAAATAAAATATATGAAAAATACGTAAATAAAAAATACGTCGAAAAGAGTAGGTAACAGAACAAATTTTAAATATTTCTAATTTTAAGCCAAACTTATGTGAAATATTTCAAACATTTGCAGAAAAAGTCCTTTTTAAAACCGAAATTATTTAAAAAAAAATCAACGTTGGCTCGCGTTGTAAAAAATCTTGTTTGAGCCAAATCCTTATAAAATTGAGAAAGTTCAATTTTGCGTCATAATTACCCCCAAAGAATAAAAAAAAAACAATAAAAAATTCAATTTTGATTAATGAAAAAAAAAGTTGCAGAAAACATGACAAATAACAAGAATAAAAAAAAAGTATACCAAATGAACAAAAAATAAAATAAAATGAAAAAAACTGAAAGAAAAATCTGGAATAGGCAGAAATTGTAGAAAAAAAAATGTTGAAAAGAAATAGATAGAAACCAAAGTTTAAAAATGTTTCTAATTTTAAGCCAAAATTGTGTACAAAATTTTCAAAAATGAGCAAAAATAGTCCATTTTAGAACCGAAGTTCTTTCAATAAAAATCGACTTTGGCTCGTGGCCAAAAAAATAGACAATTTTAAAAAATAAGTCCTAAAGTGTAGGTAGGGGCACAAACTTAAAATATTTCTAATTTTGAATCAAATCTGTCTAAAACTTCCAAAAGACGTTCTTTTCTAACCAAAATTCTCTCAATAAAAATTGATTTTTGGCACATTGGAAAAGTTTTATTTTGGGACAAAACCGTATAAAAACTGGAGAAATCAGTAATCATTATTTAAAAAAAACAGTTTTGGCTCAACATTGTCTAAATTTACATTGTTACCCAATTTACATTGCAATTGCTCTATTGCAAAAGTTCTATTTTGAGTCAAAATTACCTCGAAGGAATGAATAAAAACCCAAAAACAAGTCCAATCTGGTTAGACTTTTTGTCTTGTGTTTTGTCCATAAAAAAAGAAATTACTGAAAATGCTACAAATAATAAGAACAGAAAATGGTAAATAATAAAAGAACAAATAAAATATATGAAAAAGACAAAAAGCACCGAAATGTGGAATAGGCAGAAATTATAGAAAAAAATACGTCGAAAAGAGTAGGTAACAACAAATTTTAAATATTTCTAATTATAAGCCAAACTTATGTGAAATATTTCAAACATTTGCAGAAAAAGTCCTTTTTAAAACCGAAATTATTTAAAAAAAAATCAACGTTGGCTCGCGTTGTAAAAAATCTTGTTTGAGCCAAATCCTTATAAAATTGAGAAAGTTCAATTTTGCGTCATAATTACCCCCAAAGAATAAAAAAAAAACAATAAAAAATTCAATTTTGATTAATGAAAAAAAAAGTTGCAGAAAACATGACAAATAACAAGAATAAAAAAAAAGAATACCAAATGAACAAAAAATAAAATAAAATGAAAAAAACTGAAAGAAAAATCTGGAATAGGCAGAAATTGTAGAAAAAAAAAATGTTGAAAAGAAATAGATAGAAACCAAAGTTTAAAAATGTTTCTAATTTTAAGCCAAAATTGTGTACAAAATTTTCAAAAATGAGCAAAAATAGTCCATTTTAGAACCGAAGTTCTTTCAATAAAAATCGACTTTGGCTCGTGGCCAAAAAAATATACAGTTTTAGAAAATATTTCTAATTTAGGATCAAAATTGTCTAAAACTTTTAAGCGACGTTCCTTTTTTATCCAAAACTTTTTCAATAAAAATTGATGTTTGGCACGTTGGAAAAGTTTTATTTCGGGACAAAGCCGTATAAAGACTGGAGAAATCAGGAATCATTAATTTAAAAAACACAGTTTTGGGTCAACATTGTCTAAATTTACCATTTTTACCCAATTTACATTGCAATTGTTCTGTCGAAAAAGTTCAATTTTTCAGTCAAAATTACCGCAAAAGAATGAATGAAAACCCAAAAAAAGTTCAATCTGATTGGACATTTTGTCTTGTTTTTTGTCAAAAAAAATGCAGAAAACGCCACAAAGAATAAGAATAAAAAATGGTGAATAATAAAAGAACAAAAAAAATAATAAAGACAAAATCACCGAAAAAAAACATTGTGGAATAGGCAGAAATTATAGAAAAAACGTCCAAAAGAGTAGATAAAAGCACCAATTTAAAATGTTTATAATTTTAAGCCAAAATCATGTGAAATATTCCAAACATTTGCAGAAAAAGTTCTTGTTAGAACCGAAATTCTTTCAATAAAAATCGACGTTGGCTCGTGTTGTAAAAATTCTGTTTGGGCCAAAACTTTATAAAAATTGAAAAAATTCAATTTTGCTTCAAAATTACCTCCAAGGAATGAAAAATCAATAAAAAATTCAATTTTGATTAATGACAAAAAAAAAGTTGCAGAAAGCGTGACAAATAACAAAAATAAAAAAAGGAAAACTAAATGAACAAAAAATAAAACAAAATGAAAAAAACTGAAAGAAAAATCTGGAATAGGCATAAATCGTAGAAAAAAATGTTGAAAAGAAAGAGATAGAAACCAAGGTTTAAAAATGTTTCTAATTTTAAGCCAAAATTGTGTACAAATTTTCAAAAATATGTAAAAATAGTTCATTTTAGAACCGAAGTTTCTTCAACAAAAATCGACTTTGGCTCATGGCCAAAAAAATGGACAATTATAAAAAATAAGTCCTAAAGTGTAGGTAGGGGAACAAACTTAAAATATTTCTAATTTAGGATCAAAATTGTCTAAAACTTTTAAGCGACGTTCTTTTTTTATCCAAAACTTTTTCAATAAAAATTGATGTTTGGCACGTTGGAAAAGTTTTTATTTCGGGACAAAGCCGTATAAAGACTGGAGAAATCAGGAATCATTAATTTAAAAAACACAGTTTTGGGTCAACATTGTCTAAATTTACCATTTTTAACCAATTTACATTGCAATTGTTCTGTTGAAAAAGTTCAATTTTTCAATCAAAATTACCGCAAAAGAATGAATGAAAACCCAAAAAAAAGTTCAATCTGATTGGACATTTTGTCTTGTTTTTTGTCCAAAAAAAAATGCAGAAAGCGCCACAAAGAATAAGAATAGAAAATGGTGAATAATAAAAGAACCAAAAAATATTAAAAAGACAAAAAGCACCGAAAAAACAATGTGGAATAGGCAGAAATTATAGAAAAAACGTCCAAAAGAGTAGATAAAAGCACCAATTTAAAATATTTCTAATTTTAAGCCAAAATCGTGTGAAATATTCCAAACATTTGTAGAAAAAGTTCTTTCTAGAACCGAAATTCTTTCAATAAAAATCGACGTTGGCTCGTGTTGTAAAAATTCTGTTTGGGCCAAAACTTTATAAAAATTGACAAAATTCAATTTTGCGTCAAAATTACCTCCGAAGATTGAAAACCCAATGAAAAGCTCGATTTTGATTAATTAAGCGTCTATCTCCAATGACTATGGAACCAATGGGAGCGACTTTCGCTAATGAAAGAGGGAAATACTCTCCCCCTTTGTTAAATTAAAAAAAAAAACACAATTATTTTGTGGCCGTTTTTGATCCGATTGAAACGATTTCAGTCCCCTATTAACGTGAGAAACCTAATAAGGGTGATATTAATTGTGACTTTTAAAAAACGCAAAAAGTAGATTATAAAGTGCCCAAAGTGGCCAACCGAGAGGTTTACCTCCAAAACTTTTGAACCAATGGAACTTTCGCTCACGGGAAAAGAAAGAGAACTTCAAGGAAATGAAAAAATAGTTTGTTTCAGTACGTTCGGTCAATTCTTTCCAAAGTTATAGGCGGTCAAATTTGGAAATTGGAAAATACTTCCCCTTTGATAAATTTTATTTAAACTATTTTTGAACGAAAAGCGGCAAACAAATTTTGGATTGAGGAAAAGAAGAAAAGAATACTCCTTTTGGTAAATTAAAAAAATTGCTGCACTTTTTTACATACAGTGTGAAACGATTTCGATCCCCTATAAATGCAACAAACCTAACGAAACTGGCGTTACAAACTACAATTTTTACTAAACGAACCTTCTGGCACTGGTTTAATACAAATAGGAAAGCCTTAAAGGCGATTTAAAAAATCTGCCTCAGAATTTGCTCCGTCTGGCATTTTTTTATGAAAAATTAATTTTCTCGTCAATATTTTTTTTTGCATATTTAGAAGACTTTTTTGACTGAAATGAACTTTTTTTAGTAATAAACGCTATACACTCTTCGTAAATAACTTTATATTTGATATTTTTCAAAAGCAAAGAAATGAAGGTGAAACATTTATTAAATTCCTAATCGAAGTTTTCGATGAATATTAACGTAATCACCTGAAATGGAATAAACACTGCCAGTTCGGCACGACAACATAGCGAATTTTCATTTGTATATCCCCAGTGATGGATTATGCTTATATTCGATAATCATTTTTGTTGTTGCCCTTACGTGAACGACAACAGTTGGAAATAATAGATAATTGAATATTGGTCACGAAATTATAATTTATGATGGACGACATTTATCAAACCGTTGGTTGTGCGACTTCGAAAATGCATACCACGTATATAAGAAATTGATAAATGCATTTTTGCTAATGGTTTCGTTACATCTATCATCATTTGCGGTGCTCCGTCAAACACAAGCAATGCTAATTCAAAATCATCGCTCTTCGGGGCACTTGAAACAAATTCCTCGAAGGAAGCTGGAAAAGAGTTACTCATTATAATGCATAAGATAGCGGAGGCTCCACAGTTTAATTACTTCATTCCATTTACAAAAAAAAAACGGACTAATGAACGAACAGCGTTCTATTAGACCTTGGAAAAATTAGCGGTGAGCGGAAAAGTTTGTTTGTTTCTTGTAAATTTCCAAGGCGACCAAAAGCTGGAAAAAAAAACAAGTTTAATTAAACGCACTGAAAGGGCATTGCTATAAATATAAATTAATTAATTAATCGCTTCTTGTTGATTTATCCTCATATTTGGCCCTCTGGCAGATCTTTGCTTCAGCCAGTAAAAGGATATGTTTAGGGTAAATTAAGCAATCATTAAGAGAAGAGAAATTGCCAAAGCTGCTCACCAAGTGTGAAGCAGTGATAAGAAATGGGTAATTGAATTATTTACTTAAAAATACCTAATGAACAGGAACAGGAAAGGAATGAAAATGTATACAAAAAAATGCTTAATTTGAGGTTTCTTTTTGTGAATCAACCAGTTGGTTAGCAGAAATCTTGAGTTTGTTTATGGTGTGCTTTTGTTACACTCGTGCATATATATAATTAAACTTTTATAGGTTAAAGCGCACGCGGGCGGAGCGCCCATAGTAACCGTAAACAAAGAACCTGATAATACCTAAAAGTAGCTGAAATGTCTAAACGTCTGAAAGACTTTATTTCATATTAGCAAACCTAACAGCTTTTGAAGAATGGAAAAAGACGTGCTAAAATTCATAAAAAGATATAAAATGATACCACAAGTACCCATATCAAGGTTCCCATTTATGACATAACGTATGTCCTAAAAGTTTTGGCACAAAATTCATTGGCTTTAATTTTAACAAAAACAAAATAATATCAAGTTGCCTTTGGAAACATATGACTGTCTTCTTTGTTCACTGTCAGCTGAGATTGATTTATTTGAATCATTGATCATATTTGAATCTCCCAAAAAGTAGAAGACCACGTGCATTTACTGCACAGAGATCAGAGAGATTGGTGAGAAGAGCAAAAAACCAGGTTGGAATGTCAACGAGGAGACTGGCTCGTCAATACAGATCTACTAAGAGTACGATATCGTTGGATTTGAGGAGCAATGGTCTAAAATATCGAAAGATACGTAAGTGCCCTAAATACTCTCAAACGCAACTCCTTCGTATACCAAGATGCTGTCGTCAACTGAGGCGGGTAAACTTTGCTAATGAAAAAATCATTATTTTAGATGACGAAAAGTGTTTCACTTTGAGTAATTCTGTAATGAAGGGAAACGATGGATTTTATACAGACAACGTAGAGGATTGCCCTGACAACGTTAAATACAAACGTAAAGCGAAATTTGCAGATAAAATCCTTGTCTGGTGCGCAATTTCTAACAGGGGTTTCTGTGGAAAGAGTGAGGGGTGAAGCTTTGAATAGACAAACCGTTCCAGAGATATTGGTTATATTGATAATTCCCTTTCAAAATTACTTCAGTTTGTTCACGAACATCATGCTAATGACGATATCACGTTTTGGCCAAACCTAGCATCCTGCCATTACTCAAGAGGTACCCAAAACTGGCTTGGACAACACCACATACCTTTTGTACCCAAAAAAGAGAATCTCCAAACTTGCCGCAGGCTCGCCCAATAGAGGATTTTTGGGTTTTATTGTCTAGGAAGGTTTATCATGGAGGCTGGGAAGCCCAAGATGAAGAACAATTAAGACAATGAGTTTACGGAAAACTGACAGAAATTAATCTGAATTCCGTTCAAGACCTCATGAGAGACATTCGAAGAAATTTGAATCTGGTAGAGCAGAATGGGCCGCTCCTAATTCGATAGTATAATTTAGTTAAGTATTGAGATGTAATTTCAGAGTTGTCAGTGTCTAAATAAATTTCTTAATTAAAAAAAAAATCCGATAATCATTTTGTGGCAAAACTTTTAGGACTTTTTTGTGATTATGAAAAGAATCTACAATTGAAATTTCAGTTTTCTAGCTTTAATTGTTCCTAAAAATGTAACATTTGCCAATTTTTGGGAATACCTATAGTAATTTCGGGAAAATTTGTTTGCTGTTTTTAATCTTAATGCCACGCTTGCAATCCCCTAAGAACGTAAGAAACTCAATTCGAATGAAATTAACCTCTAAAGGGGTTTTTTAAAAATGGTCAAAAAACGCCTTACTAAAAGTGCCTAAAAATCGACCTCCGAAGGGGTCTATTTCCGAAAATATTGCACCTACGAAATTTCCGTTGGTGGGAACTGAAAAAGGACATCAAGAAGAGGAAAAGACAGTTGGATTAACTCCAATTGGTCGAGGTGTTCTCAAGTTACAGGCGGCCAAAGTTGAGAAAAAAGTCGTAATACCCCGCCCCCTTTGGACATTTTCAAAAGAATTTCGGGAAATTTTTTTGGTGTTTTTGATCTTAATGGCACGCTTGCAAACCCCCAAGAACGTAACAAACGCAGTTCGAATGACATTAACCTCTAAAGAAGTTTTTTTTAAAAATCGTCTAAGACGCGATACTAAAAGTGCCTAATAATCGACCACAGAAGGGGTCTATCTCCGAAAATATTGCATCTACGAAACTTCCCTTGGTGAGAACTGAAAGAGGACATTAAGAAGAGGAAAAGACAGTTGGATTCACTCCAATCGGTCGAGGCGTTCTCAAGTTACAGGCGGTCAAAATTGAGAATTGAGAAAAAAGTCGTAATAACCCCTTTTGGACATTTTCAAACAAATTTTGGGAATTTTTTTTTGTGTTTTTGATCTTAATGACACGCTTGCAATCCCCTACGAACGTAACAAACTCAATTCGAATAACATTAACCTCTAAAGAGGTTTTTTTTTAAATCGTCGAAAACGCGCTTCTAAAAGTGCCTAAAAATCCACTTCCGAAGGGGTCTATCTCCGAAAATATTGCACCTACGAAACTTCCGTTGGTGGAAACTAAAAGAGGACATCAAGAAGAGGAAAAGACAGTTGGATTCACTCCAATCGGTCGAGGCGTTCTCAAGTTACAGGAGGTCAAAGTTGAGAATTGAGAAAAAAGTCGTAATACCCCCCCCCCACTTTGGACATTTTCAAAAAAAATTCGGCAATTTTTTTTTGGTGTTTTTGATCTTAATGGCACGCTTGCAATCCCCTAAGAACGTAACAAACGCAGTTCGAATGACATTAACCTCTAAAGAAGTTTTTTTTAAAAATCGTCTAAGACGCGATACTAAAAGTGCCTAATAATCGACCACAGAAGGGGTCTATCTCCGAAAATATTGCATCTACGAAACTTCCCTTGGTGAGAACTGAAAGAGGACATTAAGAAGAGGAAAAGACAGTTGGATTCACTCCAATCGGTCGAGGCGTTCTCAAGTTACAGGCGGTCAAAATTGAGAATTGAGAAAAAAGTCGTAATAACCCCTTTTGGACATTTTCAAACAAATTTTGGGAATTTTTTTTTGTGTTTTTGATCTTAATGACACGCTTGCAATCCCCTACGAACGTAACAAACTCAATTCGAATAACATTAACCTCTAAAGAGGTTTTTTTTAAAATCGTCGAAAACGCGCTTCTAAAAGTGCCTAAAAATCGACTTCCGAAGGGGTCTATCTTCGAAAATATTGCACCTACGAAACTTCCGTTGGTGGAAACTGAAAGAGGACATCAAGAAGAAGAAAAAACAGTTGGATTTACTGCAATCGGTCTAGGCGTTCTCAAGTTATAGGCGGTCAAAATTGAGAATTGAGAAAAAAGTCGTAATACCCCCTCCTTTGGACATTTTCAAAAAAATTTCAGGAATTTTTTTTGGTGTTTTTGATCTTAATGGCACGCTAGGAACCCCCTAAGAACGTAACAAACTCAATTCGAATGACATTAACCTCGAGGATTTGTTTAAAAATCGTCGAAAACGCGGTTCTAAAAGTGCCTAAAAATCGACCTCCGAAGGGGTCTATCTCCGAAAATATTGCACCTACGAAACTTCCGTTGGTGGAAACTGAAAGAGGACATCAAGAAGAAGAAAAAGCAGTTGGATTTACTGCAATCGGTCTAGGCGTTCTCAAGTTATAGGCGGTCAAAATTGAGAATTGAGAAAAAAGTCGTAATACCCCCTTGAACAGTTTCAAAAAAAATTTCGGACAATTTTTTTGCTATTTTTGATTAGAATAGCACATTTGCAATCTCTTAAGAATGTAACAAACCCAATTCGAATCAAATGAACCTCTAAAGAAGTTGTTTAAAAATTGTCCAAAAGCGAGATTCTAAAAGTGTCTAAAAATCGACCACTGAAGGGATCCCTGGATATCTCTGGATAGTCTGGATTTTTTTGGTGTTTTTGATCTTAATGGCACGCTAGCAATCATCTAAGAACGTAACAAACTCAGTTCGAATGACATTAACATCTAAAGAGGTTTTTTTAAAAATGGTCAAAAAACGCGCTTCTAAAAGTGCCTAAAATCGACCTCCGAAGGGGTCTATCTCCCAAAATATTGCACCTACGAAACTTCCGTTGCTGGGAACTGAAAGAAGACAGCAAGAACAGGAGAAAACAGTTGGATTCACTCCAATCGGTCGAGGCGTTCTCAAGTTAGAGGCGGTCAAAGTTGAGAATTGAGAAAAAAGTCGTAATACCCCCCCCCCCTTTGGACATTTTCAAAAAAATTTCGGGAAATTTTTTTTGGTGTTTTTGATCTTTATGGCACGTTTGCAATCCCCTAAGAACGTAACAAACTCAGTTCGAATGACATTCACCTCTAAAGAAGTTTTTTTTAAAAATCGTCTAAAACGCGCTTCTAAAAGTGCCTAAAAATCGACCTCCGAAGGGATCTATCTCCGAAAATATTGCACCTACGAAACTTCCGTTGCTGGGAATTGAAAGAGGACATCAAGAAGAGGAAAAGGCAGTTGGATTCACTCCAATCGGTCGAGGCGTTCTCAAGTTACCGTCGGTCAAAGTGAAGAATTGAGAAAAAAGACGTAATACCCCCTCCTTTAGACATTTTCAACAAAATTTTGGGAACATTTTTGGGATTGTATAATATTTGGAAAGAACCAACAATCTAGTTTACCAAAGTTCCAAAAAAAAACACATAAAAAGTTTTAACTATGTTTTTGAATTTCGTTTTATTCAGTCGTTTGTTATAGAAATAAAGGAAAGAATGAAAGAGCGAGTTCGTGCGAATATACAAATGAAAGCTAAAGTTAGTGGGAATTGCACAGAGAAACGATGCAGTGAAGCAGAAACCTTACTATAGCATGCACGCGTACTTGGGAGTGGCTTAGAGAGATAAAAAAAAATATTTAAAAAAATAGTAATAAAACCCCATGCAGGCCACCGGCTTAGCTTTTTGTATAGACACAGAAATTCCCATTTCGAGGATTATTTCGGGATATCCCCAGGAAAGGTTTCCTATAGACACCTGTTCTTTCTTATATTTCCAAGATGAGTAGGGTATCAGTGAGAAACCTGAGAAATGTACCGTGATTATTTTGCTTTATGTAATCCGTTTGAAAAAAAATATTCTTTGTCGACATACTTTTCTTTCTTATTTTATCTCAATTCTTAGATGTATCGCCCCAGATTCATTCAATTTTTTTTACACATATAAAGCTCAAAGACATAATCTGCTTGACTTTGTTATAGGGGTTATTTATCCGTTCCGCTACCTGTTTATACCCAGTGTTCATTAAAAAAAACTTTCTGAAATTAGAACAGTAGATCTCAGGTGACTTAAAAGTCAAAGATTTTTAATTTTTTATTCCAAAGCAAAGCTTGTAGGCAACTTTTTTAAGTCAACAGATGGCACCACCGGGAGATTGTTTTCGCGCCCTTTTTGGTGCTCCTAATGTTTTTCTTGTTCTTTCAAATCGTGCGTTCTTTGCAGTTTTAGGAAAGATTGTTTTTTGAAATTATTAATCAAAAACTGAGACATTACTAGTAGGTCGAAGGGTAAAACAAATTTAATTTATCGAACCAAAAAGGCATCGCTACAAAGGCAAAGAAATAAATTCGCAGCTAAGTTGACACCTTATTGATTTATATTCATACTTCGCCCTCTACACAGCTCATAGTTTTAGTCCATAGAAGAATCTGATGTTTTATGTGAAACGCGCCCCGGGAGCTGAAAACTTCAGAAATTTATTTCAAATTTAGGTTTTACCCTGCCATAAAGATCTGAACATATTGTCGATAGGGAAAATTGTTTAAAAGTTGTAACACCATTTCGAATTATTATGGAAGGCCACGGTTAAATGCAGCATCGGTAGACAGATAATCCGGGCGATTAATTTGTTAACTATCCACATAACTCCCGGCAAATGTTCCGTTATATTCTAAATATAGTTAGTTCGAACTTCCCGAAATGCTTGTCACGATAGATTTGCATTTAATCGTATCAACGTCTAACAGTCCAAATAATCATCATTAGCCGATAGTGTGAGAGTTGTTGTCACTTGAGTGACAAAAGTTGTTTGAAGGTGAAATTGCACACATATACGGCTCGTTGGTGAAATTAAGCGAATAAATCTGTATATTTTCTTGACAGCTCATCGGTCTAAACAGAGACTTAGCCTGGCGAGTGTTTCAGACTTGCCAATAAACTTCAGACGAGAAAAGAAACCTAATAATCTTCCTTTAGGCCAACGTTTCCCTCTGCGGCGTTTTCCTGCATATTTTTGTAATTTGCATAATTTTTGGGTTTGTGTCTGCCAGACGTAATATCGCCTTATTACTTGGGAATCATATTTGTCCCCTCGAAGTTCACCTAGTCCCCTTATAAAAGAATAACCTTTCCGTGTAAAATGAAATAGAATTTCATTCACGAACAGGACTTATTGATTCGTGGGTAATTCATTTCACTAGGAGGAATAAATTGCGAAACTCGGAAAGGCCTTTTCAATAAACGTCGTGTTGCTAGCTGTTATTCTGTTATTAGATTTAGCCAAATTAATGCTATATATCAAGCGAAGCCTTCTCTATCTCCTTTTAGATAAGGAAGGCTATTCATTTATTGTCATTCCCTGACTTCGGCTTAAACGTCCTCTCGCATTTTTTAGGATCATGAAATTTACGAGGTAGTTGCCCTGATTCATTCGAAAGCGTTTTCAACTAGACGCTAAAATAATTTCACTTTAGCATTGAGAAAATAGGGGAACTTGTATTTTGGAATTGAATATTTCATGTGAAGTTGCATGTGGATTTTCCCGAATAATGTTGCCTAAAATGACGTCAAATGCTAAACTCCAGCAGCAGATAGGGTTCTTCGGGGAATACGTGTTATTTTTAACTTTTAGCCGGAGTTTGCTTTTTCCTGCAGTTAAACGGGTCTCTGCTGAATATTTCAGGAAGTTTTAAAATAAAATCATTTGTTACGTTGGTTTTATGGCACATTTTTAACAAGGACTGAGTTCTTCTTCGATTCTATTTCCTGCAGTGATTAGCACCCAAAGGACAAAACGTGATTTTTGAGTAAACGTTCTTTAACGCCGATGGACAAAAATTATTAACAAATAACCAGCTAGAGGATAAACGATTAAAGAAGAACAAATAAAGCTAAAAATGAGAGAAAATAGTGCTGGCGGTGTGAGCGGGCGCTGGGGAGGCGGAGCGACATTGAAGATTGGACCTTCGCGGCCTATCCGGGCGCTGCGGCGAGGGAACTGTCACGAGTGATTTATTGCTCGGTTTATTTAGAACGCAGTTATTTAAGACCTTTTTTTATGTATCTCTTAGCAATTATTTTTCTTCTAAGAATACCCTAGGCTTTTCTATACTTTTAGGATTTTGCATAAAAGGCGAATAGCACCGCCGTTAGTAGTAGTCTTATCTAACAATAATAGAAGGCTATAAAGTGTTAAGTAGTGAGTTAATTATTAGTCGAATTGCACTTGTGTGTATTTGTGGGAAAAATAAACAGTGCTTTCGTGTTAAATAGCTACACTGGAATTATGGAACCCTGAGTTCGCAACAAGACGATAAAAGCATTAAGATGAATGAACGAAAAAAAAATCACTAACCACCCTACTGAGGTCAAGTTAAAAAACAAATAAATCACAACTGTGCGTTGCGACATCAAAATTCTTGAACTTAGTTTTAGGATGTTTTCCCTCATTCAAGTGTATCCTATATTCCACGGTTTTTCGCCAAATGCCGAATTGCATTTTAATGATTTTCGCTGAGGCTTTTGAAATTTAAATCACGGTTTGTTCGTCCTCAATGCGGCCAACAGTATCGGATATCAGAACGCTCAAGGTTAGGCATGCAGATGATGTTTTGTTTTATTAAAATCGTTAGCTGCAACGAAGGCTGGTTGAATGGCGGCTGATGCATCGGTTCCTATTTTTGTATTTTAATTGTAAGGGTATTTTGAAATGTCATCAAAATTAAAAAAAAGGGATGGTAAATATTTTTCCACATTCTTAGCCAATTGTTCTTGAACCGATTCTCTACCTCAGGTTGCATCATATACTAAGAACATTACGTAACTATCGTAAAAGCCATGGAATTGAAACTCTGGTCTAAGCAGAAACCTTCTATTAGTAGATACCAACATCAACTTACGTTACCAAATTATCAACGATGTAATTCCTCTAGACTAAGTCTTTCGTTTTCCAGAACTCTGATATTGTATCTCTGTCATCGACACCGAGTTCGAAGTCGAAGTACCGGCAGAAAAAAATCCCACTCATTGTTGAAGAATTATCAGTACAGATTCAAGAAACTACTGTTATTGAAAAGGGCAAACCTAAGAAAGTTGTCGAAAAGAAGCGTATAATAAGGCAGAGAAAAGAGGATAAAGTACAAACTACTGAAATTATTACCTTGGAAGAAGAGGACAAAAAGCCCGAAACTGTTGTACATACCTATGAAGAGGTATCTAAGGAAGTTCCAGCTGAAAAGCCTTTAATAGAAGAACTGCCTGAAGATGTTCAAGAAATCACGATAGTTGAAGGAGGTGAAACAAAGAAGAAAGTCATTAAAGAGAGGACCATTAGGAAACTGAAGGGTGATAAGGGTGAGGTGACAGAAATTGTTACTTTAGAGGAAGAAGGAAAGAAACCCGAAACCGTTGTCAGCGTCACTGAAGAAGCATCTCAGAAAAAAAAGCCACAAAAGATTGAACACCAAAACGAAGAAGTCCTGTGGATGGAGCAAGTTGTTCAACTGAAGAGAATCCAAGGCTAAAAAGCCAGAAGTTGAGAAACCCGAAGAAGAAAAACTTTCTGTAGAAAAAAAACCGCTTATTGAAGAATTACCTGAAGAAATTCAACGCACCAGAGTTACTGATACGCATGAAGCAAAAACTAGTCACTAAAAACGCGTTATTAAGACTAGAAGAAGAGACAAAGAAAAGTCCACACAGATAGTTACTGTAGAGGAGGCTGGAAAGGTTCCCGAGACCACGGTTACCGTTGATGAATTACCGAATTACCGATAAGAAACTAAGCCGGAGCGATCAATTTATAGTGTTACGGAGCTACCATAACAAGTTCTAGAAAGTACGGTAGTAGACAAAGGGGTAGTGAAAAAGGTGGTTCAGAAAAAGAGGGTAGTTAAGACTCGTGAAGGTGGTAAAGAAGAAATTATCGAAATTGTTCCTAAAGAGGTTGAAGGCAAGCAACCAGAGGTCACAGCTACTACGCAAGAAGTAGAAAACACTGAAGAAATACCGGAAGAGTCTGCGCATGTAATTCAGGACCTTCTAGTGGAAGTAGAGAAACAGTGGTAATTGACAAAGGAGTTCGTAAAAAGAGGGTGCAGAAGAAGCGCACACTTAAGAAGGAGAAATATGGAAAACAAGAAATTACTGAAATTATCACTGTAAAAAAAAGAGGGTAAGAAACCGGAAACAGTAATTACTGACTTACTACACTAAAACAGCTGATATCAAAAATCCGAGTGTAATTGAAGAATTACCGATTGATGTTCAGGAGGTAAGAGTAGTTGAAGGCGGCGAAGTCAAGAAAATCGTCAAGAAAAGAATGATTATTAAAAAGAAGAAAGGCGACAAAGGCGAGGTAACCGAGATTGTCACTTTAGAGGAAGAAGGAAAGAAACTAGAAACTGTCGTTAGCCTTACTGACGAAAAGACAAAAGAAGCCACAAAAACCAGAAGAAATTCTATGGACCAAACAAGTTGCTCAACTGAAAAAGACCCCTAAAGTTAAAAAAGCCCGAAGCTGAAAAGCTTGAAGAGGTCCAATTGAAGCCTGTTAAAAGGGATAAAATGCCTGTAGAGGTGATTAAAGAACTACCTGAAGAAATACAACAAACTACTGTAGATAAAGGTGAAGCTAAAACAAAAGTCACTAGAAAGCGTGTCATTAAAAAGAGGAAAGGAGACAAAGAAGAAACTACGGAAATCGTTACGGTAGAAAAGGCTGGAAAGGCTCCGGAAACTACTGTTACAGTTGAGGAATTACCAATTGAGGAAGAAAAAGTGGAACAACCAATTTATACAGTGGAAGAACTTCCAGAAGAGATAGTGGAAACTACTATGGTAGACAAAGGAGTCAAGAAGTAAGCACGAGTCAAAATAGACTTTTTTTGCGAATATTTCAAGTTTCTACACTGTTTGGGCCTAAAATTACAAATAATAATAACTACCCCTTTTAGTCATACTTTCTTTAAAAATATAGCATTTTAAGTTTTTAGACGATTTTGGCCCAAAATTAGATTTGTGTCTCTACCCCTTTTGAGCCTATTTTTTCTATAATTTCCTGATTTTTTTTCCAGGTTTCTTAACTCAGTGCTTTTGTGGTCTTTAATTGATTTTTTTTATTCTTATTGTTCTTTTATCTTATCGTTATATACTTCGTTGAATTTCTTTGTTGTTTCATTTTTATAATCAACCTAAATTAGACCTTTCATAGTATTTTAATTTTTTCAAACTTTTCTGCCCAAAACTTGAGATATATTCTGATTGACGAGGCAAAATGAGGTTTATTTGGAGAATTATAGTCTGATAGTATGGTCACCAACTTGTCAATCAACCCATCTGCATTCTACTTTCGAGGTCTACCGTTCATCAGTACAGCTTTGGCTGTCGCAAGTTTTTCTTCCTCACTTTTTTTTTTATTTTTCATATTCAATAATATTGAATATAAATTATTTTTTTTCATGTTTCGTTCAACTTTTTTCGAGTTTCAAGTTTTCGATCAATTTTCGTTTCATCGTTCAAAATCTAAATTTCTTTGATGAATTTTCATCCAAAATTTGAACTTTTCCATCCAGTGAACAATGTATTCTGATTTGCAGTGAGGCACTTTTAGTTCAAAACTGCGTTTTTCAGGATTAATAATTCTGATTTTTTAAGTTACTAAGCCCAAAACGTATGGTTTTGGGCCCGAAATAAAACTGTTACAAGACGAAAAGTCGATTTTTATTGCAAGAATTTCTGACTGAAAAAGGACGTTTTATTTGCAAATTTTTAAAGTTTTTACACAATTTTGTTATGTTTGCGTCAAATTAAAAATAACTTAAATTTGTGCCTCTTTTGATAATATTACTTTCTATTTTAGAATTTTTTATTCTTTCAGTGCTTTTTAATGTCTGCTGCTGGCGTTTCTAATTTAAAATTTTTATTGTTGATAATGTTTTATTCTAATTTTTTGTCACGTTTTCTGCATTTTTTTGTTTTTTATTTACATATATTCAGTTAATTGATCTAAATTAAACTTCTTTTTAGCTTTTCATTCTTTCAAGATAATTTTGACCCAAAATTAAACTTTTCCAACGAATATACTAAATTTGTAATTAGTAATAAGCTATAAAGTAAATTATTTTCCATTGAGACAATTTTGGCCCAGAATTCTGTGTTTTTTTAAATTGCTGATACTTAATTTTATACAGTTTTGGCTCGAAATTAGACTTTTCCAACTATCCAAAAATCCATTTTTTTTCTGAGAACATTTTGGTCCGAAAAGGAAACTTTATAAGCAGCGTTTTTATAGTTGCTTGACGCTTTTGGCCCAAACTTAAAATTTGTGTCTTTATCTCTTTCGAACTTACTTTTTCTATAATTTTCTGATTTTTACTGGTTTTAACTCGGGGCTTTTATAGTTTTTGTTATTTTTCTTCCTTATTGTTATCAGTTCTCCATTTTCTTTCTATTTTTTTAATACAGTTTTAGCCCGAAATGAAAGTTCTGCGAGGTAGAAATCAATGTCTCTTGAGAAAATTATGGTCCAAAAAGAGATCTGTTTCAGCAAATTTTTGAAAGCTTTCAAATGTTTTTGCCCACGATTAGAACTATTTTCAATTTGTGCCTCTAACTATCGGCCATATTTGGATATATTTCTTTCTATATTTTTTTGACTATTGCAAACTTTTTAACTTTTGGCTTTTTTCATCGTTTATCATTCATATCATTTATTTTTTATTATTCTTTTATTCCTCTTTTTCTTCATTCTTTCGAGACACATTTGGCCCAAAACTGTGTTTTTTTTTTTTTAATTGATGATACTTAATTTTTTAAGGGATGTTTATTTGAAAACGCCATTTGGTTGGCTACGAAATGTTAAAAGAAAAAAGTCCATTTCCTTTGATTTGTCATCCTTTTCTGTCAGAAATTTAGAGCCTCCTGGATGACGTTTTCTAATCAATACAGGGTACAGTTTTGGCTCAAACATGGACTTCCCCAACGAACCAAAAATTTTTATTATTTTTTTTTTGACAAAAGGAAATTCTTTAAGCAAAGTTTTAAAAGTTTTTAGACGGTTTTGGCACAAAATTATAATTATTTTTAATTTGCTCCTTACTTCTTCTGAACTTATTTTTTTTCTATAATTTTCAGATTTTTCCACGTTTCGTAACGTGGTACTTTTGTAGTTTTTAATTTATTTTTTCCTTTCTTATTGTTCTTTTATTCTTCATATTTTCTTTTCTTATCCTATATCATGTTTTGTTAAATTTTTTGTTCTTTAATTTCTTTCTCAACCTAATTGAAGCTTTTTATTGTAATTGGTTCTTTTAATCTTTTTTTTTACATAAAATTGAAATTTTTCAACGAACAACAATTGATTTCCATTGCGACAATTTTGACACAAAACGGTGTTATGATATATCTATTTTAAATTTGGCTGAAAACAGTAAATTGACAAACATTTTTAGAGAGTAAGTGGTCATCAATTTGTCGATCAACCCATCTGCATACTACTTTCGGGGTTTACCGTTCATCAGTACAGCTTTGGCTGGTAATGACTGTGTATCGTGGCTTAAAGACAAAAAACTACGGAATAGCGGTGAGATGTTGACTCTTTTCACTTCGTTTTTGTTCCGATAACCTCCGAGGTACAGAGCAATACGGTCTGTTTTTCGAACTGAGAGCCATCTGCCATGCAGTATTAGATCCAACATGCTGGTAGATGTTGCGTGCTCTGTACAACATCTCACCGCTATTCCGTAGCTTTGTGGCTTTAAGACACGATACACGGTCAGTAGCAGCCAAAGTTGTACTGATGAAGGATAAACCTCGAAACTAGTATGCAGATCGGTTGATCGACAAATTGGTGACCACCTACTCTTTTCACTTCGTTCTGGTTCCAATAACCTGCGAGGTACAGAGCAATATGAGCTGCTTCTCGAACTGAGAGCCATCTGCTATGCATTCTTACCCTCATTTTATCTCTTCATTTTAACAAATAGTTGAATTTTTTTTTAAATCTGGCAACTTTTTTGGTCTGAAGTTCTGATGATTATAAAAATTTTCACCTGGCAACAGTGCCAAAAAATATGAGTAGAAGTAAACATGACCGGGAAAGAAATAAGAAAAAATTGACGTATTAACCTAAGAGAATCTAAAGAATTCCTGAAAAGAAAAAGAAGATGAATTAAGGCAAAACTACGAAGAAATAGAAGAACTGTGATAAATAGAGATTTTATTTTATTAGCGTACGTGGCTTTGGTGCTTCTGATGGCATGTGGGCCTAACGACTTTTCCCACAAAGGGTGTGTCAGTTAGGTTAAACTGATGACACGGGATAGGCAAATACTTGAGACCCACTAACGTAGTTATATTTACTGACCCACTTGCGAATACGCCCGCAATCGGTCAGCATTGGCTGCAATTCTCTCGCCATTTAGTAACAGTACAAGAACAAATGACTGTAAGGATTGAACCTGCCTCGGCCATTCAGTTAGGATAATTAACCCATTGCTAATGCAATAGTGGGGCAGAGTAGAAACTAATGTTCGTAAATGACTCTAAGGCCGAGTACAGCATCAATAGTGTAACGTTGTAACGCATAGCGCTAAGGCTAATTCCATTAAGCAAGTAACACTGAATTGCAAGTAGCACATCGATTACTAACATGTCCTTTGTCAAGAGATAACATTAGTTCTGGATCCTGAGCAATCAGTGTGAACTTCTCGAATAAGCCAAACACGTATTTAGGTTTCCAGTTCCCAACTACAATTATCGCTGAGAAATCGAGATTTTCCTGGCCAGGTCTTAAGTAGGGGAAAAGCAGAATTGAAATTCTAATTGAATGTAATGTGAAATAGCAGCTGTTAGACTAATAATTTAAAATTTTAGAGAAGTTAACCGCAACCTATTTTCCAAGGGAAATCTAGCCAAACTCTTTACCGTTATGAATCGTTTAAATTTCGCAGCCACAGAAACCTTGCATCGGACATTAATTGTATATTTTGTTAAAGCGAATGTGTATAAAAAAGTGTTTTACTATAGATATAAGTGCTTCTATTTAAGCTTTACTACGTCACAAGTTGCATTATGTAGTTTGAGTTTATGGCCTCATAAAGTATACGAACGGGAGGCCATAACATCCGACCTTTCGATATAAGGCGATCTATGTTCATAAATTTTTAACTTCAATTTGTTGCCTTAAGTAAGCAGTATTTTTAGCTCTTTTCAAAACAGTTTCCCCAAAAGTAGAGGTTTTTTAATTTAATCGTGCGTATACCTGGGTGAATACTAAAAGTCTAATTCTTTGTGCAATGCTTTATAATACATATTTTATAGTCCGCTTTTATGTAGCGATAAAATAAAGCAACGGGGCCTTCCAGCAATTTAACAAAGCCCATGTTAGAAGAAGGATTTGTTTCATATTAAACTAAATATGAGTTTAAAACAAGTATTTTTAGGATCCTACCCTATTTATGTTTGCAGACAGGCTTCCCCTCAAAACAGGATGCTGAGAGCAGCTTGGGATCTTGGGAAACTAATTTACCATTGCGTTCCAAAGTAAGCAGCTTACTGGCCGGTTTCCAGATCTGAAGAAGCGCCACAGCATACAAATTTAACCTAAAGTTGCAACCTTTTATAAACCTCGTGCGTCAAGTAAATTAATTTTTCAAACGTTCATTTGGACCAATTCCAGTAAAATTTTGCGCATTTTCTACGGTAAATGTGTAACCGGGGCTGCTGTTGACATGCTAATTATCCATCATCATCTTACCTACTTTCCACTTAGCTAGAGAATCACATCCTTGTCCATTAAAGCATCGCCGACAAATTTAATTAGGTAAGCAGATTTAATAAATTAACAATGAGGCGGAGCATCAATGTCAAGTGCTTGCCTGTCATAATAACACTTTAATAAATTGCCTTGTGAACTAGATTTCAACAAGTACCTATAATAGATCGTTATTAAAAAATGATGACAAAACGCATGGGACGCGCCCACCCTATTACTGTACATACTTGTTATGGCTCTTTCAAGTACACCCTTGCAACACAGAGTTTCCTCCCCTAATTATAGAGCTTTTAAACCCTTGAATACTTAATTTGTGGTTGGTTTGGGATTGCTAACTTTGGTTGGTCATAAGCTAATTTCTGTTCTGTGTTATTGCCAGGTTTACTGTCTTAGAAATTACTACGTTTACTTAGGGAAGGGCGTTAAAATGAGATTTGTTACTCGCTTTTATTACACCCGGGAGGACATAAAAAAAAGCAGACGTGTGGGATGTAAAATGGGGTTAAGGATAATAGTAAAAACTACGGCTCGAAACTAAGGAATGTGTGGTATTCGATTTAGAACCTACCAGGTGGAGAACGATGAAACAGCCTTTTAGTATTTTTGATCAAAGCTTCTATCAAAAAACCTTCAGCCCTAACTAACATGAGATGAAAGCCTTTCAGTTTCAACCGGAACCTTAGCTGGAGCAATGCGTTTTAGTTTCCATTTGGAATTCTGATTCTGACAGTTTTTAATTTAAGTTTGAGGGGGCTGTCCCAGAGCCATAAAAGCGAGTTTATAACTCTATCATCAACTTTTACTTTTATTATGTTTCACACACAAAGTAGAGCGTACCACAAATTTTCCACGATATCTGGATATTTGTACAACATGGGTGTTCGGATTTTTATTGTAAAGTCTATTATTTTAAAGAGAAATACTTTTTAAATAAGACGTTTCTTCCACCATTGCGGCGGGAAGTATCAAAGGCGATGAGGGAATAAGCGCAGGGATCTCCTTTACGTCTCGACGTTGACTGATTCGGCCACTGAACACTGAAAAGTCCGTGGTACTTATACTCTGGAGTTTAGGAGATAGAGTAGAGTTTTTTTTTTCTTGAAAACCTTTTTTCGTGCTTGAAGTCTCGGATATTAACGCAGCGATTGACGTAAGATATCCACCTCTATGAGCACCCGAAGCGTGGTCTACATTGGCACCACAAAAGTAGCAGAGCACGCTCTCTTTAAAGGTCACGATCAACAAGGTGGATGTTTTAGCCATTGAGATCTTGAAGCACGAAGACAGTTTCAACAGGCAATTATAATTCTGAATTCAGACTCAAAGCAAATTCTGCGTCATACGTCATGTGGGATAAAGCTTCGCCCCACCCGTAACCCATTCTACCAAAGGATAAATACTAGGGAGTGCTCAGTGGTCGAAACAGCCAACGCAAGGGAGGTCACTTTGCCCATTGCATCATCGCTTTTAATAAAGTCCACCGTAGTTGTGGACAAAATTTCAGAAAGAAATTACATTGGATCACAGTTTCGAAGTCTCAATATGTTCATTTATGGCGCCCAACTGGGGTCTCTCCACATTTCTTTCAGTAGTCGTTGTATTTATCATTCAACGTACGTTTAGTTGATTTACCATTCTCCATAGCAGTTTGGGCTTGGCTATATGGATTTCTTGCTTTCAAATATGTCAATCTTTGGCCCCCAGCCTGGTATTTTCTTTTGTGGTCATTATAATAATAAACATTTAACGAGCTTGTAGTTTCTTCAATATGCTCTATAGCTCTATGAGGAAGCGCAGATCGGTATTTAATTTTTTGGCGCCTTACCTGGGTCCTAACTGGAACTAACCAAAACTCCCTATAATTTTGTCGACAAAATATAAGAAATATTCCAATTCAATACGTAACATTTTGGCTTACAACAATGGGTTCTTGCATTTTTATTTTTTGATATTTAGTGTAGTTGCAAGTTAACCGAAAATATATATAACTCTATTGGCAACGTTGCAAGGAATTAAGATTGCTATCAAACCGCCGACGTTTCGACCATATGTTTGGTCAAAACAAAATGACACATCAAGAAACATGATACTTATGAAGAGACCTGTAACCAGTAGAGTGCGAGTAGTTCATTAAGAGCCTTGATAAAGACCAGAATATATGGTCGAAATATCGGCGATTAGACAACAGGCTAAAGTGGTTATTCCGTCACCAATTTTCACTGATACTAGGACACTAAACACTGGGAGTTACATGGAATTTCTTTTATTAAATATGAATTTTGGCGCCCACATTGGGTTCTTGCAATGTGATGTCATCATTCTTAAGTGTCCAATGAATCATAACTATTTTTCACAATGTTTGTCATTTCACACAGATACCTCAAACATGACAATAGATATCGATATAACGTTTGGCTCAGGTTCTTGCTAAAATAGGCGTGGGTATGATGTATGTGGTGCCATCTAACGATAGCAAGTTACGATGAGGTCAAATGGTATGGAAACCGGTCTGTGGTTCTACTACCTAACAGAGAATGTAGTTTGGTATGTCATACCATGATATGACCTCCTGGCGGTGTGCTTCGAAATTTCGGCCATTTATCTATGTGGTGGAGCAAAAAACTGTTTTGGTTTTGCATGTTTTCTATGGAAGCACATGCTCCCAAACCCATGTCTATTTTAGCAAGAACATGAGCCAAACATTATATCAAAGTTTATTGTCTGTCAGGTTTCAAGTACAACCCACTGATGAGCTCAAAAGGCAGCGAAACCGGTCTATGGTTCCTCTGCTTGGCCTAGAATAGAGTTTGGTATATTTACAAAAAGGTATATGCTACCACTTGACGGTGTACTCCGATATTTTGGCGATCTGTCTGTATGATGGGACAAATATGGTGGAAAACTGTTTTGGTTCATACTGATGAGCGGAAAAGATAGCAAGAATGGTCTATGGTTCCTCTGCTTGGCAGAGAATGGAGTTTGGTATATTTTACCATGGTATGACCACTTGACGGTGTACTCCGAAATTTCGGCGACCTGTCTGTATGATAGGACAAATATGGTGGAAATGGTGGTTCATTACGCACAGAGTTTTGCGTGTCCCTTATGGATGCACCTCCTCCTATACCCATGACTATTCTAGCAAGAATATGAGCCAAGCGTTATATCAAACTTTACTGATGAGCTCAAAAGACAGCGAAACCGGTCTATAGTTCCTCTGCTTGGCCGAGAATGGAGTTTGGTATATTTACAAAAAGGTATATACTACCACTTGACGGTGTACTCCGATATTTTGGCGATCTGTCTGTATGATGGGACAAATATGGTGGAAAACTGTTGTGGTTCATTACGACAGGGTTTTGCGTGTCTTTTATAGACGCATCCGCTCCTATTCATACCCATGTCTATCTTAGCAAGAGTATGAGCCAAACGTTATATCAAACTTTACTGATGAGCGGAAAAGACAGCGAAACCGGTCTATAGTTCCTCTGCTTGGCAGAGAATGGAGTTTTGTATATTCTACTATGGTATGACCACTTTAGGGTGTCCTCCGAAATTTCGGCGACCTGTCTGTGTGATAGGACAAATATGGTGGAAAACTGTTTTGGTTCATTACGCACAGAGTTTTGCGTGTCCCTTATGGATGCACCTCCTCCTGTACCCATGACTATTTTAGCAAAAATGTGAGCCAAGCGTTATATTAAACTTTACTGATGAGCTCAAAAGACAGCGAAACCGGTCATGGTTCCTCTGCTTGGCCTAGAATGGAGTTTGGTATATTTATAAAAAGGTATATGCTACCACTTGACGGTGTACTCCGATATTTTGGCGATCTGTCTGTATGATGGGACAAATATGGTGGAAAACTGTTGTGGTTCATTACGACAGGGTTTTGCGTGTCTTTTATAGACGCATCCGCTCCTATTCATACCCATGTCTATCTTAGCAAGAGTATGAGCCAAACGTTATATCAAACTTTACTGATGAGCGGAAAAGACAGCGAAACCGGTCTATAGTTCCTCTGCTTGGCAGAGAATGGAGTTTGGTATATTTTACCATGGTATGACCACTTGACGGTGTACTCCGAAATTCGGCGACCTGTCTGTGTGATAGGACAAATATGGTGGAAAACTGTTTTGGTTCATTACGCACAGATTTTTACGTGTCCCCTATGGATGCACCTCCTCCTATACCCATGACTATCTTAGCAAGAATATGAGCCAAGCCTTATATCAAACTTTACTGATGAGCTCAAAACACAGCGAAACCGGTCTATGGTTCCTCTGCTTGGCCTAGAATGGAGCTTGGTATATTTACAAAAAGGTATATGCTACCACTTGACGGTGTACTCCGATATTTTGGCGATCTGTCTGTATGATGGGACAAATATGGTGGAAAACTGTTTTGGCTCATTACGACAGGGTTTTGCGTGTCTTTTATAGACGCATCTGCTCTTATTCATACCCATGTCTATCTTAGCAATAGTATGAGCGAAACGTTATATCAAACTTTACTGATGAGCGAAAAAGACAGCGAAACCGGTCTATAGTTCCTCTGCTTGGCAGAGAATGGAGTTTGGTATATTTTACCATGGTATGACCACTTGACGGTGTACTCCGAAATTTCGGCGACCTGTCTGTGTGATAGGACAAATATGGTGGAAAACTGTTTTGGTTCATTACGCACAGATTTTTAGGTGTCCCCTATGGATGCACCTCCTCCTATACCCATGACTATTTTAGCAAGAATATGAGCCAAGCCTTATATCAAACTTTACTGATGAGCTCAAAACACAGCGAAACCGGTCTATGGTTCCTCTGCTTGGCCTAGAATGGAGCTTGGTATATTTACAAAAAGGTATATGCTACCACTTGACGGTGTACTCCGATATTTTAGCGATCTGTCTGTATGATGGGACAAATATGGTGGAAAACTGTTTTGGTTCATTACGACAGGGTTTTGCGTGTCTTTTATAGACGCATCCGCTCCTATTCATACCCATGTCTATCTTAGCAAGAATATGAGCCAAACGTTATATCAAACTTTACTGATGAGCTCAAAAGACAGCGAAACCGGTCTATGGTTCCTCTGCTTGGCCTAGAATGGAGTTTGATATATTTACAAGAAGGTATATGCTACCACTTGACGGTGTACTGAGATATTTTGGCGATCTGTCTGTATGATGGGACAAATATGGTGGAAAACTGTTTTGGTTCATTACGACAGGGTTTTGTGTGTCTTTTATAGACGCATCCGCTCCTATTCATACCCATGTCTATCTTAGCAAGATTATGAGCCAAACGTTATATCAAACTTTACTGATGAGCGGAAAAGACGGCGGAACCGGTCTATAGTTCCTCTGCTTGGCAGAGAATGGAGTTTGGTATATTTTACCATGGTATGACCACTTGACGGTGTACTCCGAAATTTCGGCGACCTGTCTGTATGATAGGACAAATATGGTGGAAATGGTGGTTCATTACGCACAGAGTTTTGCGTGTCCCTTATGGAAGCACGTCCTCCTATACCCATGACTTTTTTTGGCAAGAATATGAGCCAAGCGTTATATCAAACTTTACTGATGAGCTCAAAAGAGAGCGAAACCGGTCTATAGTTCCTCTGCTTGGCCTAGAATGGAGTTTGATATATTTACAAGAAGGTATATGCTACCACTTGACGGTGTACTCCGATATTTTGGCGATCTGTCTGTATGATGGGACAAATATGGTGGAAAACTGTTTTGGTTCATTACGACAGGGTTTTGCGTATCTTTTATAGACGCATCCGCTCCTATTCATACCCATGTCTATCTTAGCAAGATTATGAGCCAAACGTTATATCAAACTTTACTGATGAGCTCAAAAGACAGCGAAACCGGTCTATGGTATGACCACTTGATGGTGTTCTTCGAAATTTCGGCCACCTATCTGTGTGATGTAGAAAACTGTTCTGGTTCATGCACCCATGGCTTTGCGTGCCCTTTGTTTAAGCATCTGCTACCATACCCATGTCAATTTTACCAAGAACAGAGCCAAACATTATATCGAACTTTCAGACTCGTCAGGTTTGAAATATACTCTACTGATGAGCTGAAAAGACAGCGAATCCTGTCTATGATTCATCTGCCTGATAGAGAATTAAATTTGGTTATTTTTGCTATGGCGTCGCCACCTGACGGTGTAAGTAATTACGGCCAACCGTATGGGTGAAGGGGCAAATATCGTGGAAAACTGTTTTGGTTCATGCACACATGGTTTTGCCTGCTCTTTGTGAAACCACTTGCTATCGTTAGATGGCGCCACATACCCCACATAGCGCCACATATCAATTCCACTGCCCGCTAGATTTCCAAAACCGGTCTATGGTTCTTCTGGCTGACAGAGAATGTAGTTTAGTTACTTCTACTATGGCTTTGCCACCTGATTTAGTGGAGACAAATTTAGTGGAAAACGTTTTGGTTTTTTCCATGTTCTTGATGATCTGCTGTCGTTAGATGGACATACATTCTTGACAAGACCCGGAGTCTGATGGACGGAGATTGATGAGATTTCATATATACTGATGAGCTGAAAAGACAGCGAAACCGGTCTATGGTTCCTCTGTCTGGCGGAGAAAGGAGTCTGGTTACTTCTACTATGGCATCGCCACCTTGAAGGTGTAAGTTGCTATTTCGGCCAACCGTCTGTATGATATGACAAATATTGTAGAAAAGTGTTTTGATTCATTGCACACGTGATTTTCCGTGACTTTTCTGGAAGTATTTGGTATCATGGCGCCATACACATCATACCCACGTCTATCTTAGCAAGAATCTGAGCCAAACGTTAGATCGGACTTCACTGTCTGTCAGGTTTGACGTTACTGACGATTTGAAAAGACAGCGAAACCGGTCAATGGTTCCTCTGTTTGAAGGAGAAATGTACTTCTACTGTTGCGTCTCTACCTGACGGGTGGTTAACTTGCGTAAGTTGCAAGATGATCAAAATTGTTCTTTACATTTTATAACTTTTTCTATTTAATATGTGAAATTTTTGGCGCCCAACTTGGATCCTCACAGTTTCGTGTTAGAAGCTAATTGTTTTTAAAATTTATAAGTTTATGATAATTCTTCCCAATTTAATGAGCAACGATATACTGAATTTTCGTATCCAATATGTCAAAGTTTAGAGCCCAACTTGGGTCCTTGTATTTCCGTTGTGGAGGTTATTGTTTTAAAGATGCTATTTAATGTTTGTACGAATGGGGTTTCCTAGATGCTTATAACTTAATGATGGTATTTTTGCTATATTTTTTTATGTACTGTCTCTAGTACAATTCCACTTTATCTCGTAGGAATTTGGCACTAATACCTGATGCCTCTTTAGCGAGACTTCTACAGCCAAAATTACTGTATTTTGAACACTTTTTATGTCGGTAAGGTTCATTTTATTGTGTACCAATTCTAGTATATTCTAGTCAAATCGAATTAGTCTCATATTCGTTTTATGCTAGTACGTGAGGCATTAGCAATAGCTTTTTGTACTTTGGCTTTGTTTCTCTTTGCGTACTTGTTGCAGTACAATTCAAACAGTAATGCTTTAGTTTACGCTTCCATTATGTGAAATACGGTTTTACTAATACACGACTGATGTAAAAGCTTTTTATATTTGTACACTTTTAGTGCAATTAACGTAAAAATTATACTCTTTATTATTTAGTGTACCGTTGTAAGTACAGTTTGTAATTATACTAGCATCTATTCATCCACATTGGGGCCTTCTTTTGATTTTTCATCCGACTTTTGCTAGTTTTATTCATCAATGCAACGCTAAAGCTTCAAGCATAGCTTCAATTTTCTCCTCCTGAAAACTGTATTGTCAGTAGCAACTCCTTCAAGCATAAACACTGAGATTTTATCCTTATTTGCTTTCGAAATACTCAAGATAAAATGTCTATCTCAGATTTCAACTAATGAACCCTGAGGGTTTAACCTTAGGCACCCCAGAATTAGATATGAGTCTTGGGCCTTGATACTTACTTTAATTGAGGTTTCAAGGGGCAAACTTAAGCTTGTCAGTTAAGGTTTTAATTTAAAAATTACGTTTCTGAGGCACCGAATCAGTTTTCTAACATCAGCTTGTGGTTAGGCTTTAGCTTAGGGTTAGTTTTAGCTAGAAAGTTTTTTTCAGCATTAGATTCAGGATATCTTAGTCAAGATGCTCATTTACCTCTGCGTGCTAGTATTGATTACTGCGCCTCAGATTTGGGTTAAGAATTAGGATTTTTATTATTGAAAAATATGGTGATTCTTCAGGTTACATAATTCATAGTGAGGAAGTTAAAAAAATTATTTAAATAAACCTAATAAAAGAAATTTAAATAACGTTTTACGTATTTGGTTTCAATTTATTTATATATATATTGGAATTAATTTCTCTCTATTTCCCGAATAAATTGGAACATTTTAAAGTTTATATGGAAATTCTTGATATTTAACTACGCTAATAAATGTGCAAAATGAATGCTAAAAAAAATGTCAAATTCCATCGACCGTTCTGATTTTCATTAACGTTTAAAATTAACAGAAACGTCCAATTTAAAAAAATTTGATTTTTAATCCCCAATGCAATTGCATCGCAGGAAAAATTAATGGAGGAACTCTACAAGAGGAAACAGTCGCAATATTTCTGCATTGCTCTACAATTTTCCATTTCTTTAATTTAGCAGTTGAACCAAATTTAAATTAGAAACTATCAGTTTAGATTTTTTGGTTGAAATGTTGACTTTTACATGTGGATTTTCTTATAAAGGCTAATAAATGAATATGTTCAGAGATGAGATTTCTGTTAGGAAATTGAACCGTTTTAGAATCTGGTATGATGAGTAAAATTTTTGTTTCATAACAAAATATGAAGCGGGTATTCTGCTTCTTTATTTTTTATAGTCCGAGGGTAGGTTGAAGTCAAAGGAGATTATTGCAATTTTTTTCAATAAATGAGGTTTAAAAATATATAATATTAAATAACGTATTTGTAGCCAAGTGCTTTTGTTAAACGCGGCTATAAGTTAAACATAATATGACGCGGTATGATACACATTTTCTTGCAGAGCCAAGGAACAGAGTTCCTTAGAAGAATTCGACGGTAGGTCGGAATCAAAAGGAAAAATTGCAACTTTTTCAATAACCGAGGTGCTTATAATTTGATATAAAAACAGTTAAGTATAAATAGTAAATAATATACTTGTAGCCCAATGCTAAAAGTTGAGCATAATCTCATGCGGTATGATACACATTTTCTTGCAGCACTAAGAAATAGGATTACTACTATGTCTACTGGGATGTAATATAAAAGTGTACTGTACCGTGTGGTAGAAAAAGGCAGATTTGCAGACAAACTACCAGCGTCAGAGCTCTGGATCGGCAGTAGAAATAACAATGCTGCATACTGGTGAAGAGTTGAGGAGCAGAAGAAACGTTGGAGCCAGCGCAAAATTTGAAGTTGTGTTTTTTTGTTTAATTTTTTTTAAGTCTCGTTTTGGAAATAATTTTACGTTTAACACAAGGCATCAGAAAAAATTAAATTTATTTTATATACTGTGTGAACGTTGAGCCGAGCGGTCATACACGCGTTTTTACCGGTATATAGAATGCCTAGAAATTTTTTAGGTTACAACATTTTGTACTATAAGTGCACACTGCTGTGAACGAAAGCCAAAGCCATAGCGATAGCGAGTCGGGACAGCTCCACAGTGGCGGATGAAACTGCGCTGCGACCCGCACGTCCCTCCCTTCACTTCTGTGCTAAGCACCAACCTCCGAATTCGAATTCTCCGTTACACATGGCCCACCACCGCGTTTCGCTCTCATGTTGACAACGACGTGACTGCGATCTCTTTGTTCTCGTCTATCTCAAGAGAAATATCCGGGAGGGTGCTAAAAAGGCACGCACGCAGCTCATCCCCTCTACTGTAGCTGTGCGCTTTAGATCGAATATAGTGGCGGTATATTTACTACGAAATTGCGGTTATTTATTAGCGTGGTACGAACCAAAATAGATCATAGTAATTAATGCTCGTCACAATACCACTGGATATGACACTCTTCCCAGCTTCAACTTTGACTTAATAGCCCTCGATTTATAAGCGCATTCTTTCAGGCAAAATTGTTTCGGAGAGCTCTCGAAACATTCTTTATCACAATTATGTTTCAAACTTTTAACAATTTAAACAGTTAATTAGTACCAAATTTACCGAAATACTTTATGTAACTCAATTAAATCTTTTAAGTTAATAATCATAATTTCTGACCACGTGGGGTTAGTTCTATAATGGAACAATAATTTTAAGTGAGATGTTGCGTGAAGGTGAGCGAAAAATTGGTTTTCGTGTAATTTCCTTGCTAAACTCCACAGACCTGGTTGCATCCGGAATTTTGCTTATTGATTCTCTTTCATTTTGGCACGGAGCACAGCGGGAAACGCGAGAAAAAAATTAATTTTTAAGATCTGTCTATGTATATAAGTTTATAGTTAAAATTCGCTTACCCAGAGAGACGTATTTTTTCTTCAAAAGAGAGTGAAATGTGGTATGTGAAAGTTGTTAAAAATATCTTTGATTTTTTTATTTTTTTTTGAAAGATAATAGTTTTTCCTTGCGATGCTTGTGAAGAGAGATATTGCAAGCAATGAGCAAAACTCACTGCTTCTGAGATTAAAATCCTCGAGTTAAAAGAGAAAAGGAGGACAATGAACAAATGGCCTACTTCAAAATATCATAGAAGCATTATTGAATCAAAAGAAGAAATAAGAGAATTATTGAAACAGAATGGTTTTCCCTTTAACAACAAAGTGATTTTCTTCAGCAAATCAGGAATATTGCAGTCATGAATAATGTAATTCACAACTGGGAGGTTCATGCCGAAACACTTTCCTCTTCAATGTCAGGTCAGTGGTGACCTTCTTCCGCGGTTTAAATATATTCGTTTTTGTGGACTTTACCTTCCTCCTACGCGAGACGTTTTCCTGCCGCAAACTGGGAGGCTCATCCCGAAAAACTTGCCTCCTCAATGTGAGGTCAGTTGTGACCTTCTTTCGCCGTTTAAATATAGTCGTTGAACAAATTCTATGTTAAGGAATAAGTTTTTTTGCTTTGTGAACTTTTTCTTCATCTTGAGCGAGATGTTTTTCTGTTCCTGTTAAGGAACTTTTCAAGCAAATCAAAAATGTAAGGGGCACAAATTGTGTCGTTCACAACTGGTAGGGTTGATCACCTTCCTCTTCAATGTGAGGTCAGTTGAGACTTTTTGTCGCCATTCAAGTATCTTTCTTGGCTGCTCCTGGCAATATACTTATTTTTCCTCTAACGGTTTAATTTATTTTTTTTTCAAAAGATGACCAAAGAAAATTTTAAATTACTTTCTTATACATATCTAAGGAGACTCGAGGGCTTTTGTGCCTTTTACATTACCTTATTTTATTTCTTTTGTAAAGCGAAAGTCCTCAGGATAACTTGAAACTTGTTAGAACTTTATATGCCCAGCTCGGAGGCTTGTTATAAGAAAAAAACCTATTTCTTAGTATTCTCATGTATCGTACCTTGTTTAATATATTTTGTTATTATCCCTAAAGGGACTGCGAACTATTATCAAAGTTTCAGCTTTTGCACGCCCATTTTATTCCTCTTTGGAATTCGAATTTACTTTTCATCGAGTTGTCCCTAAAACATTTCATGGAATCAAGCCGTAATGCTCCAACCTTTTAAGATAATCTTTAGGTATTTTCGCACGTAGAAAGAATTTTTTAACTGTCCCTTCTTTATCAAAAAGTTTCGGGTCAGATCTGAAGCCAAAGGCTTTTTTTAAACTGATTTAAATAAATGTCCTAACTAACGGATATGTCAAGCTTTCGACGAAAAAATCTCCTGGTATGTGATTGCCAATAAAAAAACAGAAATATATGCCAAATTAAAAAAAAAATTTAGTCGTATAAAAAAGCTATAGAACTTTTAGCAATGGGATTTGCGCGTTAAAGTGATAGGCGGTCAAAGTTGAAGATTGAGAAAAAAAGTAATATTTTGGTCAATTAAAAAAAATTAGAAAATTTTCTATGCTGCTGTTGATTGGAATTTGACGATTTCTATTCCCTCAGAACGCAATAAACGCAAAAAGTCGATTCTAAAAGTACCTAACAATCGACCACCGAAGGGGTCTATCTCCAAAAACATTGCACCTACGGAAGTTTCGGTGGTGGAGGGTGAAAGAGGACATCAAGAGAATGGAAAAACAGTTGGATTCCCTCCAATCGGTCGAGCCGTTCTCAAGTTACAGGCGATCAAAGTTGAGAATTGAGAAAATGTATTACTCCCCCTCCCTATTGATATTTTTAAAAAAATGTCGGGAATTTTTTTCTTTTCGACTTTTGAATAGAATGGCACCTTTGCAATCCCCTAAGAACGTAACAAATTCGATTCCAATGAAATTAACCTTTAACAACTTTTTTTAAAAATGGTTAAGAAACGCGATTCTAAAAGTGTCTAAAAATCGACCACCGTAAGGGGTCTATCTCCGGAAATACTGTACCTAAGGAACTCCCGATTGTGAGGGGTGAAAGCGGCAGTTAAGAAGAGTAAAAATAGTTGGATTCGCTCCAATCGGTCCAGGCGTTCTCAAGTAACATGCGGTCAAAGTTGAAAACTGAGAAAAGGTCCTAATCCCTCCCTTTGGACATTTTCAAAAACAAATGTGACATGTTTTTTGATATTTTTGATTAAAACGGCACATTTGGAATCTCCTAAGAATGCAGCAAACTCAATTCGAATCAAATTAACCTCTAAAAAGGTTTTTTAAAAATGGTCTAAAAACGAGATTCTAAATGTATCTAAAAATCGAAAACCGAAGGGGTCTATCTCTGGAAATATTATACCTACGGAACTTCCGATGGTGGGAGGTGAAAGGGCACATCAAGAAGAGGAAGAAAGAGTTGGATTCACTCTAATAGGTCGACGCGCTCTCAAGTTAGAGGCGGTCAAAGTTGAGAACTGAGAAAAAAGTTGTACTACCCCCCCCCCCTCTTTGGACAGTTTCAAAAAAAATTTGGGACAATTTTTTTGCTATTTTTGAATGAAATAGCACATTTGCTATCTCCTAACAATGTAACAAACCCAAGTCGAATCAAAGTAACCTTTAAAGAGGTTTTTTAAAAATTGTCCAAAAGCAAGATTCTAGAAGTGTCTAAAAATCGACCACCGAAGGGGTTTATCTCTGGAAATATTGTACCTACGGAACTTCCGATAATGAAAGGTGAAAGAGAACGTCGAGATAATGAAAAAACAGTTGGACTCAGTGCAATAATTCAAGGCGTTCTCAAGATACCGGCCGTCAAAGTTGAGAACTGAGAAAAAAGTCATAATACCGCCCTCGTCATTTGGACATTTTCAAAAAAATTTTGGGACAATTTTTCTATTTTTGATTGCAATGTTACATTCGCAATCTCCTAAGAACGTAACAAACCCAATTCGAATCAAATTAACCTTTGAAGAAGTTTTTTTAACATTTTCCAAAAGCGAGATTCTAAAAGTGTGTAAAAAAAAGACCACCTAAGGGGTCCGGTTCTCCGGAAAAAATCTCCGGAAATATTGTACCTACGGAACTTCCGATGGTGGAAGGTGAAAGAAATCAAGAAGAGGAAAAAACAGTTGGATTCACTCCAATCGGTCCATGCGTTTTCAAGTTACAGGCGGTCTAATTTGAGAACTGAGGAAAAAATCGTACTATCTCCCCTTCCCCTTTAGACACTTTCAAAAAAAATTTTAGACAATTTTTTTCTATTTTTTTTTTGAATGGCATATTTGCAATCTCTTGAGAACGTATCAAACTCAATTCGAATCAAATTAACTTCTAAAGAGCTTTTTTAAAATGGTCCAAAAACGAGGATCTAAAAGTGTTTAAAAATCGACCACCGAAGGTGTCTACCTCCGGAAATATTGCACCTACGTAACTTCCGATGGGGGGGGGGGGGGGGTGAAAAAGGACGTCACGAAGAGGAAATACAGTTGGATTCATTCCAATCGGCGTTCTCAATGTACAGGCGATAAAAGTTGAGAATTGACAAAAAAGAGTCGTAAAATGCCCAGTTTGGACATTTTCAAAAAAAGTTCGGAAACATTTTTTTGCTGTTTTTGATGGGAATGGCACGCTTGCAATCTCCTAGGATCGTAACAAACGCAATTCAAATGAATTTAACCTCTAAAGAGATTATTTAAAAACTGCCAATACAGTTGATTCTAAAAGTGCCTAAAAATCGACGAAGTTATATAACGATAAATTTCCTTTTTTATGATAGTTTCAAGCATATTTTTGGAGTTTTTTGTGCAATAATTGTCCACTTAGACCAACAATTTGGGAATGCTTGATACTTGTCTGAGGATCAGTTACAAATAAGAAACAAATTGACAACTATGAATTTCGGAGTTTTTCAATGACTTTCAAGCAGAACTCCAATGACGTTTGTGCAAAAAATAGCAAGTTCAAATGACCAAGAATTATGTGTTAAGAGAGGCTATTCTTACATAAAATCTGTTTCAAGACGCTTTTGGAGGATTTTTTCTACTTTTTTTTTTGTGAAAAGAACTGAAAAGGACCAAATACGTAATTTTGTCTGTATGTTGATACACTTTACTTTCGATTTTTGTGGATCAATTGCTAAGGAACAGCTGATTAATAAATATAAATTTCAGAATGTTTCCTGAATTTCAAAGATTTTTGTGATCTTATCTTTTAAGACAATCTTTACGTATTCGTGGCTTCGTTATCAAAAAAATCTAGAAAATGTCCCATGTTGATAGGAATTGAGTCTACTTGAACCAAAACCCCTTAAATCCACTTTTGGTCAAAAATGTGATAAGAGCATCTTTATTTACAAATTTTTGAGTTAATTTAAAAATAAATTAGTCAAGCTAACGGTCCAAATCGACCAAATCACCGTTAAAAAAAGTTGCAATTCAAAACTAAACTATAGTTTTTTTTTAGAAATTATTAAACAGTTTTCCTGCTTTCCTGAAAAGTTAGTTAAAGTGGATTTAGTGGGTTTTGATTGCAGTTGACTCAATTGGACGATTGCTATCCCCTCAGATCGCAACAAACTTAATCGGAAGGAGATTAGATCCGTTACTAATTTTTTTAAAAATGCCAAATAAGTTGATTCCAAAAGTACCTAAAACTCGGCCACTAAAGGGGTTCAAATTCATACAAATTTTGGAATTATTTTTTTCTCATGTTTATGAACGCATTGGGACGTTTGCAATCCGCCAAGAACGTAATAAACTTAATTCGCATTAAATTATCTCCAAAAGTGAATTTAAAAAAAAATGGCAAAATTGTTGATTTTGAAAGTGCCTAAAAATCGACCACCGAACTACGGGACTTGAGTTGATGGGAGGTGAAAGAGGACAGCAAGAGCAAAAAAACAGCATTCCAATCGGTCTAATCGTTCTAAAGTTTGGTTCTAAGGCGGTCAAAATTGAAAGTTAAGAAAAAAGACCTAATACCCTCCGCCCCCCTCTTCAATTCATAAAAATCTATAAAAATTTTGATTTTTTTATAAGCCCAAGACAAAAAATTTTTAAAAAAGCAAAAAAAAAAAAATCTGAAAATGCTCAAAAATCGACCACCGACGGAGTCTCTTTCCGAAAATTTTACCACTACGGGACTTTCATTGATGTAAGGTCAAAGGGGATATCAAAAAGAGCAAAGAAACAGTTGGACTCATTCCAATCGGTCCAATCGTTCTAAAGTTACAGGCGGGGAAATTTGAAAGTTGGGAAAGCAGACGTAAAATCCCCATTCTCCTTTGGTCAAATCCATAAAAAAATAAAAAAATGTATGATGACGAAATGGGATGTTTGCAATCGCCTAAGTACGTAACAAACATAATTTGCATAAAATTAGGCCCAAAAGTATAAAATTTTTAAAAATGTCAAAAAATTCAATTGTGAAGGGGTCTCTTTCCGAAAATTTTGCACCTACGGGATTTCCGTTGATGGGAAGTGAAAGAGAACATCATGAAGAGCAAAAAAACTCTTAGTCCAATCGTTCTAGAGTTATAAGCGGTAAAATTTGAAAGTTAGGAAAAAAAGACGCCCTCTCCCCCTGGTCAAATCCATAAAAATATTGGATTTTTTTTATGTGTTTATGATCGAAATGGGACGTTTGCAATCTCCTCACTATGTAACAAACTTAAGTCTTACGAAATTAAGTGCAAAAGTAAGTTTTTAAAAAATGCCAAAATTGTTGATTCCAAAAGTGCCTAAAAATCGCCCACCGAAGGGGGTCCATCTCCGGTGGTGGGAGGTGAAAGAGGATATCAAGTAGAGGAAGAAACCGTTGGATTTACTCCAATCGGTCGACGCGCTCTCGAGTTAGAGGCGGTCAAATTTGAGAACTGAGAAAAAAGTCGTAATACCCCCTTGAACAGTTTCAAAAAAAATTTCGGACAATTTTTTTGCTATTTTTTATTAGAATAGCACATTTGCAATCTCTTAAGAATGTAACAAACCCAATTCGAATCAAATGAACCTCTAAAGAAGTTGTTTAAAAATTGTCCAAAAGCGAGATTCTAAAAGTGTCTAAAAATCGATCACCGAAGGGGTCTATCTCTGGAAATATTGTACCTACGGAACTTCCGATAATGAAAGGTGAAAGAGGGCGTCAAGATAATGAAAAAACAGTTGGACTCAGTGCAATCGTTCAAGGCGTTCTCAAGATACAGGCCGTCAAAGTTGAGAACTGAGAAAAAAGTCATAAAACCACCCCCCTCATTTGGACATTTTCAAAAACATTTTGGGAAAATTTTTCTATTTTGGATTGCAATGGTACATTCGCCATCTCCTAAGAACGCAACAAACCCAATTCGAATCAAATTAACCTTTAAAGAAGTTTCTTAAACATTTTCCAAAAGCGAGATTCTAAAAGTGTGTAAAAAAAGACCACCTAAGGGGTATATCTCCGGAAATATTGTACCTACGGAACTTCCGATGGTGGAAGGTGAAAGAAATCAAGAAGAGGAAAAAACAGTTGGATTCACTCCAATCGGTCCAGGCGTTCTCAAGTTACAGGTGCTCAAAGTTGAGAACTGAGGAAAAAGTCGTACTACTCTCCCCCTCCCCTTTGGACATTTTAAAAAAAATTTTTGGACAATTTTTTTTTGGAATGGCATATTTGCAATCTCTCGAGAACTTATCAAACTCAATTCGAATCAAATCAACCTCTAAAGAGGTTTCTTAAAAATGGTCCAAAAACGAGAATCTAAAAGTGTCTAAAAATCGACCACCGAAGGGGTGTATCTCCGGAAATATTGCACCTACGGAACTTCCGATAGTGGGGGTGAAAAAGGACGTCAAGAAGTGGAAAAACGGTTGGATTCACTACAATCAGTCCATGCGTTCTCAAGTTATAAGCGATCAAATTTAAGAATTGAGAAAAAAGTCGTATAATGCCCAGTTTGGAAATTTTCAAAAAATCTTCGGTTTTTTTTCTGTTTTTTGATAGGAATGACACGCTTGCAATCCCCTAGGAACGTAACTCGATTCGAATTAAATTAACCTCTAAAAAGGTTTTTTTTTAAAATGCCAAAAAAGTTGATTCTAAAAATGCCTAAAAGTCGACGACAGAAGTTATTTAATGATAGATTTCGTTGTTTATGATAGTTCCAACAATGTTTTCGGATTTTTTTTTGCAAAATTGTGTTTTGCAAAAAAAATTTGGGAATTCTTGATACTCTATCTGTGGATGCAGTTTAAATATAGTTGTAATTTTATTAAAGTTGTAAAGTTGATTTTATAGTATTGTGTAAAAGATTTTTTGTTTTTTTCTCACCCATTTTTACTTAAGAGTCACAAGTTTTATTCTACCTGATTCTACATTTAGTTATTAAGGTTATTTCTTATGTTACATTGTTTGTTTTTGGTCTTCATTCCACATGTAATTATTTTTTGTATGAGTTTTTGTATATAGCTTTATGCTAAATAAATACCATTATTATTATTTATTATCAATTACAAAAAAAGAAACAAATTGAAAAACTACGAATTTCGGTGTGTTTCAATTGCTTTCAGGCAGAACTCCAATAACTTTTGTGCAAAAAATAGCAAGTTTAAATGATCAAGAATTATGTGTTAAGAGAAACTATTCTTGCATCAGATCTGTTTCAAGACGCTTTTGGAATTTTTTCTGTTTCTTTTTTGTGAAAAGAGCTCTAAGGACTAAAAACGTAATTTTTAAGAATCTTTCGATTTTTGTGGATCAATGGCTAATTTCAAAGATTTTTCTGCTCTTATCTTTTAAGCTAATTTTTATTTATTTTCTCACGTAAAAAGAAGTTTTTACTGTCGCTTCGTTATCAAAAATTTCAATTCACATCTGAAGCCACATAGTCCTTTTTTTAAACTGATTTAAATAAATGTCTTAACTAACCGCTTTCTTATTTACATATTTTTGAGTTAATTTAAAAATAAATTAGTACTAACTGTATATTAAAAATAAATTAGTATTAGTACGAACTGAACTAACGGTTCGAATCGACCAAATCACCGTTCAAAAATGTTACAATTGAAAACAAAATTATAGTTTTTGTTAGACATTATTTAAACAGTTTTCTTGCTTTCCTGAAAACTTAGTTAAAGTGGATTTAGTGGGTTTTGATTGCAGTTGACTCAATGGAACCATTGCTATCCCCTCAGATCACAACAAACTTAATTCGAAGGAGATTAGAATCGCTGCTAAATTTAAAAAAAAATTTCAAATAAGTCGATCCCAAAAGTACGCAAAAATCGACCACTAAAGAGGCAAAAATATTCATAAAAATTTAGATTTTTTTTTCTGTTATTTATGAACGGAATTGGACATTTGCAATCCACTGAGAACGTATCAAACTTAATTGAACGTAACAAAAAATGGCAAATTTGTTGATTTTGAAAGTGCCTAAAAATCGACCACCGAAGGAGTTTACCTTCGAAAATTTTCGGCCTACGGGAATTGAGTTGATGGGAGGTGAAAGAGGACGTCAAGAGGACTAAAAAATTGTTGGGTTCATTCCAATCGGTCTAATTGTTCTAAAGTTTGGTTCTAAGGCGGTCAAAATTGAAAGTTGAGAAAAAAGAGGTAATACCCCCCCTCCCCCCTCTTCAATCACGTCTTCAATCACCCATTTGCAATACCCTAAGAACGTAACAAATTCGCATATGCGAAATTGCATGGCATCAGGCCCAAAAGTAAATTTTTTAAAAATGCCAAAAAAATCGATTGTGAAAGTGCCTAAAAATCGACCACCGAAGGGGTCTCCTTCCGAAAATTTTGCACCTACGGGACTTACGTTGATGCGAGGTGAAAGAAGACATCAAAAAGTGCAAAAAGGCACTTGAATTCATGCCAATCCATCCAAAAATTTTGATTTTTTTTCCGTGTCTATGATCGAAATAGGACATTTGCAATCTCTCAAGTACGTAACAAACTTAATTCGTATGCAATTAGGCGTAAAATTAAATTAAAAAAAAGCAAAATGTCTATTCTCAAAGTGCCTAAATATCGACCATCGAGGGGCCCTCTTTCGAAAAATTTGCACCCGCGCGACTTCCGTTAATGGGTGGTTAAAGAGGACATCAAAAAGAGCAAAAACCACTTGGATTAATTTCAATCGGTGCAATCGTTCTAAAGTTACAGACCGTCAAATTAGAAAGTTGGGAAAAAAGACGTAATAATTGCCCCCCTATAAAACCCATAAAAATTTTCATTTTTTTTTCATGTTAACGATTGCAATGGGACGTTTACAATCTTCTAAATACGTGGTAAGCTTAATGCGCATGAAATTAGGCCCAAAAGTATTTTTTTTTAAAAATGCCAAAAAAATCGTTTGTGAAAGTGTCTAAAATCGACCACCGAAGGGGTCTCTTTTCGAAAATTACGCACATACGGGAGTTTCGTTGCTGGAAGATTAAAGAGGACATCAAGAAGAGCAAAAAACCCTTGGACTAATTTCAATCGGTCCAATCGTTCTTAAGTTACAGGCGGTCAGATTTGAAAGTTGAGAGAAAACTACTTCTCTCAACCGCTTTGTTCAAATCCATAAAAATTTTGATTTTGTTTTCATGTTCATGATTGCAATGGGACGTTTGCAACCTCTTAAGTACGTAACAAACTTAATTCGCATGAAATTAAACCCAAACGTTTTTTTTTAAAAATGCCAAAAATGTTTATTTCAAAAGTGCCTAAAACCATTGACCACCGAATTGGTCTATCTCCGAAAGTTGGCTTTGCACCTACGGGACCTCCGTTGATGGGAGGAGAAAGAGGACATCAAGAAAAGTAAGGATTCATTCCAATCGTTCTAAAGTTACAAGCGGTCAACGTTGAAAGTTGAGAGAAGAGACTTAATTAAAAAAAATATTATATTACTCTACTCTTTAATCAAATCCATAAACATTTTTTTATTTTTTTCGTGTCCATGGTTGGAATTGGACGGTGATTTCTTTACGAATGGCAAGAAAGTCGATTTTCAAAAGTACTTAATCATCGACCTCCAAAGGGGTATACCTCCAAAGTTGTTGAATTCAAGGGACTTCGGTTTACCGGAGGAGAGAGAGAGGACATCAACGATAGGAAACAACAATTGGACAGAGAGTCAAATTTGGATCGACAAGACTCAATGCCCCCTTTTTGGACATTTTGAAAAAATGTATTATGGCGTTAAAAGTGGACCTGTAGGTATTAAAAATCTATCAAAGAGTAACTTTGAGTGCCGCTCCATCGCTCCGATTTTGTTAACATTGGGAGCGAATTTGGAGTTTTTTATTGCTGAAGACAAAGTAATACTTAACTTTTTATATCTGACTCAACTTAAATACATTTATTTTACCTTTAGAAGAGAGCTTTCGACAAAAGCCTCCCCTTCGAGCTTTTAAAGAGAAACGTCTCGCAAATCAAAAAACCAAGTCGTGTAACACGAAGTAAAACTGGATTAGGTACTGCTCTGGTAAGAAATCCAGCCTTAAAGTGAGCATGCATATATTATATCTTTCCCCCTCATGTAAGCCCTCAAACTTAGTTGTTCAAAAATTGGAAATCCCTGTTTCAACTCGAGAGTAATTTAAAAACATAAAGAAGATAAATGTTGGGTATTATTTCGGTTGGATGTTTGTGTTCCCAGAAACAAAACTTCAAAAGTATCTAACGCTCGTGGAGCTCCTGCGAAAGCTTTAAATTCGTTGGCATCCAAAGAAGAAAGGGAATCTTTGAATCGGCAAATTTAATATTTAAACTTCCCGGGAGCTTTGAGAAAAGCATTATGCCTCGTTCTAGCAGCGCTTGCATTTCTGACCGAGTGAAAGGATAAATATGGTCAAAGGAGCATGTGGGCAGATAATGGGCTTTACTTGTCTAAAACCGATTTGTTGCGTTTAATAGAGATCCTACAACTTGCGAATAAAAACGCTTTAAAGAAGTTATTAATTAATGTCTCGAACATGGAGATAACGCGTCATGGCAGAAGAACAAATTGCTTATTCTTGTAGAACGGAACGGACAAAAAAGGAGTGTCAGCTTAATCAAACCTGTTGAATACATCCCCACAGGCGATAAATTGTTGAAGGAAAATTTATAACATATTCTGTCAAAAAAATAAATATTTCTGCGAACCACTAGCTCGAACTAAATCTCTTGAAAGGGTCGATCTGAACCAGACAGTTTCCTGGGGAAGTGGACGGGCCGTAAAATTTGTACTCACTTTCAGGAGCGATTTAAAGCTTTTCTTTTTGTATATAGTATCAGTGTTGTTTTGCCGGTAACATCTCTGATTTGTTGCCCTTTTACGCTCGTTTACGAAAAAAAAAGGTGCTTAACCCTACTACCGCTACCATAACAGTTTTATCTTGCTACATTAAAAAAGTTTAAAACTTCCAAAGAAGTTCGAGTTGCCCGCGTTTTAAGCAGGATGTTAAACTTCTTTTATTACCATAGGCAAGACGGAAAATTGAGTTTAAATAAGTTTTCTATTATTTTGTATTGATTTACTGTACTCTAGTTAGGTAGAATAATTTTTTTTTTATTTATAGCAACAAGGAACTTGACTGCGCAATAACCCAAGATTTGTTGGTATTATTATTTAACGAGACTTATCCGAAGGCTCAGGACGTTCCTAATACATTACATAACGGAATCAGGTCACTAGGTGAATTGAAATGTACTCTAATTCATTCCCTGTTGTTTTCAGTTTTTCCTCGTACTAGTAGGGACGGCAATCGAAGTCGATATTCCTCCGCTCCCTACTAGTAGCTTTTTATTAACTTGCTGCATATAAATATTTCGTAGTCACAGATACTCCCCGGACCTATCCCCAGAGGATATATATGGAGCAATATACATCAGCTGTTCCAGTGGGCTGACATTGATTGGTTACAGAGTTCTATCATTAAAAATTTCAATATTATATTAGGTCGATATCCCCATTCCTAAGGCTGTCGCAGCTTCCCAGACCAAGTTTGAACAAATCAATGAAGGCCGTTGCGCAAGAGCACAACAGTGTCGCATCACGATCCTCTAAAGACTAAGACGAATAAGATAAGGTTTATTTTTATTAGACACCTCTAATTTATAACAGATAACAGTAGCACTGAGCATAATAGAACATTGTGTAGCTGAGGCCAGACAATCGAGTCAACGGGATCAACTTTTGGGGAGCGCTGTCGAACGCTAACTCAGTTTTCAAACAGTTACCGCTAAAAGTTTCAGACGCGCTAAACATACCAGGGGTAATAAAACGAGGTTTGATTTATCTACTAGGGGTTGATGCCACGTTGATTAATGATGTAAGTTAAAACTGAATTCGCACCGAGTTTAGAGCGAAATTCTCGGATGTGTTGAATGATGTGAACCTTTTACGAATATATTAAGAATGGATCTCAAGAAAAGCTCTCTGTCTCTTGAACTTTTACGTCTAACGGTTTAAAGTAGTTTTAATACCCCACGTCTAGTATGTGATAAATGCACTTCGACACGTAACCACTCAAAAATAATTTCCTGTTATAGAAGGGCCCCCACAAAGCTCATTGTAGCACATGATAAGGTTGTCAACATTCAGTGAACCCAAAAACGCTCTTGACAGAAGTATTCCCTAATACGATTTCATTTCAATCTCAATAAAACTCAACGCACTCACTTATATACATATATCTTTATTTCGTTCATTACGGTTTCCCTTTGTTCACGTCCATTTTATTATTCCCGCAGGGCAAAGGGATATTATTATTGCAAGTTACGCTCCTCGAGCATTTACGTGCATTTGCATAGATTAAAAGCATAATCCGAAGATTAACCAAAGCCAAGGTAGGGGCCGGTCAAGGATCAGATTTGGTTTAATTGTTGAATTTCAACCAAACAGAGTTTGGTTACGATATTAGTAAGGATTTCTAGGTCGCGGTTGGACTCTGAGAAAAAAAAATTACGAGAAAGGCAGATATTAACCAAAAAAGTTCTAAAATAAGTTTTTATTCCAGTTATTGAGAAAGATCTCCCCATGGAAAATGTTGGATTTTTTTTCTGTACTGTTTTCGACGTAAATGAGGCGATTTTTATCCTCTGATGACGAAATAAACGTAATTCCAGTTAAATTAGTTCCGTAAGTCAGCTTTTTTATAATGGCAAAACCTCGATTTTAAAACCTAAAAATCGACAGCTGAAGGAGTCTGTCTACCTCAAGATTATTGGATCACTGGATCTTTCATTGTAGAAAAATAGGGGGGATAGCGAGGCGAGAAAACCGCTGTTGGACTCATTTCGATCGGTCAATTCCTTCCAACGTTATAGGGGATCAAATTTAGAAATTGAGAAAATAAAGAAATACCCCAAACTTTGGTCAATTTCAGGAAAATGTTGGAATTTTTTTAATACTGTTTTCGATGTAACTGATTTCCTAAGGACGGAACAAAATTCGAAAAAAATTTGAGTGGAATTATTCCAGTAAATCAGTTTTTTTAGAAAGGGAAAACTCCATTTTAAAAGTGTCCTAAAGTTCGATAACTGGAGGGGCCTACCTCAAGATTATTGGACTAATGGATCTTTCCTTATAGAAGAAGAGAGAGGACACCGCGAAAAAAAAACCGTCATTGGACTTGGATTTCGTTCGGTCATTTCCTTCCAAAGTTATAAGGGGTTCAAATTTGGAAATTGAGAAAACGAAGGAATACCCCCAACTTTGGTCAATTTCAGGAAAATGTTAGAATTATTTGATACTGTTTTTTTTATGTAAATGAGACAAATTTAATCTCCTAAGGACGTAGCAAACCTAAGAGCGAAATTAGTCGCATAAGTAGAATTTTTCTAAATGCCTCCAAAGCACATTCTAAAAGTACCTAAAAGCGACCACCGAAGGGTGTTAGCTCCCAAACTATTCAATCTACGGAACTTTCTTTAGTGGAAGGTAAAAGAGAATTTCAAAAAGAACTAAAAACTATTGGATTCCCTGCAATTGGTCCATTCGTTCTAGGCTTACAGGCGGTCAAATTTGGAAATTCAGGAAAAAAAGAGGGAATAAATCCCTCTGAATAAAACTCCCTCCATTCTTTGGTAAATTTCGAAAAAATTATAGTAAATGGTTTTCGCTGTTTTTGATCGGAATGAGGAGTTTTTAATCCCCTACGAATATAACAAACATAATAAAAGTGAACTTAGTCCCATAAGTAGACTTTTCTTTCTTTTTTTTTTAAATCGACAACCGAAGAGTCTATCTCCCAAACTATTGAATCTGCAAGACTTTCTTTTTTTTTGGGGGAGGTAAAAGAGGCCATGGACATCAAGAAAAACAAAAAATTGTTGAATCCACTCCAATCGGTTTATCGTTCTAAAGTTACAAGCGGTCAAACTTAAAAATTAAGAAAAAAAGAGGAAAGACTCCCTTCCCCCTTTGGTCAATCTCAAAAAAATTATGGTAGGTATTTTTTTGGCCGTTTTTGATTGGCTTTAGGTGATTTCAATCCCCTATGGACGTGACTAACATAATCAAAATGACAGTAGTCCCATAAATGGACTTTTTTCTAAATGCCTCCAAAGCACGTTCTAAAAGTACTTAAAAAGCAACAAGCAAAGAGGTTTATCTCCCAACCTGAACCTGCAAGACTTTTCTTTTGGGGGGGGGGGGCGGTAAAAGAGGACATGGGCATCAAGAAAAACAAAAGGCTGTTGGGTTCACTCCAATTGGTTTACTCGTTCTAAACTTACAAGCTGTCAAACTTCCAATTTAAGAAAAAAAGAGGAAAGACTATCTTTCCATTTTAATCAATCTCAAAAAAATTATGATGATTTTTTTTGGTGTTTTTAATTGGTTTTAGGTGATTTCAATCCCTTATGGACGCAACTGACATAATAAGAGTGACATTAGTCCCATAAGTAGACTTTTTTCTAAATGCCTCCAAAGCACGTTCTAAAAGTACCTAAAAAGCAACAACCGAAGGGGGCATCTCCCAGACTATTGCACCTTTAAGACTTTTTCTTTGCGGCGGAGGGGGGGGGGGATAAAAGCGGACATAGACATGGACATCAAGAAAAACAAAAAACTGTTGGGTTCACTCCAATCAGTTTACTCGTTCTAAAGTTACAAGCGGTCAAACTTGAAAATTAAGAATAACAGAGGAACCCTCCCTTCCCCTTTTGGTCAATCTCAAAAAAATTATGGTAAGTTTTTTTGCTGTTTTTGGTTGGCTTTCGGTAATTTCAATCCCCTGTGGACATAACTTACATATAAGAGGGACATTAGTCCCATAAGTGGATTTTTTCTAAATGCCTCCAAACCACGTTCTCAAAGTACCTAAAAAGCGACAGCCGAAGGGGTTTATCTCCCAAACTATTAAACCTGCAAGATCTTTTTTTTTGGGGGGGGGGGAACAAAGGGAAAACAAAAAACTGTTGGATGCACTCCAATCGGTTTCTTTGTTCTAAACTTACAAGCGGTCAAAGTTCAAAATTAAAAAAAAAAAAAAGGAAATACCCTCTCCCCCTTTGGTCAATCTCGAAAAAATTATAGCAATTTCTTTTCTCTGCTTTTGATTAAATTTAGGTGATTTCATTCCCCTATGGACGTAACTAACGTAAGTGACATTAGTCTCATAACTAGACCTTTTTTCTAAATGCCTCCAAAGCACGTTCTAAAAGTACCTAAAAAGTGACAACAGTAGTACCTAAAAAGCGACCAACTGTTGAGCCTACGAGGCTTTTTTTGATGGGAGGTGAAAAAGGACCTTAAGAAGAACGAAAAATCATTGTATTCACTCCAATCGGTCCTTTCGTTCTAAAGTTACAGGCGGTCATAGTTAGAAATTGAGAAAATAGAGAATGGTCAATTTCGAAAAAAAGGATGGTAATTTTTTCCTACTTTTGACTGAATTGAGGCATTTTCAGTCCCCTATGAATGTATCAAACATAATAGTCAAATTAATCCTTTAAATGGACTTTTTTCTAAATGCCTCTAAAGCACATTCCAAAAGTACATAGAAATTGACCACAGAAAAGCTCTATCTCCCTACAGGAGTTTCTGATTCCCAAAATTCAGTCTTCTACGATGGAAGTGGTGAGGTTTCAGAGACAATGAGCTTGTTCGAAAAAAAGTCGTTTTTTTTTAATAATTTGAAACGGCTACAAGAAAAGAAAGTCTTAAAATTCATTAAAAATTGAATTTGAAATTTCGATTTTTGGTGAACACAAACCCCTACCGAAAATAGCTTTATAATGCCTTAAAGTGTTTGAATATCTTAAAAGTTCCGTAAACAATAAAACTTCTCAGAAACCATATGATTTTCGATAAAAATTAAGGAAATTGGAGAGACATAGAGTTTCAAAACTCAAAAGACTTTATGAATACACCATTTAAGGGACTTGAAGCTTACTCGGTTTTAGGAAAAATTTTTAAAAGAGAGTACAAAAGAGACTTCAGTAGGAATTTAGAAGGATTACAGAGATATTGAAACATTGAGAAATTATTTTTTGTATTCGACGTATTCGAAGAATCAGCGCACCTTAAATCGGTAGAAATAAATACCAGGCAGAATCAAATGAAAACCCTAAAAGTGCCCCAAAAATGAACTACGTTGAAACTTGTCTTCAAAGGCAAGAAAAGTGCTATTTTTGTGATCTAGAAAGCTAAGAATAACGTAGAAAAAAATCCTAGTGCTGCCGCTCAGAGAGTTTAAAATGACAACTCCTCTTCTACTCCATTTCCATCTGTAGTTCAGAAACTATCAAGTTTAATAATTCACATTATTCATTCACAAGTGTAATTCAGAAGATACAACAGTAATTCAGAAATCCCCAAGGATAATTCAAAACGATCAATTGTAATTGAGAAAGCATTGAATGTTACTCAGAAGAGGCAACTGTAATTCAGAAATTTCCAAGTGTAATTCAGAATAGTCAAAAGTAATTAAGAAAGCATCAAATGTAATTCATAATAGTGAACTGTAATTCAGAAATCTACAAGTGTAATTCGGAATAATCAAGTCTACTTGAGAAAGCATCAAATGTGATTCTGAATAGTCAACTGTAATTCAGAAATTCTCAAATGTAATTCAGAATAGTCAAATGTAATTGAAAAAGAGTCAAATGTAATTCACAAGTCTCCAAGCGTTATTCAGGATAGTCAAGTGTAATTGAGAAAGCGTCAATTTGATTTAGAGTGGTTAACTGCAATTTAGAATTCTGTAGGCGTAATTTAGAATAGTTGCAGTTGAGAAAACGTCAAATGTAATTCCTCTTGTGTAATTACTTTCCAAGTGTGGTTGAGTGTAGTAAAGTATAATTGACAAAACGTCAAATGTAATTCTGAATAGGCAACTGTAAGTTATAAATCTCCAAGGGTAATTCAAAATGGTTAACTCCAATACAGAAATCTCTAAGTGTGATTCAGTGTAGTGAAGTGTAATTGAGAAGGCGTCAAATGCAAACTATTGTACCTACGAGACTTTCTTTGGTGGGAGCTGAAAGGGGACATCTAAAAGAACAAAAAACCGTTGGGTTCACTCCAATCGGCTCACCGATCTAAAATTACAGGCGGTCAAAAAAGGGAATACCCCCCCCCCCTTGGTCAATTTCGAATAAATAGTTTTTTTTCGCTGTTTTTGTTTGGATTGATGCGATTTCAGTGCCCTATGATCGCAACAAGTATAATAAGAGTCAAATTAGTCCCATATATGGACTTTTTCTAAACATCCCCAAGGCACATTCCAAAATTCCCTACATATCGAGAAAGGATCTATCTCCCAAACTATTGATCCTACGAGAGTTTAGTGGGAGGTGAAAGGGGACTTCAAAAAGAACAAAAAAACGTTGGATTCACCCCATCGATCTAAAATTACAGGCGGTCGACAGAAAAGGGAACACCCCCACCCCACCATTTAGTCAATTTCGAATAAATGACGGCATTTTTTTCGCTGTTTTTAATCGGATTGAGGCGATTTTAGTCCCCTATGAACGTAACAAACATAATAAAAGTCAAGTTAGTCCCATAAGTGGACTTTTATCTAATCGCTTCAAGGCACAATCCAAAATTACCTACAAAATCGACTACCGAAGAAATCTATCTCCCAAACTATTAAACCTACAAGACTTTCTTTGGTAAAAGGAGACATCAAAAAGAATAAAAAACCGTCGGATTTGCTCCAATCCGTCCGCTCGTTTTAAAGTTACAGGCGGTTAAACTTGGAAATTGAGAAAAACTGGTCAATTTCGAAAAAATTATATTGGTAATTTTTTTATGCTGTTGGTGATTTCAATCCCCTAAGGACTCATCAAAAATAATTCGAGTTGAATTAGTCCTGTAAGTCAATTTTTTATTTAAATTCAAATTTAATTTATATAATTTTAATAACTCAATCAATTGACAAAAACTTGATTTTAAAAGTGCCCTAAAAATCGACCATCGTAGCTGTCTATCTCTGAAATTATTGAACCAATGGCACTTTCGTCGGACTAGGAGGAGAGAGAAGACATCGAGAAGAGAAAAAAACCATTTGATTCATTCCGATCGGTCCATTCGTTCCAAATTTATAGGCGGTCAAAGCCCTCCCTTTGGTCATTTTCCAGAAAATGTTTGAAATTTTTATGCTGTTGTCGATGTAAATGAGACGATTTCAATCCCCTAAGAGTATATATGAAATCCATACATTATGTTCACCTCCTATGTGCGTCTTGCTATTTATCGGACCTTTCAGGACACGCTGTATACAATAAAAATTTCCGTAAATCTAAAGCTATTAATACTCGAATTTCATTAATAAATCTTTTTTTCCCTCGCTCAGAAGGACCATTGATGTTCAATAAATTAATGAGAAGCATAATGCGACAATTTTTTAAAAAGCAAATCCGGTTCTTGACAAACGAAAAAAGGTCCTTATTGTGAATCATTTCTCTCAATATTAAATCCTTAATAATCTTTCTTGTCACTTCCTTCCGAAATCCCGCGAAAGCAATTTGCAAATTAAAAGCAGATTTTGTTTTATGAAATGACACATTATCCGGGATTTTGTCTGAAGTGGACTTGGGCAATTTGCATCCTAAGCGAGAGATTTATAACGACTTTCTGAACCCAGAAAACAAAATTAGTAAAGTTTGGTCCTTAAAATCTAAATAACTTCACGTCATAGTCGCGCTAAGTGTAAATTGAGGCATTATGTTTGAAAGGTTTTGTTCATTAAAGAATATTGTTATAGAAAAAAAAGGATAACATTTTGTTTGTAAAATATATCTACGATCTGGGGTAACAAATTTACGACGGCAATTTTAAGTCCCTTAGGGCAGTTTATAAGACTGGTTTTGCACTGCATCTGACACTCAGCACCATATTATTTAATAAATAGCAGGAGGCACCGAGTTATGCTCGTAATAGGTTAATGGGCAGAGCTTAGGACTAAACTTGCTATCTACTTTTTTTTATTCCAACAGCTTGAATCATTAATTTAAAACAACGTATGCCTGGCTGCAAACAAACTACACCCAGGTGGTTTTGCTGTAATTTGCTCCACTTAATGACGTCGATGCATTAAAAGCTACTTAGTCCGGCAAAATACTTTAAACTCTAAAGGTAAATTAGACGATAGTAGAGGAATATACGTTCATTATTTAACAAAGAGGTAATCTGCCTTTCTAAATGTTTGCATAAAGCTGTTGCAGTAATTCTGATATCTAACTTGAAGTGGCCTTAAGCTGACGTTTCACATTGTTTCGTGTTCCCGAAACTTGAATTTACAAAGTTGAAATTCATTTTATAACATTCTACAAAGTAATTACCTCACAACTCACGAGAGTACGATGCACATACTATCAAAATTGAGAGCCTTTGAGCTAATATATTATGTGGTGCCTTTTAACAAGCAAACGGAATAGTTGTTGGTATGGAATTGCGTGACAAGGTGTTATTAAACGACAAGCTTTCAGCAAGTCAATATAATAAACCATCAGTTTTAATACCTTGCGGTTTACTCGTCGAGACGAATTGTTCTCCAAGTGTTTGCAGATTTCGCTCATTTACCCCCATCTCGTGACGCGGAAGCAATAACAAGGGCCTGCAACTGCCAACCATTTTTAATGGTTAGATGAAATTGCAAGAACCTTTGAAATCAGGAGTCTATAGTGCCCAATATTGCTCTAAGTGGATATTACAATGACGTTGTTGTTCATAATAGTGATGGGCATAATCGATACATTTCTATAATCGAAATAATAGATTGAAAAAATCGAATAGATGATTTTTTTGTAAATCAGTTATAATCAATTACTCGAATGATTATTCCAGTATTCAAATCGAGTATTTTTAGTTATGAATGCAGTCGATAAATTTTTTTAATCGGATGGATCAAAATTTCACATTCACAAGAATCTAACGAGTTTTCCGGGATTTGAAGCCGTGGTCCAATGGAATTTCTTCCTGACGTTTCGTCAACAGCTGCGGCAGACATTATCAAAGGCGATGAGGCTATGGAGATAGAAAAGCTTGCGCACACCGTTTATAGAAAACACACACTGACTGATACCTCAATAACGGATCAAATCATCATCCCAAACAGAAAAAAGGAGTCATAACGACTCTGTGAGAGTCAAGAGAATTTGTGAGCCGGCTGATTTGGAACGGGAAATGAAGCATCTGGCCTTTGGTTGGAATGGATGCAGCAAGCACGAGTTCGATAGGGCCGTCCGTCCAAGGAATGTAGAGCGCCAGGAAGGTACAAAGGGAGAATAAGAAATATATGAAGAATAATGTTTTATCAGTTTACACTTATTAACATCAGTTTTATGTCGCCTTGTTTACTCCGCATCGCCTGCTCTTCCTCGCCTGTGCTGAAGGCTTTTGAATATAAGGTATGACACAATTTCCACTCTAGTCGTAGAATAGTCTTGATAAAGACGTCAATAAACGTCGAAACGTCGGCAGTTTCTGCTTAATTTGTGGAAATTTTCTTTGGTCCTCTTCCAGATAACCTTTGGAGTATACTTTTGAGGACGCTACATCTAGCTACTATTACTCAGAGCGTCGACAAATGCGAACTAAAAGTTTCTGGGAATACTCAGATTACGATTAGGGCCAAAAGTGGTAAAAAATTTAAACCAACTGCTTAAAAGTGCAAATTTGGAGTCTTTGGAGAATTTCAAGTTAAAGTTAGAACTAAAGTGGATTTAAAATAATCTGAGAATGACAATTTTCATTTTTTTTTTTTTTTTTGGTAAAATTAGACCAAGATAGGTGAAAAATTACTCAAAATGTATAAAATTACAAATTTGGAGAGTTTGAAAAAATTCATATTAACACTACGGTTAAAAATTACTCAAAGGGCCTAAAAATACAAATGAAAAATTTCTGGACAAATTCAGATTACGATTGGGATCAAAATGGTCTAAAAAAAATACACAAGGCATCTAAAAATGCAAACTTGGAATCTTTTCAGAAACCCAGGTTAGAATTTGGAGTAAAATCGATTAAGAACTAACCACTTTATCTAAAAAAGTAAATTTCCATATTTTATGAGAAAGTCAGGTTAGGATTATGGCCAAAATCGGCTAAAATTTACTCAAAACACGTAAAAATACAAATGTGGAGTGTTCATAAAAATTAAAATTAAAATTATGTCCAAAATCGGTTAAAAAATTTTCAAATCATCAAAAATGCAGATTAAAAGCTTCTGGACAAATTCAGGTTAGGATTAGGATCAAAAGGGGACAAAATATTACACAGAGCGTCTAAAAATGCAAACTAAAAGTTTGCATTACATTAAAGCAAAGCGCTTAAAAGAGCAAATTTGGAGTCTTTGAAGAATTTCAGGTTAAAATTAGAACTAAAGTCGACTTAAAATAATCTGAATCTAAAATGACAATTTCAGAAATTAGGCCAAGATAGGTGAAAAATGACTCAAAATGTATAAAATCACTAATTTGGAGAGTTTGAAAAAATTCATATTAACACTATGGCTAAATATCTATTAAAAATTACCTCAAAGGATCTAAAAATGCAAATTAAGAAGTTCTGGACAAATTCAGATTATGATTATGACACTGGGGTCAAAATGGTCTAAAAAAATGACACAAGGCATCTAAAAATTCAAATTTGGAATCTTTTCAGAAACCCAGGTTAGAATTGGGAGTAAAATCGATTAAGAATTAACCACTTTATCTAAAAAAGTAAATTTCCATGTTTTATAAGAAATATGAGAAAGTCAGGTTAGGATTATGCCCAAAATCGGTGAAAAATGACTCAAAACGTGTAAAAATACAAATGTGGAGGGTTTATAGAAACTAAAATTAAAGTTATTTCCAAAATCGGTTAAAAAATTTTCGAATTATCAAAAATGCAGAATAAAAGCTTCTGGACAAATTCAGGTTAGGATTAAGATCAAAAAGGGACAAAATATTACACAGAGCGTCTAAAAATGCAAACTAAAAGTTTCTGGAAATATTCATATTAGGATTAGGACCAAAAGTGGTTAAAAATTTGCACGAAGCTCTTAAAAGTGCAAATTTGGAGTATTTGAAAAAATTTATGTTAACATTATGGCAAAAAATCGTTAAAAAATACCTCAAAGGATTTAAAAATGCAAATTAAGAAGTTCTGGACAAATTCAGATTATGATTGGAGTCAAAATGGTTTAAAACATGACACAAGACGTCTAAAAAGGCAAATTTGGGGTCTTTTGAGAAATCCAGGTTAGAATTAGGAATAAAATCGATTAAGAATTAACCACTTTATTTATAAATGTAAATTTCCACATTTTATGAGAAAGTCAGGTTAGGATTATAGCCAAAATCGTTAAAAATTACCTCAAAGGATCTAAAAATGCAAATTAAGAAGTTCTGGACAAATTCAGATTATGATTGGTGTCAAAATGGTTTAAAACATGACACAAGACGTCTAAATAGGAAAATTTGGGGTCTTTTGAGAAATCCAGGTTAGAATTAGGAGTAAAATCGATTAAGAATTAACCACTTTATCAAAAACTGTAATTTTCCATGTTTTATAAGAAAGTCAGGTTAGGATTATAGCCAAAATCGGTGAAAAATTACTCAAAACGTGTAAAAATACAAATGTGGTTTATAAAAATTAAAACAAAAATTATGTCCAAAATCGATTAAAAATTATTCAAAACATCAAAAATGCAGATTACAATCTTCTAGACAAATTCAGGTTAGGTTTAGGATCAAAAGTGGACAAAATGTTTCACAAAGCATCTAAAAATGCAAACTAAAAGTTTCTGGAAATATTCAGATTAGTGGATAAAAATGTACACAGAGCATCTAAAAGTGTAAATTTGGAGTCTTCGGAGAATTTTAGGTTACATTTTATGTAAAAATAACAATTTTGATGTTTTTTGAGAATTTGAGGGCCAAAAAAATAAAGGTTAAAATCGATACAAAAATACTCAAAGTGTGCAAAGATTTAATTTTGTAGAGATATGCAGACAAAACGTGTGTTAAATCTGAATTTTTATTAATGTTTTCTAAATTATGTAATTTCAGAACAAAATTGACATAATTCCATTGGCTAAATTTCGAAAAAGTACATGGCAGCTGGAAAATGATCAAACGAAAAAACGAGTGTTGAAACCTATTTTGTTTTTTTTTGTTATTGGTTATTTTAAGAAAAATTTTACAACTTCTGTTAGATGTTGAGTTCAAATTAGCTGGAGCAACGCGAAACAATGCGTAGTTCTAATCGAAAGTGTGTTCCGGGCTTTATAAAAATGCAAACTTTGATGTTTTTTGGGGAATTCAATTTTATTGCAAAATTAAACAAAACAGTTTCAATTCTTCTATTTTGGTTGTCGTTAATAAACTCAAAACGCCTCACAACGCACTCGAAAAAATCAGGTTAGGGAAAAGGCCAAAATAGGTAAAAAATGACTGAAAGCATTTAAAATCAAACTTGGAGCGTTCAGGTCACTCAAAATGCAACTAAAAAAAAATAGAAATTTCACTTAGGATTAGGGTGAAAAGTGCTAAAAAAATTACACAAAGTGCTCTTAAAAGTGCAAATTTGGAGTCTTTGGAAAATTTTAGTTTAAAGTTAGCACTAAAGTGGATTTAAAATAATCTGAAAATGACAATTTTCACGTTTTTTTTTGCAAAAATTAGGCCAAGATAGGTAGAAAATTACTCAAAATGTATAAAATTACGAATTTGGAAAGTTTGAAAAAATCATTTTAACACTACGGTTAAAAATTACTCAAAGGGCCTAAAAATACAAATTAAAAATTTCTAGACAAATTCAGATTATGATTGGGGTCGAAATGGTCTAAAAAATGACACGAGGCATCTAAAAATTCAAATTTGGAATCTTTTCAGAAACTCAGGTTAAAATTGGGAGTAATATCGATTAAGAATTAACCACTTTATCTAGAAAAGTTAATTTCCATGTTTTATGAGAAAGTCAGGTTAGGATTATGGCCAAAATCGGTGAAAAATGACTCAAAACGTGTAAAAATACAAATGTGGAAGGTTTATAAAAATTAAAATTATGTCCAAAATCGGTTAAAAATTATTCAAAACATCAAAAATGCAAATTAAAAGCTTCTAGACAAATTCAGGTTAGGATTAGGATCAAAAGTGGACAAAATATTTCAAAAAGCATCTAAAAATGCCAACTGAAAGTTTCTGGAAATACTCAGATTAGGGATAGGGCCAAAAGTGGTTAAAAATGAACACAAAGCGCCTAAAAGTGCAAATTTGGAGTCTGAAGAATTTCAGGTTAAAATTAGAACTAAAGTCGACTTTAAATAATCTGAATCTAAAATGACAATTTCAGAAATTAGGCCAAGATAGGTGAAAAATTACTCAAAATGTATAAAATCACAAATTTGGAGAGTTTGAAAAATTCATATTAACACTATGGCTAAATATCTATTAAAAATTACCTCAAAGGATCTAAAAATGAAAATTAAGAAGTTCTGGACAAATTCAGATTATGACTGGAGTCAAAATGGTTTAAAACATGACACAAGACGTCTAAAAAGGCAAATTTGGGGTCTTTTGAGAAATCCAGGTTAGAATTAGGAGTAAAATCGATTAAGAATTAACCACTTTATTTATAAATGTAAATTTCCACATTTTATGAGAAAGTCAGGTTAGGATTATAGCCAAAATCGTTGAAAAATTACTCAAAACGTGTAAAAATACAAATGTGGTTTATAAAAATTAAAACAAAAATTATGTCCAAAATCGATTAAAAATTATTCAAAACATCAAAAATACAGATTAAAAAAAAATTCAGGTTAGAATTTGAAGTAAAATCGATTTAAAATTAACCACTTTATCTAAAAATGTAAATTTCAATGTTTTATGAGAAAGTCTGGTTAGGATTAAGGCTAAAAGCGGTGAAAACTGACTCAAATTGCATGAAAATACAAATTCGAGGTGCTTAGAGTAATTCAAAATAAGATTACAGCCAAAATCGGTTAAAAATTCTTCAATGCGTCTAAAAGTAAAAATAGAAACTAAAACTTTTTAAAAAATTCAGGTCAGGATTACGACTAAAATTAATTAACAACGACCCACTTTATCTAAAAATGTAAATATGATGTTTATTGATGAGTCGGGCTAGGATTAAGGCCAATATTGTTGAAAATGACTCAAAGAATGTAAAAATACAAGTTTGGAAGGTTTAGAGACGTGGAAGTGTCAAAAAATACATATTTAAGTTTTTGGACAAAGTCGAGTTAGGAAGAGTGGATAAAAATGTACACAGAGCATCTAAAAGTGTAAATTTGGAGTCTTCGGAGAATTTTACGTTACATTTCATGTAAAAATAACAAGTTTGATGTTTTTTGAGAAATACGGGCCAAAAAATGAAAGCTAAATCGATACAAAAATACTCAAAGTGTGTAAAGATTTAATTTTGTAGAGATATGCAGACAAAACGTGTGTTAAATCTGAATTTTTATTAATTTTTTCTAAATTATGTAATTTCAGAACAAAATTGACATAATTCCATTTGCTAAATTTCCAAGTACATGGCAGCTGGAAAGTGATCAAACGAAAAAACGAGTGTTGAAACCTATTTTGTTTTTTTTGTTATTGGTTATTTTAAGAAAAATTTTACAACTTCTGTTAGATGTTGAGTTCAAATTAGCTGGAGCAACGCGAAACAATGCGTAGTTACAATCGAAAGTGTGTTCCGGGCTTTATAAAAATGCAAACTTTGATGTTTTTTGGGGAATTCAATTATATTGCAAAATTAAATAAAACAGTTTCAATTCTTCTATTTTGGTTGTCGTTAATAAACTCAAAACGCCTCACAACGCACTCGAAAAAATCAGGTTAGGGAAAAGGCCAAAATAGGTGAAAAATGACTGAAAGCATTTAAAATCAAACTTGGAGCGTTCAGGTCACTCAAAATTCAACTTAAAAAAAAATACAAATTTCTGTTAGGATTAGGGTGAAAATCGCTTAAGAAATACCTACTTGAAGAGTCTAAAAATTAAAAAAAAAAATGTTTTTTTAACATCGACTAAAAATATTGTCTGAAAATGCAAACTTTGATGTTTTTAGAGACATTTCATTTTAGGATGAGGGAATGAAAGAAGTGAAATGTAACTAAAACGTTTCAAGTATAGATTTCAGATTTTATGAGAAGGTCAGTCGAAAATTTAGAGCCAAAAATTCGCAAAAAAATTAGTCAAAGCGCCTCAAAATGCAATGTGTCTTGCAGAAAAGGGCCAAAATCGTTTAAAAATGATTCAAAGCCTATAAAATACAAATCGGGTGTTTTTTTTTTTTGGAAAATTCGAAGTAGATCCGAAAAGCGGTTAAAAATGACTCAAAACATCTCAAAATTTTTAAATTCTCAGTAAAAAGTTTTTAAAAATAAACAGGGCAAATAATGTCTCAAAGCGCTAAGATTTTAAATTTGAGATTTTAGAGGAGTTCAGGTAAGAACTAAGGCTAAAGTCGATTAAAAGCATGAGTCAAATCGTAAAAAATGTTTTGAATTTGTGAAAAAATTCAGGTTAGGATTAGGGCATAAATCCTCTGAAAATTACACAAAGCGTCTAAAAACACAAATTTAAAGCACTTGCAGAAATTCAGGTTAGGATTGAGGGGAAAATCATTTAAAACTGACCTAAATTGAGAAAAAAATGTGAATATTGAGCTTAGGGGAAAAAATCAATTTTAGGGTAAAATTACAGTTTTTGGCAAAGTTACTCTTTCGGCCAAAAAAACTGAAATTGAATTAAAACGCCCAAAATAAAAATGTTGTGTTTTTCGAGAAAGTCAGGTCAGGATTTTGTGGTAAAAATCTCAGAAAGATTACTCAAGACGCCCAAAAATGCAAATTGGATGTTTTTGGAGAAACGCAGGTAAAAGTTAGGGCCAAAATCGATTAAAAATGTCTCAAAGCATATGAAGTGAATGTTTTTAAAAAATTGAAAATCGAATATTAACTGTGCCATTTTGTCAATTTTTTCCAATCATTTCGTAAAAATGTGAGATATTCTCTAAATTGCTGAGTTCACGAGACCTAGAGAAAGGTGAGACTTGGTTATTTTAATAAATTTTATAAAAAAAGGAAGACTATTTATTACTTTAAAAATCCTGACAAAACCCGTTCTTAACTTGAATTCTGAAGGCCAAAATTGGTGAAAATTACTTAAAACATGCAAAAAATATAAATTTGCGGGATATAAAGGAACTCAAATTACGATTATGATCAAAATGGATTAAACATGACTCAAAGCGTTACAAAATGCAAAATAAAATTTCTGGGCACATTCAAGGTAGGATTAGGGCCAAATTACGTTTCTAAATGCAGATTAGAAGCGAGTTCTACGACACACTGCAAGTGCGCCGAAACCCCGCTCCACCACTACCCCCACCCCAGTCGGGGGAGGGGATATTTCGATTATACCGGGTATCCAGCAGAACCCTGGACATAGGAGATTAACATGAGAAATCGGTTTTTATTTTTTTGCGCCTGTACAGTTGATTTGATTGAAAAACTTTTAAGAGTAAAGTTGTAGAGTTTATGGTCAGCTATCATCCTGTAATTTTTTCAATTCCTCAGTTATGGCTGTTTTTTGGAAAAACGCCTCAAAAGGTGCAAAAAATTTCCCATGTTATTCTCCTATGTCCAGGGTTGTGCTGGACACCCGGTATCATTCATAACAGCCCAACACTGCTTGACACTCGTACTCGAAATGCATTTTAAGCTGAGTTGGAATTCGAAAATTTTCATCACTCTATTAAAGTGTGAGGGTTAAAATATTAAATCGATTATTAAATTTGGCCCAATTAAGTCCACCCAGGTTTACTCAAAAACCAGTGCCAGGCCTTCCACGTTTCGTATAGCGTAGAAGGTCGCGCAAATGTCTAGTCGGTAACAGAAGACGAGATGAAAATAGATTTTTGTGTATTCTTGTCATATTTATTCATACGCTTTATTGCCTCGCTATTCCGCTTGACTTACCATCTTTCCCTTAAACATATATGAATTGGGGGGGTGAAGGTTAACTTGAGGGTACGTTCGCATTTTTTGAATAAGGTTATTTATTGTTATTTCTCTTGCGTAGCTACAAAAGCACATACGTTACAATAAGGCCAACGCGTGTTTGTCATTTTTAGCCAGGCTTCCGAACTAATATCGCTAATGCTGCTTTACTGATATCTCTCGCACACGTACCTACATAAATATGATCGATTTTGCATCAGCAATCACTCAGCAAGAATTCCTTTCCAATTAGGCCTGAAACTGATCTAAAATTTATATTTGTTAATTGGTGGTAACAAAATTCGAGAATTGATCGAACGTGATCCAAGGGAGAAAGCAAATACAAAAAATATGCTCCCAGGCTATTGCCTTATTAGTTAAAAACTATTTCCAATTTATATTAAACAAAAATTAATTGACTACTGTTTCAGCGGCTATTTTCAATGCGACGAATTCCACTAACTTTTCAATTATTGTACCGACCTATTGACATATAACGATTAAAATTAAAATTTTTAACTAGGTAGAGCGAAATCCCTGGAATTTACACAATAGAACAGCAATTTCCAAGAATTCCAGGTATATGCAGTTGAAAATTCTCAGTATTGACGAACATGACGATTATTGATTTAAGTTTAATTGGATTAACCAGTATAAACCATTCACTTATTATTGTCATCAAATAGCCGTTGGAAATCTGACTTTGACATTTTGATAGTATCTTCTCAACATGTGCTAAAAGGAGATGGATATAAAAAAAATGATGGTTTCAAAGGTAACTAGACGACGAAAATAAGTGAATGGGTAATACAAAAGTATATCGAGCTTTTGTGCTCAAATTTTGCACTTGACCTAGACTGAATCAAATTTGTGAAACACGTGGAAGGGCCTGGCAATTAAAGACCCTTTCATGTTTTGTTCATTTTGTTTGATATAATTAAAACGTTTAAATTTGAAATTTTCGCGAAAAAGGGAACCCAATATTGGCTTTTTTGTTCAAAGGGAGAAATTTTAGTCCAGTGTTTGGTTTTAAAGACTTTATGTGTTTTTTGTTATGTACAGAAGCTTTAATATTTAACTAGTAAAAAAAAGCATTTATTTTGCTCAAATAAATTGGTATTTTTCTCCCAGCTTGTGCTAACACCTTGAGGTAATAAACTATTTGTGCATGCTTTTCCTCTATTATGTAGTAGAGGCTCTGGAAAATCTGAGAAGGCACTCGTAATTGGAGGCAATCTCTTGATAAAAGAATTCCCCTTTATGTACTCAGAGACGATCTCTGCTCGTTCGTTAGCAGCGTGCATTGAAGTTATTTGAAAATAGAAATTGTGACAATATCGTATGTAGCAAAACAGAGTAGTGTCTCAGCATAAGCTAATGACGTGCTGTTTTGCATAAGAGTGGAATACTTTATAGAATTGCTAGGTCGATAAAGTATTTAATGCAATTCGGTTCGTTTAGTTCGTTATTAAAACACTGACATCGATGCGTTTACAGCCTTATTAAAACATCGTTATAGTTATTTTAGCTCTGTTTACGTGGTAACGGTAAAATTGTACGTTAACTAGCAGCGGCTTATGGAAATGTTAAATAATATTCAGTAAAAATTAACGTCAATGTCAGGCAGAACAAGCAGTTGAAGTGAAACACTTTTCCTTTGTTAAAAGTGCTGACATTTCTTTTTATTTTAAATACTACGGCTGTTAGTAGTATGAGAAAAAACATACGTTATAGAACAATATAATCTTGATCACAATCACGTCGGTTTAAGGGCGCGTTGGTCAAATAAAGACTCAGTAGGGAATAGAACTACCATCGAGCTCAAAGTTTGCATTCTGCAAAAAATAATTCATCTATCTCATAATTAAAGTATGGAATGTTACGGAATGTTAATTTGTTCTCTACCCATCTCCCTTTTGCTCATATCAAAACAGTGCGGGTCCAGGGTTGAAGGGGAGGGGGGTCCTTTTTTCAACTCCTTTTATATTTCTTTGGGATTATTGTTTGACTGACTGTTTTGGAAAAATTTGTTTACAGTTTTTGATCGAAATGGCACGCTTGCAATCCCCTAAGAACGTAACAAACTCAAATCGAATGAATTTAACCTTTAAACAGGTTTTTTAAAAATGTTTATATTTATTTTTATTTTTAGTTTATAATTTTAAAAATCTACCTCCGAAGGTCAAAGTTGAGAATTGAGAAAAAAGTCGTATTACCCCCCCCCCCGCATTTAGACATTTTCGAAAAAAATAATTTCGGAAATTTTTTTTTGCTGTTTTTGATCGGAATGGCACGTTTGCAATCCCCTAAGAACGTAACAAACTCAATTCGAATGAACTTAACCTTTAAAGAGGTTTTTTAAAAATGGTAAAAAATGCGATTCTAAAAGTTCTTAAAAATCGACCTCCGAAGGTGTCTATCTCAAAAAATACTGCACCTACGGAACCTCCGATGGTGTGAGATGAAAGAGGACATCAACAAGAGGAAAAACAGGATTCACATCAATAGGAAGAGGAGTTCTCAAATTACAGACAGTCGAAGTTGAGAATTGAGGAAAAAGTCGTAATACCCCCCCCTCATTTAGACATTTTCGAAAAAAATAATTAAGGAATTTTTTTTTGCTGTTTGTGATCGGAATGGCACGTTTGCAATCCCCTAAGAACGTAACAAACTCAATTCGAATAAATTTAACCTGTTCAGAGGTTTTTTAAAAATGGGAAAAAATGCGATTTTAAAAGTTCTTAAAAATCGACCTCCGAAGGTGTCTATCTCAAAAAATACTGCACCTACGGAACCTCCGATGGTGTGAGATGAAAGAGGGCATCAACAAGAGGAAAAACAGGATTCACATCAATAGGAAGAGGAGATCTCAAATTACAGACAGTCGAAGTTGAGAATTGAGGAAAAAGTCGTAATACCCCCCCCCCCCCTCATTTAGACATTTTCGAAAAAAATAATTTCGGAATTTTTTTTTGCTGTTTGTGATCGGAATGGCACGTTGGCAATCCCCTAATAACGTAACAAACTCAATTCGAATGAATTTAACCTTTAAAGAGGTTTTTTAAAAATGGTAAAAATGCGATTCTAGCAGTTCTTAAAAATCGACCTCCGAAGGTGTCTATATCAAAAAATACTGCACCTACGGAACCTTCGATGGTGTGAGATGAAAAAGGACATCAACAAGTGGAAAAAAACAGGATTCACATCAATAGGAAGAGGAGTTCTCAAATTACAGACAGTCAAAGTTGAGAATTGAGGAAAAAGTCGTAATGCATAGTCGTAATAAAAAGTAATTTAGACATTTTCGAAAAAATTAATTTAGGAAATTTTTTTTTGCTGTTTTTGATCGGAATGGCACGTTTGCAATCCCCTAAGAACGTAACAAACTCAATTCGAATGAACTTAACCTTTAAAGAGGTTTTTTAAAAATGGTAAAAAATGCGATTCTAAAAGTTCTTAAAAATCGACCTCCGAAGGTGTCTATCTCAAAAAATACTGCACCTACGGAACCTCCGATGGTGTGAGATGAAAGAGGACATCAACAAGAGGAAAAAACAGGAATAGGAAGAGGAGTTGTCAAATTACAGACAGTCAAAGTTGAGAATTGAGGAATGGCACGCTTGGAATCCCCTAAAACGCAACGAAGTCAATTCGAATGAATTTAACCTCTACAGAGGTTTTCTTTATTAAAATGGTAAAAAACGCGATTGTAAAAGTGCTTAAAAATCGACTTCCGAAGGGCTCTATCTCCAAAAATATTGCACCTACGGAACTTCCGATGGTGTTAGATGAAAGAGAATATCAAGGAGAGGAAGAAACAGTTAGATTCACTCCGATCGGTCGAGGCGTTCTCAAGTCAATGAAGTTGTTACTGACTTTCTCAGTCAAAGTGGTTAGTAGGTGACAACGTGCAATTTCCGCTAACATTTTTTGAAAATTACACTACTCTTATGGGAAAATTTATGTAAGAGGAAAATATTTGTCGAAATTTAATAAAAAGTGGGCGTGGCATATCAAAAAATTTTCGCGCTTTTTTTTCTTCCGCCCCCTCCCCCCTCCCCCTCTTCACAAAAGACAAACGTTCAACGTCAGTCAAATATCCAAGACTAACAAGATGCCAAACTTTTGTGAATAGCTGATACAACTTTCAACTACAAAAAAACAAATTGCAGATTTGCCTATGAGTAAAACATAATTTAAAAACATAAAAAAACTTTGATTTTTTATGCTTTTTTTGCATCTAAACTTGATCAATTCTAAACGAAGCAAACCTAATTTGAGTGAAAGTTTAATCATAAGTTCGTTTTTTTTACAATATGCGTTTAGAGCTGATTTTAAAAGGGTCAAAAAATTGACCATAGGAGGAGTATCTATCTCTAAAACTCTTGAACCATTGGGTCCGCACATGTCCATGTGTACTATAAATAACGGTCTTAAAATGTGTTCTTTAATTTCCTTTGCCTATTAAAGGGAAGTCGCGCATGTTTACCAAAAATACATGGCTCGCATATAGCTTCAATTGACATTACGTCTTTAAGGTCAATAATACCCTCAAACATATGCGGTTTAATTTGATTGAATTTTGATTTACTGATGTGGCCTAAACGTGAGTGCCATAATTTTGAATTGTTAGTTTTAGAACTATTGACGTGACAATTCAGTTTTTATGTTTTTGTTAATGGTAAATATAGCAGTAAATAAGCCATTATGAGACTTACCAGAAGAGATGATTTGGTGATCACCATTTTGTACTGTGACCCCTTCATTGTCAAAAGTGATTTTCATGCCGCTCTTTTGCATGCGAGGTACCGACAGCAAATTGCAGGTGGCTTCCGAAGTTTATAGATGGATAGATAGATAAAATCATTTATTTGAAAAAAAAATAATAACAAGTAATTATTGTGTTCAAACACGTCAACAGTATTACATAATAATCTCAAACATTTCTACAATTCCGGAAATAATCAATAAAATTATATGGTTCCATATCAACAAGGAACTTGAAAAGATTTTTTTTAAAGGCATCCAGACCCTGTGTCTCACGAATCTCCCTCGGCAAATGATTAAAAAACTTTATGCACAAATATGTAGATTGTTTCTCTGTTAAAGTCAATCTGTGTTGTGGGTAATTATACATATAATGACTGCCCCTGGTACTATGAGAGTGATTAACTGCATAGCGTTCGAACAGAAGCGAATTTCGTTTTAGGAACATGAGATGCTCAAATATTGAGATGGCTGAGAGAGTCAATTTTGAGTTTTCCCTGAACATAGTTCTACAGCTAGTTAAGGGGCGTGACTTAGTGATTATTTTTATCGCAACTTTTTGATTTGTGAATAAGATGTTTATGTTACTGGCATTTCCCCAGAATACTATAGCATACTTTATCAAAGGATATATAGTTCCGTAATAGGCGGTTTTTAATGTACCTATGTCACAGTGCTTAGCCAAGACTTTCAAGGCATAACATGCGGATGACAGCCTGGCATCCAAACTCTCAATGTGTGAGCAGTATGACAGGACCCCATCCAACTGTAGGCCCAAGAGTTTGGTAGAATTAGTTGACAATATGTCCTTCTCCTTAAACGTTATACTTTCTACAAGTGACAACTGCGCGTTAGTAGTTTTGAAGCAAATACATTGGGTTTTATCAACATTCAAGACTAATCTATTTTGAGAAAACCAGTCCTCTAACTGATCAAAATGTTGCTTACATAGTTGCTCCAATGAATTAATCAAACTAGTGTGGACCAAGCAAGTTGTATCATCTGCATAGTTGACCAATTTACAATTTTGCGATGTGATGGTTATAGGAAGATCGTTAAGAAAGATTGTGAAGAGAAGTGGCCCAAGAATGCTGCCCTGTGGGACACCGCGTTCAATGTAACTTTTACTGGATCTAGCCTGCTTGTTAGTATCATTTATTTTTACACTTTGCGTTCTACCTGTTAACTATGATTGTATCCATGAATACGCGGAGCCACATATTCCGTATTTATTCAGTTTTTTCAGTAGTACACTGTGATCTAGGCTGTCAAAAGCCTTGGAGAGGTCAAGAAAGAAACCACAAGTACCCTCTCCCCTCTCCAAAGCTTCGACTATAGCTTCAGTAAATTCCTGCAGGGCAGTATCCATGGATCTTCCTTTTATAAAACCATGCTGAAAGTTATGAAGTAGATCATTTTTTGAGAAATATATGAATAGTCGGTCATACATGGCCCCCTCAAAAAGTTTTGAGAATGTTGATTGAATACTGATAGGTCTATAATTGGATATTACATTTTTATCACCCTTTTTGTAAATTGGGGTAAGAATGGAGTGTTTTAAATCTGTAGGGAAGATACCTTGTTTTAAAGATATATTTATTATGTCCTTAATTGGATGGCATATTTCACGTATACAAGCTTTCAATAAAGAAGTAGGCACCTCATCTTCACCGGACGCTTTTTTTATTTTTGAGATGGTGAGTTATATTGAGAATTTCGCTTATGGTAATCGGGGGAATGTAGATTGAGGTGAGAACCGAGAAATCTGGACATAAAAATGGTATGTTGCCAAAGTCTGGGGGTTGAGAACACTGGATAAAATAATCATTGAATTGGTTTGCCAAGTCAGATAGGTCTCCTTCTGGGAGCGTATTTCTATGAGGCGGATACTGATTGGTTAATTCACTCATTATTCTCCATGTGGTCTGTGCCCAATTGTTCGAATTTTTCAATCGTCTGTTAATTAAAGAATTTTTCGATTCATTCAAAAGTAGTGTATACTGTCTTTTTAGCTGTAGGTAACGATTTTTAAATTGTGCGTCACTATTTGAGAGGACAAAATACAGATCCAACTGCTATATAGAACATCCTTGATGGTCTCTGGTAATCCTTTGTTCGACATCAAGTGGATAGATCCTTGTTGGAGTGCGATGATGGACTCTCTGGACTTGGCAACGAAAATGTTCATGGGCGGTTGTAAAATAACGCTGCTGCTAAACACATCTTGGTTAATAATGGAATCAGTCGCTCCTGAGTCCAGCAGAAAGGTCAGTTTGTTGAAGTTGCCTATAGCATTGGAATGAGATGCTATCATGAAAGCAAAAACGCTGGTCCTTCGTAAAACTAAGAAACGAATCACTCAAATATTCCACAATTTGGCCTTTAGCAACAGAGTCTTTTTGCTTCCACTCATCTGAAACTTCTTCCGGTGTTCCGGTATCCACTATTTCTATAACATTCAGTTCTGCAAACAACAGCTTCACTCGATATTTCCACACCGCATATCTTTCGCCCCCAAGCGGTTGAATATTACGTTTCGCGATTTTAGACCATTTTTACTGATTGGAATAGAGCTTCACGAGACCACGAGAGAAGTCTCGGTCTCGTACGAGACCGAGACTTTAATATCAACTTCGAGACCGAGACCGAGACCGATACTGCCAATCGAGACTCTCGAGAGTCTCGGTCTCGAACAACATAATTCGTTTGCAAGATATTACGGAAGTGTCTAATTTATTAACCAGAAAAAACCGATTAACTGGGCATTTATTCTAATCAGATTTACACCAAACTTGGACACAAATGATGCTCCTGACCCGGAGCATACACTGTTAAAATTTCAGATTCGGATGTCCATTCTAAAGGACACTACCCTCTAGAAAAATTTGATAAAATCCAATTCACTGGGTATTTATTCAGATCAGATTTGCACCAAACTTGGCACAAATAATGCTACTGAACCGGAGCATATAATTTTAAAGTTTCAGATTCGGATGTCCATTCTAAAGGACAAAAGGACACTACCCTCTAGAAGAATCTGATAAAAACCGATTGACTGGGTATTTATTCTGATCAGATTTACCCCAAACCTGGCACAAATAATGCTCCTGAACAGAAACATACACTGTTAAAATTTCAGATTCGGATGTCCACTCTAAAAGACACTACCCTCTAGAAAAATTTGATAGAAACCGATTTACTGGGTATGTATTCTAATCAGATTTACACTAAACTTGGTACAAATGATGCTTCTCGCCCGGGGCATACACTGTTAAAATTTCAGACTCGGATGTCCGTTGTAAAGGACACTACCCTCTAGAAAAATTTGATAAAAACCGATTGACTGGGTATTTATTCTGATAAGATTTACACTAAACATGGCACAAATAATGCTCCTGACCCGGAGCATACACCATTAAAATTTCAGATTCGGATGTCCATTCTAAAGGACACTACCCTCTAGGAATAATGTCATAAAAACCGATTGACTGGGTATTAAATACTGGGTTAAAATAATGCTTCTGACCGAGGGCACATACTGTGAAAGTGTCAGATTCGGATGTCCATTCTAAAGAACAAAAGGACACTACTTCAATAACACCAGGAAATTTCGCTTGAAAGCCGGACCCAAGAATATACAGGGTATCCCATTTTTGGCACTTCTAAATGGGATCCTGCCTTACTTTTAAAGGTAAAGGATTGAGGCTTTCGCGGCAGTATGCTACATTCTGGTGAAATTAAAGACGGCGCCAGCAGAATTTCCCATAACCATTTGGTTTTGGAGATACAGGGTGATTTCGGAAATTTGACATTTTGGAAACTTGTTGGTCTTTTTAGTTTCATGAAAAGTAAGAATGCTTTCTAATAGTTTTTGTAACGTAGCATCCAGTGCCGCACCTAATTTCCATATGCATATAATAGTTTAGTCGCTATATTAAAAATAACAAAACATTTAAAAAATGTTTTTGGTTTTTTTAAAAGCCCTTGTCGAGGCGATTTTAAATATGCAATAATATAAACAAACAAACGAATTTATTCATGCTTACTACAAGTTTACACATGTCAAAAAAAAAGAACAATGAGGTACTACCTTTTTTTTCGAGACCGAGACCGAGACCGAGACTTGAGTTGCTACTACGAGACCAAGACCGAGATTACGCGAGTCTCGGTCTCGGTCTCGATGCACAAGACCGAGACCGAGACCGAGAATGAATTGAAAATTCGAGACCGAGACCGAGAGTATGTAAGTCTCGGTCTCGGTCTCGGTCTCGTGAAGCTCTAGATTGGAATTTACACGTTCGATTCCACAACTAATTTCTGCTATAAGCACAAAGTCAATTAAAAGTGCCTGGGCCCATGGAATGTGGGGAATCTTAAATAAAAATGCAGCGCATTGCTTATTGAACGCTCGACTGTATGCATATTACTCACACTATCTACATTCTAGCAAAAAAAGGACCTATCGCTTCGCCTTGGAAGCACAAAAAAAGAGTTTGCATTTGAATAAAAACTATCTACGTGTGTTTACACATTTTACTGAATAAGCAAATATAAGAGGAAGTTTCTGTCGTTTGATTTTTGTCCATTAAATATAAGGAAAATTCAATAGTTACTGTTGAGGAAGTTACCAGAAACTACTGTGACTGTAAAAGAAATTGAAAAAAAAAATCATAGAAATTATGAATATTTTTAAAAATCACCAGAATTTGTTTTTTTTATTCAAAGTTGTTTAAAATTACTAAATCTCACGATGGTGTCAACATATTGGAGCTGAGGTTCAAATTTGAGATCCAAGACTCCAAGTTGCTAAAGCTTAGTACCTGAGAATAACTCAAGTAGCTCTTACCCGAGATTTCATTACTGTTAATGAATAATCAAAAAATTACAAAAACTGAGGTCTGTATTGTTCGATAGTTGAGGTTGATTACTTCTGAAATTTTGTTCTCAGCAAACTCAACTTTTAATATCAATTTTTAAAGCCTCTAGAACTAAAGCCTTTATCGTGCTGAACTCAAGTAGCTTGAGGCTGGAAACTTTCAGTTTCATCTCAGATCCTTAGGCTAGAATTGATTCCTGAGGCTTCAGCTTTTGGTTAGTTCAAATTTTTGAGAGAGACCATTATTATTGACGAAGGAAGGTAATTAAAAAACGAATTCTAAAGGACCAAAAGGACGTCAAAGAAGAACGGGCTGGAGGCTGTAAAAAGAGTCTGTCAGTACAGTTTTTGTTGAAAAAAAAAACTAAACAAAACAGTATTTGAACACAAAGTACAAAAAAGCAGGTTGTGACAAGGAGAGTGGTTATTAAAAAGAAGGGTGACAAAGAAAAATACCGTCAATCATGAAAAAAAAGGAAAAACTAAAATTGTTACTGTTGGAATGTGGGGAATTTAAAAAAAAAATGCAGCGTGTTCCTTATTGCACGCTCGACTGTATATGACTCACACTAGGTAGATTCTTAAAAAGGAATCCTATCGCTTCGCCTTGGAAGCACAAAAAAAGGGTATGCATTTGTATACAAACTATGTCCGTGTGTTTACACATTTTACTGAATAACCAAATATAACAGAAAGTTTTTGTTTTTTGTTCATTAAAAAATATAAGGAAAATTCAATAGGGTCTATCTCCGAAGATATTGCACCTACGGAACTTCCGATGGTGGGAGGAACATCAAGAAGAGGAAAAAACAGTTGGATTCACTTCGATCGGTCGAGGCGTTCTCAAGGTACAGGCGGTCAAAGTTGAGAATTGAGAAAAAGTCGTAAATACCCCCCCCCCCCCCTTTGGACATTTTCGAAAAAATTTCGGGATATTTTTTTTGGTGTTTTTGATCGGAATGGCAGGCTTGCAATCCCCTAAGAACGTAACAAACTCAATTCGAATGAAGTTAACCTCAAAAGAGGTATCTTTAAAAATAGTCAAAAAACGCGATTCTAAAAGTGCCTAAAAATCGACCACCGAATAGGGTCTATCTCCGATAATACTGCACCTGCGGAACTTCCGATGGTGGGGTGTAAAAGAGGACATCAAGAAGAGGAAGAAACAGTTGGATTCACTCCAATCGGAAGAGGCTTTTTCAAGTTACAGGCATTCACATTTGAACATTTTCGAGAAAATTTCGGAAATTTTTTTTTGCGGTTTTTGATCGGAATGGCACGCTTGCATTCCCCTAAGAACGTAACAAACTCAATTCGAATGAATTTAAACTCTAAAGAGGTTTTTTTTTTAAATAGCCAACAAACGCGATTCTAAAAGTGCTTAAAAATCGACGAGGGGGTTTATCTCCGAAAATACTGCACATGCGGAACTTCCGATGGTGTTTGACTGCCTTTTGCGATATTTGAAAGAGTACAAAACGAAAAGCAAAAACCTTTTGGAATCAAATCGGTCTATTATTTCTCAAGTTATAGAGGTTCAAATTTGGAAAACTGCGAAAAAAGAAGGATTGTTTGAAGTTGTTGAAAAAAATTTTCGATCCCTTCTGAACGTGTGTTTTACTCTGATTTCAAAACTGAACACGAATTAAACTTTTAAAGACTACAATACGCAATTACAACAGAACATATTGCTAAGCAAATGTGATCTCTTTATTGTAACCCACGACATCATTATTATTTTGTCCTCAGTCTCAGTTATATATGTCCTTTTGGTTGTTTTTTCTGAAGCCTTAAAAATCTTTTTTTTTCTAAATGCTTCAGTAGAAACATAAAAAATTAACAACAAATTTCATGCTCTCAAATTTCTGGCAAATCTGTTTTTTTGTTTAATACATTTTTAATGTCAAAGCCCTTCTTTATAATTCATAGGGGGACATCATGTAAAACAGTAAGACACCATTCAAATAGCAGAATTAAGAGAATATTAATCAAACGACTTCAAAGGCGAGTGGCCGATAAGTTCTGAAAAAAAGAAGTCAAAAGATTTACATTTTCCTTGGTGATATAGGGACCGGACGAAATCAAAATTCTATTTTTGACTCATAAATAAGTCATGAAGGGTTTTGTCTCTGCCATCGGCTTTTTCCACTGAGAAACAAAAAGAAAATGGTTTGTTGGAAGTTCGGGAACTAAACTTCTTATTTAAGAATAATCGTAAAATAAACGACAGTTGATATAAAATAAGAAAAAATATATCTTTTAAAAGTGTCTCCGCTTGTAAAATTCTTGTACAGACTTTTCTGTGGCAAGAAGGAAACACGAAATTCCCATACGGTTAATACCCCTCGGGATTATCGACCGAAAGCTCCAGAAAGCGGGTTATTAAAAATTTAAGAAAATTTATCAAATTTGTTCGGCTACGAAATATGAGGATGATGTGCTACGCATACCCACGTGTGAACGAATTACACTGATGGAAAATTGTAAAGGGTTTTGTAAAGCAAACTGCTTTGTGGAGTAGTTTACCTGAGAAAGGTCAAAGGTAAGAGGTAAGCATTAAGATGTTTACGAGGATATTTCAATGAAAAACAAATAACCCAGCCTAGAATGAAACACAATCTCCAGGTTTTACAAGTATAGAAAAGGGCCTTTACAAAGCCCTTGGCCCAGCCGTTTCTCGTTTTGCATCAGGTTCCTTTGAAGGCTCAGATTTATAAGGGATATATTAATTATTGGCTTAGCTTTATTCACACAATGACTCTCTGACTAAGATCCATTGCCATAGTTTTTCCGCATCAACCATGCAGAAAGCGTTACGCTTGAATTATACGCCTGAGTCACTGCTAAATAAAATAAAAATAAAAAGATACGGTACCGTTACTGGTTCAATCAACGACGGTTTGTTATTAGGTTAGTACTTACCTATTCAGTTATTTTTATAATTTTGGCAAGTACAATAAGTAGGCATCAGTGTTGTGTCTTTTGATATCGCAGAATAGGTGCTTACGTGACTATGGAGTATGTTACTACTATTATCTCCAAATATATTAGGGTAGGTATAAATATATCACAACTTTGCTTCTGTTAAATAATACAAATTATATATAAAGAGTTATTCTTGACCGAGTTTTCTTTTATATTACGCATTGAACTCCCAAAGACGATAACAAACAATTAGAACAGCAAATCTTATTTTTGACACAAAATTAGAGGATTTTTTTAGGAAAACCAAAAATTATATTAAATTTTCTTCCCATCTCTTTTAAGACAATAATTTATAACACATCCAAACCACTTACGAGTGACGAATAATTTTTATCTGTGCCACTCAGGGTAATAATGGTGACAGTGATGGTGACAGCTTGGAATACGGTGATGAAGACTTGCCTAGAAGTAAGTACTTACCTATAATACTATTCTACTTACTTTTTCTTTCACGTATGTGCTCCTGTTGGCTTTTCCTTTAAAACTGTACTTACATTATTCAAAGTATTAGTTTCCCGCTAATTTTTCAAATCTTTAAAATTCATGCTCATAAACTAATCCGAGTATATAACTAGCCTGCTTCTGTACATGTCCTAAAAGAGAGATAGAACTTGCGCGCACTTCCTGCATTAGTTAATATTGGGTTTTAGGTAAATAAAACACGGGCATTATTTATAAAATACTATAACTATTAGTAAACAAATTAAATGCAATTAACTATATTTATTAAGCAAAGAAAATAGTAATTTTAGATAGAGGATCATCAAAAATTAATTCTAAGCCATGTTGCGACATCTATAAGTAGTTGGCCGGAACTTCGGTGAAGTTTACCGTAATTTACTGAATTGACGTTTCGATGACGTTTCACATCGGGAAATTTTTGGTGTAATGTCGGATTTACAAATGTTATTAATTATGTGATTTTTATTGAAAATAGAGTCCCGCCTGTATTAAAAACATTCCCACTTGCAGTACAACATATAAATTAACCATTAAAATAATTACTTCTCTAATTCATTTCATGACAGTACTGTAGCAACAAATCTAAAATTCTCCTTCAGGTAACCAAGTACCCCAATCTGAAGCTCAGAACTCGGATTTATCTTTCCAAAGGTAGGGTTTCGTCCTGTTTACTTCCTGTATGATTATATTCTCAACGTTTTCCAGTGATAGCTTATCTCCCAAGGTCTTGGAACTACTTGATTCGGTATTAGTAAGCCATGAGGAATGCCAAGACCCCCATTCAGTAAAAGGTAATCTGTCATGAACATCATTGACAATTTCTATTTCTGTTGACTGCAAATCATTTCCTAAAATGTATCTAGCAAGGACCAAAGAAAGTTTTCTTATTGCAGGATCTGACCTTTACCCTAAGCAGTCCTTAACATTGTCCGACCCTTTGAAGGTAAGAGCTATTATTGTACTACTGCAAACAATAGTAGGTGACTAATTACCAGTTTTAGCTTAATATGGAAGACATTGTGAGGGACTCACAGTTACAAATGTCTGACATCCAAGAAAAATCGAGCATAGAGTTTGAAATTCGAGCCAAGAGTGATCTCAAAAATCAGAAACAAACACAGAATAATGATCAGTCGGTTAGAGCAGACATTTCACGGTACCAGTAAGTATAACGTTGGGGGGGTTTAGGTTTGTTTATGCCTTACTTCTTATATTTCGATAGTTAATGATTTTTTCAGAGATGTAGGTTGTCCTTTGACTTGGTTAGTTTTTATCAAGGGCCAAGAGATCCCTTAGAAACAACACTACATGGTAAAGTAGTGTAATTTTCTATTTTTAAAGTCATTGTACATCATTCACAATGTTTTCCAGGCAATTTCAAAAATGTCTCTGATAGTGTTATGTGATTGCAATTTATATTTATATGTTATTAGGCATTTTCAGAAACTTGTTGGAATCAGGGTGAGATCAGTTTGATGTGAACTTAATCATCTTCGATTAAATAGAAAATAATGACAATATCTTACTACAAGACTAAATCAGAGACATAAAAATGTCTATTGACAATATGCTTCTTTTTTTTCTTTAAGATGTCACTTGACTAGGTTAGTTCAGGTTAGGTTAATTATAGTTTTCTTTTGGTTACTTCAGGGTAGTTCGGTTATGTTTTTCCTTTGGTTAGGTTAGTTGAGTTACATTAGTTAGGAAAGAAAAGGTGGTCAGGCACAGTCAAAGTGGCCATTAGGGCTGCTGTGGCTCTAATAAGGGGCTAAGCCCACTTTGTAAACCACTTTTCACTTGCTTAGTTAGACTTTTCTTTTGGTTAGTTCAAGTTGGTTCAGGTTAGTCCATTTATATTTTTCTTTTGGCTAGGTTAGTTCAGTTGTTTTTCCTTTGGTTACATTAGCTCAGTTATGTTTTTGTTTGGTTGTGTCGCGTTTGGTATGTATGGGTCCTTTGTCTAGACTAGTTAAGGCTATAATATTTGCAGAGATATCAATGGTACACTACTTTGGGCAATTAAACTATCAGAATTATCCCCCCACGTTTCATCATGCTTGATCCTAAAGTTCTTACTACTTTTGTTCTTGTTTAGTGATAATCTTGGGCCTACACTATATAGGTTTTCAGTTCCATGGCCATTTAGATTTGATTTCATGGCATCAACTCAACTAAGCACAAAACTAAAATCCTAGGAACAGTCACTTTCTGTAGATATGTACCTTCAAATGTTAATTATTATTCCAAAACTTGTGGATTTTACTGTGATTACAATAATCTATCACCTTTATCACAAACCAAAATTCCTCTTAGGAAGATGCTAACTGATTACGAAAGTACAATATCAGATCAGTGCTCTGAACTGGAAAAACTGAAACAGGAGCATGAGACAACGAGTAGGCATTTTGCCACATTAGAATTGGCATTCTCTGATGTTCTACAGTAAGTTTCTTGTCTTTGTTCGGTCAGGGCAAATCAATTAACAATGAAATTATAGGAAATATGACAGAAGCAAAATAATAGTTGATGGCTTTAAGAGTAATGAGGAAGCGCTGACACAGAATCTCCAGATCGCCGAAGAGAAATTGAAACAAAATGAGGCAAAGTATGAGTCTTTGAAAACATACGCAAAATCTCAGATTGAAAAGTAAGTTATCAGAACAGTCAATTTGTTTAGATATTAACTTATTTGTTGGCTTTTTAGGTGTAATATAGAAATATTAAATGTTAGGGATAAATATGATTACGAAAGTAGTAAATTAAGGGCATTGATAAAACGTTTGGAGATTAAATGTTCCTCGTTAGAGACGTCGCTAAACCAGAAAACTGAGGAATGCCAACAGTTGTCAGCATTATGTGATGACATTACTGGAAAGCAAGTTTAAATTATTTAGTTAGTGATTTATTTGATGTGCAACATAATCATTAAAACCGCAAAAATGTCAGTTTAATTTAATAAATGTTTGCTGATTATTACACATGTTAAAGCTTTGTTTATTAGATGCGTCTTGGCTAACCAAAACTGACGTTTTTCCGGTTTGGCTTATCCAAATATGTTTTGTGATTGTTACTTTTGAACAATGAGTTTTGCAACATATTTTTTTATATTTTTTTTTATTGTTATTAATTTATATTTTTATAACAGTTTTCCATTGTAACATAATTGAAAATACTTAAAACGATAATGTAGACTAGGGTACTAATGTAGAGCAGTATTTATTTTCGTTTCATTATTTGCATCGATATTTAAACTCATTTGCATTAACATGTACAGGGTGTTCTTGATTGTCAGGTAAGTAGCAATAATATGAACTTATGTTTCTTTACCGATACATATTACACATTTGGCTCTTTTATTGTACAAAATTATACTTTGTAATATTTTAGTTTGTATAGGAGGTGTCCCAAAAAAGTTATGTAACAAGAAAAACTCACTTCACCTTCATGTAATTTTTCCAATGAAAATAATGAAAGAATCTTCTGAATTGTTATCTATCAGAATCTGCAGGCAGACGATCTATATATTTATACCGCCTCTGTCGTTTAAGGCTTTATAAAACCAAATCATATTCACTAGAGCTGCAGATCATCCAGATTAGAGTTTTATAGTTAAAATTTAACTTTGACTAAGGCGGTATTTTATTATATTGCATAATAAAGCTGTTATTCAATAACGCTTATAGCACCGGCTGAACACCCTTGTTTACTCATGTATATTCAAAAACTGAAGGTTTATAAAAACGTGATAAATAATCAAGACAATTTACTTAATTATTATTAACGATTGTCTCTATAATATGCCATGGGAGCGTTGTGTAGGATAAAGGAAAAAGTGCTTCGCCCGCAAGAAATATTTCGAATATTAGCCTTAACGATTCACCAATTGTTTATTTCATCACTATGGTGGTCTAGACTTTGATTTTATATTGTACATTTTGGTTGATATGTATTATAATACTATAAGAATTAGTCGCAATGTTTTTTAATATAGATAGTCATTTTTTACAAGATTTTTTTTATTATTTAAATTATTGCTTATTTTTAAGTTGGAATTGCTCATTACTTTCAAGGGTATAAAGTGAAATATTAGTATTTTTAGCAGTTGCCTATAGTAACTCTCTGTGAGCATTCCAAAGTTCAGAGCTGTTCATATAGATGAAATATATATGCTTCCTTCCTACAAAGTAATATACTCTGTTACGTGCATTTACATGAACACTTAGAGGTTTCTTAGTAGTTCACAAATCATTAATGTCTAGCCGGCTACCTATATAGTTTGTGTAAATGAACATTAACATTTCCTAATGTTTAAGGTTATAAATTACTAGGTGCTAATTTACTAGATACATATTTTTAGGCTATATTTTCTGACAGAAACTCTTAGCAAGTAAATAATAACCTAGTCCAGTAATAATAATTATAGACTTGTCATCACTTTATCAGGAACAGTAAACAGTCCTAAAAATAAATAAATATTTTGGCCAGTTTATTCATTTTTTGATTCGGTGACATCAGAAGGCGTTACACTTCTTTTAGCTCTCTCTGGAGTCAGTCATTTTAATAGAAGAACCTTTATTTTTGATTTGGATAACTTTTATACGTACTATTTCTATACCTACTGTTTTTCCCATTTAATGTTAGCATTAAGCAATATGATGGGGATTGTCCATTTTACTACCAAATTGTCTCCAAGTTGTATTTTGTATGTTTTAGCGCTAATTATAACAGTAAATCAAACATCAGGTGAATAAACAGACTTTAAATATATGTTATAAGAGTTTATTTTTGAAAGCCATTAATGTAAATATATAACTTCCTATAGAAACTACGTTTTACTAAGATTAGTGAGTTTATCTATAGTGATTGATGGTGACCAGTTCTGTAAAAAAGGCGTTTGCCATTATTAGGAGTATTGTATTGTCTTGTATTTAATGTGAGTGGACTCATACAGTTCTCCACCGTATTGTGGCTCACTCGAAGTGTTACCAGCAATGTTTGCTCCTGCTAGCTCCAATTAGTTGTCACCCGTTATGCCCAGACGTTCAATGATCGTGCTTGATATATCGATCTGGCAATAGCCGGACAGTCACACAGAACGTGCTCAACTGTCTCGTCGTCCTCCAAGTACAGCCGAGCTGGCTATGTCCTGTGTACAGTCTCCTATTTAGTCTGAGGAATGTTTGGGCTTTTGCCCTCCCTGTTCCCCCGTGATAAATTTGTCTAGGTAGGTTCTCTCACCAGTACTGGGACTTGGCATTGCTGCATTTCTGGAGTTCAGCCTTGACGAGAGAGTATGGGACTCTCAGTGCTGGCTCCGGGCGTACGAATGCAGACCACGCCGCGCTCCTAGCTAGAGAGTCGGCCTTCTCATTGCCTCCGTGACCACGATGGCCCCCTTTGAATCCAGGGTATCTTGGATTTTTTCCAAGCGAGAAAAGAGCAGTTTTTGCCAGCCGCTCGGCTGCCAACTCTATGTTGACAGGACTGTCAAAGGAGATGTTGATCGTATTCAGTTGTGTCTGGAGTGACTCCCGATAAGAAGCCCAGTTTGTGCTTCTAGGATCTTTAAAAGTGTGTTATATAATATATAAGTTGTTATTTGGAGTATCAAAAGCCGTAATGGATAAGGCTCCACTGAGGTCAGCACTCAGTTTACTTTTCTGTGATCCTTTGCAAAAGTCCCTCCGCTGCAGCGCGACGGCGGGGGAATAAATACCACGGAGTCATATCAGTCAACGTCGGGAAGCACTGGAGATCACTTCGCTCATTGCCTTTGATAATGTATGCCGCAGCTGTAGATGAGACGTCAGTACGAACGTCAAAAACATAATAGTGAAATTTGAAATTACTCCCAAAAGTGGACTTTTTCCTAAATTCTTCCAAAGTACATTTCAAAAGTAGTTACCTAAAAATTAACCAGCGAAGGGGTGAGGATGCAGTGGGTGGTTTAGCAGCTTGGGGACAAAATAAATACATACCAAGAAATGCATAGTTAGAGAGATAAAACGCGTTCACACACGTTCCAAAATCCCAAAAAAAAAACAAAAAATTGATTACCAAACAAACTTATTCGACTCAAGAAACAAATAACAACTTGTTTTTCTAATTTTTTTCCACTCCTTTTTACTTTTTATTTATTCTTACGCTCCTAATCATTAATCGAATTTATGTTATTTCTGAACAGCTCCTTACCCCAATATGAAATCCCTGAACTGGCCCCAGTTTAACTGAGCGGACGGCGTCGGCGCAGATTCCGAGTCGGCGCGAGTATTTCCAAAATTCAAAATGGCCAAAATATGTTGCTTAATGTTGCATTGTATAGTTTGTTACACTTTTTTTGCAAAAATTATCCACAAATTTGCATCTCTAAATGTTCCTCAAGAAGTGTGGAAGACTGTGTTAACGTAGGTAAGTCATGTTTGTTGAGTATTAAGTGCTGAAACGTTAAATTTCAAACGGTATCAACCGTCGACGCGATACGTGTTTCACATTGATTTTTGCTTTCAATGATCGACAAAATGACGCCTTAAATATTAGTACAAATCTATACAGCAGTGATAAGATGATTTTTAAGGAGTTTGAAGACTGTCGTTTTTAGTTTTTGCATGATGCAAACGGGTTCCCTCGGGTATAAAGTCAATGACCCCAAAATCAAACTGACTCTGACATAGAGTTGGGTAAAAGTGGAAATTTTGAAAGTGGGGAAAATTTCCGGAAACTTTGCAGTAATTTTTGTCGAGTTGTAATATTTAATTGTTTTGGCGAAAAGTTTTCGCCACGTCCAAGTTTAGTAGCACAAAAACTCTTCTGAATATAAAATCTGAACTTTGTTATGACCATTCTCACTTGGCGCCTTAATGAGAGTTTAAATAAAGTGTTGTTTTAACGTAGAATAAACTACTGGATAAACCGCGTTTCAGAAACAATGGTACAAATAATAGTAGATTATGTCACTAGGAGTAAAAGTGGGTCTTTTCGTGCTGAGCCCCGAGATTGACGGCCGAAGCGAAGCTGAGGCCTGCAACTGGGCGAAGCACAAAAAGACCTTTTACTCCGAGTAACATATACTATTTTTTTTTCAAGCATGCAAGAAATAAGAAATCTATTTAAAAGTGGTTCAGTTTTGCAATTTTCTCTCATCCTCTTTAAGCGGGTCTAGGTACTTACCCAATTAGTGGTGTATATTATTTATAAAATACATAGAATATGTTAGAATGGTAGTTTTCAATGTTCAATGGTTTTAATGTATTAAATAATAACCAATGATTATGGTAAGCTAAGAATTTGTAGCATTATTTTCAATACTAAATTAATAAATGTCACATTGACAGATAAATATGATGACGCGCATGACATTTAACAGACGAAATCAGAGTTCGAGAACCTATGCGATTTCGACTAATAACGGTTTCGGATGGTGCTCTTGAGTGCTCTGAGAGTATTTCTGTCCTTTGTTTTTTCAACAAGAATGTAAAGATGGCAATACACTCAGATCGGTTTATCTGGTGTCATCTATTATTAAAATAATTTTGTTGAATGAAAATCGTTTATATATGACACTAGCGGTGACTTTTGACTTTACTTTTACTGCCTAGGACTTTTTTGCTACTTTTTTGGTCTCAGGATTTGAAAGCCCACTTTAGGTGTGCGTATGGAGAAAACAAATGACGTACTTTTAGTCCGCTTGAAAAAAAAAGGTGTTTATTTAAAAATAAAAACTCATCTAGTTGGCTGTGGAATATTCAAAGAAAAAGGATGAAAGAACAAAAACCCATTTACTTTGATTATGTCATCCTTTTCTGTCAAAAATTCATAGCCTTCTAGATAAGGTTTTTAATGAACACCTGTATATGTGGCGAGTGCGAAGGAGTATTAAGACATTTCTGAGTAAACATGTCTTTTAAAAAATGCCTGTTTTAATTCTACAGGGCGGTTCAAATAATTTTTTATTCTTCATAAGGTCCAACTGTGCAATAGTCGGTTGAATTCGGTTGAAGGATTGAACTTTACATCTTTATACCTATATATTGATGCTGAGCGGGTAAAAGGGATTAAGTCGCAGTCTTGTGGAAGTGGCAGTCTGACTTAACCCAAAGAGCACAGTTGAAGAGGCTACCAGTTTTACTTCAAACGACTTAGCTCTGTTTACACAACAACAATAACTTTAAAATCGTATAATAATGCGACTTCCAGTTATGTTTACCAAATTTTGACAACCCCTTTTACCCACGCAGCAACGATATATTGCGTCTTAAATTCAAACGTTGTGGTTCATGCTCAATAACCGAGTTCAAGGAACATATGCACCCATTAATTTTTTAATAACTCTTTGGTAAGGTTTTGATTACATGATTAAACTATTTTCAAGGGATCTTTGGATATGACAAAATTTATTCCAAGCCAACTTATAAGTGGCTCCCTTACAACTTCCGGACTTTTTTTGTTGGTGTTCATCATAATAAAGATAAAACAAAATTGCAGTTTTTATATTTAACTGAATTTTAATATGCCTTAAGTCATCTACAAGGATGTATCGCAGTGTTTTTACTCATAACCACTAATTTTGCTTGTCCTTGTAATTCTTGCACATTGAGTTTCCGGATCTCTTATTGCTGAGAACTCTTCCAGGGGATTTACTGAAAATGTATAACCATCAGCAGACACACTTTGACTACTTTATACTGTACTGTGCTTTTCAGTGACTGACTTTTGAAACTTTCAAGTAAACTCCCTATTGTAATCCTCAAAAACCCTTTATTGAAGTGCTATGTTCACCAGATAGGTATAAAAATAAATATTAAACTTCAATTTTTAATAATTGCCATATTTCGACCATGTATTTCGGTGGTTATGAAGTCTCTTAATCTGGTGAAGTTCCGTACAATTGATTAAAATATGCATATGTTATCCACGTCATGGGCCAAATTGTTTAAAAGGCAAAACTGAAGAGACGAGCAATAATATTTAATGCAGTTAACATCAACAAGACATTCTTCTATGTCGCACTTTGATGTCAACTGCATTAAACGTTATAGCTGGTCTCTTTAGTTTTGCCTTTTATACACCTTGGCTTATCCATGATGTGAATAATGAACACGTTCAAAGTACTTACGTGGTATCTCACAAGTTTAGTGTCTGAAACAGAACAAACCTCCCATAAGTAGTGGGAGACATCAGTAGTCCTACTTATTTAAAAATACTATACCATATACGACCTTTGCCATTTTATGAAGACATTATTTAAATACACCCTTTCTTACACCAGAAATAAAACCCTCAGAACTACTTATTTCTGTAAAACATTATTTATTTGAAAAAATACACAAATACAAATGGCAGTGTTCTAAACTCTAATGTTGCGGATACAACCATCATATAACCGCCATGTAAACTCAATAACGGAACGAGTGGAGAACGGAATTTAAAAAAAAAATATTAATAATACTCGAACTCGATAACGGGGGAATGGTGAAACCTATAAACAAAATATTGCTCTCAAACAGTGAGATCAAAAAAATATACTTTATATTAAATAAAAACCTCTTATGGCTGCCAAACAAATCACAAAAAACTAGTTGCAAAAAAGGAATGTAGTTAACAGACTTAAATTTTACCTACCAAAATTTACACAACTAACTTAAATACATATTATAAAATATGTAGTAAGGGGTTTTTTGAGAATCCCTGGTAATTCACAGGAAAACTCTAAACCAGTCGAGGAATAAGGGAATAAATAACTGTTTCTTTATTGGCTGAATCATTATTTTGAGCTTAAAACTATTCGTAGAACTTAACCTAAAAATCCTAACCTAAGTAGTTTCTTACTTTAAATTTAAATAACTTATTTGCACAAAGTAATAATGGAGCACATCGAACTTGATAAACAGCTGACCAGCAAAAAAAAGCTACAAATCGATGTATTCCATTAAAAAATAATAACTTTTTATAGCCTTAAAAAAAATCACAAAAGGTAAATCCTTTACCAACTAGTGAAATGCTTGTGAAACCTCGTGACACCGAGCGTTATTGTTACTAATTTTTAAGTCACGTTGTGGATTAGAACAGTCTATATAAGCTGCAACACACGTCATTTTTTTTAGTGTTTTCACAGCCACTAGTGTTAGCTAACCTACTCTTGAAGAACTACTTATACATAATATAATCATACATCCATGTTAATATAATCATTTCAGTTTTTTTGTGTATAAAAATCGTGGAATACCTACACATTTTGATTGGAATCGCATATTTAATTGGTTCGTTTCGTAAAGTGGACGGCTCTTAAGCTCTAAAGAGCTGCAATAAATAAAACAGAACACACTGCCTTATAAATAGTGGCTAATAAAATCAAGGTTGATTGATTTTTTTCTGAATTACCTAATACACTTACCGCCTAAAGGTGGGTTGAGCATAAGGCATCTTCCAGTCAGTTCATAAATGATCCTGATGGTTGTCAAAAAGACAAAATTTAGCTACGCAACTATTGCATAAAACTCCAACTCCGAAAAACGCAATTAAATATAAGGTTTATGTCTTCATACCAAAAGACCTCGTGGCATAGCATTTAAGTCTACACAGGGTGTCACATTCATATGCCAAACCAATAAAATAAAGATTAATTTTTTTAGCCCAAAAACCACATCAATACTCTTTAATGGGGTGTCAATAGAGTTATACATTAGTATAAAAGAATAAGTGAATAACCCAAAATTTCAGTCAACACTACAGCAAAAAAAACATGTACAAAATAGTGAGTAGTGAATTCTTCTTGAAGCTTGGCATATAAAAATGCCGCTTACCCCGTATAGTCTCCACAACCATATTAAGTCACTAATAAAAATACACGCAAATATCCTTTTATTCATTTGCTGGAAAAATATATATCTAAGAATTTATTTAAGGATACTTATAGCACCAAGTGTTTGTCGCAGGACGTTTGATTAACTTTTACTTAAGTCGTAGCAGGTAAAACACGCAAAATGGAATTTACTATGCAGTCTTTTTGTCAAACTTATTTTGTTCTCTAAATGTTTTTTTGTTGCTTTAGCTTTAGTGGGAATGTATAAATAACAAAAACTGTTTCATTATTATAAGTTACCTCGCAAGGAGGTGCACTGAATACTAGTTGATATGGCGCTCAATAATCTTACTTTTTGCGGGTATGCTCAGTTCATATTCATTTTGGCACTCGTTAAGTCCATACTCAGTCATACTGCACGTGTATATACAAAAAAAGACGACTGCCGCTAGCCCCATCCAAAAAAATCTTTGGTCAGACGCAGTAAATTAAGTACAAAACTAGTTGCTTACGGGATTCTTAATCTAGCACCAAGCCTCGTCGCCGCCGTTCTGCGTGTCGTCGTCGCTTCCGTCGTAGTCGTACATATCTGCCAGCTTACTGAACCTCTTTCCGAAGCTCGACAAATAGTTGAAGTCCAAATCCCCATCGTCCGTGCAAGATCCCAAAGAAGAGAGGGAGCCGGTACTATTGCCATCCCCTTCATAAGCGTAATGTCTCACGTCGTCGTAGGGCAAGTTCTCTGGGTCTTTATCGCAAGTGTCTTTTTTGTTGTCCAAGAATACGCTTATATCCGGCTCAGCAGCACCGATATCAGGCTCCTTCCGTTGCAGGGACTCTTTGTTGGGCGGCAAGGGGAACACGGATAGGTTGTAGTGAGCGTCTGACTCGCCGCCTCCTTCGTCTTCGTAGTTGATTATGTTTTCGGTTGTATCATCGATGTCTTTTTCGTTCAGATTATCGTGTTGACGTCTATGGACCACCACAGCTAACAGCAATACTGCAACAAGAATTATTAGTAGAAACCAAAAATGTCGTAAACAGTGCGATACTGATAGGCAAAAGACCCAACAGTTCGACGTTTAATTCATGTCTGTTTCAGGGCTCTTAATTTCACAATCATGATGTCCTTTAACAAAAAACTGAAAGAAACTTTTCAGATATCATCTGAAAAGATCTTTTAACAATCTTTTAATAACTAATCTCTGAAAAGATCAGTAGATCTTTTCAGAGATTCATAAGAGACACGGTGTTCATAGCAATAACTAGCGTTGTTGTTTCTTGAGGAATTCCTATCAAATGCGTCTGTTCTTGTGTGGAAAATGTTGTTGTATTTTCTCTTTGTTTAAATGTCATCATAGATGTTGTTTTATAGAAGGCAGCCCTGAAGAAGTCATAAATTATACATCGAAACCTGGACAATTTTCGATCTACAAGGGTGTTTTATATTGTTAAACCTGTTAAACACCACAACTGTAAGTGCTTAAGGACGCAAAACCTGTTAACTGTGCTCTCCTAGTTGGCTGCTACCTTGCTATCTACCAAGGTAAAAAAAATACTGCAATCGCAAAATAATACAATGTAAAAAGATTATTATAAGTTTAGAAAGGACACAAATCATACATATAATGTCACAAAATAGGGGATGTTTTCGACACATCCTACAGGCGTACGGTGAACGAACCCTGCGAGTACTTAAGACATGGACAAATCTCGAGACGAAGCTGGCCGCCTTGTTGAACAGAAAGCCCTGAAGAAGATCTACGTGAAGATCGAAACGTTGGGGTATTCGCAACTGTGAAGTGGCTTCTTATTTGCCCTACACCCGCTAGCTACAGTTTCATACTGGGCATTGCTTCTCTTTTACTTTGCTGGCCTTGGACAGCAAAAAGAAGGGATGGAAACACAATACCTCGTACATTGCAATGTCTGCACATGGCAAAAATTGAACGCCTTTTTAAAAGTCAGTGTGGCTACCTTGATATGTTGAGAAAACTGCCTTCTAAGGTGCTAGACACTAAAGTAGCTCATAAAAATTAAGAAAACTTCAAGAATATGCTTCTGACATAAACCACAGAATAATAAGAATAGAAACCATTTTTAAAATGCGTTTTAATTTTATAATAAAACTAAACAAAACCCACAATAAAAACTAAAAGTAAAAATTTCAAACCCAAATTTAAAAAAACGAATCAGTCTTGACTTAACGGAAATCTTCATTAATTGACGTAAAAACGTGTAATTTTGACAGATCCAGGTGCCCTCGTGAACCGAATGATTGTACTATATTTGGGGCTGTGGATATTAGAATACTAAATGACATGCGAAAGGACTAGATTTACTAAATTCTACTAAGGGTGACCACACTGACCCACAAAAACCACCTTTTTTTGAACAAAAAGGATAAAGACAAAAAAGTTACTTACGGAACAGAACTGCAATACACACAAGTATTGCTACCAAGAAGTTCGAATCGATGCCGAAGCTGATGGCTTGCTGCAACGCGTAGCTGCAATCCGGGAAAGCTTCGTACGAGTCCGAGGGTTGACCCAAATTGTACAGGTTCTGATTGAACGTGAAGTTCCTGATACAGCCCTGGAAAGGCGTGTCCGTGGGAGCGATCGAGCTCCAAAGCAGCTTGGCGTGTTCCTCCGAGAACGTCTTGCTCAAACCGCCCATTTGCAAGGGGCCGTTGATGCGCAGCAGGTTCGCTGGCATCGTTTGCACTTGCAGGCAGTTGCTTTTGCAGTCGTCGATTTCCATTTCCACGCTCTAAACAGCAGTAAGAAGACCGTTTCTAATGTAAACTATTGCTAAGACACTTACAGTTTCAACAGGGCTGTACGCAAGGCTGATTCGAATCTTGTGCGGAGCTCCATCGTTCAAACTTTTCGGGTAGGCCCGGTTATTGTCCCGCGATGATACTTGGATCTGGCCAATCCCGTTGTCGACTTTGAGAATGGGAATTCCATCGTGAAGCTCAAGAGACACGAAGTCTGAAACAAATTGGTTAAAATGGTTCTTGGGAGATTGGTGACGTGTAGTGATACCTTTAGAAAGCAGGGCATGGCGGTAGGTCAAGGGACCTGCGTAGAAGACCAAGCCGTTGTCGCCTTGTGTGGTCACCGTCAATGTTATTTCAGTGGAATTGCAGGCCTCTAGCCCTGGATACATAGCCCATCCTCTACCGGTAAATGCGATTGCCAAAGACTCGCAGTAAGGGCCTTCGTACCCTGCGGGACACGCACAAACTTTGTCTTCCATTTCACCACCATTTAAGCAAGTGCTAGGCGTTGGGGCAAGGCAAACGCAAGAGGCTTCTACAGTCGATTTAACTCCAATGAACGATGTCCTGTTTGTGTATACGGCAGCAGGTTCGTCATTACTAATTGTGAGTTTATTTGAGCAGGAATTGCCTATTCCACAAGCGTTCTCGTTAAGGCACTCGTTGATGCTGACCATCACAAATTTCACTCCCAATTCTTCTTCCAGCTAATAAAATATCAGCGTTAAGCAGGTATTTTTAAGTTTTTTTTTTAGAAGCTACCTTATCTTGATTGTCAGTGATTTTATTGTTGAGTTTCTCTGGGGCATAATAAGGAGAACCATGCGCAGAGAATCTAACGTCAATTAGTGAGCTATTGGTAGGGGTTGTTAAAACTGTAAAGACATCGACGTTTGCATTGGAAGTATTCACGATCTCGGCAAGCCTGTCTCGTAGTAGGTCTTTCCTGCTCCTTCCATTCTAGAATAAGTTAAAACTAGAATTATAAGGAGTACCTAATAAAACATTTACTACTCTCAATATGTAGCTAACAAAAACTAATTATTAAAAGCGATTTGCACGGACCTCAAGCTACCAAATTAAAAAGTGCTGTGATGTGAAGCAAGGTGGTAGGTCCGTGAATCGTGAAGTAGCTGACAAAAGAAACATGGTATCATGTTAACCAATTACTTTAAAAAAACCTAAACCGTCTTCTTTCTCTATCACGGACCTATCATAAAGTGCACTTCAAAAAAGATTGAATACACATTTTCTCCTTTTTTTTTGACTTTTTGACTTATTACAAATGCTGAAAAAATACTAAAGTACCCAATTTGGTTATTTCTTCAATGCCCATTGAAAGCGTTTTTATTAACCGTCTCCTCAAGGATTTTTGGTAGTACATATTTGGTAGTTTTCCGTTCCGGCACTACATACGCCGACATACAACACGCACCAAGGCTCTCGGAAAATATAATCGGTTTGTCCTGTATCCTGTAAGTAAGCTAAACACCAAATTTTAACTTTCTAACTTTAATCGTTTCAAAGATGTCACTTTAATCGCTTACGTCACGGCGTCCATGTTAATAAAAGATATTTTTTGCCTATATTTTTATATTCGCGTTGCAACTCTACATCGGTCAGGAAAACATGAAATGATCTTTGATGTAAGTAAATCGGAATTTCGGAACCTGCTTTCGGCATGAATCCCGACACAAAATTTTCAAATTGCGAAAACGTTCTCGAGGGCCGCGATTTTTGCCAATAATCTTCTTAGAAATGTTCAAGTCTTCATATGCCATATAGTTTTTTTACGGGATTTCAGCCAATATTTCTTAGTCTAGCCTAAGCCTTTAAAGTTGATGTTTTCTTTTTGGAAAAAATTCAACTGTCAGTTTACATTCAGTGGGAGGAGACAAAATCCCAAATGGTTCCGATACTCCCCTTGGTGGACCTTATTCGGAACCATTCGGTTTTTTGAACCAAAATTTGCAAACATCTGCATATTTCGCGAGCCACAAAATTTTTTGTAGCACATTTTTTACAATTTTGGTGTACTTCTCTCACATCTCACCCTGTAGATTCGACATTTTTATAGTAAAAAATTTGAAATGATTCAAAAATCAAAGTCCTATTTATGAATAGGACAAAATCTATTTAAAATCGTGACAAATTTTTAAATATTATATTAAAAAGTGCCACTTTGCAGTCAATTTGTGCCGCGACCGTGCATTCAAGATGGTTTTCTATGCCAGGCGACACCTTGGAATGTTTTCTTTTCGGTACATAGGAACCACTTTCTCAGTGGGACGTCGAGAAATGGTCTTAATTAAGTTTCGAAGCAAAAGATGCACATATTTGCAAGTTTTGGCTCAAAAACCCGAATAGATCCGATTCACCAGCCATAATTAAGTGGGCTAGGGTTTTCAGCTCCTCCCACTGAATGTCAACTGACAGCGGTGATATCTTGGGACCGGTTAGAGCTAAGAATCTGAAATTTGGTACGTAGCTTCTTTACGGGGTGAGGTAAAAGTCGCAATGGGCCGGAAACTTCCCATGGGTACCGAAGGCTCCAAATTCGATTTTTTTTTAATAATTGACATTGAAATAAAGTGTTTTGAGCCTTCTGAGATTTCGGCTACTTTTAGACATCACCAGGTCTTTTTTTCCAAAATATGACTGTAGTTTAGATTAAATAAAAGAAGCATTCGGGTATTCCCTAAAATAGAGGCGCTCCGGGCGTGTGGTGTTGCACAAATAAAAATAACAAAAAAAAAACCTCATTACTGATTGGGACTAAATACCAACCTTTCAACAATAAAAATCGAAAAAAATCACTAAAAAAGGGCTAACAAAAACAAAATTCTTACCGCTGTTTCTTCGACAAATTCTCCAATATTAGATCCCTCTATCCGTATTGACCCAGACTTAACGACAGCCTCTTCCGGAATATCCTTCACGGTAACATTTACATTAGCTGAAACAGTATGAAAAGGAATCTCCGGTCGGTGCTCTTCTGACACGTTGAAGCGCAGCGAATATGTGCCCTCAGAAATGCTGCTGGACATCACAATCATTCCCGTATCTTCGCTTGATAGATGGAAAAACTCGAAGCTGTTTAGCTGCACGAACACTTTGTCGGGCAAGTCCCAGTCGTCGGGGTCTTCAACGAACACTCTTCCTATTGGAATGCTAGTTTTCCATCCTTCGTATTTGTAAACAAAGATTTCGCTGAATCCGTCTTTAGCTTCGTTGTCGTTTACGTCGCCGATTATTACACGCAGAATGCTAACTTTGCTGAGCTGTGGACTACCGCTGTCTGTCACTAGGATTGGAATGTCGTAATACTTTTGTTCCTCCCTGTCAAACACAACCAAGGCCAAAAGTGTCGAAAATCTGATACTGAATTTGCTTCTTATAAGATCTGAGGCCTCGGGTGCTAATTCGAAAGTGAAAGGCGGTCCATTCGTAGGACCATCATAGTCATCGGCGCTCAACACTGTAATTTCGTTCTGATATTCTGGATTTTGATTTTCGTACCAGACGACTTCTGTCACATTCAAAAAAGGAGCATTGTCGTTTATGTCCTGAAGCATGATTACTATTTCTGAATAAGCAAAGGCCGTGTTTGGCCCTCCATCGTTGTCATACGCGTAAACATACGCTTGATGAAACGGGCTGCCAAAGGGCCGGTCCCTGTCGAGCTTCTTGGTCAACCTTACACATCCGGTGCTAGAAACGCTTAGGAAATCTACTTCAACTTGGTACAAAATGTGCTGATTCGCATCTCGGTCTTTAATATCCGGATCATAGGCTTGGACGTTGATCAGACATTCTTCTGGAATGGTCTCCTCTTCGATGGTTATGTTTTTTTCGTGGGGGTAGAACACTGGTCTTTCGTCGTTTACGTTTGATATAAAAATTTGAACAATCGCAAAATCTTCGTAAATTTGATCAAATGCTCTCACTCTCAATGTATATTGCTCTACTTTTTCGAAATCCAACCGTTTGTTTACTTTAATTCGGCCAGTGGTGTTTTCAATATAAAAAGCATCATCAGTGTTACCATCGACAATGCTGTAAGTGATCAAGGAAGCACTATCTTTGTCTACAGCTTTGACTTCACCGACATCTTTTCCTACATCAGTATCCTCTAAAATATCTGAGCAGTTGTACACTGGCAGCGTAAACTTTGGTGCGTTATCGTTACGATCTTCTATACTAATCTGGAAGATTTGCACAGCCTCGTTCGGTTCCCCGGTATTTTTTAAGGCACTAGGCGAATTGTCATAGGCCCGAACCTTAAGGTTATAAACAGACACAAGTTCCCTATCAAATCTCTGCTTCGATTTGATTACTCCTGACTGCTTATCAATAGAGAACTCATCCTGGTTTGACATAAGCTCGTAACTAACAATATTATTTGCTGAAGTCCCATCTTTATCAATTGCTCTGACAACCATAGCCTGAGCACCTGCCTCATCATTCTCAACGACGCTGCCTTCGATGAACTCGATAAAATTCGGCAATTCGTCGTTTACATCCAATATTCTTATAGGAATGTCAAAAGTAGCATCCATCTTGTCTTTATTTTTAATACGAACACTTAGTGTATAGTCTGTTACAGTCTCATAGTCTAAAGGGCGGGCCAAATAGATATCTGCAGTAAAAGTGTTTTCTTTAGAAGGTTGCAAGACAAAAGTTTGATCCTTATTCGTCTGCAACGTTTTGCCTTTGATTAGTTCAAAAGCTATATCTTCTTGTTCGATATTGGACCTACAACAATGATGGTGATGATAGACCTAAACGTTAAAAAGTGAAAGTGAGTCTTACGTTGCTGTAATTTTAACGAGAGGTTCGGTGTAATTATGAAAATTTTCTTTCAACTGCAGAACTCCATCGGGCTCCTTGTTTGTTACTTGAGGAGCCTTTTTATCAGATCCGACAACCTCTATTTCGAGAGGTGCCTCAGTAGCTTTCGGATCTATCCCATTATCGCGTACAAATACTTGACTAGTAAACTTCTTACCAACTTTCTGAAAGGTGTTTCCTTATAGTGCTTGATATTTACAAATTTCAATTACTTACCCCAGCTAGAGATTCTCGAAGATAAACCACTCCTGTGTCTGGATCAATGCGAAAAGTACTGGAAAATTCAATACTAGTGGTTTCTCGGAAGGAGTAGGTAACCCTCGAGTTATTCCCATCGTCAATATCGTAAGCAAAAATCCTCAAGACTTCGCTGTTCACTTTTAAATCCTCAGCTACATTAGCATAGTAACTCTGCTGTTCAAGTTGGGGTGAATTATCATTGATGTCAGTAATAGTGACTTTAAAGGTGCAAATATCGGATAGGGGCGGCCTTCCATTGTCAGTGGCCTGCACCGTAACGTACATCTCCTTTTGTCTAAACGGTTCATCACGATCAAAAGGACTGTTAGTCCGTACTTCTCCGGTTGAATTATCAATGATAAAGTAATCCTTTCCTCCATCGCGCTTTACTATTTTGTACGTTACAGTACCACCGGCAAGCGGAGGATCGTCATCGTTGGCATTGACCTATTGAAAAGAATTGGTCGAATAAAAAAGTCATAGCTCATGACCAAGAAAAATCTCCTACCTGAATAACGAAAGTTCGGGCATCTTGCTCCTCTTGCACTTGAGCTCTATTATAGGAATCGCAATTAGTAAACATAGGTTTTTTGTTACTGTCAGTCGTTATTTTTTGAGTCCTAGTGCTAACAGGCAATGCGTTCGGAACAGACTCGACGGCATTATTCGAGTTTCCAATAATATTGTCACTATCATTATCGCCTGCAAAAAAAAACAATTTCGATCTTAAAACGAAGTGAATTCTTAAAGTTTATTAAAAGGACCACCAAGAGCATTAAGGCCACTACTGACTCAGGTACCAAGAATCTTGCCGTAAATTGGTGATAAAGTGCGGTCCGAAGGAGGCATCATCGTGATTTCATTGTATTAGTCGGACGATGAAGTGTGATTCCAGGAAGTGGTATATACCCATAACCCATAAGCACACAAAATATATATATAATTTGTGCAAGCGCACTTTTGCTTAAAGTTTATGATGCGTAGGCAGGATTTTGCATGACTCAGGAATGTCTTAAATTATTAAATTGTAACACTTTCAAAGGCCACACATTGTTGGGCTCGTCTTTATTAAACATTTTTGGTACAAAAGGTCAATGATAATTTAGCTACTAGTACCATCAAACTAAAATGCCAGAAAAATGTTTGTCATCTAGTTTAAATTAGTGGCACACTTAAGGAACCATTAAACTGACTATTACGACAGCCTTATCTAGGTTTAATGTGCATTTTTCACGTTATTTACACCCGAAATTGTTTAATAGTGGTGACTACTAATCGATTTTCTTTAAAATGTTAATTATAAATACAGGAACTTTTCTGAACTACTAATTAGTTCAGAAAAATTGTTCGCACTTAGTTTTGCTTTCTTTTTTTCGTAAATATTTTGTGTGGGACAGTACCGAACCCAATGCCTCTACGGTTTGGGGGCCATCAAAAGCTGCTTCTAGTGTTATAGTGTATGGCCTAGTTAACGTGATGTTTATTGAACGTTAACTCTTTTTTAAGCCTCTCTATCTAATCGCTGTCAGATAAGATACGATTTCTCAGTAACTAACGTTGTATTAAATAGATTAGATTTTCAGAATGAGCCAAATACTTGGAAAAAAGGTTTATTTAATACGTTGCAATGTGGGAAATTTCGCCTACATTACATTTTGTTAACGGATGCTATACGGGGTGATCCTTAGAGAACGTCATCTAGAAAGCTATGCATTTTTGACAGAAGATGACATAATGGACTTTTGCTCCTTTATCCTTTTCTTTTGACGTTTCACAACCAACTAGATGACGTTTTCAAATGAACACCACCTACTTGCATATAAATACAATAACATGATTGTCAATCAGCTGTTAGCAGTTCAGGGTGTGAAGATGAGCATACATTCTACTGCACCAACTACACTAAGGTATATGACCCAGTCGTTGTATTTCATACACCATACTTCTAACGCTCACTCATCTGTCCTAATTTTACCAATATTTACAGATGAAGGTGACTCAGTACGCAGTATCAAACATTTGCTTTGATTAAATCAATAAAGAAAAGTGAACCGTCTCTATCATGAATTATTAGACGAAAATACAGTGTTGATAGCACTAAAGCTAACAGTATTTTAAATCCCCATTATTATCCATCATATTTGTGGATTTTCAGGTGTGGTTATAGATTATTTTCAAAGGCCAAAAAGTAATAGTTTCTTTTGAAAATAACTAAAACTTAAATAATTTTAATAGCTAATAACAATAATCTAACCTATCATGCAGAAATTAATACACATGTTAGTAGTAATTTCCTAGGAAATGATGATTAATTACCGCAATATGATCAATGTCACAAATGCAACCAGCAAATGACGCAACGAAAGACCATTCTTAGTAGCTACTTATAGCGGTAATATTTTGTCACAGCTATTGGCGTAAATAATGTTTTTAAAACGTTTCCAAATGTTTATTCTTAATCTTGAAGTGGAAATACGGCAATTGTTATTATTCAGCTTGTGTCGACAGAAATGACTAAAAACTTGATAAATAGCTCTTATGAGTGTTCTTTCTAGTCACCAAAATTGGTAAGTGTGATTGTGATGAACATGCTGTGATCGTGTTCCCATTCCATTAACTTCTTCTTCCCATGAACTTATTGTGTTTATAAGCGCCTCCAGCTTCGACTTGGTAATTTAGGCCATCAGTGGTGCGAAGCGCCTTAAAAAACCATAATCATCGCTGTCAACATTGAAGAACCACTTATTACGGTTCCTCGAGAAGAAAACTAGCTCCTCATTAGAGTTTGTCACCAATAAAAAATTCATTGAGTCGTCGTGATTAGGTTTACAAAGCACGAATCACTATTCTATTAACGAGCAAGCGAATTCTTAAAACCAACAAGAGGTCAAGCACCACCAAACCAAATCAATTCTAAGGATTTGTTTCCTGTTCGATCAAAGGACTTTCGTTTTCGGTACAATATGATGGCGGTTGTTTATAGTAGGCCTTTTGACACGGTCAACCATATGGTGGATTTTAGCTCAACAATAAACAGTCCTATCGGTAGTGTAAACCAAGAGCTTTAAATCTATCTGCAGGCTGCAGCATTTATTAAACCGACAGCGATTGCAACTATTATCATACAAACACATTCCGAACTTTGCCCATTATTTCAATTAAAGTGTTTATGTGAGGGTCTTTAATTGCTCTTACATAAGGAGCGCTTTGTCTGAAACTCCCGTTTTCAGAGAAAATTGCTCACGGGCATGTCGCTTACAAAAGGCAACATCCTTGCTATATCTTAACGGAATCTAATCGGTTCATAATATTGTGGTGACTCATTAAAATTTTACTAAAATGGGAAACGGAAGTAGGTGCATTGCCGCAGAACGATAAGAAAGGTATACAACGAATGACACTCCATTGTAATTATTACTCTATATGACTGTATTTTACAGCACAAGTGGAAGTTTATTTACGACCCAACGCTTAAGGTGACAACTTATCAAAGCTCTCAGGTAGTTTTTATCAAGAATCCCTAAATGTCTTTAAACTTCAAGGCTCACAGTTCTTTTTTTACACCTCCCATGGCCATTGAAACGCCCATCTGTTTCAGCTAAAAAGGGATTTTACGACGTTTTCGTGCCCTCTTGATATTGCCAGCCCTAAACATGAGCTTTATATAACTTTCCGAATAAGGCCCGACATGAGTCAGGCCTTCACAAGATATTGAAACCGGATAATTCAGGGGGGCACCCTTCTCAATTCTCATTGATTAATAATAATGTTAGACGGCTTCTCAATTGGGTATTGTTTTACAGGCGGCTGGGTAATGATTTAAAGCCTGTTTCTGGTTGTAAAATTGGGACTTAACGAGGGTTTTGGTCATGTTGTATGTTAATTGAAATGCATAAGAAAGGCGAAGACGGGGACGCGTCATATCAAACCAAGAATTATTGAATTTATGTTGATGACTGTTCCAAGTTACTTTACACAAAATACATATATCCAGTACGTAATTAATATCGTGTATTATAAAACCATATATGGGAGGAAAATAAGAATAAAATTATAATTAATATTTTAGGGTATTATAGTGAAATGGGAGGTGACCGTGGACTATGATATAGTTTTCCACTCAGTTTCCAACAATAAACTAATAAACAGAACCCAATCAATCTTGTTGAAAAGAATAAAATAAGTGCCTCATCTGATCAATTAAATATGTTTACACTGAGTTTAATGTTTCTGTCGTATACTGGGTCAGTCAGACCATAATGTTCATATATTTTGTTTATTTTTTTTTAAGAAGTGACTCATGGCCCCTAAAATAGGTACTCCATAAAGATGGTTTACAAGAGTCACATTGATTTGCAAAATCGCGTTTTTATCATCTTTTTAATTACCATCAACTTTTTAATACCACATATTTTCTATTAATTGTTACCGGGAAATGTCCCATGAATGACTTTTGCTTTTAAAATTGTAATATTGTTCTTAACAAACGAAGATTGTCTATCATTGTTCATATTTAATAGCGTATGAAAGGATTTCTTATAAAACCATATTCAAAGGACTGAGTAACCTGTGTTCATAGTTCGTAAGAATTATTAAGCAAAACATCTGAAAACAAGCGACCACCACCAGCAAGGCCAGAGAACAATAGTCAACATATCATCGATCATCTTGAGTTCCACCGAAGAAAAACTGCTGAGCAAAGAATTGAACTTTGCAATTGCGCCAAAGTCCAAACAACGACACTCCAAGGGCTAGAGAGAGAGAGAGGAACTCAAGTGGAAAGTCAGAACACTATTGGACAAACCACAACCTGAACTGGATATTGATTTTGCTACCGACATAAGTCTATGTGACTGTGTGAAGCATTTTTAAAAATTTTGAAGTTAACTAGAGAAGTGCCCTTTCTAGAGCACTTATCCTTTTCTTTTCAGCTTTGACTTTTATGCTCAATATCAGTGACAGCAACACCAAGCTTGGTAACTTAATACTGTTGTTACTAAGAAATGCACTTGCATGCTAAAACCAAACATCCATAACCAATAACGACACCTGGCAAGGCTATATGACCGAACACAATGTTGCTACTAATAGTAATATTACTATAACTATATATAATACTACCGACGAGTTTCTTCAGACCCAAGGCTCTCAAGGTTCATACTGACTCATTACAATAGATTCAAATAGTATACAATAGAATAGAATACTTAGATTCATATCCCGCCTACATGGCATTTTATTTTGCATTTTAAGAGAATTAAATCATATTGCATAAAAAAATCATTGGCTTTACGCCGGACCGTACAACAAATTGCAGTTATTTATAACGTGAATATGAAATATGCCAATTATGCAAGTATGCCAACGCAATGAATTCATTCAAGAATTCTTATATAAAAGAACGTTGTGGTCGTTAAATATTAAGTTAATACACCTCTGTTCAGACTTCCAGGAGCAGCTTAGTAACCGGTGATATATAACATCATTTCAAACAAGTTATCTATCAAGGTACTCAAATCCAAAAGAAGATGTAAAAGCACTTCTACAGCTTATGCTTTTTTACGTGAGTTCCCCTAATACATATAGGGGCTCTAAACCGTTGAAAAGCAAATAAACATTATTTGCACAAAATCTTAGGAAAGCTACATACGTCCTCGATATAGATAACGATAAAACAGCCATATTTTGCAACTTTAGATTTGAATATCGAGCACATGGTGACCTTTACGTGGACTTAAGCTACACACCTTAGCATTTGTTTAAAAAACTAATACTAGTTGACTAAACGTCTTTTAAAAAGATTTTTAGCAATCAATGGTATAAGAGTTGTTACCGATTGAATAATAATGTAGGTAGCAGTAGAAGAATATTAACAAGGCATTCCAGCAATACGTCTATGAATCTGATACGTGTAATTATTTCGACGCTAGTAGTTAGTACCTAGTTATGTATACACAGCTTATTTTGTATAATACAACCGTTCGTGTGTAGAATATATTACAGCCCATTTGTTGGCGCCCTACATAAAAGTACATTTTTTCAATCGGTACAATAAGTACTAAATAAAAAGCTTTCTCTAATACAAATTGGTTCAACCAACTAGTGGCAGGCGTCGTTGTCAACCGTTTCCTTTTCGCTACAAAAAGGTCAAAAACGAGGTTAAACACCAACCATTATACCAGCTTAACGTTGGATAAAGAGAGGTAGATAATTATAGTACCCATATTAAAAAATGCTTTTAAAAGCGGAATGTCAAGAATTGCATCTTTGTTCGATTGTGGAGCGGGCACTCTTGCTGATTCATAAAACATGTTCTCTCCTAGCACACTGTGGCTTAGTGTGAATATTTCAACATATTCTGCTTTGTCCGGTTGTCGAAGTGTTACCCAAGCACGCTCGTGTATTTTAGCATATTTCCGTTATGCAAGCTTGGGTCCTGCAGTAATGGGCATGGAGGTAACAAAAAACCTGAATGGAAATGATCTCACATCCTGATTTAATGGAGTTTGTCTTCTATAGACGCCTTTTTGTCGCTTAAGACTCTTCAATGAAGGACCCTTTCTTTGTTTTTGTTTAAGCACCAAACGTATTTTACGACGAGTTTCAGTACCTTTAACAATTCTATACTGGGAAACTGAGAGGAACAGACTTTGGACCTTAATGCATTAAGTAATTACTACTTAAATCTGGGCCTACAAATTGCCTCAATAAAATGCTAATCAAGCTCCATTAAAGGCAAGATTTTCTTTAATTAACTTATTATAAATTGGAGTGAGTAATGCCGGGGCTCCACATTGATGAAAGATGGCTCTGAGTACTTTCATTTATATTAAAACGGTTTTTAAGATAAGTAGGGGAGTGTTCATTTGAAAACGTCATCTAGTTGGCTGTTAAATGTCACAGGAAAAGGATGAAAGAACCAATGTCCATTTACCTAGTTTCATTATGTCATCCTTTTCTATCAAAATTCATAGCTTTTTAGATGAGGTTTTCTAATGAACACGGGTATGTATCAACAAAACCCCTTAGAAAAACCCTTTTTACCCCTTTACCCAACCAGAAAATGAATTTATTTCTGAATTTATATATTACTCATTCACTTATTTTTGCCATCGTGTTTTCATGTTACCTTTGAAATTTTTATCTCCTTACAGCACATATTCAGAAAATACGTTAAAAAAAATCAAAGTCAGACTTTCCAAGCCTACTTGACGTCAATAATAAGTGAATGGTTTATATGTATTAGTGTAGGTAATACCAGCTCTACCAAGTAAAAAAGATTGTTTCTATTACGTCTGGGAGGTTTTAATAAACCATCTTTCATATATGTAATGCTCTTTTCTTGGAGTGTGGTTCAAGGGTTGAGAATGCAATAAAGAAAATTCTAGACTAAACTAAAGTTTCCAAAGCTTCATTTTGAAGGAAAAGCATTGTAAGGCACGTAGGTAGGTACATTTTGTTTCTTTATACACAGAGATGTGTTTATGACTCTGCTACATTGTGCTTAACAGTTACTGGTTTTCACTATTTTTTTTATTTACAGGGTCAGTAGCTCGGTCAGTAATGAATTGAAGATAGAGCAACTGCACTGATTCGGCATGTGAAAAAACAAGATTTACCAAAGCATCCCTTAGTAAAATATTGCTCACACATTATGGCCCAACTCATATGTTCATATCTTGGTTCATATTTAATTTTTATTTATCTTTACACTGTATCTTGATGATACCTGATTTAGAGAATTTGCAATAATTTAAAAATATAGGCAAAACTACCTAAATCAAAACATTTGATGATCAAGAAATGTCTTTAAGGTGGATTGATACACAAATTAAATTAGATTAAACTAACATTAAAGTAAAATAGACTAAACTAAGGATTTTTGTTCAATTTATGCAGTCTACAATTAACAATTTCAGTATAAGCCAGTCACTTATTATTGTCATCAAGTAGGCGTGGGAAAATTGACTTTGACATTTTTATCATATATTCTCAATATTCAAATTTTCATGTGTTAAAAGGGGCGAATTCCAAAATTCACGGTGTCATCTACTGGTTAAGCTAGTCATGTGATGGCCATCTAGCGATTTAATGGATTAAGCAGGTGACTGATCTACCTGGTAGATGATCTGGTGAGTTTTGGAATTCACCCAAAGAGATGGGTATAAAAAAAAATTAAGGTTTCAAAGGTAACTAGATGATAAAAATAAGTGAATGGGTAACATGTACTATCATCTTTAGAATTGAGAAATGTGTACATGTTCCACTAATCTGTAGTCATCTCCACGTCCATTTGAAGGTAGTAGGTAACACAAAAAGATATAAAAAAAAGCTAGAAAGTGTTCAAAAAATTTAAATAAATTAAGACCGATTAAGGAAAAGATTGATTGGAGATAGTTGGATATCTCTTAGTTTAGTTTCATTGATAATTGGTGTGCATAAATTGTCTTAACATTTCCTTAATGTTACTTTAGTTTAGTATATTCTAATTTAGTTTGTGTATAAATCCACCTTTAGTCCCTTCAGGTCAATAATCTACAGTTCTAGGTCTGCTTATAAAAGAAATGTGGCAATGCCAAGCAACACACAATATGCAAAGAAAGCTTGAGAAAATATAAAACCTGAGAACTTATGAATCAATTGCAATAACCAACCTCACTGTAAAATTTCCATTTATGCATGACTATAAAATTCTTACTTCACTGCCAAGTCTTTTTTGCAACAAAGAGCTTTTTTCTTCAATCAACTTAATGCAGGTAATTAATTAGATATAAGCCATTCACTTATTATTGATATCAAGCAGGCAGTGAAAGTTTAACTTTGACATTTTTTCTTATCTTAACAGAAGCTAAAAAGAGATGGATATAAAAAAATGAAGATTTTAAAGATACTTTATGATATGACGTTAAGAACATAAAAATAAGTGAATGACTTATACTTATAATACTCAACCTAAATAAATATGTTAGGTATGCATTTTCATCCATTTCAAATGGAAAGTTCTTAAAATATTATGATTAAACAATGTTTTATAAATAAGCAGTGACAAAATAATAGCCATACCTTGTTTAGATAAGTTAGGACAGGAGGGAATCTCTTATCATAAGTAGGATAACTTGGGTATAGATAGATAAATGCGAGATAAATGTGTATAAATTTAATATCTCTCTCTATAGGTACAAAAGAAACACAAGAAGAATTCATTTTTTAAGTTAAGTTCTGGGTTAAGTTTAAGTAAAGAATAGGTAGTTAGTATTATCGAATGGTAGTTTCACCCATTGGTTAATAGAAATAGCTGCAAACACATGTAGGCACTCACTAACTGAACAACAAATAATCTACTCAATGAATAAAATAATAAATAAAACATATACTACATTGTCACCACAATATGCATGATGAACCAATCCTAGGGAGAGGGGGAGGCTTATGTACCCCTACACATCAAATCTCATATATACCTCAATCTCTTATTTTTGGCATCTCGTTACCTTTACCTTCATTTTTTTGATACCTATCTCTTTTTGGTGCATGTTGAGAAGATACAAAAAAAAAGTCAAAGTAAGATTTCCAACACCTACTTGACGGCAATAATAAGTGAATGGTTTATAGGTACTGAGAGAGGATGCATAATTTTAACATGAAATTTTCTGGATTTTTACAGGATATACATTTAAATTAAATTGAAGCAAAAAGATGATAATGAAGGTACATCACTACAGCTAGGCATGCTAAGTTCACTTGGGATGGGGATTTTAAGTTTCCAATATTCCATACAAAAAAATCAACAAATGATTCTCCAGCACCAATTTGAATGCTAGAAGTTCTTAAAAAACTGTGCAAACTGAAACCAATAACTAGTGATGTTTTTGACTTCTGAGGCCCTTGGTGCCATACTGCATAAAAACCAAAAACAAATAAAAACGTAAATAATAAACAGTTTACTTTTAAGGGGTGTCTTGTTTAGGTTATAAACCCATAAACAACTAATTTGCTTGTTTCCGCTTAAGTGCCAGCACCAGTGATTATAAATGCAAATGAGAGCAACAAGTGAAATTTCATGGTTCAGTTAATGAGAAAAAACATTAAAGGCCATCTTTTAGGGCGATTTTAACCAGCCTGAGAGACCAGGTACCTATGTAATAAGAGAGTGGCTGCTGAATAAGTACCGAAGAACCCAACTAACAGTACTCGTTAAGTCTTAAGAAAGATGCAGATTCTGTGACTGTGGTTAAATGGACATAAACTTACCTCCATAAGGATAAACTTGAGCATGGATTGCTGCTAGCAGTGTATATACCAAAAATATGTATCCAATATGCTCCATTTTCAGTTAAATCATTTTTCACACTCTCGGAAGGCACAAAGAACTGAGGTAAATGGTAATGAAGTACCTTTTCTTCTCACTAGACGAAAGGCAAAGTACCAACACAAAACTACCAACATTAGATACCTAAAAAACTGATATCCCGCAGAAGGGTGTTTTTCACGTTAAACTGATGTCGGTAATCATTCTTAAACTGCTTTTAAAACGAAATATGTAACCGGTGGTACCGTAATAGAACGATGTAATTAAATGCAACCTCCAGTACGTACTTTATAGTAGGAACAAGAACTAAACGGAACGAAACAAAAATGGTGTTGCCAACCTAACCCAATACCAATAGCGCTTAGGAGTGGCACTATTGGGCATGCGTAAATGTGGAATAAATCAACTAATTCTTTCGAATCACGTCGCATCGCATTCTATGGCGTCAGAGCTACATATGTGTGTCTTTGTCTCGAGAACTTTTGTCTTGTAGTATGGTGAAAAGAATTGGTAAACGATGACGAATTTTATGAATTGCTCAGCGTTGGGTTGGAGGGAGCTATTGCATTGTATAGTAATTTTTTCTTAATCATTTCATGAGAATCGTGAAGTCATCCATTAGTTCATTGGCAAATTCGGAGTGGAATGAAAAGCTTTCTAGTTATTAGACGATTTTCAGGAATTTGCAACCGAAACGGAAGCATGTTGAGGAGCAACAACCGCTTCATTTCGGATTAATCATTTAGGCCCTGTCTAGCCTCTATCAGCTAAACAGTTTTAATTACTATAATTAGGGTACCTATGTAGATCGAGATCCTTATTTAATGTTTAAAGTCTCAGTCAATAATAAATCAAATAGACTCGGTAATTTATTTAAACTTGGCGCGAAAAAATATATTTGCCATCTGTAAACAGCCGTGTACTGTAAGGAGCAGATCTCTTGAGAATAGCGTCTTTACGCCTACCACTAATAGATGGCGCTGGAATGAACTTGCCTCAAATTGAAATCTACTTTATCCACTAAAACAAAATGGCGAGTCAAGTCAACTTTCGTATATCGTAGCGCTTGTCTGTCAGAAACAGAAACGTAACAAATACACATTTGTTTTTGTAAGCTGTGGTACCCAGAAAGTAGAAGCAGGTCCTTCAACAACGTTATATACCGATTAGTACTAGTACTATGTTAGTAATTTATTCATTATAATCTTTAATACCTACGCGAGTGTACGAATCTACTGTTACGTGTGATTGTTTTATTCTAGAGATGATAGTTTTCGGACTGGCCATACCAGGGGAAATTGGTGTTCTAACTAATAAAAATATGTTAAAGAGAGCACTTTCAAGGTATATCGTAGTGTTAAATCGCAGTGCTCAATTAGCATAACACTTTTGCGTTACAAATAAACAATTTGTTTGGGATGGTCTCATGTTTTATGGACTGAAAACCGATAGCCACAGGAAATTTAAAGGTAGGTAATAAGACACTCAAGGCTTAAATTCTAGTACCTAATTTGTTGGGTCGTTTTTTTAGTACTTCCTTCGGTTACAGTGTCAATTTGTTAAGGATCAATCCATTATGATGTGAAAGTTTTGCACAAAAAGTGATGACAAGCCAAAATTCCTCATTTACTCAAGTAAGTATAGTTTTTCACACCTTTTTAAATGGCACTTGTTATTGGATGTCATATTTGAGGATTGGTATCCTAGTACTTTTAATCCTTATAAATCACCCATTTCAAAGTAAGTTAGGAAAAATATATAGGTATGTCACCTATAGAGTCATTTCATCCTTACCAAGTAGGTGCTCGATTTATTAGGGAAGAAGTATTTATAAGATTATATACAGACATAAATACAGTTAACTGATTAACATTACTTTCAATATGTACACAAATAACCTTACTTTAAAACATACAAGCAGCTTTTTTTGGAAGCTTACTTAGCTGGGTTCGGTAATTCCATCTGAGTGCTCCGGACACAGACCATCTCCCAAAATCTTAACAAGCTAGAGTGAGGTAGACTGATATCCTGAGCGCTCGAGATGTAATTACCGAACTCAACTTAAAGTTACTTATGCAAGAAGCGAGGGGGAAATCACTTCATACAATGTGTACATGAAAATTCTATATAAATCACCTTAAATTTCAGTAAATTCCAAGATAAGTTTCCTTAAATTCCACTAACTATACCCAAACTTCACTAAATACCACTGAATCCCCACTAAATAGGTATCACTAAATTTCCAATGTCCCTACAAAAAAACTCACCAGTAATATTGCCTTTAGGAAAAATGTTTGAATTTTGAAGTGAAGAAAGAAAAACTATTCAAAAACTCCATATAATTTATCTTAAATTCCACAAAATCTATGGGTGTACCCCAAAACATCACCAGTGATTTCCCCTTTGTCGAAAGGCATCAGCAATCCCACATTACTAACTGGAAACCCATAATACTTTTTTAATATGGGGTAAACTATCCAAGAGTCAGATTAGATATCTCAAGTAGGATCCTGGAAATGAATCAAGTTAGCCTTGTTCTGAGATAACTTCACACAGAACTCAGGAGGAAAAGGTGTTCCAAGGCAATAAAGTTTTATAAACATCTATTGTATGATTTTTTTTTGAATACACAGGATATTTCTGAAAAATATTGTCAAAGTTTAGGAGGTCATAGAGGATTTTGCTTATAAACCCTATCCGCATTTGCACCATTGTTGAGGTTGAGATACAGGGTATCATAAAGAGATGCCACACATCTTCCAAAGGGTACCTACATCAGTTCTGAAACCAACAGTCAAATTTATTTAGTGAAGTCAGAGATTGGCATTTTGAGCCACTTTTGTGACCTGTTTTATAAAAAAATAAAATTTTAATTTTTTGCAGTTTTACCTACGTTTTTCATCAGAAAACACCATATAACTCAAAAATGGAGCATATTAGTGCTTTTGACTGAGAGTACTTTTTTTTGTGTAGACATTGTTCTTTTACATTATGGTTCCAAATTTCAATTTTTTTCAGTGGCTTAGCTGTTAGGGACAAAACAGTCCATTGCTACCCCAAAATCTACATCACCAATACTCATAAAGTACGTCTAAGTAATGGTATTCGAAAAACGTGTACAGAGGTTCAGTTGTCTTTCTGAAATAGTTCCTGAAATATTAACAAAAAAACGTTAAAAAATGTTTCTTTTACATCTTGTATCTCAAAAACAGTGTCATTGGGATCTCATAAAATTGTAATAAACTCACCAACCAAGAATAACATTTAATTCCCATTTTTAGATTCTGAGAACTTTGCTCATTTTCAGAAACTAATGAACTTCTTAGAGCAAACACTTGAATTGTGACTATATTTCTTTTCTAGAGAACCAAAATTATTATTTTTCTACATAATAATAATTTTATTACTTAAATAGGAAAGTCTGTGGTGATAATAATATAAAGAGTCATCGGCGTTTTTCAGAAGAAACCTCCGCAAGCTTTAGTATCGTGACATTTATGCCTGACCACCAATTTTCGCGCCTGACTATAATTAAGGTGAAAGTGAAACCGCAACATAAACTTATAATTTTCAAAACTTTCCTTATATATCTTCTGTTGACCTTCAATAACAACCGAAATCGAAATTGGCTGATTTATAATCTTTGACCCCAAAAATTTCGGACCACTGCTGCAGAAAGCATGGGTATAGTTCAAAGCCCTATTTTCTGTTGGATTCTTGTACTGTTTGTAGTGCTAATTAGCAGTATGATTATTAGATTGAAAATAGTGCAAGCTTCTTAACGGTATATGTATATGAGAGTATCGTGAACAAAGTGCGCTTTGTTTGTTATAAGGTTAATCAGAAACTGGTTCACATGAGTTTTTATAAATTATTTATAACAGTATAGTATTCTGCTTATTTTTAGTCGACGTATATAAAACATTTGCACTAATTTTGGGTCAACTAACATCAGAAATAAAAACATATCACATCACTGATGCGCGATCTCATTTTTTATTTAATAAATTCAAGGTCTGCATAAATTATTTAATAGTGTGGGATTTAAAATGTCAATTCATAAGCATAGGAAATAGTACATTATGTCGTTTATTCCATTTTGTAGTAATTGCTCAATTTTTTAGTTAATAATGTGGTCAAGCGCTGTCAATTCGTAAAGTATTTAGATGAACATTGCTATGTCCTTTCGCCACGGAATTTGCCGTAATTCATATTGTTGGGTCGTTTTATTTAGCGGCCCTATTTTACTTTGTGTTGCTTTAACCAAAAATATGCTCATCAAATCTTGTTGAGTTGCAAGTTTTCTCTATGCGTGATAATTTCTGATAATTATATCTCATAAATGCTATCTACGTGATGTTGTTCAGATCTATAAATGTCTATTATATCTTGTGTTTTACGAGTTTCCCTCCAATAATTTAATGATTAAAATACTCTCGATATGTAGTATTGCAATTTTTCTTCTAAATTTTACGGATAAGATTATTTTGATAGCAAGTCTTATTGCTTTCGTATCAAGTTATTTTTCAATGTTCCAATGTTTTAGTTTTCCTCTATTAGCAACTTCGGAAACGGAGGTTGTTTTTAATAGAAAAATGTTCGTTAACATTTGCTGGTGGTTTCAGAGATACCAACCGTACATTTTCGACCAGTACCGTCAACCCGATGGTCAATGGGAGACGCCATCCTCGACCAGTCCCCCCACAGTTCCTGCAAGGGGTATAAAACGAAGTACCCCTAGTGAAGTTACCCGTCCATATGAGGAGTCATCTTGGGTGAGTTACAACAATTTTTTAATAATATTGGGACAAGAGTGATGCAGCAGATTAAAAAATGATTTTTGCATTAGAACTTTTCCTCTTAATGAGCAAGCCTGTTTGGTATAAAACCAGCTACATGAGTATTTATTTTTATAGGAAATGTTGTAATCAGTATGTTATTGGGATACTCTTTTTATTACCATAATTATCGTTTTTATTCAACGACGACATGCATGTAGTTCACGCTTTAGTAAACAGAGCGGTTTTGCCTTATGACTTACGCAGCAATATGGTTCATGTTCAAGTGTATGAGGATATTATGCCATCAAACATTGCAGATGCGTCACGATGTATGAATGTGCTGTTTAGCAAAGTTTGTGACGATTAGTCATTTAACATTTCAATAACAAAGCTATATTTGTTCCCGTAACGACTGCATTCAAACTTTTTATCATGGTTTGGGTGGTCTTGTGAAAGCCACAGTTATCAGCTAGTCAAACGTTATCTAAAATACCAATTTCATACCTCGTGCATAAGCGTGATTTATGACTAATTGAATGGGTTATTAGTTTCCGTTTAATTACCTCATTTGTCGGAGTTATTTCCTCAGAAGAATGTGTGTGGCTCAACAACACATTGTTCTAAATCAAATTTGACGCACATTAAATACATGCATTTCTCATTTCGGCACGATCCAAAATCATGATTTATTGTATGCTTGTGGGAGTTGTAGCCTGAGTTGATATACTTAAGCATCTAACATATTATGCAAATATGCAATCCCTTTTCTGTTTCGGAAGCAAATATAGTAGCAAATTCGTGAAAGAAACAAATTGTGATAACCATATTGGGTTAATTTATGCCGCATACATCCGACAGTGTATTTATACTTGGAGCAGTTCAGCCAATTTGGTAACGGCAATTATCTAACTACGTCGCCTCAATGCTATAACTCATGTGAGTCATAGGGCAGCGGAAAGCGATAGTTAAGACAGTGTTTAACATTTGAAAAATAAAAACCAAAATTTTGCTTTTTTCCTAACCTGGATTTCAAACTTCAAATCGTGAGTGTTTTTTTGTTTGAATAATAATTAACGCCAGTCAGAAGGTATCATGAATCATTACCCTGTAGCAACTAATTATAATTGTTTACTTCAATCAGGAAAATTTTCTCACAGCATAATTATTTAATTGGATTATATAGCTCGAGTAATTTAGTATATTGAGGCATGTTTCTTTCGTTTAGTTAAGTTAACCGAAGCTCTTGCCCATTACTTTTGTTCGCGAAGCAATTACAAACCAGCCGTATGAAATTTGATCGGCTTATGACCACCAGTATAGCCAGTCGTTTTCATTTGTTTTCTGACTGAAATACTGTTAGGTACGTGATTGGTTGGGACTGATTTGTAATTTATCGTTCGCCGAACAAACGTAACGTGTGTAGAGGAGGACTGAACGAATTCTAAACACGGCAGTGGTTTTCTTAATGGGTGTGTTTGAACGGGCAGGTTAAGTGCAATGTGCAAGTAGTTTGGAATGCTTTGGACATTTTCCTACAGTTCGGTAGGTGAATTTTCCCTCCCTCTTAATGAGTCCGTCTGGCATGTTTTTTTTTAAATAATTTTTCGGTCACAGGTGCTGTGTACCCACTCAATCTTTCCAATGCATCATTTAAATGGCTTCTCAAGACCTATCACAACAAATGAATAACAATGTGCTAACTAATAATAATGTAAACATTTTAATTTTTTTTTGCTGGTATTTTACTATAAAATACCATTTAACTCAAAAAAACGGTGCCTAAAAGCGCTTTTGACTAAGAGTACCATTTTTTGTGTAGACATTAGCATTTTATAATATGCTTCTAAATTGCTATTTATCCCAGTGGCTTAGAGGTTAGGGACAAAACAATTCAACGCCACCCCACAATCTACATCACTGACACATAAAAAAAAGCTCTTTAACACTCATAAAGTATGTCTAAATAATGATAAAACATGTAGAAAGGGTCAGTTGTCTTTCTGAAATAGTTCCTGAAATATAAACAAAATATTAAAAAAAAAATGTTTCTTTGACACCCTGTATCTCAAAAGGATGTCATTGGGATCTCAAAAAACTGAAATAGACTCCTGCTTTATTTAATTTAATTTAATAACCTTTCGGTCACAGGAGGTGCCGTGCACCCACTCAGTCGTGCTATTGCAATTTCCAGTGCAACATAGATTTTTTTTTAGATGGCTCCTCAAGACCTATCACAACAAATGGATAATAATGTATTAACTGAGTGCAATTTACTATTAGGACCCCAAAACAATATGAATGTTAGCCCTTCAGAAGGTGCAAACATTAAAAATCAAATTATTACTTCTGAGCATGATGTCAATGTGAATCGAGTGCAGAGCCCATTGCGGAGTAATTCGAAATATATGATTACACCGTGAGTGCTTCAGTAGAAGTTTTTCCCTCGTGATTCTAATAAAGACAAATTTTAGATGGTTTCACGGCAAAATTTCACGTGAAGAAGCAGAGTCCTTGCTGAGACCTCGGACCGACGGCCTATTTTTAGTGAGGGAGTCCACAAATTTCCCTGGCGATTATACTCTCTGTGTTTGTTTTTCAACAAAAGTTGAACATTATAGGTAAGTTCAGATAAGCCCTTGATTCTTGGAAGGCGCTCAAGAGTTTTATTTTAAGGGTTAAGTCTCATGGCAATAAACTGACAATAGACGACGAGGAATATTTTGATAACTTAGATGAGCTCATAGAGCATTACAAAAACGACGCCGATGGTCTTTGCACCAAGTTAGTGAATGCCCTTCCGAAAGAAAACGAAACGTCCAAAACTATCATCAAGAGCAGCTCAAAGGAAAGCGACGATCTTTGTGTCATTCCTGAACATGATTTAGTGGTAAGTTTCAATAATTTATGAGATCGCTTATGTAAAGTGTATTTTAAGATATTTATTTTACTTGTTTTTGCCACTTTATTTGATTTTTTTAATGATACTACGAGATAGTTTTCTATATTATACTTTCAACTAATGTGATAAACTAAGCAATATTTATCAAATCTGAAAATTGATAAATCCCTATTTGAAGTATTTGTATCAGTTTTGCAGTACAAGATTATGGAATTGTTTATCAACATTCATATCGAGCGACAGATTTCCGGCTTTCATCCCAGATCTCTAAAACTGTTAATTACAAAAAAGCAGTATTGCCATATGTTAGTACAAACAAACTGCATTTTAATAAAGCAGCATTCTGTGTTCTGTATACCAATTCCGAGTCTTAAAGTTAGCGCTATAAACACGCTTTGGCGTGTTTAAACTTAGCCCTGAGTTCGTATTCGTATTCTTAATTTTTGCCCATAGCAACTCATATAAGCAGTGCCATGGATGTTTTGTTTACCTGGGTTGTAATGGATTAAAATAAAAAATGTAATGGTGACTACGGCTAGGAAGATAAATAAACCCGGTTTTGGGCTATAAAATCGTGCTTTAGATGTTGTATTAGTTGCTAATGCTTAATATAGACAAGAGTGTTACTAGAATGTTAACTCACGTGTTACGAACTTAGCCCGTATAAGGTGCAGAGTATTTGATTATTAAACTACGAATATTTAAATTAATGACGTCATGTATACGTTTAGAAACGTAGGGTTGTGGAAACGTTTAAATTTAATATGGATGGTGCTTTGTCATGGCGCCGCGCTGCAAGAAGAAAGGGTTCCACAAGAGACACAACCTTATCAGAGATTGTAATGGAGAAAAAAATGAACAGAAGAAAAGAATTTTGGACATAATGGCAACAGAAGCTATTCTGCGCCGTTTGTGTCTAGGAATACAAGGTCTCTGTTGCATCGTAATTTCTTTTCCTTTGAGTTTTGTGTATAATTTTGAATTTTTGGTAAGCAATCTCCTAGGAAAAGAGAACTGGTGCATAAAACGTGTTTAAAACCGGTTATATGACATTACAATTTTGCATTGATCTGACGTGAACAAAGCAAAGATATGGAGTATGTGTCTCCAAGGAAAAACTATTTTTTACATTTTGAAATGGTGTCAGATGTCGTTTGGAATCTCTTTCCATTGTCATTGGTCGCCATGTTGGTCACTTTGACAGATACATTTAGACATTTATCCTCAAAAGATATTTTTACTTTTAAATACTAATTTTAAATGTAAACTACTGGATCCAATTCCTTTTGCGAATATTTATATTCTTAACTTTCCTCTGAAAATCTTTATAATTCGAGGAAGTGCGTGAGCAGAAACACATCGGTAAAATTAAGGATATTTATTCTTTGCAAGAAGTTTGAAATGTTTTACTGTAACGGTATTTTGGTAAGTCTTATCTAAAGCGATCAACTAATGGAAAAGGCTCATACTAAAGTGGTAGAAACGTTTAAATTTAAAAGAAAAACTTTCTTAACTTTAGCAAAAGATAAAGATAGAAATACATCCAGTGCTCTCGTGGGTGTAGCTTTTAATTATTTTATTTTATTGGGATTTTTTAATCACTTTGCAAACGCAGTTTTATCGTAAAAAATCACCCTATTTAACATCCTCCAACATCATAAAAATTTCTTTTTGACATATTTATTCAGTGACATGGTCTTCACTTTTGATCAATATTTCAGGTGTGTGAGCCTATCGGCAAAGGTGAATTCTGCGAAGTAATGTTAGGTAAATGGAAAAATCAAAAAGTAGCTGTTAAAGTCTTGAAGGATTCCAGTGAAGCTGAGGCAATACTAATGAAGTACGTTTACTTATCACTGAGGTGCTCTTCCTCTTACCCATTAATCGTTGTTTTTTTGCGCAGGTCGTTGCACCACGAAAACCTAGTGAATCTCTTGGGCATTGTCAGGAAGAAGGACCAAATATATCTGGTCACCGAGTACATGAGTAAAGGCAGTTTGGTAGATTATTTACGTTCCAGAGGAAGGTTACATGTCTCCAAGAAAGACCAAATTAATTTCGCCTTTGACACCTGTTCAGGTATTAGGAAGACGAGAGTTAATCCTGTTCAATTTTAGTAAATTCTATTGTCTATGCAGGAATGGAATACCTGGAAAAGATGCACGTGGTTCATCGAGATTTGGCAGCTAGAAACGTGTTAATAGCGGAGAATGGAAGAGCGAAGGTCTCTGATTTTGGATTGGCCAGGAACGAGAAAAATGCTACCTCGGAGTCGGCCAAGTTGCCAATTAAGTGGACTGCTCCCGAAGCCCTCAAGTACAATGTAAGCCATTCACTTTTTTTGCGTCAGTTTCCCCACCTTAAGTCCATTGTTAAATATAGAAATTTTCAAACAAATCTGACATGTGGAGCTTTGGCATCCTCCTGTGGGAAATCTACTCTTTCGGGCGGATCCCTTACCCCAGGATAGTAAGTGAAGTGTTGGAGGGTATTTTGAGTATCAAGCCTAATGGTTTTTTTCTGTATTTTCAGCCGCTTGCTGACGTGGTTAGACACGTGGAAAATGGGTACAAAATGGAGGCTCCGGAAGGATGTCCGCCGGAAATATACCAGATTATGAGACAGGTAAACAGATGACCTTATTAAGTGTATTCCGTTTATGGTTTATACTAGTGCAATTGTTCTCTTAGCTGTCTTATGTTTTTAAACTTGGGGTATGGCTTGATTGAGATGAAATTTTAAGTATCATGTTTCCAGGTTTATTTGAGTTTTTTTAGTGATATTTATTTTCCTGGTTGTAGTTTTTATTTTGTGATTGGAGTTTTGAATTTTGCCGGCTGTTGTTTGTGGCATGGTATTTATTCGTTCCATAAATTGACGTCAAACTATGGACCGCTTTCAGCATAGGGTGGTACTTTTTACTTCTGTGTGAGGGCAACAAAACAAGATCAAGATTAGCACCTGCTGTCCGTCCTTATTTATCTTTGGAAAAACGAAAAAAACTTTTTATTATTGCTTAGACCTTCTGAGATCGTAAGGCCGATCTCAGATCTAGGGCTAGGCGTTATTAGCTGCTCGGTTTGCTTCAGGTGCAACGCCTTTTTGATTTTTTTTTAAATGCTAACACACATATAATCTAATAGAGCTAAAGGAGCAGATTACAGAAATATATAACTTCGTATCTAATTCCATGCGTTTCGATTATACAGGGTGGTAAATTGTTTTTGAATTTTTAAAATCATTTTAATTCGCTCAGTTGATTAGCAGTTTTCCTTTTAACTTACATGAAGGTCGGAGGTCCTATGGCATCTAAGGCTAGACAATTTATTAGGTTCAGGCTGTCATTACAAAACACTGATCTCATCTTCCGGAACGTTGTACGGGCTGTTTCAATTCTACATCTAATTTCCCTATTCCAGTCGAGTTGTTTGGTGACGTAGCAGTTCGCTTCCTTTTTGGAATCTGTAAACTCGCTACATGTGGATTTGAATTTCACCTCAGAAATTGAAGTTGACAGACATCTTCCTTTTTTTTGACTTATTGTTGACGAATGTAGACAGCAGAATTGAATAGACATTTACAGAAAACACGCGACAACGTAATCCAATCCGCGTCGAACTCTCCCTACAACCACAAATGGGCAGCTTTCAATTCCTTTTTGTATCCTTTTTAGGTAATATCTCTGTGGGTCTGGCCAGATTTTTTAAACCTTTTGATGTCTCTACTGCATTCAAAACTGTTATTACCCTGAAGAAACATATCGTTAAAAACAAGGACCCCACTGACAAGCTTATGAAGTCAGGAGTGTATGCGCTGCATTGTGGTAATTGCACGGCGGTTTATATAGGCCAGACTGGCAGGAGATTCATTACTAGAGCTAAAAAACACCTCAAACTTTATAATAGGTATAGAGATTCCGACATCTCCAACACTAGTTCGACCTTTGCAAATCACTTGTTGGATAATCGCGATAAAGCCGCAGTTCCGATTAATCTCAATATCCTTCATGAATGTGATAAATCGAACAAGCTTAACCTTTTAGAAAAAATTGAAATAACGAAAGCAAAAAAGAGCCCAATACTGGAGTGCATCATTGATGTGTTCAATTTCGAACCGACTTTGATTTTTAATAATCTTAAAATGACACCGGCGTTCTCGTACTTTGCTCGACGACCGACCTTCAGGTATTTGCAACTGTTTAGTCTTCGACAATATGTAAAAATCTAAACGTCTTTTATTCTTTTAACAATCCGTTTTAACAATTTTAACGTGTATTTTAGTTGCGGTGAGTTTATTTCGGGATGTTCTTGTGTTGCAATTCTTTTATATATTATATTTTATGCCTGATGATGCCTTTTTAGGCGAAACATGTAGCCAAGGAACTTGAAAATAAATTTGGGACTGTTGACTTGGAGTTCGCAATTGCAAACTTGAATAATAATAATAACGCACGAGTGTGACAAAAGTACACCATAAACAAAGAAACTCAAGATTTCTTGTTGAAAAAAAATATTCTAGAACATTTACTCGTATTTGTATTGTCCTATGGGGACGATAAACTAATATACATTATTATCGGCTAAACAAAATCGTATCAGTCGGTCTCTTTAATAATATTATACAGTGGCTACTCTAGGTTGAAGTACTACTAAGAAGTATTCAAACAACTGAGAGCATGTTATCAATTTGGTACCTGCAGGTCCGAATTTAGTTAATTAAAAAATCAGTCCTATTCTCCATTCCATCCACTCTATCCCTACAAGGTAAATATTGTCCCTTTCATTTAATACCTTTTTGTTTAACGCATGGTTTTTGTTGTGCAAATAATTCACTTTTACTTTTTTTTACTCTTGACTTATTATTTCTTTTTAAATTTAGGCGTGGGAGTTTTATCCGGAAAAGCGGCCGAATTTCCACGAGGTGAAGAATAAACTGGCACAACTCAAGCAGCAAACGTGAAATTTAGCCTTACGAAGCGGGAACCGAATGAATGTCAATGCTAAAGGGAATGCATTGTGTGATATGTCTTACGTAATTCATGCGACCCATCTGACTTCTAATCATTAATACAGTTATGCAATCGTAAAAAGTTTAATTAAAAAAAAAGCGTACGGTGATTAATCTCATGTATGTGGTATGTGGTGTGGTAAATAATATTAGAATGTGTAACCGTAGTTTTGTTTTGGTCCAGATTTTTTTTATTTTGATCATTTCTTTTTAAAATGATCTTTTTGAAGGAACTGGATGTTTGGGACGGAGAAGTCCCAAAGAGCGTTAAATCTGCTTAGCTAAACACATCATTCCGTACACGTAAATATGATATTTTTTGCCTGGTGGAAGGTCCAGATACTGACTGAAATTATAAGATTTTTACTTTATATAATACGTTAGTTAATGTTTGATATAAAAGATTTAAATTAAGTTTTAAAGAACCATAAACATCACATCGCCTCGGCCCTCGTGAGCCATTTTATGACTCCGGAATCGCCACCAGGTCGGTTATTTTAAGTGTTATTTCTTTAATAAAAACCTGTGTCCCCAGACTCGAGTTCCTTGACAAAATATTTATTTTCTCTTAGATATGTAGACGTATGTACTTAATAAATTTTTAAAGTTTCCGTTGTAAATTGCGCTAGAGCATAAAAAACTAGTACCTACGATGCTTTGTAAAATGTTAATTGTTTTATCGTCGTTTATTTAATAACATGTATATTTTTCTATTTGTCCCCTTTAAATTCTAACTGAATTTATAATAAATTCCTTTTTTCTTATAAAAAAAACTAACTTTCTTCTAAAGCAGTTCCAGGTAAGTACCTTTATTGTGGTAACTACCACTAGTTTTAATTAAAGCCGAAAATTTTCCCTCTACCCTCTTATATAGCGACTTAGAACCTAGACGAGGTTTCGTTTGGATTGTGGGAAGTATAAGAAAAAAAACCAATTGGAAGTTTAACAGCAGTTTATCAAATAAACACAAATTGACATTTTATATAGTATTTATAAAAAACATAAAAAGTCTGATATCTAACAAAATAATAAACGAGGAACTTCCCGAGAAGTTTTACAAACCTTACCTCAAAATCGACTAACAAACATATAAAAGTGTATAAAATAATTATAAAAACAATTTAAATATTTCGTAAAATACAATTATAACAAAAAAATAATACAATTATAATAAAAAACTACTTTGGTGCTAGTCAAACAGCCATTGGTTGAAACGGGCAAAAACCGAAATAACCAATAGACCAACAATAAGAATCTGAAACAATTGACTATCCCTACGATCGAGCCCCCTTGCAAAGTCAAGACACAGCCCGATATTGAACTAATTTTTGAATAACTACGAGTGAAATTGGCACCTAAATCCCCGTTCAAAGCTGTCAGTGACAACTAAAGATATGAAGTAAGTTCCTACAACACTGCGTTTAGTGAAAGAAAAACAAAGAAAAGACCGTTTTGAAAGGGAAGTGGCGCGAATTTCAGTTATGAAACCGGTGCCAATCGCAAATCTGCAATCGCTGGTCCTTTTCAATTAAAAATAGAAAACCATAAAAAAAGCATTTTGATTAAAACAGTTATAAAAAGTGGAAAATATAAAACTTTAAAGTTTTCCAATAAATACAGAGCTTATACATATTAAAAATATGAAACATAGGCGCTGGCCAGTGAAAATACTCGGCAGCGCGAAATTCTAAATCTCATAAACGGATAATTGGATAAAATTACAATAATGGCCTACTAGAGTATGATACAATATATCGCATCACTGTCCGCTTTTTGTTTACTCTCTCAGACATGCTTCAGCGAATACAAACGGTAGAAAAAGGAGTGTAAATTGTTACAAATCATATCAATACTATTTGTACCATTTAATAGATGGTTTCAATTTCAAGCAAGTTGTCTACTCGCCTTTGTCTAAGCAGTATTCTTCTCAGTCCTTACAATATCTCATGTTTCGCACATCACTTTTACACATACATTTACAAAAGAACGTAATGCTAGGTTGCTATGGAAACCTGTGCCACTGCTTTGCACAGGTTCATTTTTTATTGCGATTAAATCTAGTGTAGTGAGAGAAATACGGATTTGAAAGTCTATAAGCGTTTACAGTTAATATTTGGAACGACGCTTTTAAGCCAAATTTGGTTTTCTAAATAAGCTTAAAATCCGAAAAGTACTTAGACAAAGAGAGATAACGTAAGCCACTTTAACTAAGTAGAATAGGTACGTATTTTGAATCTCGGCTAACTACAACCCTGGCTAAAGAGGATGCAGCCTGATGCAATATGCGCCATTTGGTCTGCTATATACATAATTTCCTAAGAAACGTTTTATTTATGAATTACAGTAAAAGATAAAACTCTAAAAATTGCCATCCGAGGCTGGGTTTTATTGCACACAAACTTTTACTAATCACCATTTATAACAGTTTAGTATAAAAATTCAAATTTAAAAAATACAAAGTCTCAGAATAGCTGATACTATTATATATACTATACATATCCGTGCAAATTGATTTAATACATTTAAAACGTCTATGGTATCACACATGAAAATAAGGGATGTTAAAAAGGATAGCGGTTAACATGGCGGACACTAAGCGGAAGCTGGTCAATAGCCACATGGTCTTCAGTTTCGTTTTATAACTGTTACGAAACAATTTTTCCTATATAAAACACCATCCACGGAAGATTATATTTTAGAAAATCAGAAAATACTTTTTTGTAAACACCTAGAGAAGCTAATTGCTAATCACAAAACGTCTGAGTTATTATTATTAGAATTTCCTAGTAGTTTTTTTTACATTAAATTACATATAACGGCCTATGCAAAAACAGACAACATGCAATATATGTATGTTATAATTGGATTATATCTTAGTTTTGAAAAGTAAAATGCAATTACTATCTTGTCACAACAAACGTGCTTCTTAGTTTCAGCTTTGTAAGCGAAAGTTTTTAACAACAATTTTTAGACTTCACAAGTCATTTCAAACACCTTTAACACTTTCATCAGAGTCGAATTATTATCTCCCATGCAAATCGTCACTCTTTATCAATCCAAAACAAGTTACTACTCGAATGCTCTGTTGAGTCGCCCTCAAAAGTACCAAATTTATGTCCGCCAAAATATTGAGAAAACGAATAAAAATTACGTACTGAAGACCATGCCCTTTACACGTGGGCTATCTCAAGGGAGGCTGGATAAATGGCAGGGCAGCAGAAATATTAACGCAAGTTTCCAGTCAGGTACTCGAGCTGGACGATTGTTTTTCAAGCTAAACGGTCTCTGCACAGTATCCGCTTTCATTAATAGACTAGTATTTACAATACCCTGAAATGTCTTGACTGTACCGCGTTAACTTTGAAGCATGACCTTTATGGGGGTCGGATTCGGACACTTCCTTTTTGTCATTGAAACTGAGGAGCTTCCTAACACTAAATTACAATTACCCTACAAGGAGCAGTTAAAAAATATTTACAAATTTAAGAAAGTAAGAAGAATAACTTATTTCAAAAATGTTTATATAGTCAATTAATAAAAATATTTTTTTATATACACAAAAAATTTACTAAAAAAATTGGTTATAGATACTTATTAGTTTTTGGCGTTCCTAGGTAGATATACCCTGTATAAGCTGTTATCCACAAAACCTGATTATTATCAACCTTAAAAAGTAAATTTCCTCTAGAAGAGTTTGCTAAAAATCAGTAAACCTCAACAAATGCACAACGCTTCTGCTTGCGCTAGTCGATTTTGAACTCTCTTCGACTAGAATTACCACACTCCTACTATAAAAAAATATTACAATAAAATTAAAATTAAACTTATTCTTTACCCGGACCCAGAAGGGGATTTGCACTATGGTTGTGCCGGACCCCATTGTTGGATTATTGAGAGCTCCCTATTGATGTTTATTACTACTTCACACTTCCACGCCTCATTACTACAACCACAAAATCTTGAAAATGTAGAATTGGATAAGGCCAAACATATTTGGTTCATAAACGTTAGATGACATTGCTGGATGGTCTCAGAACTGACTCCCTGAATTGACAAGTGGACATATCTGTGTAATTTTTGCCTCTATATAAAGATAGAAAATCTAAGAACAGATTGATTTTTGATTGGTATATTTACCAAAATATCAACTTCCTATTAGTTCTCCATCAACCATCCATTATAACCTTTAGGAAGGCCTTATCTTAGGCATACCTACGTCTAAGCTTGGATTTTTTTTAGGAAACGAGCGCCATATGACGGAAATACTTAGAGTAAGGTAATGCTGAAAGGAATGGGTAGAAAAAAGAAAGTTGGATGTTTTGTTAACAGAAGAGAGAGGTAATTATAAAAAATAATGACTTTGCTCTGTTTAGTAGGTTTATAATAGTTAAACACCAGTCCCTTGTATTTTTTTACACGAGTGATGCATTAACAATGGAACCGAAAGATGGAGGTACTACAAGTTAAATGGTAACTATTGGGGTAAACAAGCCTTATCCAGAATTAATAGTTGCGGTAATACAGGGGGTTGAATTAAATTTTTTTTTGCCATTCAAAAAATATCTTGATTAGAAGCTTTTTGTGGCGAATAAGATGTAATGCTGTTCAGATAAGTCCATTTGGTGGGTATTTACAGTTGATAAGCTTTCCGATTTTATGACTTAAAACTTAAAGTTGACCTATTATTTTTCTGTTTTTGGGTACCTCAATCCTATTCAATTCAGAAGAATGGCAAAAAAAAGAATTATAACTTTCACCTTCAGCACTTTCAATTTCCAAAATCATCAGATAAGGCATGTTGACGCCAATGGTCACACAGATTTTCCATTGTTAACATATTACACCACCCTGTATGAAAATGAGCCTCGTGAAATTTTTTAAGGCCGGTCCAAATTATGAATATGACGGCAGCTCTAACAGCCATCTAATTTTCATCCATGTTTCTGTCACAAGAAACACAGGTACGGGTATTGGAAAAGTTCCTTTTTTTGAGTTGTAGTATTGAGTGCCTATGTGAACGTGACAAAACAAAATGACATTCAAGAAGTAAAGTGTCCAAATCCTTAGAGGTCATTAATTGTAACGCTGGATGACCAGTGCAGAAAAATCGTAAAGCTACCGTCCTGCCCCACTTAATACAGAAGATAATCGGTTATACATGTATATCTTTAAATAGGTATGTATAATTGCTACTAGATAAATACCCCAGAACTATAACGAGAACCTCTGATGGGCCGCAACCGCAACGGTACTTAAACGATTACTATATTGTGTGATATGAAGAATAAGACGATAACTGTAAGCAGAATTTCCTCCAAAGAGGGCTTCAAGTGTCGTAAATTGAATCAAGCAGAGCTTTAAGCGCTAGTTTCCTACTCTTTTAATTTAATAGAATCTGAAATTCACCCTTTTCGGTGACCCATCAAAGGCAGACGTCACGTTGGGCCGAGTTACCATACTAAGATTTCGCCTAGGGGACCGCTGCCATTGTGTGGTAATAAGCTAAGGGGCTGCGGCGCAAGTGCGGCGCGCATGCGTTAACACCAACGGAAGGGGACAGCGCGAGGCCTATCTGCCCCCTCTTTGACAAGGGGCTTGTGGAACTCGCGGCCTGGTCTTGAGTGAATTGTTGCCCAGCAGTGTTCACAATAGTACTGAAAAACGAATTTGTTTGCGTAAGTTCACATACAGTTTAAGAAAAATGATTAGTACCTGCAGACAAGTCACGTTAGCGCAGAAAAATGGGGCGAACTTGCCCCCGCATCTTTGGCCCTGACACTCATCACACATTTGGTCATCCAGTACGTATGGCTTTACTTCTACTCGTTTGTCGATGTCGCCATGCTGCAACTGAACAAACCTGGCACTTATTGCCGCTATGTAGCTCTGCTGATTGCTGAAAGCCACTCTTCCAGCTCCCTTTGGATATTTTAATTCCGGATCTGTGTCTATGCCTGCATAACACACTCCGCCGTACAACCTATCCATTATCATTGCTAATTCAACTGAAAGAAAAGATGTTTCAATTTAAGTTCTAGCAACCAAACTACTGGTCGGATAAAAGGCACCAAACGACTACGATTTTACTACCATATTAGAAACTTTCAAATTTGGTAGTAAAATTCACCTGGTACGTTTCGTCTGGCCAACAGCATATTTTAAGAAATTGTGATTACTAAAAATTGCCTTTGAGGTGGGCCAATTAATATAAGTTATCCACCGTGGTTTTGTTCATTACTTAATTCTGAGACTTAAATTGTAGTGGGAACACAACGATATTGATGCGCAAGTCAATATTCATCATTGCAGTACTGTTTATAGTAGCTGCAACTTCAGACTTAAAGCGCCACTGCCTAACTAAACACATATAGTGACGTTTATTCCCAAAAACCATGAGATATTATATTGCCATAATACGATTTTAATACACTATCCCATCAGACTTTTGATAAGACAATAGTACTTACCAGCCTTAAGTGGTCGTGGAACACCACCAACAAAAACAGTTTTCCTAGGATCAAGAGGCATGGACGCATCCAAGACGAAGTCTGCATCTGATAACCTCCATGGTCGAATTTGTACTGGTTTATCTTTGATTGTTGGAGATGAGACGCAGAGGTATAACTTGTCTTCGTCGGTTATACACGCGTCGATTAGACTTTGAACTGAATTTTCATCCTGTTGATGAAAATGTAAATTGGTTAATTTTGACAGAAATTGGGTCCTGGGTGTAAGTCAGTAATAAGTTAATTAAAGCCAGTTACGGCCCTGGCTGCACGATGTAATGATTTTACGTGCCTTTGGCCCAAAATGTACGTCAACCCGTCGGGCTTATGAAAAATTGCTTTTTCATCCCTGAATAGAATTCATATTTCTCTATGCCCCAATTTGGACGGAGCTCAATCTCATTATTTACATAATCAGAATCAAAATTAATGTTTTGAAGGTGCGGCCTCTGGCCTTCAGTGGAAGAAATCTTTTCTTCCAAAAATATTAAAATTCATGCTTTTTAAGATGAAACCTAAACAAAAGCGTTTTTTTTTTGTTGGATCATTAAAAACAACTCACTTGAAATAACAAAAAAGCGTAACCCTTGGGTGGAAAATACGATTTGCTTTCTGCCTTGTGAGGCCAGTCAACTACTAAGGGTCCAAATCTCCGAAAACTCACTGTAATCTCATCTTCGTCGATATCTGGAGGGAGGCCACCTAAAAAACGGGGACAGCATTTCGTGAATTTAAATTTGTTCGAATCTTATTTTCAATTTACTGGTTTTTTCAGGACGTTTAATGATGTTCCTTACCAACGAAAACTTTTCTTGAAAACCGTTCACCGCCTTCCGATCCTTGAGAATGGGGGGATGACCTGGAGGGTGAACTCAAAGGCTGAGTTCCTAATGGACCATCAACCAAATGGCTTGGTTCTTCCAAGAGCACCGGTCCAGCCTGGTCGTCTAATCCTGGAAAGTATGGCGATTTTCCTGAAAACATTTAAGGTATTATTTTAGTCTTAAAATATTTCTTATATGATATTGTCAGTTTTAAGGACTAGTAGTTGAGAGAAGCAGAAAAGTGTATACCTAGCGAAAATGGAAAACCTTCCAAGTTGCATTTCCATAAATTTCATATTAGATATTCGTTTTCCCGGGTAACACGTTTCTGCATTGCCAAACCGGATATATTCGTAACAGCATGAAACTAGCTACGTTCGTGTGGCGTAATATGCAGTTACGTTGATTTAGGGATTTTCTCGTTTCCCTTAATTGCTAATTTAAGGTAGCCATATTTCTGCAAAATCACGAAATTTAAACGAGGTAATTACCACCTTTCATGGCGGTGCTTCAACGGCGTCGATATTTTCGTTTAGTCACATCCTCGCAAGCACAAACCATTTATTAATGAACACTTGGTGAGATGAAAATTTCCATAAAGCGCGGCAAAAACAGTCCCACCCCCATTAAGAGAAACCAGTCTATTTTCATATTCAGTAGAAGATTGATTATACAAGGGGTAAGACGAGATTTTATTCCGTGCTGCTGTCAGAAGCAAATCGCGTGCGCTTGTTTGGAATTGAAATTTGTCTGCTAGAAGAGGACTCGAGAGTAATGCGCTTCCTCAAATTCCAAAGAAAAGAGAAGCCCGACAGGACCTTAATCCTATTTATGGAATTATAGCATCTAATTGTTGTCGATCTATCTTTAGCCAGAGCCTCGGGTGAAGCAGAGCGACCTTAATGTTTTATTTGCGTGGGTATTATAAAATAAAATATAGAGGCATCAAGGGCTTCTTTAACTGCATAAGAAAGTTTCCTGTTTATTGGGAGTTCAGATCCAGTTTGGAATTTTTTATGTTCTTCGTGGAACAAATTTCGCTTCCAAGTTGGAGTCCCAAAAGTTTATACAGTGAATTTAATTATCGTAGCAAAGTTGCTTGATGCAGAGTCCTCAAAAGTATACACAGAAGTGGTTATTGGGAACAGGATCAAAGAAACTTCCACCAATTGAGTAGAAAGTGCTCACGTTTCAAAGTTAATTGACGTCTTTCTTAGAATAGTCTTAACAAGACGACAAAGACGAGCAAAGTGGATTTTATTTTAATAGTGTTTCGATATTATGCAATATATTGTTTTTATCTTTTTTTCTCGAAAACGAAGTAAGATACGAAATAATAACAAGAAACGAAACATATGTATTTTTTGCAGTTTAATTTTTTTTTTTTTTTTTAATTTGTATCTGGAAAACCAAATTTTCCAGAACACAAGCTTATACGAAATGGGTCTTATAAAGATAACGAACATACGAATTAAGTTATATACCTACGTACTGATTCTTCAAATGTTTCAATTTCTGCCCAGCGATATCACATAAGCACGGAAATACTATTTTATTCATTTTGCACACTTTATATACAGTTTTTTTTATTTTGAACTCTGATAAATTTGGTCAATTGCCAATTGCTAAAAACGAGCTAGTATATTACATCTGGAAAGACCCTCCTGTTTTACAGTTTTGGCCCCCCTTTTTGACAGTGTCCAAAAAAATACGCCATCACTTTCGGCGAATTGACGTCAGCTGACGTCTTAAGTCAAATAATCTGAAATTGCGATTTGCCAATTGATGTGCTCTGACGATCAAATTACGTCATGGGTCCCGTAAAAATGGCGGAATTCCAGACAAAAAAAAACAGGACCTTTTTTTAAAAATATATCGGCATTTATTTGCTCTGTCCATTCTCTTAGGTCATTGATTACTAATCTAATCTAACAGCAAGGGAATTGACCATTCCAGAATGACATCATTTGACGTGTGTGCCCTTCAAGACAATATGACTAACCGACTGACCTATCAAAATATCAAACAAAACTTTGAAATCCTCACGTTTGATTTGAGATGTATTTAACTGCAAGTTATCCCCTAAAGCCCCTGATCTTCATCCAAAGGGTTGCTTGGAAATTCCCCATTTTTCTAATGTTCAAATGTTTGCTGAATGAGATAACTTTCGCCTAGTTAGTGAAGATGGAAATAGAAATGCTGGGTTTGATTTTGATGCTTAAAAAAAAACAAAAGCCTGAAAGTCACCTAATAAATGAACGTGTTGTGTGTATAAAAGTATAGATACCCACCTACCTATTTATATTTAAAATTGTAGGAAAACCAGCGGTAGGTACTCAGGAAAACAAATCCATACTGGTTGTTTCTCTAAAATTTACTTGAACTCTTTAAAAAGGCATAAGTGTGATTTAAGGTTGGTTTAGGGATTATAAATTATAAAAGAGAAAAAAATATTTTAATAAAATGCGAATAACAGAGAAATATTGTTTTAATGAAGGTATGTCATCCTAAAAGTAATAACAACATTTGAATGGTCCCTAATTCACTATTTCCGTGTTTGCACTTCAAAAGCACCTTGTGAAAGTCACGTGTCCTGGCATGGTCAATTCTCTTGCTGTTAGGTTAGGTTAGTAATCAATGATTTAAGAGAATGGACAGAGCAAACAAATGCCGATATTTTTTAAAAAATGGTCCCGTTTTTTGGCCGGAAGTCCGCCATTTTTAGGGAACCTATGATGGTCAATAGCTAAACACTGGAATACAATCCAATGTTGCCGCTGTGCGAAATTGTGCATTGTTGCCGCTATTTTGCTAAATAGTATGTAATAACTGTGCCATAATGTTCTCTCATTACTACTATTAACTACTAAGTTTCAGTTGTAACAGCATCAGTTAAGTTTAACTACATGCGAATAACCCAAATTCACGTTTTTGTTTTCTTTCATTCTTGACTGGTGTTCCTTTTACCAATTAGAATCCCGTATTTTTTTTTTAAACTCTATTGAATGCTAGTGGTCACCAATTAGTCGATCAACCCATCTGCATACTGGTTTCGGGGTCTACCTCTCATCAGTACAGCTTTGGCTGGTCGGCAAATTGGAGACCGTGTGTCATGGCTTAAAGCCAAAAAGCTATGGAATAGCGGTGAGATAGTGTACAGAGCAGGCGACATCCACCAGCGTATTAGATCTAATACTGCATGGCAGATGGCCCTCAGTTCGAGAAGCAGCCCATATTGCTTTGTACCTCGCAGGTTATCGGAACCAAAACGAAGTGTTAAAGTGTAGGTGGTCACCAATTTGTCGATCAACCCATCTGCGTACTAGTTTCGGGGTATACCCCTCATCAGTAGAACTTTGGCTGGTCGACAAATTGGAGACCGTACAATAAAAAAACAAAACTTCTTAAATTCATGTGTCGGTGTTCTTTACAAGATTCTATGAAGTTTTTTATTTGAATTTTGTCCAGGAATGCGCCCTTAAAATTAACCCCTATCAGTAAGTAACACCCTGTTTATCACATTCACAGGTGCAATTTCGCTGTCGTCATTTCTGCTACAACCAATCGGATCAGCTTAGAAGTTTCGGAAAGCATATGCACCAGCAGAATGTCTATTCAAAAACACCCAAACGGATATCAAAGGAACGATATGGTATTCTGCCCACTATAAACGGGTAAGTAATTTTCTTACCGCATTATGATTTAGGAATATTATTACTATTTATTGCAGGTTAACAAGGATCGACCCATCATAAGTAACGATGGTATTTTTCCTCCTTTCGGGCTATTAGGACAAGGTCTCCACACGTGCTCCCTTGCGTTAAAATACATTTTAACGCGGGGAAGTGCGATAGGATGTAAAGACTAGGGCCTGGAAGGGTATGGAGGTACTGTCGTTTGAAAAGATGAGGCACAAGACGACGAGATTGGTTGGATATTCAAGAAATCAGATACGAAAGTGGACGGATGGAAGTTGCTTCACGTTTTTCATCTAGGTATATATTTTTTTCAGAATCGTTTATTTCTGGACGTATAAAATTGATATGTATTTCGTATGTTATTATGGTGTCCATTGTTCTCCCAGACGTGCTTTTTTTTACAAAAATTTTACGCGAAAATAAGTTACCGAGCGCAACCGTCGTCTTACTGAAGCAGCTCAAACTACGTCACATTTCCACGAGCGAACATCATAAACTTTTTTCGTAATAAAACTCCGATGCTCCATGTTTTTGTTAGCACCTAAAATAGCCTGTTAGTTTATATTTCTTATCTGAATACAATGTTGAGTAACGGTTTGCCTATGCTTGGACATCAGACCTCAATTTCTAGGCAACGTAATGACAAAAAGTCACTTCTGCAAGCTTTTGTTAATAAGAATGTAGAAAAAAAAAACGCAGTATTTAAAGTTTTACGTGAACTTTACAAATACACTGCTCGGGTGTGCCTCAAATTTTGACGTGAAAAAGACCTCCAACTGGACCCAACTAGCTGATTGCACCGGGCAAAAGGGCCCGCCCCACTTTACTCAACCTAAAAATATCCCGGGCTGAATCTAATTCAGAAGCTAGACGCGTCTCGCAATGTATATATAGAACCGACCCCATTGCAGGAGACAAGTATCGGAATGCCCCATTTTAGCTACCGAGTGGGGTGTATAAATCCGGACAAACAATAAAAACCTAATTTATGAATATAAAGTTCGGAAAGTCGATCGGAACGGGGTTGGCGCACGCGCTCGCAACGCTTCCGCAAGCATCTACCCTAATTTCGGCACCAGGGCACGTGGCCAAAGGCCAAAGACCTCGCCCGGACCACGTGGTTGGCTATTTCTTCGCCGCAATGTTGCCGCATTGTCGGTGGTTTCACACTTCCTGTTGATGATAATTTTGAAGAAAAAAAACTATTTTTTAAACATTTTTACAGCACCCAACGAGTTTAACTTAAAAAAAAAAAACAAATCAGGCGCTGGTAAAAATACCAAATATATCATTAATAAAATTGATTGCAATTGATAGAATGACGATATATCGTGGCATATTTATGGTTGTCCTGAAAAGCGGGTTGTTTTATGATACATAGTTACAATATCGAAGGGTGGCGACTTCTCTCCCCGGGCTGAGCGATAAAACAAGAGCCTTGTTTAACCACGAGCTTATAGAATTACCAATTAATCACATTACTGTATAATTATTTAAGGACGACGGTGGTAAACGTATTATTATTCTATGCAAATATGTAATCGAAGAAATTTATCGCCTTTATTAAGCCTGTTTTGAAAATTTATGCTTGTAGACCGACCATATCAAATACGGTTACACATACATTTGACTTTTAAATACAGTGACAATAGCCTTATAAATATACAATTTGGGCTGAAAATTTGAATTCGAAACAAGAAAAAGTAGTTTTTTCGATTCAAACCAAACGTTTTAAATTTTAAATTGTGTCACTTTGATTGGTGGTTTAGCTACACTTTCTTTTATGTATATTAGACTAACCCAAGAATACTCACCATGTATCTGTAATGACTGGAAAGCATTTGTGTTTATATATCCTGAAACAAAACAAAGAAAACTTTAGCTATATTGAAACAACAATTTAAAGCGGACATAGACATACCAAAACTTCCTGCCGGTTATAATAATTAAATATACCAAAGGGAGATGATGATGATGGCGGCAGGATATTACTAATAAAAAATACAATTTAAATTTTAATAATCTAGTCCTCCTAAGTGATGAGTTCGTGCGTATATAAATTATATGGCCTGTCAGCTATGGAAGAAATACCAGAGTTTTAAAGTTGGCAACAAAAAAGGGACGCGATGTTGCTAAAACAATTTTTCACATGCATAAGCTGAACATCAAAGATCTAGAAATATCTGCTATAATGCGTCACGATTGGAAAAAACCTTACAATTTTTAAAAATACAGAAATAAGTTTTGCAGTTTAAAATGAGTTTGTGAAGTCACAGTTATTTATCCACTTTTTGCCTGATGAACAGGGTGACCGCCCGTTTTTAAATTAACAGTGCAGCTATATTTCGTCATAAAAAAATATATTCAAAAGTTTTTATATGTGCCAGTTAAGGAGCAAAAATAACTTCTTTCAGATGACGTTCGTTCATCTCCCTGAAGCCATTTTTAAACCTGTTAAGAAAACTAACTGGTCCACACCAGTTCCAGTGTTCCTTCGTTGATCTGCAGTACTTCTCTTTAAATAGCTTTTTTTAGAGTTTGTATCAAACCTGGCTTTTCAGTATAAGCTCTCTCCTTTAGGTACAAAAACATTTTTTTTGGGACAATGTAAATGCGTGTATGGCAAACGTGTGACTTTTTTTGGGGGGGGGGGGGGTACCTCTTACGCTGAAAAACCACGTGCACTACAAGATCCAAAAGGAACTCTTCAAAAAGAAGTACTGCAGATCGAAGAAGAAGATACAATAGCACGTGTGAATTAGTTTTCTAAACATACTTGAAATTGCTTGAAGGAAGATACACGTCATCTGCAAAAGCTTATTTTTGCTACGTAACTAAATAGGCATACTTTTAGCACAGTATAAAGAATAACACATTATATCAATATCGTCAGTTCGTGTCAGCACTTTTGATATTTCCAAAACTAAAGCGTGCCGCGCCCGGCAATTTTCTCGAATAGTTACGAGGGTACAAACAAATGCGATGCACTGCCGATGCACTGCCAAAGCATTGCCAAAACCGGGCAAAACCGGTTTGGTGATGCACCGGCCGGCGGTCGGCCGGACGGGACAAGGGGAGGGGAGTTTCAATTTTTCGACCGATTGACGTGCTTTTAGCCGCATATCAATTTTTTTTATGACGAAATAAAGTTGTACTGTAAACGGATATAGATCCGGCGGTCACCTAACAGGTCACATAACAGTCAGCTAGCAATTTGATGAACGTGCCCTTATTACATCAAAGCAAATAATTGTAATAATAATCACTACAGAGTTATGGTATTTGCTTTCCGACCAATATCCAATTGAGATGTAATTGCAACTAATGCAGGAATTGCATTTCAATACGGAGAAGGTTTTAGTATCAGTTCACTGACTTTCGATTTTTTTTTAGATTGAAAGGTGTGATCAAGCCTTTCTAGGCCGTAATTAGAATGAAACAGTTTGCGTGAAAATGTGACTACAAAACCGATATGTCGTGTCATAGGGGCTCGGGTTTATAAATATTATGATTAAATGAGAGTCTAAAAATGTAAATCCTTTCATTTTGGACGTTTATCCATTGGAAAGGACGTTCTACATCCATAATTTAACCCCGCCACGATTTTTCACAGGTTCATCAGCGGTGTATCAAAATTGGAAACACGAGACTCTTGAAAAGTCGAGTATTGATCCCGCATATGAATTCCCTACTCCTTTACCACGTCTCTTTTTCGCATCCTCTTTCACCAGCCAACACACAAGAAGATTGATTCTGCTAAATTTCACCTTTTAAGTGTTCTATTATATTTCAGCGCCACTTTAGCGCTCTTTCCAAGAATATTGCTGTGTAAAAGATTTCAATTACACGTATATAACTTTGCCGCAACTTGAATACGTGACTACATGAATCGCGCCTTTTGTGTAACTAGACATCTAACAAATTAAAATCATGCTTCAGGGCGGTATTTTTGAAAAGGGGGTCTAAATGAGAGAAATTTGTTTTATAGAATGAGGTGAGTTTACTTTTTTCCTCGCAGTTGCTTGGTTTAATCCCCGCTACGACCAACAACCGACAATCTAATCTGCAGGACAAAACAAACGAGACAAACTAATTTTTGGATGATTTTTAAGACAAAATATGTTTTTCATGCAATGAGTTAAAAGTTTTGTCTTTGATTGTTCGAAGATAATGGCAAATACAGGGTGGCCTAAAAAAAAAGGCGTCTAGATTTTCTTGAATTTGAAATCTAAAATAATGTTTTTAGATTTATGGTGTCGAATTTGATGAGCCATGGATGGGAATTGTATTCCCAGAAAAGATTTTTGTTATCCAGGGAAACACCACTGGAACGACCTGAAATCGTTATAGCCTATGTATGTGGTGTTAGCGTTTCGTCCCGGGGTCGTCAGTAGGCATAATAGACCCCTGCCTCATACGTCGGGGTGAGAGTTCATACTTGGAACTTGTATTTGAAAACAAATTCGGCGCAGGAAAGGTGGTGTGATGTTATGAAGGATTTCCACTAATGCTGCCACCTATGAGTAGGTGGGTGAAGTTTCTGCTCCGCCACCTGTGAGTCGGTGGATGAAGTTCCGCCACAGATTTTACAGGCGTAGTTGCAGAAGAAAACACAAAACGGGTTTTTTGCTTGATAAAGTACCAATTTTTAACTTAATGTTAAGTTGTTTTATGGGCTCGTTAAAAACTCACTGATCAAAACCTATTTATTTCCACCTCTTTTATACTGCCGTAGAACGAGAAAACTTTGTGAAAGTTTTTGAAGTTTTATACGTTTTTGATTAGTTTTTTAGTATAAATAATTTTAAAACAATTTGTGTTGAAGAACAATCCTTCACCTAGGGGTTGACGATAAAATGATTGCAAAAATAATTTATATTACTTTGTGTTTCCTTCTTACACTTTGCAACAATTATACCTTGTGCCTTGGGAAAACTTTGTGAATAGTTGTGATTTTGTTTAATGCGTGATTTTTTATTAATAAAAAGATGTAAATAGCAATTTATTGCAAATATTTCTTTTGAAATACTCTCCCGATATCTGATCGTCACGATAAGATTCCGCTTTGGGTAGTCATCCCAATTCTCTTTATCACAGAATAGGGTCATTCCCAATAATTGAAACTTTGAGTGTTCAAGCGGTTTCAGTAAAACATATTACCTGACCAGTTCTAAATCATTTTCATTGCGATGTGAGTTTTATGAATTGTTTAGTAAGTTACAAAATATTTTGAATACAATCTGAAAGTCTCAGGAAAGTTTCGGACAAGCGAAAGTCTTATTAGTGAACGTATATTCTGAGTGAACAACCTACTTAACGAAACGGAAACTTCGTGCTTAAATTATCCGAGTTTTGAGCAGTACAGTGGTACAATATGTTGAGCCAAACCCGTGAGGTACCGTCCGAGATTGAATACCAAACCCCAATATAGGATACAAGACACAGAGAGCTGTACAATGGTATAATGTGCTAAGCCAAACCGGTGGACCCTAGGGATGCCCTACCGTCAGAGATTGGGTAACAAACTCCAGTGTAGGACACAAGAGACAGGGTAGCTAACGCAGGAGGAAAGTGGAGACTTAGCGCCACTCTCCACTCACACTATGACTGAGTGTGATGCTAATAGAGACCAAATGAGAGTGCTCTCATTTGCTGAGGGCTGCACAACAGGGCAAATCTGCAGACCAAAATGCCTGGGGTGGACCGACATTGCCCGGCTAGACTCGTGAAAGTCAAAAATTCGTAAAAAAAAATTGAATTGACGTAAACCCATAAGCAGAAACCAAAGGATCCTGAGAAAGGCCAAACGTACTCTAATAAAAAAAAACAAACAAAAACAAAATATTCCGAGACGAGATGACAAAACCAATTAATCTGACAGGAATTGAGAAAGAAGATGAAAGGAAGAAAGAATAGAAAAGAAAACCCAGGAAATAACGAAGTCGATTTTAAAATAGCCAGTTCATGAAAAGGAATTCTACTAATGAAACCGTCACGAAAAAAAAAAGAAAGATGCCGAATTCGTCTATTGAGAACACTGATTTCAACGATGCATATAAGGAAAGAAAGTACTAAAGCTTTTATCCTGAGAAACACAATCAATGAACAGACTGGAAAGCTGAAGTGGTTAATAAGGATATACTAATTATTGGTCTGCTGGAAAGCTACAAATACGAAAAGAACGCAAAGATGACGTATGATGTTGATATTCAGTCCGAAGACACTTGGTATGGAAAACCATATAATAAAGACCAGCGAAGTCAAACTGGAGCGGAAGAGGACACAGAAGAGACACTGACAGACATAGAAAATTATGGGCTAACAAAGCGCGGGAAGACACAGTATTTAATCTAACGGAAGTCAAGGTGCAAAACCCTCTAGACCAGTCTGTCTTAAAGTGTCTAATAGCGCCCTTTTCCTACAGAGGGTCCCAGAGAAAATTTTGAATGTTGAAATGGTTTAAGGGTAATGATTGTAAAATATTGTGACTTTTTAGGTGAGAGAAGGGCGCTAGAAAATAATTGATTTTCAGCCCCTATCAGAGCTTGATGATTTTTAATATAAAATCGTTTCACTCCTTTTACCAACTTCTTCAAGATATAAATTGATTGAATTACCAATTTGACCCCTCCCTCCTAGTTTTTCTGCAAACCTGTGTCACCCTTAGTCACCCTATGTATTGATTATACAAACATTCAAAGCTTCTTTTACCATTAATAACCTCAAATCTATGAGTAAAAAGAAAACAAAATCCAAATGCTTTTACCTTAAGAGCGCCACAAGTTCTCTCCGAACCTCCCACTATTAGTTCTGAGCCGGGCAAATTGATTTCTCTTTAGTGTGCAAAGCAATCCACTAAAAAGGTTATCGAAACACATCGGGCAGCACTTAAGTAAAGATCCGTGCATCAAGAAATTCATTCGGTAAAATGTCGGATGGAACTTTGTTTAAAGTGAGTCTCAATTCATTGAACCGTCCCAACTTTCCAATCAAAATGATTGATACCCTAAAGGGGTAAATAATGTTTCTTGTCGCTTTGATCAACTCACGCCAACGAGAGAAGTTTGGGAGAAAAATGACACCGAAAGGTTCAAAAACTAAGCTGTTATGCAAAGTTGCTGCTTGTCTTTTTGTCAACTCAGCAGCAAAATTTTCTCAATTTAATTGCCACGAACATCGTGCCTTATCTCGAAAGTCCCAACACTGAATGCATTAAAAAGTGTGAAATGAAAAGGAGGCTTCAACTAGTTATATTCATAGGAGCCAGAAAGGTAAAAAAAAGGTTTTTGGTATGCACACCAAAGAGAGCACTTAAATGTTTTTTTTTACTCTTCAGTCAGAATAAAATATTCCAAGCCGGTCCTGCCTGTGAAATAAATTTTTGCTTTGACTTTGGGATCTTCCCTTTTTGTCCCGACGATTACCTGGATAACCAAATCGAAGTCTTAATTATATTTAAAAGGAAAAGGCACTGAATTTGCTGGTAGCTCACGGGCCCGTAATATAAGAAAGCGCGTCGTAAAAGACGAAAATATACGAGATTCTACTAGGAATATCCGAAGCAGTAAAGTAAAAATATTTAGATCACGATGCCAACCTTGCGCAGCTATAAAGTAATCCAGAGTTATTTCTTTTCTTTGGCTTGTGGCATATGAGGATCAAAATTGTCTGTAGGCTGTGCCAAACTTTCTCCGCAGGTCTGTAGTGGGATAGTGAGATTATTCATAACAACGTAATATCACTTGATTTACAGACTCAAAACAGATATATCGAGCAAAGTTTAGAGAATACGCAAATGATAAATATCGAGCTTTCGTCGTCACTCGACATGAGAAGGAGGGTGGAGTGTATAGGGATGTGTCATATTTCAAAACCCCCTGTGGCCTGTCGATCATCTGAAATATTATCTGCTTGGCTGCCTGTCTCGAATGGGACCAATCAACGTGCTAATTTTTGTTTAGGGTGCCAGCTAAATTTCCAAATAGCAGTTCGGGAGGTTAATTTCATTAAATACGTACCTACTAAATGCAAGACGACGCAGCTGAAATCCCGGCATCTTTGATTGCTGCCCGAGGTTATAATAAAAGTCCAATTCCAATTAGAAATTCCCATTCAATCGGATCCCTTCTCAACCCTTAGGGCTACGCACTCACCAGCATTTCCAGTGATAACTGAGAATCAATACCATGAGAATCTATACTTAAATAAAACGGAATTAAAGGGATTGGAAAACAAAAAGCAAAGTCGATAAAGCGATTTTCAATACGATTGCGGTACGTTTGATTTAAGAGTTTTTACGATGTGGGGGCTGATAGGATTTATCTAAGGACTTACTGTCTCAGGTAGGAGGACGACAGTAATTTAATTGTAAGGGTTTAAAGTCATTGTTAAATAACTGTAAACTCACTTACTTAAAACATCTTTTGGGCAAAGAAACATGAACTAGGCTGTAGTTAAAATCATTGGATGGCCGCGCTGTTCTAATGGGATTAAGTTCGCCTGATGTCTTTCAATAGTATAGAAAGAAAAGAAACTCGGTGACAGTTTTTATCTACATCCGTTTTACCCTTTCACAGTGATGAATGAACCGAAGGGTATGACACTGGTACAAGTAATTATCAATACAAATGTATTTAAATTATTATGTATGTATTATAGCGGAATTTACATAGATTTGTATGTATTTAGCTGGATCTTTGTGTATTTAGATGTATTCATATATATTTAGGTACATTTACATGTATTTATGTGGATTTATTGGAATTTAAATCATAATCTGGACACACTGGACTCAAACAGGACACATTTTCTTTGGTCATTTTCATGATTGAATATCTCTAGAATGGCTTAAGTTTCTTAAAAGTTAAAAATAGATTCCAATAGCTCATTTTTTTCAATATTTCTAGTTTTATTGCGAATTACGTCGGTAATCAGTTAGCATTGGAAATCTGATTTTGACGAATCTATTGAAATTTCGCTGCATGTGCTTATTCAAATATTTTGACACTATTTAAACAACTCAGATATAATCTAAAGTGTTTTCCTGGCTTTAAAACCGTGGTCTAATGAAATCGCTTCCTAACGTTTCGTCTACAGCTGCGGCAGACATTATCAAAGACGCTGAGGCAATGGGCGAAGTGATCTCTCGTGCTTCCCAACGTTGACTGATTTAAATGTGGCGAGCTCTGTGGTATTTATTTCCAAGCCGCCGCGCTGCAATGGAGAAACTGGGGTGGGGGTAGTGGTGGCGCGCACTTGAAGTATGTCGTAGAACTCGATTACGTTCGGCATTTAGAAAAGTAATTTCCTCCTTCCTGTTGAAATTGTTGTCGTGTTTAAAGATATCAATGGCCTCTCTCGTTTCTATCCGAGACTAACGAGAGAGAGGCCATTGAGATCTTTAAACACGACAATAATTTCAACAGGAAGGAAGAAATCACGTTTCTAAATGCAGACTGGAAGCGAGTTCTACGCCATACTTCAAGTGTACTACCAACCCCGCCGAAAACTGTGGGTTTCGGTGCCACCAGTACCCCCACCCCAGTCTCTCCACTACAGCGCGACCGCGGGGGAATAAATACCACGGAGCTCACGACAGTCGAATCAATAAACGTCGGGAAGCACGAGAGATCACTTCGCCCATTGTCTCATTGCCTTTGATAATGTCTGCCGCAGCTGTAGACGAAACGTCAGGAAGAAATTCCTTTGGACCACGGCTTCAAAGCCCGGAAAACACTGTAGATTAGATTGTATTTTGACCGGGCGTGAAAGCCTTCACAGTCTTACACTCAGATATTATCTATATTCTAGGTTAGTTATTTTAAACCGATTTTGATGATGTTTTTTGATAGTTTTGATGAACTTCATTCTTATCTAAATTTCTCAAAAACTTAAAATTTGTCCTTATACCTAAACAATTTTGTCCTTAGTTCTTACCTGTATTTATAAAAAAAAATCCAAATATGCATCTTTGGATGCTTCAAGTATTTTTTTTAACGATTATGACCCTAATCCTGACCTGTATTTTTCCACAAGCACCAAATTCAAAAGCTATGAGTAACTTTTACCTTATTTTAGCCTCAATTCTAAACCTGTGTTTTTTCAAAAATTCCAAACTTGCCTCTTGATTCAAGTCATTTTTTTACCGATTTTGACCCGCATCCTTACCGCAACTTAAACATTTCCACAAACTCCAAATTTGCATTTTTAATTCTTTGAGTTATTTAGATCCATTTTGGCTTTACTTTCACCTGAGTTTCTTAAAAAAAAAAACACAAAAATATATTTTTTAGACACTCTGAATTATTTTTAACCAATTTTGGCCTTAATCCTGACATGAACTTTTCCAAAAACTCTAAATTTGCAATTTTAAACTCTATGAGTAGTTTTTAACCGATTTTGTCCCTAATCCTAACTTTTATTTTTCCACAAACTCCAGATTTTCAAAATATTTGAGTTATTTTAAACCGATTTTGGCTTTGATACGTACTTGAGTTTCTCCAAAAACTACAAAATTTGCATTTTTAGATGCTCCGAGTTATTTTTATCCAATTTTGTTCCTAATCCTCACCTGTATTTTTCCTCAAGCATCAAATTTGCATTTTTTTTTTAATTTTGTAATTTTTAATCGATTTTGCTTTGATTCTTACCCGAACAGCTCCAAAAAAAAAAAATTTGAAAAGCTATGAGTAACTTTTAACTCATTTTGGCCTCAATTTTAAACCTGTGTTTTTTCAAAAATTCCAAACTTGCCTCTTGAGACGCTTCAAATCATTTTTTACCGATTTTGACCCGCATCCTAACCTGAATTTTTCCACAAACTCGAAATTTGCCTTTTTAATTCTTTGAGTTATTTAGATCCATTTTGGCCTTACTTCTTACCTCAGTTTCTTCAAAAAAACTCAAAACTACATTTTTTAGACGCACTGAATTATTTTTAACCGATTTTGGCCATAATCCTGATATGTACTTATCCAAAAACTCTAAAATTTGCAATTTTAAACTCTATGAGTTATTTTTAACCGGTTTTGTCCTTAATCCTAACTTGTATTTTTCCACTCACTCTAAATTTGTATTTTCAAACGATTTGAGTTACTTTAAACCGGTTTTGGCTTTGATACTTACCTGAATTTCTCCAGAAACTACAAATTTGCATTTTTAGTCGCTCCGAGTTATTTTTAACCGATTTTGTTCCTAACCCTCACCTGTATTTTTCCTCAAGCACCAAATTTGCATTTTTTTAAAAATTTTGTTATTTTTAATCGATTTTGCTTTGATTCTCACCCGAACTTCTCCAAATAAAAAAAGCAAATTTGAAAATTTGCATTTTGAAAAGTTATGAGTAACTTTTAATTCATTTTGGCCTTTTAAACCTGTGTTTTTTCAAAAATTCTAAACTTGCCTCTTGAGACGCTTCAAATCATTTTTTACCGATTTTGACCCGCATCCTAACTCGAAATTTGCATTTTTAATTCTTTAAGTTATTTAGATCCATTTTGGCTTTACTTCTTACCTGAGTTTCTTCAAAAAACTCAAAAATATATTTTTTAGACGCTCTGAATTATTTTTAAGCGATTTTGGCCTTAATCCTGACATGAACTTTTCCAAAAACTCTAAATTTGCAATTTTAAACTCTATGAGTAGTTTTAAACCGGTTTTGTCCTTAATTCTAACTTGTATTTTTCCACAAACTCCAACTTGCATTTTCAAAGGATTTGAGTTATTTTAAACCGATTTTGGCTTTGATACTTACGAGAATTTCTCCAAAAACTACAAATTTGCATTTTTAGACGCTCCAAGTTATTTTTAATCGATGTTGTTCCTAATCCTAATCTGCATTTTCCCACAAGCAAAAATTTGCATTTTCAAAAAAAAAAATTGTTATTTTTAATCGATTTTGGCTTTCGATTCCTACCCAAACTTCTCCAAAAAAAGACAAATTTTAAAATTTGCATTTTTAAAAGCTCTGGGTAACTTTTAGCTCATTTTGGCCTTAATCTGTGTTTTTTCAAAAATTCCAAACTTGCCCCTTGAGACGCTTCAAGTAGTTTTTTTTTATCGATTTTGACCCGCATCCCAACCTGAATTTTTCCATAAACTGGAAATTTGCATTTTTAATTCTTTGAGTTATTTAGATCCATTTTGGCTTTACTTCTTACCTGAGTTTCTTCAAAAAAACTCAAAAATCCATTTTTTAGACGCTCTGAATTATTTTTAATCAATTTTGGCCTTAATCTTGACGTAAAATTTTCCAAAAACATTAAATTTGCAATTTTAAATTCTAAGAGTAATTTTTAACCGATTTTGTCCTTAATCCCAATTTGTATTATTTCCACAAACTCCAGACTTGCATTTTTAAAGGCTTCGAATTATTTTAATTCGATTTTGGCTTTGCTACTTACCTGAATTTCTCCAAAGCACCAAATTTGCATTTTCAAAAAAATTTTGTTATTTTAAATAGATTTTTGCTATGATTCCCACCCAAACTTGTCTAAAAAATCTTCTCCTAAAACAGGCAAATTTGAAAATTTGCATTTTTAAAAGCTATGAGTAACTTTTTACTTATTTTGATCCTAATTCTAACCTGTGTTTTTTAAAAAATTCCAAACTTGCATCTTGAGACGCTCCAAGTCATTTTTCACCAATTTTGTCCCTAGTCTTTGTTTTTCTACAAACTCCAAATTTGCATTTAAAGGCTCCAAGTTACTTTTAATCGATTTTGGCTTGAGTTTCTCTAAAAAGTGATAAAGTTCCCCAATTAAGTGATAAATTTCCCTAATTTTTTCCAAGCCCTCAGAAGCCTCAATCAGAAGTTTTAACGTTCCTGTATTATCCTTACAGTTTTCTATTTAAAAATATAATAAAAATCATGTTATGCAACATACAGGGTATCCAAAATTTATTCGGCGGTTTTATGAAATGTCAAATAATATTCAACGTCACTGTCACTCTTTTTTCGATTTGAACTCTTAAAAAAATAACGCTGCTATCTTTAAGGTAATTTAATCTTTTAATCAGTTCAGGTTAGTTCAGGTTAGTAGTGTGCGCCAATGGTCTGTCTTATGAAACTTTTAAAACTTTCATTTTATGAAAAATTAATAGTGGAAAATTTGACAGTGTAAGAGCGGTTATTTTGAAAATATATTGTTTGTTGTTGGCATGTATTTGTGTACGCCGTGTTCATTACAAAACATCATCAAGAAAGCTATAAATTTTTGATTTTTGACAGAAAAGGATGTCATAATTTCCTTCTTTCATGGTTTTCTTTTGACATTTGTTAATAATATGAAATAAATGTTATTTACATGCATTTATATAGATAGATTTGTGTGTGAATTGTGTTTATACGGACTTAGATGTATTTATGTGGATTTATCAGGACCTAAATATATTTATATAAATTTAGATATATTTAGCATGTACTTTTGTGTATTTATAAGTTATCTAATGGATTTACATGTATTTGTGTGGAGGATTTAGAACTATTTATAATGTATTTACAATTTACAATATTTATTTGTATTTACAGGTTTTCCATAAATACTTTTCTTTATTTGGGACACCTATTTAGCGAGTGCCAGACCCCTCGGAATGAACTATTTGGGAGATTATCGGTGTTTTTTAATCTTTTTCTATTAATGCTTTTTCAAAAATTGAAATCCCAAGCAAAACTACGTAACTGCAATTTTTGATCTGTATGGAATTCCTTATTAATTCAAACCCGTATTCATAAATAATTCATCATCTTAATAATTTCACAGGAAAATGTAAATTTAGTTCTGATAGGGCTAATAAATTATACGTATAAAACCGATCCCCCTAAAACGTTTCGCTCCATTGCTTAATAATACGTATTAACTGGCACAAGAGCATCCTGGTCTCTGTATATTCAAGCACTGCTCATATGTTTGCTTAAGATACCAACCTGCTGGGTTTCTCTTTGCATAATCCCAGTTATGGGTGCTCTTATCTTGACATGTCTTATCTGAATAGTTGTTGGATATTACGCCACAGAAATCGATAAGAAGTGTGAATACACCTTAAAAAGAAAAACCAGGTTAAACTATGTTTGGCAAAAAAAAACAGAGACAAAATCGAGTGACCGTGATGTTTGATCAAGGGAAAGTATTTGTTTATCTGTAGTTTTGTAGTAGTAGCGGTCTAAGCTAATCTACGACACAAATAATATAAATATATTTACATAAATTTTAATCGGAGGTGACGATTATCAGGCATTTGAATACAATGACCTTTCAGGGCAACGGTGCTAGGAGTCAACCTTTTGAACTCCAGGGCAGACATGGCAACAAGGGTTCAGAAGTGCTTTGATTTCAAAAATATTTCAAAGAAAAAACTGCAGAGGCCTGTAATCCACCACGCACCTTCTAACCAACTTCATTAAAGTTTCGCCATCCCTAAGGATTTTAATTTAAATTAAAAAACAACATGGACCCTTGAAACAGGCTAATTTGATTTATAAAGTAAATTCCCGCCCAAGAGTGTAGGGACAAAAAAACATTTTCGCCTTTGAATATGTATCGGAAGCTTATTTTCCAATAAGTTGAATACAATCCAGGTCCTCAGCAGGGGTGAGAAAGTTAGATGGCTTTTTAGGCTGTTTTGATACAAAAACACGGCACAGTTGAACTTTTTTCATTTCATAGACAAATGCCGGAAATCGCTAATATCCTCATTTAATAAACATGGGAAACATTATCGACTTAAGCGTCGATAAAGGCAGGCCAGGCGAATAACATGAATACCGAATGTTTTTCTTCTGGGGTTAGATCTTGGGACACTCACAATAGAAGAGTTGACGTCATCACTTACTGACCATAGATTTCGATCTGAATTAACGTCTGCGTTGACTTCTCCTGTCGATTCTCTATTTGCTTATTGTTACAGAAGGTTGAAACTATGTAACATATACTTTGATAGTTTTATGGTCTTCAGGGCAATAAGTTATTTTTTTTTGCGGTTAGCAGTCCAAATTATCCTTCCAGCTTCTCTGGCTTTTTCAAAGTCAAAGTTTTCAGCCATATCTTCAATGGGTTCAATGTATTGTCAGCCTGACTTATGGCTATGATGAAGCAGGATTCATTGTGGTATTACCTAGTGAAGAACCTGCCAAACGTTAGTCTCAGGGAGTTTTTGAATACCCTAAGGATATTAAATAACCTTTTCATTTTCTTTTTTACATAATTTGTAGATGAAAACCTTATAAAGGAAATGAGGAGTTGAACTGCAAAAGCAGAAATATCCTGTTTTTATGAAAAATGAGGCAGCATTTGATAAAATACCGATAAATTTATCGATATTTTGGCTCTCAAAAGTTTATCGATATTCTGTGTTTCAAAGCTGAACAAATCCCATTAAAGTAGCGTTGGAAAATATAAGTTGATGATCATAAGTAGATAAATCCAGTCCTTTGTTTCTTAAAACTTGACAAATCCAGTGTTAAGTACTTCACGATGCTGGTACGCAGAGCGAAACAACATCGAAGCTAAAAAGAATTTAGAGTCAAAGGATGCAATTTTCGACGAAATGAGAGAACCCTTCAATGTTTGTCAATTTTACCGCTTGGAAAGAAAATTAAAAATGTCAGGAAGTTGTTAGAAAAACAATTTGGAAGAGGTTGAGAAAATTTAGAAGAACCTAAGTTCTACAGAGATATTTTAAAGAAAATCAACAACGTGATGACAGAAGTTACAGCTGAATTATGTGAGAATACATTTGTAGATTTTTTGTTGAAAAATTATCAATATATTTTCAAATTTAATTAACTAATTTATTCTCCATTTTTGACAGTCTCAGGGTTTTGTTCCATTTACTCCGAGAGAGAAATCACGGGAGAATTTTTGGTAAACACCCATTGGGAATTTAGTGTTGTTTAAAAGAATTTAGTGAAATGTAAGGTGAATTATATGGACTTTTTGGATAATTTTTCTTTCTTCACTTCAAAATTCACATTTAGAGTTTTATTGTGCGGACATTTAATGGAATTCAGCACTAAGGAAATTTAGCTTGGAATGTAGTAGAATTGAAGGTAAATTTTATGGAATTTTAGCGTACACATTTTATAAAGTGTCTTCTCCTTCTATTTGCTCCAAATCACATTGGGTAGATGTGTCCAGTTTTGTAATTCAACTCCTCAATTATTGTTTTCCAAAGCACATTTTTGTTGTTGAATTCTGGGTAAAAAATGATACAATTTCTAATTAAAATTTTAATAAAAGACTAGCTTTCACTTATTTTCAACGTTTGCAAAAAAACGGTTTTCCAAGTATCGATAGTTGGGTCTCATCACGACCAAAATGAGGAACGTGTTTATCACTGCCGGCTGCGCTCGTACGAAACCGGAAGAGGTTATTTTACAATAATTTGCCTACTTCGTATTATGCGTTTGTAATAACAATTACCTCTCTCGGTGAATTAACTATGTACCTACTCATTCACTACTACTGGGTGCTGGACCTTTGGGTACTACCAACTGTTGCGAAACTATTCACACTGTAACCTCAATTATTGTTCCAAATGTGTGGTTGGCAATTGAAAAGTTGTAGTTCACTAGGACAGTCCAGATTATTATGTCAGCAGCCATGCTAATCGATTCTCTGCATGGCCACACACATACAACAAAATTTAATTAAATGTCAACGTTTGGTAAATGGACATTTTGATATAGGGTAATTAATGTATTAGTTAGCGATACTGTCTTCAGAGATAACACTGTGAGTCTGTGGTCCATTGAAATACCTAATTTAAAAGTTTAAACGACATTAGAACAGAGTTATTGTTTATTTACACTCAGCATATTTTATGAAAGATTATCTACGTTTTAACACTAATTTCCTTGGTAGAATTGACCTTACACCTCCTATAGACTGCGATTATCATAACCTTATTTGAAATGCAAATATTTTAGAAGATTATGTCTTCGTGTAGAAGCAATTCAACACGTCTAGTAGGGTCTTGACTTATATATAAATTAACCAATACTAAAAAAAAATTAATAAGTAATAAACGCAATTATATCTGGCGCGTTTTTACACTTTTCAATGATACTTATTCTTTTTTAGTGCTATCAACTCGCAAGCTTCAGGTACCACCAGTTTCATAATTTTCTTCTTTTTCAACGCACCAGATTTTTATGGTAAATTAATTCTTTTTCGAAGATGCTGAAACTAGACCTTTGTTATCCGCATTAAACAAGCCTAAAATCTAATTAAACCCACCAACTTTTAAAGATTCACCATGAATCTACGAATTAATGAATGAACCAGTGCTCATCATGACGTGGAGCATACAAATTCGTTACGGTTGAGTTGCCATCGTCCTGGTCCACGTAATATGTCGAAGTATCTATTTATTTCGTCAGTCAGCACGCTTTTAGTTCGATTTAAAAACTTCAAATGCTGCTGCAAGTTTCAGTAAATTTCGATGTTTTGCATGGTGGATTTTGTTTTAATAATCTCTTCTCTCCGCATTCTTTATGATTTCATTAATAGAGAGTGTTGAAATAATTTTTGGGACTCGTGATCGAAAAGCTCAATTTTATTATGAAATAGAATATTAATTAGCCATGTGATTGTTCAGGTGTAGACGTAACAAATACTGGGGATTCCTGAGGTACTTACAAACTTCAAGGCGTTAAGTGACAGAAAAAACTAAAACAACATTCACAACTCTTACGGTAGTTAGTCAGTGACGTATTGTGTTATATATATTGATGCTTGCGTATTCCTTAAAATGTGTTATTTCTGTGTATTTTCAGCATATAGAAAGCAAAGCTGCATTTTTAAAGTTTTAAGAAAGGGTTGACACTGGTCAAAATTGGTACACCTATAATTCAGAGAGGTAGTACGCATACGGGCTCTTGAACTGGCCAAAAATCAAGCTCCTAGCTTTGAAATTATTTTGACAAATTTTTAAACTTTAAATTTGAATTTGGTATGTTGTTATCGATCCTCTAGTTCAATATATGGTGGGTTAGGCGGAAACAGATAAACATACCAAATGATTTGTTTGGTATTCCGTGCTAATTTCGAAAATCAATCGACATCCAAAGCCTGTGTTAGCATTGTCTGCCTATTTATGTGTGATTTTAACTGTGCAGTCCCATTATTTTACAGTGTTTGTGATTGTTTAACAACTTTTAATAATTCCTACATACTCCATAACATGGTTGCTCCATATTCTGTTGTACTGGAATGCTATGTAAATTTAAGAACAAGGAAGGCAAAACAGAATTTGTCCCGAGGATGCAGAAATATATCTGCGAAACGTAGATTAATTCTAATGGTTGTCTTCGTCCTTTTGTGATCCTATTCCCGCTTAACCCACCATATATTTAAATTTGAAATTGCCACTTTGAGGTCCATTTGTGCCGAGACCATATATCCAATCGAACGGTTTTCTATCCCAGGGGATTCCTTGGAATGTTTTCTTTTCGGAACCTAAGAACCGCTTTTTCGCTGCGACGTCGCGAAATGATCTTAATTGAATGCAAAGCGAAATCTACAAATTTTTCAAATTTCGACAAAATTTCTCGTAGTTCCGGAAATTGACGCAACCGTCTTCGGGTAAACTGTGCGCTGCGATCGCATTTTTCGACTACTGAAATTTCTCATTTGACAGATCAAACTTTAAACCCTTAGACCAAGCGAAATAGGCGAAAAAACGTGGACAAAAAGTATGGCAACTAAATGGCTGGGGGGCTAGAGAAAAAAAATTTGATAATTAAAGTGGACATGAGATAATCCTGGAAATTATTTTCAAGTTCCTTATTTTGCCACAAGAGGGCGCAGTTAGAAACGAAATATTACAAATCAAATTTTTTCTGAAGATTCTCGTTTTATGGTATACGTTAGGCAACATTATTAGAAAGCTTGGACAATGCTGTAGCCCAGGGTATACCTTAAAACGAGAATCTTCGAAAAAAATTTGATTTGTAATATTTGGTTTCTAATTGAGTCCCCTTGTGGCAAAATAAGGAATTTGAAAATAGTTTTAAGGATTTTCTCATGTCCACTTTAATTATCAAAACTTTTTTCTCTAGCTTCTAAGCCATTTAGTTTCCAAGATATTAGGGTATTCTTCTTTATTACAAATATTGCTTTATAAATGTGCCACGCCCAAACAATCAGTTTTTCGTATATGACTGACAAAATAGCTTTAATGAAGACCTCTCGATTGGTGCTAATTATTCAGTTTTATCACTTTTTGCTTCCGAGATTTTAAAGATTAAATTTCTCATTGATAGTGTGCCATTTGTGACAATAGAACATCAATATCTCAATTACGTGTGGGCCGTCTCAAATACTACTCAAAGTGTTTATTACCGTTTTACTTAGTTTTATAACAGTCCCATAGGGAGTGAAAAACTGTTAAAATTGTATTAAAATTACCTAAAGTTTTATTGTGATCGATCAGTATGCCAACTAAATTAAAAACCTGGAATGACAAATTGAGCTGGTATTTTGTGGTCGTAAATGCTCTATTAGCCGGTGTCAATAGCATCGTTATACCATGTTTAGTTTTCGAATTATATAGATATAAGTATTAAAATGTGGAAAAATTACGTTTTATGCGTCATTTTGAAGGTGAAGGAAGTTACTGAAAATTACAATTTTGCATACTTTTGTCCCCTCTTTCATATGAGAATATCTTTGATAAAATCTATGACAACGGATTTCGGCTAAAGTTTTTGCTGACCTACCCCCTTTGAAATTTTTGAATTTTTCACATTTTTCTGTTTATGTTGAAAACGGTTTTTCAATATGCAGGTAATATGTTGTATGAAGAGGTCATTGAGGGCTATCAGATACATCAATCAGAACGAAGCTGCCTTTCACGGTTTTCGAGAAAACTAAAAAAAAAAATAAAAATTGGTATCTCATTTTTGGGCCACCCGTGCTCAGTTGTCCACCCGATCAAATGGTTCGTTAATGGTGGAAAATTTCACGGTGTAAGCGCGGATATTTTAAAAATCTATTATTAGTTTGTGTACCCCGTGGTCTTTGTTTGACAGAAAAGGATGACATAATCAAAGTAAATAGACTTTTGTCGTTTTATCCTTTTCTTTCGACCTTTCACAGCCAACTAGAGGACGTTTTCAAATGAACACCCCCTATATTGGGCCGCCATTGTTTCTATTTAGATTTTATTTACATGTATTTATACAGATTTGTTTGAATTTAGATGTATTTACATAAATGTATACGGACATCTAAGTATGCGGCAATCCATCACTAGAATTAATCGACTTGGATAATCGAATGATTATTTGAAATATCATTTTTTTTTATAAATGATTTTTAACAAAAAATATTCATAATTGATCAATGGATCGATCACAATCGATCATTCGAGTAATCAATTATAAATCATTTTTTAAAAAATTATCGTTCAAACCATCATTCAATTATTTCAATCGATTATTATGCCCCTCGTTAATTGAAATCGCCATTCCGATCAAAAACATCAAACAATTGTAAAAAGTGATCAAAGGGGATATTCTCTCTTTCCTCTCGATTTAATGTAACTTTACAAGAATACTCCACCCACGTTTCTCCCATTAGTAAACAAAATTGTACGAATACTACCAGGAAATCTTACAAGAAAACAATGATCTCATGTGTATGAAAGCAAATATTTATAGTAAAAATATATAATACACTAAATAGGTTTTCGTTTTTGCGAAAACCTAAATACATAAACAGTGTCATTACCGTGACCATAAATTGGTATCAAGGATAGCTTTGCGTTAGTTTATGTTTTAAGTTATTATGCCCATGGCTCCAATTTGCATATGTTTGCAATTTTTTGTTGCAACTCTTGAAATTGTGGCTCCACTTCACGTATTTAACCCGCAACTATAATCTCAAATTGTCCTGACATGTGCTTACAGATGTCTCCTAAGAGAATTAGTCGTATGTGCTTCCGACATAATGTATTCTGCCTCCATTAAGCAGCAAATTGTAATTATAAGTCTATTTATTATTTAAAGCAAATTATGAGGGTGAGTTGCTTTGTAGTTGGCAAGATTGATGTACTGCGTGCTAAATTATTAACTTAATGTCAAGGGGTAGTTCCATTCATGTAACCAACATGCATGCATGGGACTTGCGGATATTATTTTTATTTCTCTGCTTCAGCAATGAGAAGAAAGATCCATAAGATTATTTGTTCTTCATAAAAATTTACATTTTTATAGCATGTCAGCAAAGTTGGACAACTTCGTTATAACACTTGAATTGTTTTCAATGTTTAGTTACTCCTTGGGGCCATTTAGCTTCATTTTGAATACAGAGCCTCAAACTCTTGTAATCTCTTTGCAGATTGGACTATATGTCTGGCTCGTTCTATCTAACGTGAAAATTGAAAAGTAATACGTACAATATTTATAAAACTCGCTAATTTGTTCAACACACAAAAGATTGCCTCATACTGCGGTCTTGACATGGACCAACCTGAATCGGTGTTCAGTAGTTTCAATTAGCACGTTCCAATGTTTGTTTACATCATTACTATTTGTTCTTCTTGTGTATGGGATTTTTCAAATTTCTTTTCGTCAGAAACGCTCTCAGTTGCAGTCTAAAACCGCAATAAAATAAGTGGTAACGTGAGTTTTCGCTTAAGCCAATGAGCCACTTAAGGCCATCTGAAATTCGTTTACTCCTAGCCAAATTTAATTAACTTAATGATTTTCCAACTTAGTCTTTGATTAAAAAGCAGCCTAGCTTAAAATCGGAGTCAAGCTAATTTGATTATCCGCCTCGCTTCTTCACTTTGCCATTATTCGATGAAATACAAAAGCTTATTATGATAAAACTTGTAATTAATTAATAAATTATGGGATTCACCTGAAGGTGAGTTAGATGCGGATCCTCATCGCTGCTTCAATGTGTACTATAAATTACTGGGAGGTCTAAAGGAGGGTTTAAGATGTTTATAGGTTTGTAGTAGAAACTTGTTTGATTATGCAAGTGACTCTTTCACCTTCAAAGCTCAACTTGGAAAAAAAAGGCCACTGTGGTTTTAAAAATGGAAATGTGAGTTTAGAAGCTGAAAATGCTCTTTGGAACTCGTTAAATAGATGTCTCAACTAAAGAAATTATAAAATACAGGTTAATATTGTAAATACATTATTAATAGGAAAATAGGTCTAAATCCACATAAATGTAAATAAATACTTTTTGATCCTGTTAAGTCCACTCGAAGAGAAGGGAGAGCAATAATAATTAGAATTAAGGCAGGTAAGATAGTTCAAATTATTTCAATTAAAAACTCAGGTTAGGATTAGGGTCAAAATCGGTTAAAAGATGACACAAAGCGTCTAAAAATGTATGTTTAGACTCAGGTCAGAATTAGGACTAAAATCTATTAAAAATGACTTACCTCATCTAAAAATGCACAATGTAATATTTTTTAACAGAGCCACCAATATCGGTGAAAATTACTCAAAGTGTGTAGAAATAAAAAGTTTAATGGTTTGGAGAAATTATAGTTTTTTTAGCCAAAATCAAGAAAAAATTACTCAAAGCGTTTAAAAATGGAAACTAGAAGTCTCTGGAAATATTCAGATTAGGGTTAGGGCCAAAAGTGATTAAAACTTTGCACAAAGCGCTTAAAAGTGCAATTTACAGTCTTTGAAGAATTTCAGGCTAGAATTAGAACTAAAGTCGATTTAAAAAAATCTAAATGATAATTTTCATGTCTTTTTTTTGCTAAAATTAGGCCAAGAGAGGTGAAAAATGACTCAAAGTGTATAAAATTACAAATTTGGAGAGTTTGAAAAAAATCATATTAACATTATGGCTAAAAATCGGTTAAAAATTACTCACAGATTCTAAAAATGCAAATTAAGAGTTTCTCGACAAATTCAGATTATGATTGAAGTCAATATGGGTGAAAACGTGACACAAAGCTTCTAAAAATGCAAATTTGGAATCTTTGGAAAAATTCAGGTTAGAATATGGAGAAAAATCGATTAAAAATTAACTACTTAATCTAAAAATGTAAATTTCGAAGTTTTATGAGAAAATCAGGTTAGGATTAAGGCCAAAATCGGTGAAAAATAACTTAAATTGTGTAAAAATTCAAATGTGGAGGGTTTATAAAAATTAAGATTAAAATTATGTCCAAACGCGGTTAAAAATCACTCAAGGCATCAAAAATGCAGATTAAAAGTTTCTGGACAAATTCAGGTTAGGATTAGGGTCAGAAGTGGTTAAAAATACACAAAGCGTCTAAAAATTCAAATTTGATGTCTTTGGAAAAATTTTGCTCAGAATTAGGACTAAAATCGATTAAAAATTAACCGCTTTAACAAAAAATGTAAATTTCAATATTTCATGAGGAATTGAGGTTAGGATTATGACCAAAATCGGTGAAAATGACTCAAAACGTGCAAAAATACAAATGTGGAGGGTTTATAAAAATAAAAATGAAAATTGTGTGCAAAATCGGTTAAAAATTATTCAAAGCATCAAAAATGCAGATTAAAGGCTTCTGGACAATTTCATGTTAGGATTAGGGCCAAAAGTGGTTCAAATATTATACAGAGCGTCTAAAAATGCAAACTAAAGGTTTCTGGAAATATTCGGATTAGGATTAGGACCAAAAGTGTCAAAATTTGGAGTCAGGTTGTGTGATGTCAAGTTGTGAAATGACTCAAAACGTGTAAAAATAAAAATGTGGAGAGTTTATAAAAATTGAAATTAAAACTATGTAGAAAATCGGTAAAAAAATACTCAAAAAATCAAAAATGCAGATTAAAAGCTTCTGGATAAAATCAAGTTAGGATTAGAGTCAAAAGTGGTTCAAATATTACACAAAGCGTCTAAAAATACAAACTAAAAGTTTCTGGAAATATTCAGCTTAGGATTAGGGCCAAAAGTGATTAAAAATTTACACAAAGCCTTTAAAAGAGCAAATTTGGAGCCATTGAAGAAATTCAGGTTAGAATTATGACTAAAAAAAAGTCGATTAAAAATTACCCATTTCATCTAAAAATGACAATTTTCATGTTTCCTCCTAGAATTAGGCCAAAATCAGTGAAAAATGAGTCAAAGTGTAGAATACTACAAATTTGGAGAGTTTGAAAAATTCATATTAACATTATGGCTAAAAATTGATTAAAATTACTCAAAGGATCTAAAAATGCACATTAAGAGTTTATGGACAAACTTAGATTATCATTGGGGTCAAAATGGGTTAAAACATGACATAAAGCGTCTAGAATTGCAAATTTGAAATCTTTTGAGAAATTCTGGTTAGAATTAGGAGCAAAATCGATTAAAATTAACCACTTATATATATTAAAAATGTAAATTTCGACGTTTTATGAAAAAGTCAGGTTAGGATTAAGGCCAAAATTAGTGGAAAATGACACAGATTGTGTGAAAATTCAAATGTGGAGAGTTTAGTAAAATTAAAATTAAGATTATAGTCAAACTCAGTTAAAAATTCAAAGCATCAAAAATGCAGATTAAAAGTATCTGGAAAAAAATCAGTCTAGGATTAGGGTCAAAAGAGGTTTCAAAATTACACAGAGCGTCTCAAAATGGAGAAATTCAGGTTAGAATTACGACGAAAAATTAAAAAAAAATGATTTTTCGTCTAAAAATGACAAATTTGCTTTCAAAGCATATTTTAAAAGTACCTTAAAAATCTCTGAAACTGTTGAACCTACGGAACTTTTTTGGTGGTGGGAGGTGAAAGAGGACGTCAAAAAGAACACAAAACCTTTGGAATCACTCCAATCACACGGGCAGTCAAATTTGGAAATTGAGAATTAAGAAAAAAGAGGAAATATCCCCCCCCCCCCCCGCTTTGGTGAATTTCAAAAAAATGCTGTTTTTGATGGGAATGAGCCGATTTTAATCCCGTATGAACCTAACAAACATAATAAGAGTGAAATTAGTCCCATAAGTAGATTTCCTTTTAAATGCCTCCAAGGCACATTCTAAAAGTACCTAAAAACTTACCACCGAAGAGGTCTATCTCCTAAAAGTTTTCTCATAATTATTGACCCTACAGGACTTTTCTTTGGTGGGAGGTGGTAGAAGACATCAAAAAGAACAAAAACCCGTTGGATTCATTCCAATCGGTGAATAATAACACAAATTGTGTAAAAATTCAAACGTGGAGGGTTTAGAAAAATTCAAATTAAGATTATGGTCAAAATCAGTTAAAAATTTATCAAAGCATTAAAAATGCAGATGCAAAAGTTTCTGGAAAAAATCAGGTTACAATTAGGGTGAAAAAATTACACAAAGCGTCTAAAAATGCAAATTTGAAGTCTTTGGAGAAATTCGTATCAGAATTAGGACTATAATTAATTAAAAATAAACCACTTTATCTAAAAATGTAAATGTCGATGTTTCATAAGAAAGTCAGGTTAAGATTGACCAAAATTAGTGAAAAATTACTTAAAACGTGTAAAAATACAATTGTGGACGGTTTATAAAAATTAAAATTATGTCCAAAATCGTTTAAAAATTACTCCAAGTATCAAAAATGCAGATTAAAAGCTTCTGGACAAATTCAGGTTAGAATTAAGGTCAAAAGTGGTTAAAATATTACACAGAGTGCCTAAAAATGCAAACTAAAACTTTCTGGAAATATTCAGATTAGGATTATGGCCAAAGGGCAAAATTTACACAAAGCGTTTAAAAGTGCAAATTTGGAGCCACTGACGAAATTCAGGGTAGAATTAGGACTAAAGTCTATTAAAAATTACTCATTTCATAAAAAAAAGACAATTTTGATGTTTCTTGCGAGAATTAGGCCAAAATCGGTGAAAAATTAGTCAAAGTCTAGAAAATTACAAATTTGGAGAGTTTGAAAAAATTCATATTAACATTATGGCTAAAAATCTGTGAAAATCACTCAAAGGGTCTAAAAATGCAAATTAAGAGTTTCTGGACAAATTAAGATTATAATTGGGATCAAAATGGGTTAAAATGTGAGACAATGCGTATAAAATTGCAATTTTGGAGTCTTTGGGGAATTTCAGGTCAGAATTAGAACTAAAATCGATTACAAATGAACTGCTTTATCTAAAAATTAAAATTTTTATGTTTTATGAGAAAGTCAGGTTAGTATTAAGGCCAAAATTGGTGGAAAATGACACAGATTTTGTGAAAATTCAAATGTCGAGAGTTTAGTAAAATTTAAATTAAGATTATAGTCAAACTTAGTTAAAAATTCAAAGCATCAAAAATGCAGATTAAAAGTTTCTGGAAAAAATCAGTCTAGGATTAGGGTCAAAAGAGGTTACAAAATTACACAGAGCGTCTCAAAATGGAGAAATTCAGGTTAGAATTACGACGAGAAATTTTAAAAAAATGATTTTTCGTCTAAAAAGGACAAATTTGCTTTCAAAGCACATTTTAACCTTTGGAATCACTCCAATCACACAGGCAGTCAAATTTGGAAATTGAGAATTGAGAAAAAAAGAGGAAATATCCCCCCCCCCCCCCCGCTTTGGTACATTTCGAAAAAATGCTGTTTTTGATGGGAATGAGGCGAATGTAATCCCCTATGAACCTAACAAACATAATAAGAGTGAAATTAGCCCCATAAGTAGATTTTCTTTTAAATGCCTCCAAGGCACATTCTAAAAGTACCTAAAAACTTACCACCGAAGAGGTCTATCTCCTAAAAGTTTTCTCATGATTATTGACCCTACAGGACTTTTCTTTGGTGGGAGGTGAAAGAGGACATCAAAAAGAACAAAAACCCATTGGATTCATTCCAATCGGTATATTCGTCGTCTAAAGTTGAGGAAAATCCTCCCTTTGGTCAATTTTCAAAAACTTGTTTTTCTGTTGTTTTTGGGATTTTACCATAAACCTTTTTGGTTAATAATTAAATTTTCATCAAGCTTTTAACACTACCTTTAGAATAAAATCAAATAAACAAACACAATTTTTGTTTCAAAAATACCTTACCCAACTTACTACCCATGAGACTGTTGCTGACTTCACTGGCTTACCTGCAACAAAGAAAAAAAAATAAAATATCACTAATTGAGCAACTAAGAGCATTATTTTAAAGGCAAATCGATGGCTTTAGTAGTAATAACAGGTTGGCCAAACCTATTAATATTTTTTCAAGTTTTTCAATGATTGATTTGTTAAATATTTTAAATGGCTAATTGGTCGAAGACTCGCAAGATGTTTTATAATGTTGCCTCTACTTTTCTTCTAAATTTGGTAATACGTGGTATGTATCACCACTAAGGCAACGACATAAAGAATCGTATTAAGCACAGAAAGGTGTTTGTTGTTGAATTTTAATGTCGCTGTACCCTTCCTCCGTGTCTTACTCTCTATTGCACTACTCGTGCAGACATTTCCCAAAGGGCCACTGTGTATGTAAAATAGGCGACCTAGGAATCATTACCCAGGATGTAATTTGGCTTGGTGTTTTATTATGTATCTATAAGCCTTAAAAATCCTTTATTGTTCATTTTATACCGTTCCGTGGCCACACATATGGAAAGAAAATCAAAATAAAGGACCAGAGGCAAGAAAGTATAGGATTTCCGAGGGTCATCCGAACAAACGGCTTATTTTTCAAAAGACGTAATATTTCGCCGGGGCTCTGGGGGATTACAATAAAATCTGAGAAAAATTGATTTATATTCTTTTTGCCATTTTCAAGCCATAATGTAATAGGTGGACTTCCCAAAGCAATATTTCGGTTTAGAATCAACTCTATATGGATAAACTCCTCAAGCGGAAGATCTCCTCAGGTGATCAATTATGAGATTGTAACATGCAATTAGCACGTAGCATTTATACTGTCAATATGGTAATTACATAAACAAAACAATTAATTTATGTAATCACGTCACATATAAAATGTGATTTTATTACATGCACCTACGTCAATATGTCCTGATACGTTATTGTTAATAGGCAACTTTGTACCTGGTGTGGAAAAAAATTGAAAACGGAATGTATAACGCACCCAATCGACCTAAATCGAAACATGCTAGGCAAGATAAAATCGATACGATTTACGGTAATTTAACAGAAAATTTTTGTTTGTTTGTGAAATCAAACTATTAATGATACAGTAGTAGTACATGTAATCCGATGCGCCCCCTCACAGCCCCCTTGTCTATTTGAAACTCAATACAACATGCAACACGCCTTCGTGTAAACATGTCAGATTGTATTTCAACATTGCAACCAGGCAAATGATAATGTGACTTTTGACTCGTCCTAACAGCGCTCCTTTAATAATTTTATTTTGAATCGTCAATTTAAGTTTGTTGTCCAGAATCAAGCCTGGATACGCCACTGGCACGGATCAATAAAGCTCTTAAATTTCGTTATTAATTATCTTTCGGAACTAGACCGTTAAAATCTATTCGTAATGCTGAAAAAGCAACTTTAGACAGTCTTTCTTTCTATACACTTCAAAATATAATATTTAAAAATCACTGGTTATATCATTGCATTTTACATTCTGAACGAGCAGTTAATTGAGTTCAAGTGAACCATATAACCACAGGTGTTTACAATTCATTTATCTCACAAACTTTGGTTGCTGTAGAAGGTGGATAACTTGAAGTAGTACTAGATATTTGCATTGCTGTGATAAGCTTTATTATTAAATACATTCAGTTTGGTTAAGAAAGTGACGTGCTAATGGCGCATCGCTTCCAAATTACACATGGAAATTAATACGGGATGGTACTTGGGTATTGCATTTTCTTTATTCAACTACGAGGCAAAATTCCGCGAAGCTGCAAATTGCGCCTTATTGGGGTTTTCACGTGTTGCATCATGAACGAGATTTATAAATGTTGATAATCAAAGCAAACCGTACAACTCGTTTATCGCTGTTGGACAAGCAATTCGTCAAAAGTGTCCTCTCCATTAAAGTCATAAACTTCGTCCAGCAAGGGCTGACATCGGTCATTTTTTTACCCCCCAACCCTTAATGGTGAAGTGTGGTTAAACTTCGAAGACCAAAAGGTTTTTGGAACTGCTGACGTTACACTCTAATGGATTAAACTTGGACTTTTAGACTTGGAGAAAAAAATTAATTGACCGATAAAAGAGTTTGGTTTTTTTCTTATGTTTAATGACATTAATCATTCAATTTTTGTGCCGAAAAATAACTTGAAGGTAAAAGCCTGCAATTGGTCTCTCACATAACTTTACCTTGTATCTAACCAGTGGTGCATTAAAAAAACCATACCAAATGCATTAATATATGGTTTTTAATAACATCATATGTTTAGTTTTCGGGTACCTGCTTCTCATTATTTGTATTATTATAAATATTTATACGGACGTGTCATGGAATCCGTTCATGAGGAGGCAAGCCTTCAAGTTCATTATTTGTAGTTAATTGTCGATGTGAAGTTGCGACCTTGAGCTTGCTGCATTTCATTTATCGTATGATGTTCCTCTAGAAAATCACAAGACAAATTAACAGCCTAATAAGGCACGATCTTCTTGAAAAAATTCATCCTCTCAATATACCACGATTTTTTCCGATATTCAGGACAAACGCTTAATTATAATAAATACATTAACGCTTTCTACACCTGGGCGAGTTTTTGCGAACTCTAATATGCATATTACACTGCTAAGTTCATCTATCATATTAAGGCTTTGAAATCGGGTCAACATGTATCAGATAACATTACATTAACTCATTTAAATAAGTGGGTGTTCTGTCTAAAATTTTTGTTTAGCTTTAACGGGTATAACTCACAAGATGAAATACTTGTTTATTATGCTTCTTATGTTATAATTAATTTGTTTAGCGGTGAACACACTATTAATTTTTATACCTCAAAGGTATAAGACTCTCCCACATTACTTTTTTTTCTTCACAGCGTTCTTTAAAATCCTGCCCATCAATTTCAGTCTAGCTTCATTTCTGACTTAGTTTTTTTGTAGCTCTCTGTATAGTTGAGATTGTCACATAATGCTTTGCTACGCATTCTGCTCTATACATTTATTTATTGTTATATTAGAATTTTACACCATTATTTTTTATTTGCTTGAAAGGCGATGAGGCGCATTGAAAGTTGGGGCCGTCCGTCGGTTCTATTGTCATAAGTCTTGGTGTTGACACTGCGTTTTGTGGTGCCAATGTATACCGAGTCATAGCCTCATCAAAGGCGATGAGGCAATTGGGCGACGTGATCTCCCGTGCTTTCTGACGTTGACTGATTTGATTGTGGTGAGCTCCGTGGTATTTATTCCTCCGCCATAGCGCTGCAGTGGAGGGACTGGGGTAGGGGATAGTAGTGGCGCGGAGTTTCGACGCACTGGAAGTATGTCGTAGAACTCGCTTCCAGTCTGCATTAGTAATTTCCTCCTTTGTTGAAATGATTGTCATGTTTAAACATATCAATGGCCTCTCTCGTTAGTCAAGGATAGAAACGCTTCGAATGATATATAAGATATCCACCTCGTTGAAAAGGATGTCGTGACCTTCGGAGAGAGCGTGCTCTGCTACTGCTGACTTTTGTGTTTTTCCCAGCCTGCAACTCCTCTTGTGTTCCGTAATCCTAGTGTTGAAGGATGCTCCTGAAAATACTGTCTTTTTAGGTAATTTGATTAAGAAGAAAATTTTTTTGTAGAATCTGGAAACAAATTAGTGTTGATTTTAGTGTTTGAGGTCACTTTTTAAGTTAATTTTCAATGTTTTCAACTTCTGAAAATGCTGATTTTAAAAAATTTTACTACAGCTATTGATAGATCAATAAGTTAATCACTTGAAAATGGCACAGTCTTTGAATTTTCAGGTTTTAGACCAAGTGAAAATGACACAATTTTTTCAACTGTTCAGTATTCAATATTCTTGAAGCTTGAAAAGTTTAATTTTTTGAGTAGTTAGAGTTTTGTTATCCTTTAAGACTTAAATTAAATTTTAGTTTTTAGTTTAAATCCCGGTTTTAGTCACATTTCAAGTTTAATTTTCAATCTTTCCAATCTTGAAAATGCTGTTTTTCTTTTTAAGTTACTTTAATTAAGACGAAAATTTGTTTTAGACTCTGGATCCAAATTATTGTTAATTTTAGTGTTTAAGGTCGCTTTTTAAGTTAATTATCAATGTTTTCAACTCTTAAAAATGTTGATTTAAAAAAAAACTTTACTACAGCTATTGATAGATCACTAAGTTAATCTTCACTATTTGGATTTTCCGTTTTTAGTTTTTAATTGAAATAGCCTTAAAAATACCCCTTCTAAAAACTTTGAAGAAACTGTTCAGTATTCAATATTTTTGAAGCCTGAAAAGTTTAATTTTTTGAGTAGTTTGGATTTTCTTATCCTTTCAGACTTAAGTTTTAGTTTTTAGTTTAAATCCCTGTTTTAGTCACATTTCAAGTTTAATTTTCAGTCTTTCCAATCTTGAAAATGCTCCTGAAAATGCTGTTTTTCTTTTTAAAGTACTTTAATTAAGACGAAAATTTGTTTTAGACTCTGGATACAAATTATTGTTGATTTTAGTGTTTAAGGTCGCTTTTTAAGTTGATTATCAATGTTTTCAACTCTTGAAAATGCAGTTGATAGATCACTAAGTTAATCTTCACTATTTGAATTTTCCGTTTTTAGTTTTTAATTGAAATTGCCTTAAAAATGCCCCTTCTAAAAACTTTGAAGCAAAGCTAACGATAGATCAATACCTTGACCACGTGAAAATGACACAATTTTTTCAACTGTTCAGTATTCAATATTTTTGAAGCCTGAAAAGTTTAATTTTTTGAGTAGTTTGAGTTTTCTTATCCTTTCAGACTTAAGTTTTAGTTTTTAGTTTAAATCCCGGATTTGGTCACATTTCAAGTTTAATTTTCAGTCTTTCCAATCTTGAAGATGCTCCTGAAAATGCTGTTTTTCTTTCTAAGGTACTTTAATTAAGACGAAAATTTGTTTTAGACTCTGGATCCAAATTATTGTTGATTTTAGTGTTTAAGGTCGCTTTTTAAGTTAATTATCAATGTTTTCAACTCTTGAAAATGCTGATTTAAAAAAAAAATTTTACTACAGCTATTGATAGATCACTAAGTTAATCTTCACTATTTGGATTTTCCGTTTTTAGTTTTTAATTGAAATTGCCTTAAAAATACCCCTTCTAAAAACTTTGAAGAAACTGTTCAGTATTCAATATTTTTGAAGCCTGAAAAGTTTAATTTTTTGAGTAGTTTGAGTTTTCTTATCCTTTCAGACTTAAGTTTTAGTTTTTAGTTTAAATCCCGGTTTTAGTCACATTTCAAGTTTAATGTTCAGTCTTTCCAATCTTGAAAATGCTCCTGAAAATGCTGTTTTGTTTTTTAACGTACTTTAATTAAGACGAAAATTTGTTTTAGACTCTGAATCCAAATTATTGTTGATTTTAGTGTTTAAGGTCGCTTTTTAAGTTAATTATCAATGTTTTCAACTCTTGAAAATGCTGATTTTAAAAAGAACTTTACTACAGCTATTGATAGATCACTAAGTTAATCTTCACTATTTGGATTTTCCGTTTTTAGTTTTTAATTGAAATTGCCTTAAAAATACCCCTTCTAAAAACTTTGAAGAAACTGTTCAGTATTCAATATTTTTGAAGCCTGAAAAGTTTCATTTTTTGAGTAGTTTGAGTTTTCTTATCCTTTCAGACTTAAGTTTTAGTTTTTAGTTCAGGTAAGTTAATCTTCACTATTTGAATTTTCCGTTTTTAGTTTTTAATTGAAATTGCCTTAAAAATGCCCCTTCTAAAAACTTTGAAGCAAAGCTAATGATAGATCAATACCTTAACCACTTGAAAATGACACAATTTTTTTCATCTGTTCAGTATTCAATATTTTTGAAGCTTCAAAATGAAATTTTTTGTGTAGTTTGAATTTTCTTATCTTTTCAGACTTAAGTTTTAGTTTTTAGTTTAGATCCCGGTTTTAGTCACATTTCAAGTTTAATTTTCAGTCTTTCCAATCTTGAAAATGCTCCTGAAAATGCTGTTTTTCTTTCTAAGGTACTTTAATTAAGACAAAAAATTGTTTTAGACTCTGGACCCAAATTATTGTTGATTTTAGCGTTTAAGGTCGCTTTTTAAGTTACGTTTCAGGATGGAGATGGAGAATCCACTACGTTTTGTGGTGCCAATATATACCGATCCACAGCGTCAATAACGGATCAAATCATCATCCCAGACAGAAAAGAGGAGTCATAAAGGCTCTGGCTGTGAGAGCTAAAGGAATTTGTGAGCCGGATGAATTGGAACGAGAAATGAAGCATAAGGAAAGAGCCTCTGGTGAGCACCATATCAAGCCCGACCTACGAAATCGCGAAACACCTCACAAAACTGCTGCAACCTAAAATAGCAAATACTGACAGCTTAATAAAAGACTCATTTCGTCGAAAAACTGCATTATTTGACTCTTTCTCCAGGAGAAATTCTCATTAGCTTCCATGATGGGTCGCTCTTCAAGATGATACAACAAACTGATTGTGTAGCTATGGGCAGCCCCCTTAGTCCAGTAATAGCCAACTATTTTATGGAAACTTTCGAGGCTAAGGCGTTGGCAACGACAAATAAGAGGCCAAAGTGCTGGTTCCGATACGTAGACGACACTTTTGTAATTTGGAGCCATGGCGAGAGTAAATTTCAAAACTTCCTCTTACACCTCATTTCTACCAACGCAAAAATCCAACTCACTATGGAGATTGAAATGGAAGGACGCCTACTGTCTTTAGATGTTTTGGTATCAAGGAAGCCGAATGGGAAGCTTGCGCACACCATTTATAGAAAACCAACGCACACTGACCGATACCTCAATACGGATCAAATCATCATCCCAGACAGAAAAGACAAGTCATAAAGGCTGTGAGAGCCAAAAGAATTTGTGAGCCGGCTGATTTGGAACGGGAAATGAAGCATTTGGAAAGAGCCTTTAGTTGGAATGGATACAGCAAGCACGAGTTCGATAGGGCCGTCCGTCGGCCCTATCGTCACAAGTGTTCGAGTTGACACTGCGTTTTGTGGTGCCAATGTATACGGAGCCACAGCCTCATCAAAGGCGATGAGGCAATGGGCGACGTGATCTCCCGTGCTTTCTGACGTTGACTGATTCGACTGTGGTGAGCTCCGTGGTATTTATTCTCCCGCCGGCGCCGTCGCGCTGCAATGGAGGGACTGGGGTGGGGGTAGTGGTGACGCGGGGTTTCGGCGCACTTGAAGTATGTCGTAGAACTCCAGTCTGCATTGTGAAACGTAATTTCTTCCTTCTTGTTAAAATTATTGTCGTGTTTAAAGATTTGAAGAACACCAGAATTTGAAGGAAATATTCAAATTTTAAAAGCTGGCAAATATGCCATAACTTAACCCTTCGGTTAACCCTAATTAATTGAACTCGACTTTTATAACTTTAGGATCGCGTTCCTATTTCGCCCGTAACTTCGTTACAAAGTTCTTCAACAGTACAACCTCCATCATCGCGCTTTTTCAGAATTTTAAAGGTGCCGCTTTTTGAAAGTAGTGCACTCTTGAAAGTAGTGCCAAAAATCCAATATCATAAGAACTAATCAAAATGCCCCAAAAATATCTTTTCTACCTAGACAAAAATTTGAAAAATATTTATAAAAAAGTTTTTTTGAAGAAAGTAAAGCTTGAGATAAAATAGAAAAACTAATGCACCATTTAGTGCAGGAGATCAAAAAGTGGACGTTTCGACTTTATTTCTAGGTTTTCAAATGTAGACTACGAAGATGTTTTACTTCTTGCAGCTACGTATTTTTCCGATGCCATTTCGGCAACTAAAGCACACAATCTTTCCTACCCCGTTACGGCTAGAAAATCCATAATGCTGCAGTAAAAATTAATGATCACAAAGTTGCCTGTTCATGTTCTCTTTGGAAGTGACCTAAATCTGTCGATAGTGCAGTCCTGAATAAATTGTTTATGCGGTAGCTCCACTGAAAGACAAAGTCACTTTCAGGATTTGGCTGAATTTCAATTATTGTTTATAGGCCATAAGAGTATTTTTGTCAAATTTGCTTCAGTCTTTGTGTAACTGGGGCAAAATATTTACCTTCTTATTAGCCAAAAATTGGCAGTAAAGTCTCATGACATGTGCTCGACCTACGTAGCACATGTTGGTAATATTAAAACTGCTTAGTAGCCACTGCTAACAACATCATAAAACACTTTATTTCAAATTTTGTACTAAAATTATCGTCGAACAATATGTATAAAACCATTTACAACAACGTAATAAAGTAAACAGTAAATATTATTAACTTAATCGGTTTTTGGCCGGGCAACCATGGTGGAACGTGGTAAATGTTTTATTTGTTTAATTGGGATCCAGTTTTTATCGAATATTGTAATGATATTAATTACAATCGGCTAATGAATATGTTTATAAAATCCCTTTTAAGAGGGAGAAAAAAAATAGTTAAAATGAGATTTTTAGTATTACTTTTTATGTGGTGCATTGTAATTAATACAATCGCTATTGACATTGACTGCAAAGTTGCCACACTCTTTCAGGTAAAATGTCAACTTTTAATTAATCAAAAAGCTGCTTGCTCCCCAAATTGGAAATAACACAGCTTAAACGAAAAAATGCACATATATGAACGCAATTAACGCAATTTAAGTGGAATTGGCGATTGAATTGAATCGAAAAACGTAGTACTTAGTAACAATAATGTGCGACATTTCAACATACTAAACAAAAATTACTTGAAAAATTGGTAATGCGTGTATTTGTGTTAGACGCAACTTCTAAGGACATATTAATTATGTAAAAATGACGACGACGGCAATGACAAACAATAAACAATATAGCAACCATTTAGGAATTTTTTTCGTTTGCAGCATTGATTGGTAATTAGCACATATTCTAAATTTCAATGGTTAGCAGACGTGGAGGAATCCGGGACTCATGTGTGTGCTGTCGTAGGAGTGAGTTAGTTTCTGTTGCCACCAACGCATGTTATGGTAATCTGATAACCTGCGCTAATAACTAATTAGGTGCAGGTGATAAAAAGCGGTGACAAAAAACCATAGAGAACTGCGCGACAAAACAATTCACTTTCACTTTCAACCCGCAAAATTGGTTGCAAACAATTAGCACAATCAATAAAATAGAATTTTATTAATGTCTTCTAATGTCGCAAACATATGACCAATTTTTAATGTTAAACTGCGTTGGTAAATGATTGATCAAATAAAAAAAAAATATCATCCCACATAAGAACAATTCCTCACCAAAAGTGAGGTTACAGACCTTTGCCGGCGCTAAAACTAGACAGGCCCCAAGTCAGCGCAGGGTTGTTTATGGTCGTGTCCACTGGGGATGTCCCGTACGCTCGAAACATAGCGCACTTTATCAAATTGCGCGCACTCGGTGTCCAAGCACAGGCCGCGTTCGAGATCGACTAGAAATGACAACGAACGAATCGAATCCGAATGCAGGAACGTTTTCAACTACAGCGGATATCACGTTGGTTCACTTTGGGCTGCGCGTACAATATTTAAATTTCTACCCGCGCATCTGACGTAATATCGCATAATGCACCAAACAGCTGTGTATATAGCTCCACGCCGCGTGTCTGCATGTATACATGTAACCAAGGGAAGTCGGCGTGCCCCGGAGAATCTCTCACCACACTGGGGGAGGTTGGCAATATGGGGAAATGTCATGTAAGATTGATTAAGATATGTCCCCGACAAGGGGTCAAAAATTGGTAGGTAACACCTGCAGGAGGTTACAGAACAGGTTTTTTTGTTCGAGCTTCTCAAAGACTTGCCCCAGGAAATGTATTAAAAGTTGGGGGTTGTGGCCATTGTGGCTAGAATGGGGTGCTCCCAAGAGAAAATAATTGGAAAAACATATGGCTTAGTGAGGGGGAGATTTCTAGATAAAATGGTGAATGCGATGTGATAATGTATACACTAGAGCCCAATCAGTACAAGTACCGCTTAGTACGACTTTGTACGTAGCATATGTAAATATATGTACAATTCCTGTTCAAGCAGTATTCGCACGATGTCCACTGAACTGTACGTCTGTAGTACGTGCCAAAAATTCGTACATTGTACGTATTGATGTATGTACTGGTGGCGTACTAAATATATAGAATTTGTCCGTACATTAATGCCCTATCAGCGTTGCCAACCGTACAATAAATGATCGGTTTTGCACGATAATTTTAGTGTGCGTACTGCAAGATTTTCGCGTACGATGATATGGTGAAATTCAATGTTTTTTACATGAGTTGTATAATTTCTCTGTATATTAAAGAAAATTTTAAATATAAATTCGGTTTTAGTCAAAAATGTTGAAATTGCGAACCAATTTATACGCCTTTCAGTTAATATAATTGACAATAATGAAATTTGACAATTTAATTTTGAAACAATTAGACACAATATACCACATTCACTTGTTTTGACATATCGCTACCTTTGAAATCTTCATTATTTTATATCTCCTTTCAGCACATGTTGAGAAGATACGATAAAAAAGTCAAAGTCAGATTTCCAACGCCTACTTGATGTCTATTAGCGTATTCCATTGGTAAAATTAGTGCGGCACCAGAGCAAATATTGCACACCATTGGTGAAGTTAGTGCAAGTTTGGGAGTTCCATTGGGAAACGAGTGTCGCACTTTTTGTACTTAGTGCAGCCAGTTCCGCACCAGGTCAGGTAGGTGGTGCGGCACCGATTTTAAGGGTATTGGTGGATAGGAGGAACAGAAAGCATAATTTTATATATTTTTAATAGGTAACTTTAATAAAATAAACGGGAAATTAATGCCGTATTGTGAATTCTCTCTTCCAGTCAAAATTTCCTGCCGAATATATTTCAAGGTCACAAAATTGGTCTCCATTGACGTTGCACTTTTACTGCACTGACAACGAGCGAGGGCAGCCCTCGTGCGATTCTAGTGCAGCACTAATTTTAACTATGGAATACGCTATATAATAAGTGAACTTAGGGTTGTGATCTTCATTGTACCCGGTGCATATGATTGTACCAGGTGCGGTGTTTATGAACGGTGCATATTGTGTTTGCACCCGGTGCATTCCGAATATGTCAGAATCGTCAAATGAATCTCGATCTGTCAAATGTCATCAGTCAACAAATGTCATCTGTCAACTTCATATTTCATAAAACAAAATATATTTTTTTATAAACAATTACTAAATAATATACGAATTACATAAATAAATGTGTGTTAATAAATTATTTTCTATTACGGTATCCTGCATCCTGCAAAAGCAGAACCGTTATTTGTTGCTCCTACTCGGTGTAAACTGTAAAGTACTACTGTATTTCTCCGTTCTCGTTCAAATAAAGGTATTTGATCGAAAGTCCAAACTGTTAAGTTATTTTTGTTATGAATATGTTCGTTAAATTTTGTTTAACTCTTAGCTCTAATAACATACTCAAGATAGAAAGAAAAACTCAGCAATTAAAGCAATATTATATCCTTTTTTTTTTTATGATATTCTTTCAAAAAGAGAGTTTTTTTTTTATAAAATTAGGTGGTTAAAAGTTTTATAAAAGTTTATTTCAGTTCCTGAGCGGTAAAATTTATAATAAAAATTAAAAATACGCATGCACGTGACTTGTAGATTGTAGTTAATGTAGAAAATAAAAAAATACATAATATGACATATAACATATAAGAATATGGCAACGTGGTAACTTAAGTTGAAAAGGCAACGCTGCGAATTGAATGCACCGGGTGCAATAAGGGTGCATATTCTCCAAATGTCGGTGTAAACAAATGCACCCGGTGAAATCACATCCCTAAGTGAACTGTTTATACCAATGACCTAAGAGATATGGACAGAGCCAACAAAAAAGCCGTAAAAAAACGGTCCCATTTTTAGGCCGGAAGTCCGCCATTTTTTGACGTAATTTCACCGTCAATTGCCTAATCACAACTTCAAATGATTTGACGTAGGACGTCTGTAGTCTGTAGAAAGTAGGTACCCCCTGCTTGGAGCATCACCACACGACCATATTAATGTCAGGCAGTACCCCGATTTAACAACAAAAAACAAGAGTCTGGAAAAAAAATTTAGGAAAAGGTTTAAAAAGAATGAAAAGTAGAAAAAGGTGAAAAACAAATTTCTCACTGTAAATTGAAGAAACTGAATAAAAAAGTAACAGGATACGCTTTACCGTATAATCTAAAATTGTGGACAAATATAGAGAGTGGCGCAAAAAAGCCTTGCATATATAGTTTACATATTTTATAAAAAAACATATAAACATTTTTACATAATTATTTCCCTACTGTGCTTGGTTCTAAACATTTTTTCCAAAGCATTTCCTATATACCTTCATTCATTTGTTTTTCTGTAAAGCGTCAAAACTTCGACATTTTTCTATTTTGAAAGGTTGTACTGTATACAAAATCAAAAAATGAAATTGAAAATAAAATTTGCCTGTCTTTCACATTATTTGGGAAAAGGAAGGTTTTAAGGATGGACTCATTTCCAATTGACACCGCATTCTAGATGACGTAACACTTCCAGTAATGACAATTCAAACAGTGTCACTTGTCATTTTGACTTTTTGATAACTGACAGTTCTGACTTTTGACGTTTGTCGTTCCGTCTCAATCTCGTCCATTGTTGACGATCGATTCAAATTTTCACAAATCTAAAATAATCCTTTAATTAGAGCCGTTTTTTGGTGCAAATTTGCCGCGCACAAACTCACCACGTCCCTGAAATTCGATCCCAACGAGGGTAAACTCGACAAGTGTCGTTCTTCAAGCTGAAAAAAAAAAACAACTCTGCGGTTCTTCTCTAGTGCAGAATCCACTTGTTTTCAGTGCATTTGCGGTTTGTTGGAGAAGTAGGAGCTACTTCCTCCCTGGCCCCCAAGATCGGTCCCCCCTCAAGATCGGTATATTAAAGAGTAAGGAAAAACACGCAAAGAAATAATGAGAAAATTATGAATGTATGTAATATGGTATGAATGAACAACAAATGCAAAACTGGACAACACATTTTAGGAAAAGACGAAATTAAAGATTAAAGATCCCCTTTAAAGGGTTTATGGGCAAAAATTGATCTCAAGAGACCAGAAGCTGTATCTCAATCAGGGTAGAAATAGATAGAGTAGAAAAAAAATATAGCGAGTCCATATTCCAGGTATCTGTCAGGGTTCCAGCAGAACGCTACCATATTAATGGCCGGCAGTACCTCGACTTGGCAACAAAAACTAAAACGAGACTGCGGAAAAAATTTAAAAAATTAAGAATAGGATATTCTAAGGATTAAGATAAGGAAAAAAGGCATAGAAAAAATGTAAAAGATTTTGTGGGAAAAAAGTGTAGAAAAAAAATGTAAAGACAAAAAGTGTAGTAAACCCATAAGTTCCAGCTACTATGTCATGGTTCCAGCAGGATGTAGCATCAACATACCACCATATTAATGTCCGGTAGTACCTCGTCTTAAAACATCCATTTTGGGATAAACATCCCAACAAGGAAGAATTGCTTCAGCAACCTTCTGAGAATAATCAGGTATGATATACAGACGTATGGCTAATACACAGTCGTCAGGAGCCGGAATATACAAAGCAGGCCAGGTAGAGGGCGAGGGCTTTGCCTTGGGAAGTCACACGATTTTCCAGGCTCGAGGTGGCCACACGAACAGAAGCAGACATGGAGGAGAACATGACATGTACATCTACTCCGACAGTCAGGCGGGTCTTCGAGCCATCTGCAAGAGCGAAACGAGTTCAAAGCTCATTTAGGACTGCAGGGATGCTCTAGAGTCACTGGCAGAAACAAAAAGGGTAACTCTGGGATGGGTTCCTGGACATAGGGGCATCGAGGGGAACGAGCGTGCCGACGAATTGGCCGAGCGTGCTTTACTGGACCAGAGCCATCTCTAGGAGTAAGTAAAAGGTACGTCTCTCACACTCTGAATGAGTGGGCATGGGAGAGTAAAAGGAAAAACTGGATACAGTCAGGAATATGTAGACAGACCAAGGAAATCCACCCTAACCGGGATAGATCCAAGGCCTCGTGGCTTGTTGGGAGAAGCCGGCAGTGCCTAAGAGACCTTATAGGAATCCTTACTGGATACTGCAAACTAAACAGAGGGTCGACTCGTGGAGGGAATGAGGGCCCTGGTGGAGTAGGGTTGTGTGGACCGGGGGACTGTGAAAAGGGCTTCTAAGGCTTAGTCGCAAAAACTTCGTCAAAGTCAAAAAAAGGTTAAAAAAAAATTCTGAATGTAAATTGAAAAAAGTCCTGCGAAAAGCCATGAGTGAGTGAGTGAGAGTGAGAGAGAGAAAGAGAGAGATAGAGAAAGAGAGAAGGAGAGAGAGGAAGAACGCTAGACTACAGAAGGGATACAATGTAATTAATAATTCTTTATTAATATTTTCATGATTTTAATGAAACTCTTTTTTGAATCTTTTCTATTTAAGTATATACACCGAGTAACCCTCGACATTAATAGGAAGAATGAGGAACACGTAATTAACGAATTATAGAGACCACGAGAGGAATACGTAATTAATACCAATCAAACTTGTACAATATGTACTACAAAATTGACCTCAACCCCAACAATATGTCTAATTTGGGAACTCATCAAGTATCGCGCATTAGACGAGTAATAATGGATCAGGGTGATATAACAGAAACCGCCCTTAGCGGAGATTTCAATAGCAGGGTATTAGAACGTCAAAAGGATGACAAAGCCGTGGGCTCATTTGGAAAGGAAATCCCATCAATGAGAATCGACGTAGTCATCAATTTCATATGATGCGTTTCTCCAACATAAAAGCAAAAAAATGTCAGTGTTAATTTTATTTATTTGCGTGCAATTCTTACAACCGCCTTCTAAAAGAAAAATTTTCTTGGTATCTGAACATGCATTGCAAAACTTCAATAGCTTAAAGGAAATTTGAAAGACTCGATAATTGGCTCAAGACTTGAAGAGGCTTCTTCTTTTTATTAAATAGTTAAAATTCCCTTTGCCGAGTTTCTAGGTTGGTAAGATGTGGCTACAAAATGCTTTTATTTTTGAGCTCAGTCAGAGGTTGATCTCGCTGTTTCTGTTCCTTTGTTCTTTAGTTTTAATGGGGTTTTCAGATCAAACGTATCGAGGACTTTTCTAGATAAAGGTTAGGTCAGCTAAGCGAACACAAAATCGTCATTATGTCTCTAGGGATTTAAAGGAGGTCTGTAAAAAATCTCTGAATTGTAGTAAATATAAAAGATTTTCCGACATATTTTGTTAACCGACTGTTTGAACCGAACAAAATTATCAGATATTATTCAATCAGAAACAAAATTATCATTTATAATTCAATCAGAATAACGCAATTTCATGTCTATTATTGATCTAGGTAAACAATGCATAAACAAGAGGGAGATAAACTTGATCTTTCAATTTAGTGATCGTTCAATAAAATGTTTTTTGAGGGCTTTTGCAGAAAAGCAAAAGCCGCTGGAAGGTTGTTTTCATACTACGGATCGAGTTTTGCGGTAGGAAACCCAACATACACTCAAAAATCCCCTTATTGGACAAAATTATCAGATATTACCCAATAAGGACAAATTCGCAGTTTTATTCAGCCAGGTGCCTCTAGTATTTACTTACGTCAACAATATGGAGATAAATAATAATTGTTAGGGAAAGGAGGAAGAAAAGCCTTATTTCTCTAGGTTTTTGTTCAGTAATTCATCTTTTCTTCTTCTCCTTCAATACTGTTTATCAAGTTAAAAGTGAAAAATAGTATATTATTAACCAAGACAGATAAGATCTTTTAAATAGTAACAAAACATCTCTAAACCATGATTTTTTCCATCTTTTTCTAATGTATTTATTGAGATCTTATACAGGACGAAAGCCGCTGAAGGCTGTTTTCTCGCGTCGTGGAAGTTGCTTTAGATCTGGGTTGTTTGGAGAATAAAAATCCTTATTACCTATATCCCCACATTACCCAATAAAAACAAATTTGCAGTTTTCTTATTCCAGATGCCTCTATAATTGACCAAGGTGAATAGTAAGTCTTTAAGGCAAGAGGGAAAGAAAGTTTATTTCTCAAGTTATTGGTAAAAAAGATACTGTTTATCAAGTTAGATGGTGAAAATAGTATATTACTAAACAAGACACATAGACAAAAGCTTTTATACAGGGTGCTAGGTGTGTGCTTTTCCTGTGCTAGGTAACTTTATTGGTAGTACAGTAGAGGTAAATAATAATAGAGCAAGAGGGAAAGAAAATTGGTCTCCCAAAAAAAAAATTGATTAACTGATTGGGGACAAAATGACGAATCCTTAATACTTTTTTTTTCTTTTTAAATCACAGCCATTTCATCAAGAGCCTTAATAAGAATGATTTCAATAAACGGTCGAAACGTCGGCAAATTGAAACAGAATCGACTTCTAGGGCAAGAGGGATAGAATCTGTCAAAAAAAAAATGAATCACTGGATGGAGGTGAAATGGCGAATCCTCAATTCTTTTTCAATTTGCCGACGTTTCGACTGCTTACATCACAGCCACTTCATCGAGAGCCTTGATGAGAAAGGCTGCATATAACCGTCGAAACGTCTACAAATTGAATAAGGATTAGCTTCTAGGGCAAGAGGAAAAGAAAATTGATCTTTCAAGAAAAATTGAATTGACTGCGCACCTAGTGGGCATGAAATGACGAATCAATTTGCCGACTTTTCGACCGTTTACATCACAACACTTCATAGAGAGCCTTGATGAGAAAGATTGCAATAAACGGTCGAAACGTCGGCAAATTGAATAAAGATTAACTTCTAGGGCAAGAGGGAAAGAAAATTGATCTCTGGCGAAAAATTGAATTGACTGCGCACCTAGTGGGCACGAAATGACGAATCCTCAATTCTTTTTCAATTTGCCGATGTTTCGACCGTTTACATCACAACCATTTCATCGACAGCCTTGATGAGAAAAATTGCAATAAACGGTCGAAACGTCGGCAAATTGAAAAAGGATTGACTTTTAGGGCATGAGAAAAGAAAATTGATCAATAAAGAAAAATTGAATCACTAGGTAGGGACGAAATGACGAACCTTCAATCCTTTTTCAATTTGCCGACATTTCTACCCTTTACATCACAACCACTGCTTCGAGAGCCTTGATGAGAAAGATTGCAATAAACGATCGAAACGTCGGCAAATTGAGAAATCTTTGACTTCTAGCTCAACAGGGAAAAAAATTGATCTCTCAAGAAATCACTTCATCGAGAGCTTTGATAAGAAAGATTTGAATGAACGATAGAAACGTGGGCAAATTGAAAAAGGATTGATTTTTAGGGAAAGAGAAAAGACAATTGATCTTTCAAGAAAAATTGAATTACTGGTTAGGAATAAAATGACGAATCATCGATCCTTTTTCAATTTGCCCACGTCGCGACCATTTATATCACAACCACTCCATGAAGAGCCTTGATGAGAAAGATTGCAATAAACGGTCGAAACGTTGGCAGATTGAAAAATTATTGACTTCTAGGGCAAGAGGGAAAGGAAGTTGATCTCTCAAGAAAAATTTAATTACTGATTGTGGACCAAATGACAAATCCTCAATTTTTTTTCAATTTGCCGACGTTTGGACCGTTTAAATCGCAACCATATCATCGATAGCTTTGATGAGAAAGATTGCAATAAACAGTCGGAAAGTGGGCAAATTGAAAAAAGATTAACCTCTAGGGCAAAAGGGAAAGAAAATTGATCTCTAAAGAAAAAATGAATCACTGAGCGCGGACGAAATGGCCAATCCTCAATTCTTTTTCAATTTGCCGACGTTTCGACCGCTTACATCACAGCCACTTCATCGAGAGCCTTAATGAGAAAGGCTGCATATAACCGTCGAAACGTCGACAAATTGAATAAGAATTAGCTTCTAGGGCAAGAAGGAAAGAAAATTGATCTTTTAAGAAAATTGATCTTTCAAGAAAAATTGAATTGACTGCGCACCTAGTGGGCATCAAATGACGAATCTTCAATTCTTTTTCAATTTGCCGACGTTTCGACCGTTTACATCACAACACTTCATGGAGAGCCTTGATGAGAAAGATTGCAATAAACGGTCGAAACGTCGGCAAATTGAGTAAGGATTAACTTCTAGGGCAAGAGGGAAAGAAAATTGCTCTCTGGCGAAAAATTGAATTGACTGCGCACCTAGTGGGAACGAACTGACGAATCTTCAATTTTTTTTCAATTTGCCGATGTTTCAACCGTTTGTTGTTGTTTCAAACGATCGAAACGTCGGCAAATTGAAAAATCTTTGAACAGGGAAAAAAATTGATCTCTCAAGAAAAATTGAATCACAGAGGGCGGACGAAATGATAATTCTTCAATTCTTTATCAATTTGCCGACGTTTCTATCGTTGAGATCACAACCACTTCATCGAGAGCTTTGATAAGAAAGATTGTAATGAACGATAGAGACGTGGGCAAATTGAAAAAGGATTGATTTTTAGGGAAAGAGAAAAGACAATTGATCTTTCAAGAAAAATTGAATTACTGGTTAGGAATAAAATGACGAATCATCGATCCTTTTTCAATTTGCCCATGTCGCGACCATTTATATCACAACCACTCCATGAAGAGCCTTGATGAGAAAGATTGCAATAAACGGTCGAAACGTTGGCAGATTGAAAAATTATTGACTTCTAGGGCAAGAGGGAAAGGAAGTTGATCTCTCAAGAAAAATTTAATTACTGATTGTGGACCAAATGACAAATCCTCAATTTTTTTTTCAATTTGCCGACGTTTCGACCGTTTAAATCGCAACCATATCATCGATAGCTTTGATGAGAAAGATTGCAATAAACAGTCGGAAAGTGGGCAAATTGAAAAAAGATTAACCTCTAGGGCAAAAGGGAAAGAAAATTGATCTCTAAAGAAAAAATGAATCACTGAGCGCGGACGAAATGGCCAATCCTCAATTCTTTTTCAATTTACCGACGTTTCGACTGTTTACATCTCAACGTCTCAAGATTGACGAATCGTTATTTTGTCCCCACCAAATGAATCAACTTTTCTATCCGTATTTGGACATTAAAAACTTCTAACAAGGTTATTAACTAAGACGTAGACAGAGGCTTTTTGGTAGCTGCCTACATAAAAGTTGTCTAAATGGTGATTAGTGTAGAATTTTTATTGAGAGCATTTTGGACGCTATGGAGAAGTTAGTATTGATACTGATTGTTCGATAGGCAACACACTCCTGGAAAATCCCTCCAGGTAATCCAGCTAATATCTGGCAACATTGCCAGATATTACCTGGATGACTCTATTATTGACCTACGTCCTACGTCTGCGAAAATTGATTTATCAAATTAATAATCGCCTGTTTTCAAGTTAGTGATACAAAAATGTTTTTGGTTTAGATTATAGCGTATCTCGAGGGATTATTAATCAAAATATAGGGTCTTGAATTAGAGACTTTAGCAACTCTATAAATTGTATTCAAGACCTAAATATCTTCAATTTTAAAAATAGAAAAAAATATATCAATAACTTTTTGTGTATATATCAATAACTACCACGCTTTTTTCTCTTTGCTTTATTTTTTTCAGATCACTATTAATCTGAAGAGATGAAAATCGACTCATTTGTAGGATAACTTGAACTCACTGATACACAAAAAGAGCAATAACTCTCGATGTTACTAGATTTTCGCTTTTTTTTAATAAACAAAGCTTCATTCATTGGTTATAACAAGACTCATAATGGGATATAACTACTAGCGAACCCCAGCAGCATTTACAAAGCAACACCAGCCGGTAGTAACGAAATCGAACATGGAAACAAAACAGACGCCACCTAAAAATAATATGGAAAAGCATAATTTCTTTAGGAAGCAATAAAAGGTGAAAAGGGTAATTGTTTGCAAAATGCGGAGCCCCATTAATCACTCGTCAAAAGTTCAGCCTCCCATCTTTCAAAGAGGCGTCCGGAACAGAAATGCCTCAAAGGTATTTTGTTTCAACGCGTATTCCTAATTCGGTTTTGGGGCAAATAGGCACTAAATGGGAAAACCGCCCCGCAAGGCACGAATTTCCATTGAGCTTCTGATGTTGGGCCATCTGGACCGTTTGCAAACTGCCACACATTTTTTTTTTTCAAATACATAGAATTAGATTTCCTTTGTTCTAGAAAAGGTTTTTACTGCACATTTTTGTAATAGTAATACTTGTCTTATTTTTTAAAGAAATTGTTGTGTTGCTTTCGAGTTTACTATTCTTTTAGTGGCTTTTAATTGTTGCTACCACCCAGTATACAGTGTATACAGTTCAAGTCAAGTAGACTATCAAGTTTGTTGGAAAAAAATGAGTTTTGGAAAATGAAAAATTGTGTATATATCTCGAGAACCGTTTGAGGTTTGAAAACTTGTACTGAACCATTGTTTTAATTGGAAATAATTAGCTGAAACTGAACACACACTTCATGGATCTATTTTTAAAAATTACAAAATTATTAAATATCTTGAGAACGACTTGAGAGTCAGAAAAAATGTATTAGACCATGTTTGTTGGAAAAAAATTAGTTTTGGAAACGAAAAATTGTGTAAATATCTCGAGAACCATTTGAGGCTTCGAAACTTGTACTGAACTCATTGTTTTAATTGGAAATAATTACCTGAAAAGAGAACGGCTTGAGACTCCAAAAATGCATTAGACTGCCACGTTTGTTGGAAAAATAAATGAGTTACACAGAAACAGAAACTTCGTGATCTATTTTGGAAATTGTGTAAATATCTCGAGAACCGTTTGAGGTTTCAAAACTTGCAATGAACCATTGTTCATTGGCAAATAATTAGTTGAAAGCGACCACAAACTTTATGGATTTATTTTGAAAAATTAGAAAATTATTAAATATCTTGAGAACGGCTTGAGATCATCTTCGTGATCGATTTTGGAAAATTAAAAATTGTGTAAATATCTCGAGAACCGTTTGAGGTTTCAAAACTTGTACTGAACCATTGTTTTCATTGGAAAATAATTAGCTGAAAATGAATACAAACTTTATGGGTTTATTTTGAAAAATTAGAAAGTTATTAAATATCTTGAGAACGGCTTGAGACTCCGAAAGAATACATTAGACTTCCATGTGTTCGAAAAAATGAACTACTCAGAAACAGAAACTTCGTGATCGAATTTGGAAAATAAAAAATTGTGTAAATATCTCCAGAACAGTTTTAGGTTTCTAAATTTGTACTGAACCTTTGTATTAATTAGAGATAATTATAAATGGCTTAAATAAAATGTAATTCACGTCAAGAAAGCGAATAGATTAGTATTTGTTCGAAAATAATTTTTATTCGAAATTTTTCTCCATTTAAATTGTAAGCGATAATTATGTAAGAGAACGCAAGTTTAATTTTTCTTTTCAGGAAAAACCTATTGGTCTTACCCGTACACAAATTTGTTAAAAAAAATATATATATATATATATATATATATTCATAAGAGAAAACATTAAGAAGGTTATGAGAATCTGAAACAAAATCGATTGTCTCTTTCTTACTTGAAGAAAATGAAATTTGAAATAAGATAAAAGATAAACAGTGTTCTTCTAATAAAGAGTGCACTGATCCGTGGAAGAAAAATTCGCTTGATCTGAAAAAACATTTCTTAAACTAAAATGTATTTTTCTTTTATCAAAAAAATAATTCTATGTGTGTAAAATATTTTTGGGACGGGTGTTTTGCCTCAATTACACTACATAAAGCTTAAAGAACGTTATAGTAGTTGTGTATGAGATTACTCCCTTTCTATCTCTCTCTCTCTCTCTCACATCGCTATTTTTAAAATAATCAGACAGAATAGACACATCCAAAATTGTTTCTTGTAACGTCTTGACCCCGTTTTAATTTTGTTACAAGAAAGCTGGCAACTTTTAACGAAACATTTGTCGGACTAGACTTAGTTCTGGGCTCGAAATTTTATGCTTAGGGTCAATTGAAGTTAACCTTTTAGCCTTCAAGGTATTGAAAAAAATATTTTATGATCGTCTAAGTAACAATTTCCAATAAGTAAATAATTAGTTAAGTTCTATTATTGCTTTAATAATCTTTTGCTAATTCAGTTAAATTAGTTTCATTGTTGAAGCAGAGAAGTAGCACACGGTAAATAAAATCTAAATCTATGTAGGCCAATATCAGCAAAAGTTGTCACTACTGTTACGAAATGAAGGTATTATTTAAATTAGCGGCAGCCTGTGCCGCATAAATAGACTCGAATCTTTTACTTCTTTGAAAGTGGTGACATAAACAATTAAAATGCCTATTAATAAATTCTTTTATGCAGATAATTGAAATCAGTATGGCTATTGCAGCGAAACAATATTTGATTGATTTTGTTGTCAGGTTGGTATTTTCTTACATGAGGGATTCCGGTAGACTGAAATAAAAGAACCGCGCCCAGCTACTAGTACTTTCCCTTGAAAGTTAGTTTGCAATGCTGCACAGTTCTATATTTGGTAACTCACCTCCAAATTCCCAATTTGAGATCGATATTACGTTTTCATCTCGTGTTTCAACTTAAAGTTTTTATGACCTATTGTTGCATTGTTGTGGAGTTATATTACCTACCTACATACGCTAAAGGAACAAAGTAGCTATGGTAGCCATTGTGCTTATCAATAAAAACATTATTGAAAAGTAATAATTTTTCGATAATTTAAAAAAAATATTTATCGATGGCCTCATATTTCCAGTCACTTTTCGCAGTTAATGGGTTACAAATTGTTTGATAACAGTACGCCGATGGGAAAACCCATGACTTTTCTGGTGTTTGAATGGTAGTAGGTGCCTACATCACAGAATGTCGATATACTAGGTTTAAGCCTAATCACAGGAGAGCAAGGCACCTGTAATAAATTTCAATCAGCCCCCGCAAAATTATCGATTTCTTTTCTGAGCACAAAACTAATTACTTTTTAATTGCATCCCTTTATCTTCGGTACCTCCATATTAGATGCGTCAAATTGTGGTTGGACGTATAAAATTAATAGGCGCTTTTATTCGCAGTTTCTTATTACTCGATATATTCTTGATAAAATGCGTCTTGATTGCGCTTTTTATTAGGCACTATTTAAACCCAAACGATCTTCATAAAGTTATAATGTTTCATTTAATGACGCACTTGGTGTATTTCTTACAATACGTAAAACGCCAAATGCAACGATTGTTAAAATTTATCGCGTAATATTGCCGTCATAGGTTATATTGACATTTAGCAATAATTTTCTGTATACAGGATGGCCCATCTTTGGTTTTTAGGGGCACACCCATTTTTCATAACCGGATCTCCCAAGAGGTGGTAAGCATTGACCTTAGAAAATTGAAAAGGGGTAATTAGAACATTTCAGTCAGTTTTGCCCTCGGTTTTGTTCTAAATTTTAGAAAAAATCCAAATTTGCATTTTTGGACAATGAGAGTCATTTGCTATTCTCAAAGAGACTTGAATCAGATAAATCTGAGGGTTTCAATCAATGTCAAAGTCTCAACAAGGGAGATGTGATCGTTTGTGCCGTGGTTTTAACGTAGCCAACTGACTTGACGTCTGATGATGCCTCACGGCGAAACTCGAGTCACGTAGTATACCACTTATTTGTTGACTGCTTGGTACCCACAGATATGAATGAGAGTAATTTTTAGTCAATTTTCTTCTTAATTCTATTCTCCTCAGTAAGCGACTAAAATTCACGTTATAAAAACCTTTTTTTTTGTTGAGCGCCCAAGACATATCTGTTTGAGTAAAACTTGCTTCAGTGCACTATTGAGCAGCTGCTCAATAGCTGCTTCTTCGCCCTCGCCCTCTTCATGGTCTGCTTCATGTGAAGCTTCACATTCTCTTTTATCGCAGGCATTTGCGAGTTGAATGTAACACTTTAATTCACCAGTGCATGTAAAACTTTCTACGGCACGTGTGAGTGTAAACATACCTGTTTTTGGAAAAATTTAGATCATGATTAGAGCCAAAATCGGTTAAGAATTATTTACAAGAGAGAATATGAGTTATTACAGAGAAAATGAGTCAAAATTAATTAAAATCTTCTAATTTGCTGTTTTGGTAAAATTAATTTTTGGACCTAAATAATTGAAATTTCGATCTTGCAAAAATAAAAATCGGTTAAAAATGACCAATTTTAATTTTTTTTGCACGCTTCGAGTCAATGTTAACGATTTCTTGGACTGACTTCCTCGAAAAGCATTAAATTTCCATTTTGGGACATCTTTAGTAAAATTTCACTTCTTTTGGTCCAAAAACTAATTTTACCAAAACAACAAATTTGAAGATTTAAGTTAATTTTGGCCTAAGATAGAGTTTCTCCAAAACATAAAAATTTGCATTTTTAGAGGATGTGGGTAATTTTTAATTCATTTCAGATCCAATTCTATTTTTTTTTCTTGCAAATATTCTAATTTTACATTTTTAGACGCTTTAAGTAATATTTTTGCGATTTTGCTCTATTAGTATGTGACCTAAATAATTCTAGTAACTTAAAATTTTAATTTTTACACGCTTTGAGCCAATTTTAACGATTTCTTAGACTGACTCCTCGAAAAACACTAAATTTTCATTTTGGGACGTCTTTATAAAATTTCACTTGTTTTGGACCAAAAAGTTAATTTTATTAAAAACAATTAATTTCAAACCCAATTCTAATATTTTGAGTCATTTTTTAGCGATTTGGCTCCATTAGTACGTGACCTAAAAATTTCTAATAACTTTTTCCAAAAACATAAAAATTTGCAATTTTTGACCATGTTGGTAATTTTTAATTAATTTCAGACCCAATTCTAACCTTTTTTTTTTAAATTCTAAATTTACATTTTTAGACGCTGTAAATAATTTTTTAGCGATTTGGCTCTATTAGTACGTGACCTAAATAGTTCCAAAAACTTAAAATTTTCATTTCTACACACTTTGAGTCAATGTTAAGGATTTCTTGGACAGACTTTCTCAAAAAAACATTAAATTGTCATTTTGGGACTTATTTAGTAAAATTTCAATTATTTTGGACCAAAAATTAATTTTACCAAAAACAGCAAATTTGAAGATTTAAATTAATTTTGCCTCATTTTGCCCTAAAATGCAATTTCCTCAAAAACATAAAAAATTGAATTTTTTGTCCAGGTGAGTAATTTTTAGTTAATTTCAGACCAAATTATATTCCTTTTTTTACAAAAATTCAAAATTTACATTTTTAGATGCTTTGAGTAATTTTTTTAGCAATTTGGCTCTATTAGTACGTGACCTTAGTATTTCTAATAACTTAAAATATTCATTTTTACACGCTTTGAGCCAATTTTAACGATTTCTTGGACAGATTTTCTCGAAAAATATTAAATTTTCATTTTGTTATTTAGTAAAATTCCACTTATTTTTGGACCAGAAATTAATGTTATCAAAGAACAAATTTGAAAATCTAATTAATTTTGCCTCATTTTGTCCTAAAATGCAATTTCCTCAAAAACATAAAAAATTGCATTTTTTGACCAGGTGAATAATTTTTAGTTAATTTCAGAGCAAATTATATTCCTTTTTTTACAACAATTCAAAATTTACATATTTAGACGCTTTAAGTAATTTTTTAGAGATTTGGTTCTATTAGTACGTGACCTAAATATCTCTAATAACTTAAACTGTTAATTTTTACAGGCTTTGAGCCAATTTTAACGATTTCTTGGACATACTTTCTCAAAAAACATAAAATTTCCATTTTGGGACTTATTTAGTAAAATTTCACTTATTTTTGGACCAAAAATTAGTTTTATCAAAAACAACAAATTTGAAAATCTAAATCATTTTGCCCCAAAATACAATTTCCTCAAAAACATAAAAAAAATCATTTTTTGACCATGTGGGTAATTTTTAGTTAATTTCGGACCAAATTCTAATCCCTTTTTTACAAAAATTCAAAATTTACATTAATTTTGCCTGATATCTACCGTTCTAAAATAGAATTTCTCCAAAAACACAAACATTTTTATTTTTACACCATGTGGGTAATTTTTAATTAATTTCAGACCCAATTCTAATCCTTATTTCTACATCAATTCAAAATTTACATATTTAGACGCTTTAAGTAAATTTTTAGCGATTTGGCTCTATTAGTACGGGACCTAAATATTCCTAATAACTTAAAATTTTTGTTTTTACAAGCATTGAGCCATATTTAACAATTCCTTGGACAAACTTTCTCGAAAAATATTAAATTTTCATTTTGGACGTAAAATTTCAATTATTTTGGACCAAAAATTAATTTTACCAAAAACAACAAATTTGAAGATTTAAATTAATTTTGCCTGATGCTGTCCTAAAATAGAATTTCCCCAAAGACACAAAAATTTGCATTGCATTTTTTGACCATGTGGGTAATTTTTAATTAACTTCAGACCCAATTCTAATATTTTTTTAGAAAAATTTTAAATTTACGTAATATAAGTAATTTTTTAGCGATTTGGCTCTATTAGTACGTCACCTAAATATACTGTGTTTATTTAGCAAAAAACGCTATATACAAAAAACAATACATAAAAAAGAACTTATTTTTTATGCTTTTGATCAACAGAAATTTCTATACATACAGAAGTCAACTATAATCATGTGCCCTAAGAATACTTTCAACACACGAATTTACGCAATAATTTCTTAAATGCGACTATACTATTACAAGTTTTCAACGCAACAGGCAAACAGTTAAACTCATGTAATCCTCTAAACAATACTGAATTTGCGATTCTTTCACTAACACATTTATTTTTTAAAATAAAGTCGTGTCTATTTCTGGTATTATAGTTAGGTATTTCACTGAAATTTGTTTACTTTATTACAAACATATCGTGGTAACAAATTATTTTTTAACTTAAAAATAAATACGAACACATTTAACACTATTTTTTGTTTAACTGACAATAGATTGAGGACGTTTAACATGGACTTTATTGGTGTATATCTGTTACACCTCAGAATCGCACGCATTGCTCTATTTTGTATTAGCTGTATTTCATTTAACATATAGTTTGGCATATTATAGAAAAGGGTGCTAAAATACTCCAAGTGGGGAGCTGCTATACTATTGTACAACAATAGTATAGTATACATTGAAAGATTTTACCCCTCATATCGACGCTTTCGCATTTTCCATGGTAATATTTTTCACATACGGTACATTGAATTATAGACCTTATATCGTCAAATACAAGCAGACAACCATAACACGTATTATCTCCATCGGCATCGTCATCGGTACACTCCATCACTGTACAATAGTTTGTTTACTTATCGGAGTAGGTATACCACAAAAACTGTAAACACTTACTAATGTTTATGCGTTTAGTTCTAATTCTGCAAGTCCCGACTTACATTCACTTTTTTTAATTTATTACACCGACGGTAAATGTAATGACCAATGTTATGTGAAAAAATCACAATTTTCCACTTACTTTTTCTCACTCAAATCAGTAAATTTCAACTGCAAGCCAAAACACGCGTCCGACACCGACGAATCGATACGAAAACGATTCTAATCTTTTTTTACAAAAATCCGAAATTTACCTATTTAGATGCTTTAAGTCATTTTTTAGCAATTTGGCTCTATTAGTACGTGACCTAAATATTTCTAATAACTTAAAATTTTCATTTGTACACGCTTTTAGTCAATTTTAAAGATTTGTTGAACAGACTTTCTCGAAAAACATAAAATTTGCATTTCGGGACTTATTCAGTAAAATTTCACTACTTTTGGCCAAGAAATTAATTTTACCAAAACAACAAATTTGAGGATTTCAATTAATTTTGCCTGATTTTGCCCTAAAATAGAATTGCTCCAAAAACATAAAAATTTGCATTTTTTGACCTTGTGGGTAATTTTTAATCAATTTCAGAGCCAATTATTTTTTTTTATTCAAAATTTACATTTTTAGACGCTTTAAGTGATTTTTTAGCGATTTGGCTATATTAATACGTGACCTAAATATTTCCACGACAGACTTTCTCAAAAAACATTAAATTTTCATTTTGAGGCTTATTTAGTAAAATTTCATTTATTTTCGACCAAAAATTAATTTTAACAAAAACAGCAAATTTGAAGATTTAAGTTAATTTTGCCTGATTTTGTCCTAAAGTAAAATTTCTAAAAAAACAACAAAATTTTGCTTTTTGGACGAAGTGGGTAATTTTTAATTAATTTTAGATCTAATACCAACCTACATTTTTCCAAAAATATCAAGTTTGCGTTTTTAAACGCTTTAGCTATTAACTAATTTTGTATCCATATTTTTATACGCTTCGAGTCAATTTTAACCATTTCTTGGACTGATTTCCTCGAAAAGCATTAAATTTTCATTTTGGGACGTTTTTGGTAAAATTTTATTTATTTTGGACCAAAAATTAATTTTATCAAAAACAACACATTAGAAGATTTAAATTCACTTTGCCTGATTTTGTCCTAAAATAAAATTTGTCCAAAAACATAAAAATTTGCATTTATAGGTGATGAGGCTAATTTTTATTTAATTTTAGACCTAATTCTAACCTGCATTTTCCAAAAAATTTCAAATTTGCATTTTTAGACGCTTTAAGTCATTTTTTAGGGATTTGGCTCTAGTACGTGACCTAAATATTTCCAATAACTTAAAATTTGAATTTTTATACGCTTCGAGTCAATTTTCAAACTTCCTCGAAAAGCATTAAATTTTCATTTTGGGACGTCTTTGGTAAAATTTCATTTATTTTGTACCAAAAAAATTTTTTATCGAAAACAACAAACTAGAAGATTTGAATTAACTTTGCCTGATTTTGTCCTAAAATAATTTGTTTCCAAAAACATAAAAAATTGTATTTTTAGACGATGTGAGTAATTTTTAGTTAATTTTAGGCATAATTCTAACCTGCATTTAAAAAAAAATCAAATTTGTATTTTTAGAAGCTTTATGCACAGCATAGGAATAATACGAGGTGTTCATTATAAAACTTCATCTAGCAGGATATGAAATTTTGAAAGAAAAGGATGATGTAATCAAAATAAATGGACTTTTGTTTCTCCATCCTTTTCTTTTGACATTTCACAGCCAACTAGATGAAGTTTTATAATGAACACCCCGTACATTATGTAATGTATTATTCGTTATAATGTGCTTTAAGTCATTCTTTAGCGATATGGCTCTATTAGTACGTAACGTGTTTGAGCGATTTTCGATTGTTGAATATAAAACTGTGTGGACTTTTTCGATGGGCCACCCTGTATACAAAATATAATAAGCCAATTACGTGGCTCGTATCCCTTTTTGAAGCCATTGGTCGATAGTTTCTAAAGAAATTAATCCCTTGGAATAAATCCAAGCGCGTTTGTATAAGTCTGTTTTTGTCCGTATCCGGGGTTATGGCTCGAATAACCCAAATCCTAAAACGCAATTTAGCAGAAGATGTAAATACTCATACAAATTGCCCATAATGCCCATCCTACTTAAAAATCAATTACAAGTTTGCAGCGTTGCCATGCCGAGTTTTGGTGCATTACGCGCAATTAAGCCATTAATCTCGTAGATAAGTTTCATATCTCTAGGAGCAACCTTATAATTTGTTGCTTTCTTGGTGATGTAATAACTAAAAATTTAAATTTTTGACTAGAAAAGAAAGGCAACAAGAGTTTTTTGGGCCCTTGTGTACATCGCTGAAACAAACAAAAATTGCTGCTCAAACCATTATGAGCACCAAAATTCGTCAATTGTAAAGCAAAAAAAAATTGATACTGGGATGTTCTGGTATGAGAACATTTTTCCGCAGCTCAGAAATTCAAAAAGCTGCGTTTATACGTTGCGTTATACAATGAGGGGGTGAATTCTACCAGGGTTTAAGAACAACAGCACGCAGAAAGAGCTTGAAAAAAATGCTTTCATACCATAAAATCATTATATGGAAATGGCACCTCCTGATGTAAACCTGAATACAAGTACCTCTGCTCATAAAGTGTTCCATTCGCAATTTATAGTTAAAATAACTCACTCCTAAGAAGTTTTTAATCTAACGAAGAGAAGAAAGACTATATTATAGGAGTGTGAAGGCTCATGGCCGGTTAAAATACAATCTAAAATGTTTCCGGGCTTTGAAGCCGTGGTCCAAATCTAGCTGTGGCAGGCATTATCAAAGGCGATGAGGCAATGGGCGAAGTGATCTCTCGTGCTTCCCGACGTTGACTGATTCGACTGTGGGGAGCTCGGTGGTATTTATTCCCCCGCCGTCGCGCTGCAGTGGAGAGACTGGGGTGGGGGCAGTAGTAACGCGGGATTTCAAAGCGCTTAAAGAATGTCGTAGAACTCGCTTCTAGTCTGCATTTAGACACGTAATTTCCTCCTTCCTGTTGCAATTGTTATCGTGGTTAAAGATCTCAATGGCCTCTCTCGTTAGTCTCCGATAGAAACGCTGCGATTGATATTAGGTATCCACCTCGTTGAAAAGAATGTCGTGACCTTCGGAGAGAGGGTTTTTTGTTTATATTTATTTTGCATTTTATTTTGCACTGTTTTACAGGTTTTTTACACTTTTTTTAGATTTTAGTTCACAGTTTTTTTTTTATAATTTTCCCTACACTTTTTTTTGGTTTAAATTTTTTTTTGCATTATTTTCACTATGACATCACTATGAGTCTTCATTATCAAGTCGAAAAATCGACGTCATTTATTTGTCATTTTTTAATCAGATGACGTCGAATGACGAATGCTCACCGAAAGTTGTGTATAATGACGTCACGTTCCCGCCTGGGTAATTGGTTAAAACCGTCACAATTCGTTCAATCAAAAGATTCAATTTTTGGTTTATTGCTTGTTCAAAAAAGAACAAAAATCGCATTTTCGCAAATGGCAAAAAACTTACTACTTAGTTACTTAGTTAAAAGAAACAAACATTGTTTTGTAATGATTAAAACACATTTTTTCGCAATTTTAATTAAACGCAATTTGTACACCAAATTCTGAACAAAAATTCCACTAATTTTCACTAAATTCCATTAAATTGCCGATGTGCACACCACAAATCTCACCAATAATTTTACCTTTAGGGAAAATGACTGATAAATTTTGAAGTGAAGAAAAAAGAAGTATTCAAAAATTTCATATAATTCACCAAACTATCATTAAATTCCACATGTGGGTGCATCAAAATTCACCAGTGATTTCCCCATAGGGTCAATCAAAAGATTCACTTTTTAATTGAAAGACCTCCCCCTTCAGCAAAACAAATTAATCTACTGGGAACTTACTAAAAGAATAACATTCATCGAAACATGATGAGTTCTTAATGTCTACTGTTTATATACTGTTAAACAATTTTTGCATCTGGCAACACTGAGCACAATCGAATCGGTTAGAAGGGTTTGAGATGTGGTTACACCGGCGAATGCTGAGAATACCCTGGACAGCTATGCAGACCAACGAAATGGTACTAAACAGGGCTGACGCCACACGTTTGCTACTAAATACAGTTAAGTGCAGGAAAATCTCATATCTTAGACATGTCTTCGATCGAGAGCGATACAGAATCCTACAACTGATCATGATGGGAAAACTGGAAGGACGTAGAGGAGTAGGAAGAAAACAGGCTTCTGGCTGAGGAACATCCGTGAATGGACCGGTATACGCAGCGCAGAGGAACTACTTCGATTGGCGCAGAATCGAGAAAAACTTGCCCAAGTAATTTCCAACGTCAGGGGGACCTGAAGAAGAAGATGTCGGTGAATGCTCCTTGATACTTTAGTAAGGAAGAAATTCGTGCTAATCTGAGATGGCAAACAGTGCGCGACTTCATGAGAGCCAAAGCTGAGAAGAACTTCCGACGCGCGGAAGCACATCCAGACGACCTGCTGCGGGATTTGGGTCAATACGAGCCGGATCCCACATCAGGGCAACCTTGGAAGCGGCCACGGCATCAGCTATGATATCCACCTGCAGAGTAGAGCGACAGCAAAGATGCAAACAACCGCCCTGAGAAGCAAGCGCCACATCTCCCGCAATATATGTCACGCCAAATCAGCCAAGCTGGCAAGGCTATGAGATAATGAAAACACGAAAGAGCGTACTCCAGAGAAGACTGCCGGTAGCAGACCGGGGACTTATAGGCAACCGGATCCGGAATCCCCAAGCTCAAACGGGGTGTTTTAGTGGGTAAGAATCCCACACTACCGGACAGCAGTGCGGGGTTGTCCTGCATCTTGCCGAGAAGATTTTTGGCCCCGGGGTCGCACCCCTCCAATAAAAAAGCGAAAATCAACTATTTTGAAAAAAAAAGTAAAATAAAACACCTGTATAACAGCCATCTGGTGTATTTGCAAGCTTTAAATATCTTTCTGGCAGTTACATGGTGTTTTAAACAATTATTTTCCTTGCGCTAACTGTTATCATCAACTAAGCAAACCATAATCGTTCACTTTTCCCAAGCCCATTCCAGGAAAAACTTCTATTAATCCCTATTAACCGTATAGCATCGAGGTCGATTATATATATATACATATCCGCAAACATCAGTGTGGCATATCAAACATTAGCGAACGGGAATGGCACAACTAGTCCATGTTAACACGCTAACAGTTTAACATGTTCAATATAATGTCCAATGCAGTTGACATGTTCCATTTGATTAAAAGCTTCAATGCGGTGCAATTGATTCGTTGTCACCGTTATGAATTGTTTCTTTGGTGTTGCGAATTTGCCATGAAAAGTTGAAATAGCATTGCAAATGATTAAAAAGTCATTTTTTCCGATGCTACGTGAGGTGTTATTGAAATGCACTTTTAATTGCGATAGTTCGGACCAGCGTTTGGGTGAATTGGCCTAATTTCCTACCCTTTCATAATATTATTTAATCGGTCGGTCAGTCAAACCATATCGCGACTATTAGCAAATAAATTATTTATAAACAATAGACGACCATTGTTGATTCAGGGTTTGACATTTTAACTTTTTTAAGCAATCGATATTTTCTGCTATTATCGTTTTCACGCAAATCCAAATCCCTGATTCCTGGAAAATTCTTCCGATATTTTTCCTTGCAGATGGGATCATGTTTATGCAAAGAAAGACCGTTGGTTGGAAATGTGACCCTCTAAAATAAAATCTCTATTTTGTTTTCTTTTTATAAAAGTCACGTCTCTTTTAGAGCGTTTATCTTTGTGGGTATGGCAGAAATACGTGTACTTACCAATCTTTCTTGATTCTAGCAAAGCCTTATACAATCATTTTCTCCACCAAAAAAATTATGCCTCATTCGAATCCAAACAGCATCGAATTTGCATTTAGAATTGAAATTACTCTAAGCTTGATGGCGTGGTGTAAAGCTGTTAATATAACGACCTTTAGTCGCCACAATAAACCGTTTTAAATTTAACATTAGCACGAAAATGTCTCCAAACTAACAACGGTAAAACAAATAGTTAAATAATTTCATTAAAATTACAAAGAATTTTTTACTTCGGTTTAATTGAGATAAATTAGTACGTCGCGTGATTACAATTAAGGGATATTTACTGATAAAGTGGTGAGGCTTCAGTATAAATAAAATTAATATAAAAGTAATGAGGGCTGAAACTGAAGACAAAATTTAGAATAATTGACTACAAATTTTTTTTGATCAGGAATTGTAGAGTGAGCTGCTAAAAACAAACAGATTAAGTTCAATTCATTCAATTCGTTTTGGGGGTTTTGAACAAAAAAATATTATGAATGAACAAATTATTGTTATGTTTCAAATTGTCAAATATATCGATTCTAAAACTCCCAACAATTAAACCAATTTCTTATTTCTTTATTTTTAATAAAATGTAGGAATATTTTTGATAAAATGGTGAAGCAGTATTGGAGTCATGATGCTAGTCTATACTACAACAATAGAACTATTGCTATTAAAAAATCAATAACATATATACTATTAAGTGTGAGTCACAAATCAAACTCTAGGATTGTGTTGTACATGCAAAAAGTGCAGTTTATTCCCCTCATAGTCATAAGTCTGGACTAACTTTTTATTTCTAATTGAGAAACTGATTTTTATGATGATTCATGTGTTAAGATAGCTTGGCGGAAAGACGTCTAGAGAACTGCCAATTTTGCCTCAATATTTCAATTTTTTTAGGTTTTGTTGTAATATTTTTTTTTTGTTATTTATAGTAATATTTTACCAAATCAAATTAAACGACTTAAGAATCATTCTCAATACGCAACAACTGCCGAGTTCTCAAATTGAAAAATCAAATCAAAAAGTTTCTTTAAACACAAATTCTTGATACATAAAAATGTGAAAAGTTTTGTATCTGAATAGAAAAATTTCCCACCACTTCTCGAATCTAGGATCAAGTTTGAAATAACCGTAAAAAACCAAAACCAATCCCTACGTAATAAAGTTACGTAAAAAAAAGAACTTCAAGTAGGCCATGGAATTAGAACAGTAGGTCTGAGATGACTTCATAAAAATAATTGAAAGTCGAAAATATCATAAAATGTTCCAGTTTTATTTTTTTTTTATGAACATATCTCAGACAAGAGTTTAAATTCCCAGGTTTTTTGTTATGAAAACCCTTTACTTATGAGCAGTTGTGTTAAATGCCTTTTCTTCAAATAATTTAACGTGATATAACCTATATTCTTATCGAAAACTAAAGAGGGGTTTACATAAGGTGAGGGATGTCTAGAGAGCTTCACTGAAATATTTTACAAAATGAAATTAAAAAAGAAGATGAATGAAAGAAAATGACAATAATGTGTTGAAGTTTTAACCTTTGAAAAGCTAAGCCTGAACTAACTAATTTTTTGCTTATATTTAGGAAATTGATGCCCTAAACTTAAAAAAAAATGGACACGATGGATGAGCAAGGAGCGGAGAAAGACAATTTAAGGTGTCTTGAGAATCGTTCTCAGAATGTCACCTCACAATCTGATTGACAAGACAAAGACATTTCTCCGAAAACAATTTCTTGAGAAATGTGGGGATTTTTAGACCTCTGACAACTTTTTAAATGGTTTTGGCCATTCTCCATCTGAATTTGAGTAATTCTTAAACAATTTTGGACCTAATTCTTACTTAAATTACTCAGAAAACTTCAAATTTGCTATTGTAGATGCAAAATCCAAAAATTGCATTTTGAAGTGTTTTGAATTAAATTTCATTTATTTTAGTCCAAAAATGTAATTTTACAAAAAACAACTAATTAGAATGTTTGAGTCAGTTTTGCCTGATTTGGTCCTAAAATTGAGTTATTCCAAAAAAATACAAAATTTCCATTTTTGGACATTGGACCACATGGGTTATTTTTAATCGATTTAGTCGCTAGTTCTAAACTGGATTTTATCAAGATCCGAATGTGGGGATTTTTAGACCTCTGACAACTTTTTAAACGGTTTTGACCATTCTCCATCTGAATTTGAGCCATTTTTAAACAATTTTGACCCTAATTCTTACTTAAATTTCTCAAAAAACTTCAAACTATTGTAGATGCAAAGTTAAAAAATTGCATTATGAAGTGTTTTTAATTAAATTTTATTTATTTTAGTCCAAAAATGTATTTTTACAAAAACCAACTATTTAGAAAGTTTGAGTTAGTTTTGCCTCATTTGGTCCTAAAATGGAGATATTCCAAAAAAATTTAATTTTACATTTTTGGTCAATTGGGGTTATTGGACAATATGGGTCATTTTAACCGATTTAATCGCTAGTTCTAAACTGGATTTCACCAAAAGAACCGAATGTGGGGATTTTTAGACCTCTGACAACTTTTTAAATGGTTTTGGCCATTCTCCATCTGAAATTGAGTAATTTTTAAACAATTTTAGACCTAATTCTTACTTAAATTTCTCAGAAAACTTAAAATTTGCTGTTGTAGATGCAACATCCAAAATTGCATTTTGAAATGTAATTTTACAATAACGAACTAATTGGAAAGTTTGAGTCAGTTTGTCTGTTTTGGTCCTAAAATTGAGCTATTCTAAAAAAAAATTGCATTCATGGACATTGGACAATATGGCTCATTATGAGGATACTTAGTCACTTTGAAAACTTTTTAAACGGTTTTGGCCAGTCTTTAGCTGAAGTTCTTCAAACCCTCCAAAATTTGTATTTTTATAAACATTGAAACATTTATCACCGATTTTAGCCTTATCCTAACGTAATTCTATCTTTTTTTAACATTTTCAAAAAAAATTGTGGTGGTGGGAGCTAAAAGAGGACATTAAGAAGAGAAAAAAACAGTTGGATTTACTTCAATCGGTAGGGGCGTTCTCAAGTTACAGGCGGTCAAAGTTGTGAATTGCGAAAAAAGTTGTAATACCCCCCCCCCCTTATGACATTTTCCAAAAAAATTTGGGAAATTTATTTTGCTGTTTTTGATCGGAATGACATATTTGCGATCCCCTAAGTACGTAACAAACTCAATGCGTATAAAATTAACCTCCAAATAGGTTTTTTTTAAAATTGTCAAAAAACGCGATTCTGAAAGTGCCTAAAAATCGACCTCCGAAGGGGTCTATCTCCGAAAATATTGCACCTACGGAACTTCAAGAAGAGACGGACATCAAGAAGAGGAAAAAACAGTTGGATTTACTCCAATTGGTCGAGGCGTTCTCAAGTGACAGGCGGTCAAACTTGAGAATTGAGAAAAAAGTCGTAATACTCCCCCCTTTGGACATTTAAAAAAAAAATTGGAAAATTTTTGTGCTGTTTGTGTTCGGAATGGCACATTTGCAATCCCCTAAGAACGTAACAAACTCAATTCGAATGAAATTAACCTCAAAAGGGGTTTTTTAAAAATGGTCAAAAAACGCGATTCTAAAAGTGCCTAAAAATCGACCACCGGAGGGGTCTATCGCCGAAAATATTGCACCTACAGAACTTGCGGTGGTGGGAGGTGAAAGAGGACATCAAGAAGAGTAAAAAACATTTGGATTTACTCCAATTGGTTGAGGCGTTCTCAAGTTACAGGCGGTCAAACTTGAGAATTGAGAAAAAAGTCGTAATACTCACCCCTTTAAACATTTAAAAAAAAAATGGGAAATTTGTTGTGCTGTTTGTGATCGCAATGGCACGTTTGCAATCCCCTAAGAACGTAACAAACTCAATTCGAATGAAATTAACCTCAAAAGAAGTTTTTTAAAAATGGTCAAAAAACGCGATTCTAAAAGTGCCTAAAAATCGACCACCGAAGGGGTCTATCTCCGAAAATATTGCACCTACAGAGCTTGCGGTGCTGGGAGGTGAAAGAGGACATCAACAAGATGAAAAAACAGTTCGATTTACTTCAATCGGTCGGGGCTCTCAAGTTACAGGCGGTCAAAGTTGTGAATTGCGAAAAAAGTTGTAATACTTTTGACATTTTCCAAAAAAAATTGGGAAATTTATTTTGCTGTTTTTGATCGGAATGACATGTTTGCGATCCCCTAAGTACGTAACAAACCCAATGCGTATAAAATTAACCTCCAAATAGGTTTTTTTTTTAAATTGTCAAAAAACGCGATTCTGAAAGTGCCTAAAAATCGACCTTCGAAGGGGTCTATCTCCGAAAATATTGCACCTACAGAACTTCCGGTGGTGGGAGGTGAAAGAGGACATCAAGAAGAGGAAAAAACAGCTGGATTCACTCCAATTGGTCGAGGCGTTCTCAAGTAACGGGCGATCAAACTTGAGAATTGAGAAAAAAGTCGTAACACCCCCCTTTGCACATTTTAGAAAAAAATTTGGAAAATTTGTTTTGCAGTTTTTGATCGGAATGACACGTTTGCGATCCCCTAAGAACGTAACAAACTCAATGCGAATAAAATTAACCTCTAAAGAAGTTTTTCTAAAAATTCTCTAAAAGGTTTCTAAAAAGCAGTATAAATTTGACACTATGAATTTACATATAACAATTAACAATGTAAAGAAAGAAAACTAAAAAATAGCGTTGATGAAAAAAAAACAAAAGTCAATTGTCAAATTTGTACTGTTTTTTTAGACTAAAACCTTAATCACAAAGGAAAAAACACAGCAAAAGAAAAAAGGAAAAAAGAAATAAGAAATGACCCTTCTTACAGATCAGAACTGACCTGTTTTTCTTTACAAATGACATTTTGACGTTTATGAATGGTAACTCATGCAATAATGACTCACTTATAAATGTCAATGTGACACGTGACGTCTGGAGATTAAAAATGTAAGGTGAAACTTTTATTGAGCAATGTATAAGAAAATGAGACAAATGGCTCGACGGTTTTAAGTTTCAATACCTCACTAAATGAGGAAAGGAAGTCCTCAAAGTGTGTCTGTTTATTTCTTTTTATTGTTCCTTCTCTCTTTAAGTTAATCCTTTGGCTTTGAATGAGTATTTGTAATATTTACAATAACTATATATTACCTTTCATAACAGAAATGAAATTCTTTAGGTTTAACTGCCATCTCCCCCTACATTTCTTTGATATTTTTTGACACAATAACGCACCGATTGAGTCACACCACCCTGCCTACTTTACTTTCATGTTTTCATTTACGTCCCCTTAGGTACCCCTTTGGCTATATTTTTTTCGGCATTTAAATTCGAATTTTCCCCTGACTGTTATATAAGAAAAAACGCGTACCCTCGGGGCTCACATTGCGCTCCAAATTGCAGCCGAAGAGATTTAAGATAGCGATTCGAGATAAGTTATCCTTCATAAATTCTGGAGGAAACTGGGAAAAACGGGAGCATTTCTCTGCCAGTACCCCTTTGTAGGTCAGCGAACCTTTTAGCTGTCGTTGTATGGTACATATAGAAATAACTTCCCTTAAGTAGGTCATAGATCTTTTCCTTAATAGGACTTCGCCCCCCCCCCCCCCCCCCCCCCAGAGGAAGTCGGACACCTCCCGGATTATTAAGTGTTAATTAGCCTTGGAATATATTTATAATCTCCCGCCTTGATAACCCTCAAAATGCTTCTGGCTAATAATGTATATTAAAATGATTCGGAACTCCGTGGGGGATTAAGGGCCTCGATCAATGAAAGCTATATTTACGAATTACGAGAGAATTGCGTCTTGGGGAGCCTCGTTTTTACTTATTAATGTAATTTCCTCGAAAATACTTCATCTTAATCCCTTCCATTTCATTTATTTCTAAACAACTATGAATTTGAGCAAACTGAAATTAGTGATTGGTTTTTTTTCGGCCGTTAATTGAATTTCGTCACACTATCGCGGATTATTTTCCAATTACCGGCACCAAAACATTGTATGTACCATGGAGATGAATCATTTAGTTAAAATCCCCAAAATCTGATAGTTACTTAAACATTTTAGCAGGTAAAAGCGTGCTATTTTTTTATGTCTGTGAATTGTAATTTTATGTCTTTGATTTGCCTAATTAGGTTAGTCCTGAACGCCCGTCACATCTCCGATTTTTTAACGCCATGACTGGAAGTTTGAGGTGAAAACATAATTTTATGGTTCTAATTCCATATTAAGCATACAATTAATTGAACTTATTATGTAATCGATCTTGTTATAGTTGCCCGATATTTCCCATAAAAATTCACATAACAGTTATGCAAACACCAGCAATAACCATAAAGATAAGGCGTAAAATGGAGCGAAATTTTAAACAAACATTCTTTGAACTTGGCTTTAGCAGTGAATACATCTGGCTAATCGTTAACAAGTTGCGTTTTGACCACGCGCGCGGGGCGCCCATAGTTTAGGAAATATCCGAACGCTGTTGGGCAAACTGATATAGAAGTTTTTATGGGTCAAAACCAAGCGCGCGGAGTGCCCATAGTTTAGGAAATATCCGAACGTTCCTCTTTTGTTGCCAAAACTACCGTAAAATTATGAAAAAAGATCTTGATGATGCCTAAAAGTAGCTGAATTGTCGAAACTTCTGAAAGACTTTATTTCATTTGCGCCAATCTAACAAGTTTTAAAGAATGGTAAAAAAACGTGGTAGAATTCATGAAAAGTTGAAAATGGTACCACGGGTACCCATATCAGGGTTCCCATTTGTGACATATTGTTTGTCATTATGAAAAGAATCTACAATTGAAAATTCAGTTTTCTAGATTTAATTGTTCCTAAAAATGTAATATTTACCAATTTTTGGGACCTCCTATAGTATTGTTACGCCCGACCGTCGTTCCACAGAGATTCGGGCCGAAGCGGCAACGCCAAGCGCCGACCGCGACCCCGAAACCCCATCGCGACTAAACGAGAATCGGGAACAGTCGCCTTCGTTCTCGAAAATACGAGACTGTGTTCAGGCCGGGTATATAAACCAGCAAGCCGCGCGAGAAGTCACAATTTAAAATTTCAAGTTTAAACATTTGTCAAAATTTCAAATACAAAGCTAGAAACTTGATTTTTTGCCAGATCGAGGGCCCATGTGTGTACAATCTCTCTAAATTATTTCAGATTAGTTTTTTAATGCAAAAATGTGGAATCTACAGGGTGAAATGTGAAAAAAGTACACCCAAATTGGAAGAAAATGGGGCACAGAAAGAAGTATTAAGGCCATTAGAACGGGGGCAATTTCAGGCATGTGCTATGTCGGTAAAGTCGGACAGTAAAAACGAGTTATATTCACATACGGACTGGATTAATAATATTTCTTAAAGAATCACTTGTCACGGGTGGGCTTTCAAATTTTGACCTAAACGATGAGTCGATGTTCTAACGCTCTTATGATGTTTTCCACAAAATGCACCATACTATTCAATTCTAATAGAAAAGGCTGTGATGAAGGTAAACCAAAAGCATCTTATATATATGCCACAAAAAACTGCAATTTGAGCGGGCGACCTTCACGGGACTCCAGGAACTCAACTAATTTCGAAAATCAAGATTGTCGACATACAAGTAGTGGTTTCTTAGCTAAAATAATCTGAGTAGCTAATCGTCCAAAAACGTACCAAAATACTCAATCATTATTAATCGCGGTTTAATCGCACTCTAACATTTGACCGATGATTACTTGATTAAGTTCATGATCCAAAATACCGGCCCTTAGAGTTATAAGCGTTCGAACCAAAAATATACCAAAAATCTACAACTAAAATCGCTCCAAACACTCGGCCACATCAGGTAAATTAATGGCCCACCATCAAACAAATTTAAAAAAAAAAAGGGGGTCTATCTCCGAAAATATTGCACCTACAGAACTTCCGGTGGTAGGAGGTGAAAGAGGACATCAAGAAGAGGAAAAAACAGTTGAACTCACTCCAATCGATCGAGGCGTTCTTAAGTTACAGGCGGTCAAACTTGAGAATGGAGAAAAAAGTCGTAATACGCCCCCCTTTGGACATTTAAAAAAAAAAATTGGGAACATTTTTGTGCTGTTTGTGATCGGAATGGCACATTTGCAATCCCCTAAGAACGTAACAAACTCAATTCGAATGAAATTACCATCAAAAGAGGTTTTTTAAAAATGGTCAAGAAACGCGATTCTAAAAGTGCCTAAAAATCGACCACCGAAGGGGTCTATGTCCGAAAATATTGCACCTACAGAACTTCCGATGGTGGGAGGTGAAAGAGGACATCAAGAAGAGGAAAAACAGTTGGATTCACTCCAATTGGTCGAGGCGTTCTCAAGTTACAGGCGGTCAAACTTGAGAATTGAGAAAAAAGTCGTAATACCCTTTGGACATATTTAAAAAAAAAATGGGAAAATTTGTGTGCTGTTTTTAATCGGAATGACACGTTTTCAATCCCCTAAGAACGTAACAAACTCAATTCGAATGAAATTAACCTCAAAAGAGGTTTTTTAAAAATGGTCAAAAAACGCGATTCTAAAAGTGCCTAAAAATCGACCACCGAAGGGGGTCTATCTCCGAAAATATTGCACCTACAGAACTTCCGGTGGTAGGAGGTGAAAGAGGACATCAAGAAGAGGAAAAAACAGTTGAATTTACTCCAATCGATCGAGGCGTTCTCAAGTTACAGGCGGTCAAACTTGAGAATTGAGAAAAAAGTCGTAATCTCCCCCCTTTGGACATTTAAAAAAAAAATTTGGAAACATTTTTGTGCTGTTTTTAATCGGAATGACACGTTTTCAATCCCCTAAGAACGTAACAAACTCAACTCGAATGAAATTAACCTCAAAAGGGGTTTTTTAAAAAGGTCAAAAAACGCGATTCTAAAAGTGCCTAAAAATCGACCACCGAAGGGAGTCTATCTCCGAAAATATTGCACCTACGGAACTTCCGGTGGTAGGAGGTGAAAGAGGACATCAAGAAGAGGAAAAAACAGTTGAACTCACTCCAATCGATCGAGGCGTTCTCAAGTTACAGGCGGTCAAACTTGAGAATTGAGAAAAAAGTCGTAATACTCCCCCCTTTGGACATTTTCAAAAAAAATTTGGGAAAATTTTTTTGCTGTTTGTGATCGGAATGGCACATTTGCAATCCCCTAAGAACGTAACAAACTCAATTCGAATGAAATTACCATCAAAAGAGTTTTTTAAAAATGGTCAAGAAACGCGATTCTAAAAGTGCCTAAAAATCGACCACCGAAGGGGTCTATGTTCGAAAATATTGCACCTACAGAACTTCCGATGGTGGGAGGTGAAAGAGGACATCAAGAAGAGGAGAAAACAGTTGGATTCACTCCAATCAATCGAGGCGTTCTCAAGTTACAGGCGGTCAAACTTGAGAATTGAGAAAAAAGTCGTAATACTCCCCGCTTTGGACATTTTCAAAAAAAAATTGGGAAAATTTTTGTGCTGTTTGTGATCGGAATGGCACATTTGCAATCCCCTAAGAACGTAACAAACTCAATTCGAATGAAATTAACATCAAAAGAGGTTTTTTAAAAATGGTCAAGAAACGCGATTCGAAAAGTGCCTAAAAATCGACCACCGAAGGGGTCTATGTTCGAAAATATTGCACCTACAGAACTTCCGATGGTGGGAGGTGAAAGAGGACATCAAGAAGAGGAGAAAACAGTTGGATTCACTCCAATCAATCGAGGCGTTCTCAAGTTACAGGCGGTCAAACTTGAGAATTGAGAAAAAAGTCGTAATACTCCCCGCTTTGGACATTTTCAAAAAAAAATTGGGAAAATTTTTGTGCTGTTTGTGATCGGAATGGCACATTTGCAATCCCCTAAGAACGTAACAAACTCAATTCGAATGAAATTAACATCAAAAGAGGTTTTTTAAAAATGGTCAAGAAACGCGATTCTAAAAGTGCCTAAAAATCGACCACCGAAGGGGTCTAGCTCCGAAAATGTTGCACCTACGGAACTTGCGGTGGTGGGAGGTGAAAGAGGACATCAAGAAGCGGAAAAAGCAGTTGGATTCACTCCAATCGGTCGAGGCGTTCTCAAGGGGAATTATTCTCAAGGAAAATAATTTTAATGTCAAATTTCCATGACTACTGAGGACTTGGAAAGTAATAAGAGCGTTGTTTATATACGGGGTGTCATTAGAAAACTTCTATGATTTTTTGAAAGAAAAGGATGACATAATCAAAGTAAATGGACTTTGTTCCTTCATTCTTTTCTTTTGAACTGAACTGAGACACAATTATTTATTATTAAACTAAAACGTTGAGTGTTTTGTTTTTTGCTATAAATGTCCTCACAGAGCATTTATTTTCTTCAAAAAATAGAAATAATAAACTACTTAACTATTTAAGATATTGTTCCAGTGAGAATGTTGATTATTGACCTACCGTTTACTTTTGAACGAATCAGCTGTTTCATGAAAAACCTAATCAGTTTAGACACAATTTTATAAAACACGTAAGTGTCTTTTCTTCTTTCTCTTGGAAGATGGAACCAAAAACAAAACAAAATGTCTGACTGCGTGTTTTGAAAAAAAAACGTTCAAAAGCAGGCATGTTTTCAAAGGCATGCAGTCGGTTCGTAATCCCGCCTTATTCGCTCCCTGTCGTTCCCCTTGAAGCATTTCACGTAACTTTGAGATCCAGAATCTCGCAAGCAAAGCATTAATTGAAACATGTGACAAAACAAGCGTGAAGTCACATAAAGGCACGCATTTCTATGTAAATGGCAAAATATGAGGGCACCTCCCTCACAAAACAGGACGAAACATCGCACCGCTCTAGCTCTGAATCAATACCAGCAAGCTGCCTATATAAACCTACACTACGTCGATATTTCCAGAGGCTTTTGAATGAACTTCCAGAATGTAGGAGGAATGGGCTATGGATCGTGGAATTTCCTTTCCAGGAGGTTGTTGCTAAATACCCTAATGGGGGCATTTACGAAGAGTTCCGAAACGGATTAGTCACACGTGGAGTTAACTCGACACGAGCCACCCGTATTGACAAAAGTGTTGAAAATGTCAGGTTTAATTTTAAAATCATTCCTGGTCTTTAAGCTAAAAATACTTTAAAAGTATCCAAACATGCGGAGACAGATTTGCCAGTTTATTTTAAATTGTCTTGTTACGTTTGGATGCCTCTAAAGTTGATCTTTAATTTATTTTTCGCTAAAACCTTCGTGACATTTATTAGTTAAAAGAAAAGTTAATTTAAGCAAATCGTAAGCTATTTAAGACGATCGTTGAAAAGCGAACCCGAATTTGCTTTTAACCCCCTGAAAACCCTTTTCCTGTGTGCGGAATTTCAATAGGGAATCCCTCACCTTTCGATAAAATGAAATTTGCAAATGGCTGTCCCGGGTGTAAACATACCGTTACTGCCTAAGCCTGAATACATAACAGTGTGACAGACAGAAAGTTTTCTGAAAGCAAATATTTACGCCGACCAGGAAAAGTAAATTTTCAAAAGTTTATTAATAAAATGTCGCACGTGGCAAATATTAAAATTCCGTACAGCCCTTCTGTCAAAATGTTGCTCGAAGTTGACTTTGATACGCTAAGCTGCTATTAAGGTAGTTATGGTATTTATGATAACAAGCACGTAAGTAATGTAAATCAATTTTATGCGACGCCATTTAATAACCCCATTACAAGTTCAGTACGATACACGATTTCGTTGGTGGCTTACTGTATGACCTATTAATAGTATTTCGTATCTTTCGTCATAACTTGTTTTATTTTTGCTAGGGTATAACTCGAATTACGTTTATCTATGGATGACGTCAACAACAAAATAAGCCAGGAAACGCTTCCAATAACGATATTTCCACTCTACATATTGCTACACCGAACATTAAACCGCCAATATAAAAGGTACGCAAATATACTTCCTTTGACGTTTTTACATTATATAAATTAGTAAGGGTTTCGAAAAAAGGGACGATTTTTTCCCTTGATGAGTTTTCCCTTTATCGAGACTTTTACGCTAATTAAATAAAACGGCGCAACACTCCCGTAGTTTCTTCCGAAGGGATAATGGAAATGCAAAATAATAAGGTAAGGGAATTACTTATTAAAAGTAAGCCCTAACGCAGTTTACCCTAAGAAGTTTTTTAGGAGAGCTTTTCTTCGAGGGGGCGGAAATCAAAGTTGGCTTTCACGCCTTTGCCAGCCAAATTGAAAAAGTTGCATAAATACGAAACTCATAGCACCGTAAACACTGTAAATTAAATTTATATAAAGCAAAAATTAAACTGATTGGAAAACGTGGGTGCTGAACTTTTTTCGTCCTAAAGTTTCGCTTCGCTCTTGAAATTAATAATAAAACAAAGTGCAAAGGGTGGAGGAAGTCCCCTAATTTTGACTAAGTTAACGTGACAGGTACAAGGGTTGGTGTCGCAAACAAATCTCGGAAGCTGTTGATATAAGATTAAAATGGAAAACAAAATTATTGGTCGCTTCAATAGACTTTAAATAAAAGCCATTTTATTGCCTTTTTTCTCACTATAGCATTTTTTTCTTTCATTTTCAGGTGCTGAAACAACGCCCGAAGGAATAGGCGGTAAGTACCAGAAACTTTTGTTTAAATTTTCTTTATCTGACATTTAAGTTATACGGAAATAAAGGAACAGGTAAAGGCCGAACTCTTACTAGTTCTAAAGGGTATGACGTAGATACGATAATAATCAATATATTGTATATGTAACCATTTCGGCGGGGGTTAGGAAGAAAGTGCGTCAAGGATTAGTTACATAATTCTAGTTTGTTTGATACATGTTTTCATACAATCAAGTAGCCTTTTTTGCCAACTAGACAGGAATTTTTCAAGTTGTGGTCAAAATTTTTGGAAGTGATAGTTTTTTTTGTTTGGAATATTCGGATCTCTGAGGTCTTTCAAAGTCTCCTTCGGACCTCAAATTGTCCTCAGAAGGTTTATGTTTGGAACTAAGCAGGAACAAGTTTCTCCAGAGATCGGTTTTTAAAGTTTTCTTCAGGTCACAAGTTGTGGTCAGAATTCTTAGATGAGAAAGTTTTTTTTTTTTTGGTTTATGCATATTCGGATCTCTGAAGCATTTCAAAGTCTCCTTCAGGCCTCAAATTGTCCTCAAAAGGTTTATGCTTGGAACTAAGCAGGAATACGTTTCTCCAGAGTTATGTTTTTAAAGTTTTCCCCAGGTCTCAAGTTATGGTCAGAATTGTTGGAAGTGGAAGTTTTTTCTGTTTACGCATCTCATTCAGACTTCAAATTGTCCTCATAAAAAGTCCCAATAAAAGTTTTCTTCAGGTCTCAAGTTGTGGTCAGAATTCTGGTAAGTGAATTTTTTTTCTGTTAATGCATATTCGGATCTCTGAAGCCTTTCAAAGTCTGCTTCAGGCCTCAACTTGCCCTCAAGAGGTTTATGCTTGGAACTAGACAGGAATAAGTTTCTCCAGAGATCTGTTTTTAAAGTTATTTTTAGGTCTCAAGTTGTGGTCAGAATCCTTGAAAGTGGGAGTTCTTTTTGGTTTGTGCATATTCGGATCTCTGAAGTCTTTTAAAGTCTCCTTCAGGGCTCAAATTGTCCTCAAAAGGTTTATCCTTGTAATTAGGTAGGAATAAGTTTCTCCAGAGATCTGTTTTTAAAGTTATTTTCAGGTTTCAAGTTGTGGTCAAAATTTTTGGAAGTGATAGTTTTTTTTGTTTGGAATATTCGGATCTCTGAGGTGTTTCAAAGTCTTCTTCAGGCCTCAAATTGTCCTCAGAAGGTTTTTGCTTAGAACTAAGCAGGAATAAGTTTCTCTAGAGACTTGTTTTTAAAGTTTTCCTCAAGTCTCAAATTGTGGTCAAAATTGTTGGAAGTGAGAGTTTTTTTTTGGTTTATGCATATTCAAATCTCTGAAGCTTTTCAAAGTCTCCTTCAGACCTCAAGTTGTCCTCAGAAGGTTTATGCTTGGAACAAAACAGGAATAAGTTTCTCCAGATTTCTGTTTTTAAAGTTATTTTCAGGTCTCAAGTTTTGGTCAGAATTCTTGGAAGTGAGAGTTTTTTTTTTGGATTATGCATATTCGGAACTCTGAAGTCTTTCAAACCTTCAGGCCTTAAATTGTCCTCAGAAAGTTTATGCTTGAAACTAACTAGGAATAAGTTTCTGCAGAAATCTGTTTTTAAAGTTTTCCTCAGGTCTCAAGTTGTGGTCAGAATACTAGGAAATAGGAGTTTTTTTTTTGTATATGCATATTCGGATTTCTGAAGCCTTTCAAAGTCTCCTTCAGGCCTTAATATGTCTTCAGAAGGTTTATGCTTGGAACTAAGCAGGAATAAGTTTCTCCAGAGTTCTGTTTTTAAAGTTTTCCCCAGGTCCCAAGTTATGGTCAGAATTGTTGGAAGTGGAAGTTTTTTCTGTTTACGCATCTCATTCAGACTTCAAATTGTCCTTATAAGGTTTATGCTCGGAACTAGGCAGGAATAAGTTTCTCCAGAGATATGTTTTTAAAGTTATTTTCAGGTCTCAAGTTGTGGTCAGAATTTTTAGAAGTGGAAGTTTTTTCGGTTAACGCATATTTGGATCTCTGAAGCCTTTCAAAGTCTGCTTCAGGCCTCAAGTTGTCCTCAGAAGGTTTTTGCTTAGAACTAGACAGGAATAAGTTTCTCCAGAGATCTGTTTTTAAAGTTATTTTCAGGTCTCAAGTTGTGGTCAGAATTTTTAGAAGTGGAAGTTTTTTCTGTTTATGCATATTCGGATCTCTGAGGTGTTTCAAAGTTTTCTTACATCCTCAAATTGTCCTCAGAAGGTTTTTGCTTAGAACTAAGCAGGAATAAGTTTCTCTAGAGACTTGTTTTTAAAGTTTTCCTCAAGTCTCAAGTTGTGGTCAAAATTGTTGGAAGTGAGAGTTTTTTTTTGGTTTATGCATATTCAAATCTCTGAAGCTTTTCAAAGTCTTCTTCAGGCCTCAAGTTGTCCTCAGAAGGTTTATGCTTGGAACAAAACAGGAATAAGTTTCTCCAGATTTCTGTTTTTAAAGTTATTTTCAGGTCTCAAGTTTTGGTCAAAATTCTTGGAAGTGAGAGTTTTTTTTTTTGGATTATGCATATTCGGAACTCTGAAGTCTTTCAAACCTTCAGGCCTTAAATTGTCCTCAGAAAGTTTATGCTTGGAACTAACTAGGAATAAGTTTCTGCAGAAATCTGTTTTTAAAGTTTTCCTCAGGTCTCAAGTTGTGGTCAGAATACTTGGAAATAGGAGTTTTTTTTTTTTTTTTGGTATATGCATATTCGGATTTCTGAAGCCTTTCAAAGTCTCCTTCAGGCCTTAATATGTCTTCAGAAGGTTTATGCTTGGAACTAAGCAGGAATAAGTTTCTCCAGAGTTCTGTTTTTAAAGTTTTCCCCAGGTCCCAAGTTATGGTCAGAATTGTTGGAAGTGGAAGTTTTGTCTGTTTACGCATCTCATTCAGACTTCAAATTGTCCTTATAAGGTTTATGCTCGGAACTAGGCAGGAATAAGTTTCTCCAGAGATCTGTTTCTAAAGTTTTCTTCAGGTCTCAAGTTGTGGGCAGAATTCTTGGAAGTGGAAGTTTTTTCTGCTAACGCATATTCGGATCTCTGAAGCCTTTCAAAGTCTGCTTCAGACCTCAAATTGCCCTCAAAAGGTTTATGCTTGGAACTAGACAGGAATAAGTTACTCCAGAGATCTGTTTCTAAAGTTATTTTTAGGTCTCAAGTTGTGGTCAGAATCCTTGAAAGTGGGAGTTTTTTATGCTTACGCATATTCGGATCTCTGAGGTCGTTCAAAGTCTCGTTCAGGCCTCAAATTGCCCTCAAAAGGTTTATGCTTGGAACTAGACAGGAATACGTTTCTCCAGAGACCTGTTTTTAAAGTTATTTTCAGGTCTCAAGTTGTGGTCAGAATTCTTGAAAGTGGGAGTCTCTGAAGTCTTTCAAATTCTCCTTCAGGGTTCAAATTGTCCTCAAAAGGTTTATGCTTAGAACTAGGCAAGAATAAGTTTCTCCAGAGATCTGTTTCTAAAGTTTTCTTCAGGTCTCAAGTTGTGGTCAAAATTCTTGGAAGTGAGAGTTTTTTTTTTGTTTATGCATATTCGGATCTCTAAAGCCTTTCAAAGTCTCCTTCAGGCCTCAAGTTGCCCTCAAAAGGTTTATGCTTGGAACTAGACAGGAATACGTTTCTCCAGAGATCTGTTTTTAAAGTTATTTTCAGGTCTCAAGTTGTGGTCAGAATTTTTAGAAGTGGAAGTTTTTTCTGTTTATGCATATTCGGATCTCTGAGGTGTTTCAAAGTCTTCTTCAGGCCTCAAATTGTCCTCAGAAGGTTTTTGCTTAGAACTAAGCAGGAATAAGTTTCTCCAGAGACTTGTTTTTAAAGTTTTCTTCAAGTCTCAAGTTGTGGTCAAAATTGTTGGAAGTGAGATTTTTTTTTTTTTGGTTTATGCATATTCAAATCTCTGAAGCTTTTCAAAGTCTCCTTCAGGCCTCAAGTTGTCCTCAGAAGGTTTATGCTTGGAACTAACTAGGAATAAGTTTCCGCAGAAATCTGTTTTTAAAGTTTTCCTCAGGTCTCAAGTTGTGGTCAGATACTTGGAAATAAAAGTTTTTTTTTTTTTGGTATATGCATATTCGGATTTCTGAAACCTTTCAAAGTCTCCTTCAGGCCTTAATATGTCTTCAGAAGGTTTATGCTTGGAGCTAAGCAAGAATAAGTTTAAATTTTGAAAGACTTCAGAGATCCGAATACGCATAAACCAAAAAAAAAACTCCCACTTCCGAGAATTCTGACCACAACTTCTTATCATCCATCAATTTTTCAAACAAAAATATGGGGCGGCGGAGAGACCAAAGCAGAATATGACGTTTGCAATTCTCGTGGAATTTAACCCCTCAAACACTATTTGTTTACACAAAAATTATTGCACAACTTAGAAAGCCTTGGAAATTATATTAAGTTTCAGCGTTTTCTAAGACGTTTATATAACGCCTTTATATAAAATTATTGAAGCCATGCTTATGAAATAATTTAGCGGCGGTGGAATATTATACGTTAACTAAACGTTTCGAAAATTCTTAGAAAGAATATTATCGCTCTATTAATAAAAGTTTGTTTTCCCAACTTATTTAAGTCAAAATTACCTGCCCACCTCAAATCATTTTATGATACTTAAAGGGGACAAAGTGGAACAAATTACAATAATTTTAGACACTTCAGTGCGACGAACTTCCCACCTCTCGGTTTGTCAAGTTTTAATACAAATGTTTTGTTCAACAGTGTTTTTTTGAACATCCAATGAAAATCCAATAATAGAAGTCCATTAGATGTTGGATCGGGCGACAAATGTACATCCATTGGATGTACAATGGATATCCACTGGATATCATTGACAATATTCACAACTGAATGTCCAATGAATATCCAGTCCGAAGTAATTAATTAATCAGAGACACTCTCTCAATACTGCAACATATGTCGAAGTCCTGAACTATGGAGCAGTTATACAAGGTTTAAGGTAAGTCTCGTTTTTTTTGTTAACTCATTTCCTAGGGAACCCTTCAAACCATTATGTTTATTGAAATATTTATATTCCATTGTTATTCAATAACCTTCTCCAAAAATGCAAAGCCTACACGAACCAAAACAGACATCCCCCTTGAGCAAAAAAAAGTAATAGCCCGTATTTGTATTCAATTTGCAAAGGTAATGCTTCCAAGACCAAGACGAAGCGTGCAAAAATAATGGAAAGATGGAAATAGTATATTTAGATATTTTCTACGCTAATCCCGACCGAAAGTACGAATTTTTCCAGTCTGTAGGCGTTTGGGATCCAAAACGAGCTGATGTTTACTATTGAAAGAAACCCCTGCCAACGTTCGCCATAGTGATTTTTCGTTGTAAACAGGAATATCTGGTAAAAGAGAATGGCCCGCGTACGTTTACAATGGCACCCCAAGTTTGAGGAACTCGGTTTAAAACCCATACAATTTCTATAGGGGTAAGATACTAAAAATATGAAGGGCTATTTTGAGCCCCTAATCTGCTTAGAGAATTAGCGGTAGCAGTTTTTATCGATTAACATAACATTGCAGGTTGCTGCGGATAAAAGCACGGTGCCAAGACATAGTTTTAGGAAATAGGGCCATTGTAACCTACATATTGGACTACTTTATATACAAAGCTCGTACACTTACCTTTTAAATCAGTCGAGTTGGCTTGGGGGCTTATAATATCATTCAAATAATGTTCCAGACCTCGCATATTTTCTAGGGGACTATTTCCATTCGCACTAACTACACCACAACGATCCTGAAAAAGAAAATAATTAAACATGTAGATACACATAAAGACATAGTGGTTTAATTGACTTTGCAGCAATTCGACCTTTAACAAACAGGGGGGAAACAGAACGTCTAAGGAAGTTCCTCATTGGTTAAAATAGAGGAGAGACACGGTTTTGCAGCGCAATGAGGGAAACGATAATTGTCGCAGTCTGCTTTGTTGCTGGGTAACCAGAATAATAGCTTTGAACCTAAAGGGGCTCTCTGTCATTCTACTCTTTCATTTCATCCATATTTCATTAAAAGATACTGATGCCGAGGGAAAGGCGAGGCGAGGTATTATTTTCCCTATAATGCCGAGAAATTCAGTATTTGTGGTTTTGTTTTGGATCATCAGCATTTAGTTTGCCTTGTGATCAGTGTTGTTTTCTTGACTTCTGTAAACCTGCAGTTGGTAATTCTAATAAAAATTTTCCATAATATTTAAGTTTCTCCTACGTAAACACGTTTTATCAGCTGACTATTATTTTTCGTAAACCTGTATGTTGATAAAAATATTGTTCAAATTTTGCATTACTTAGACCCAAGCAGCTATTGTTCTTATTTCGATATCGGACGTGAAAAAAAAAACATTCCTGGGATTTATCGCACCATTGTGTTCATGTGAACTTCTTACAAATCGTTCTGATATGACTGGAAAATACAATTTCGATATGGTACAGAATAAGTCGTTAAAATAAATTTTTCTAATTGCGACATTGACTCAACCGCGTCACGTGTCGACAAAAAGTTGATTTTTGTTCAACAACATTCTGTTAATTTGTTGCCCTTCTAGACCGTAATACCAGCTTCAGATCTGGACTTTGGAAAAAAACACGTCATGTTTGCGTAATTCTCCACTACCCAGTTTCAAGAATCTGGTCCCAAATGTAAATAGAATTTATTTATTTTTTCTTGCCTCGCTCCCTTTCACGAGAGGCAAAAACTCTGTGTCTTTCAACCGCCTATGGCTTTTGGCTATTGCCTCTTTCCTTTTTATTTTATAAACAAAGAATGTAGAGCGGCATGAAGACGTGAGTTGAATTTTTTACAATTCCTGCTTGTCATGGTTTCTCCTGAGCGTACTTAAATTCCTCAAATAGCTTTTAGGAGACTCAAAACTCGCTTCCAAGCCCCTTCAGCAGTCTCCTCTAGTTACTTGTATATCGTTTTCTACACCTATACGTGTTTTTTTTTCGTTTTTGTTTAATATCAAGGGCCGCATTTCAACATCCATTAACAAGCTTTTGCAGAAGGGCCAAAGGTGTTTCGAGAACTTCTGGTTGTTGGCTATCGCTCTCTATTCCTCTTGGTCAATAGAGCCTCATGACAGCACAAACAAGCTTTTCACCGTTCTTAGTTCTTCGTGAGCATATTTTTCTTCTTCTACTTTCTTTAGTAGCCGATATTACTCATTAGCTAATATTTTGAGCATTAATGAAACTAGAAAATTGTGTCCCAGGTAGAACGGTTTTGTTGGTCCATTTCGAGCATTTTTTCTCATTTCTATCTTAGTACCGGAAGTACGGGGTGTTCATTATAAAACTTCATCTAGAGGCTATGAAATTTTGACAGAAAAGGATGACATAATCAAAGTAAATGGACGTTTGTTTCTCCATCCTTTTCTTTTAACATTTCACAGCCAACTAGATAAAGTTTTATAATGAACACCTCGTATATAAGTAACTCAGAATAGGTAACTAGATGTGAAATATATATTCAATCGGTCCACTCGATCTAAAGTTACAGGAGGTCAAAGTTGGAAATTGAGAAAAAGAGAAGAAATCCTCCCCCCCCCCCCCCCCTTTGAGATTTGTAAATTTTTTTTGCCGGTATTTCATGGAAATGACGAGATTTCAATGTAAACAAATATAATAAGATTGACATTAGTGGCATAAGTGAACTTTTTTCTATTTGTCACCAAGGCACGTTCTAAAAGTGCCTAAAAATTGACCTCCGAATGGGTTTATCTCTAAAAAATATTCAACTTACGGGACTTTATTTGGTGGGAGGTAAAAATTAGAAGAGAACAAGTTTATTACTTAAAATGTGAAAGAGGACATCAAAAAGAACAAAAAAACCGTTGGATTCACTCTAATCGGTCCACTCGTTTAAAGTTACAGGCGGTCAAAATTGTAAAATGAGAAAAAAGAGAGCATGCTCACTTCCATCTTTGGTGAATTTCGAAAAAAAATTGAAATTTTGTTTTGCCATTTTGATCGGAATGACGCGATTTCAATCCCCTGTGAACGTTTTCATGGTTTCACGCAAAAAATTAAGTACAAAAAATTATATTTTTCATTTTTTTTTAAGTACAAAAATGTATGAATTTTGACACACTTGAATTGCAACGATTTCAAAACAGAACGTTGCCAGCTTTGGCGCTTTACCTCCAAAGTGACTCTTTTGCTTCTCATGGAGCGCTCAGGTTGACTCACCTCATGTTGAGATTTTTGAAAAGACTCATAGACGTCGCCACAATCAGTGTTAAAACGAAAGAGTAAAAAAAGAACATTTAGGAAAAATGAAATCTGCCTAGAATTGTTCTTGTGATAATGTAAAGCTGCTTATTCTATATTCTGCTGATGATAGTTATAATGAAAACCGACACACGTGGCTTCTTTCTATGAGTCCTTTTTCTATCTGTTTATTGTACATCTTTTTATATCCAAATAAATATATATCTCTCTCTCTCTCTCTCTCTCACACACACACTCTCTCTCTCTCTCTCTCTCTCTAATGCCTCCCACACCTTTGGTCAATTTCGAAAAAAAAAATATTTTTTGTTTTTTTTTATCAAGTCCTCTTCTAAAAGTGCCTAACAGACCTCTTAAGGGGTCTATCTCTCGAACTCTTGAACTTACGGCCCTTTCTTTGGTGGGGGGTGAAAGAAGACATCAAAAAGAGCAAGAAACCGTTGGATTCACTCAATTTGGTATACCCGTTCTCAAGTTACAGGCGGCAAAATTGGAAATTTAGAAAAAAGAGGGAATAACCCCCCCACCTTTGGTCGATTTCGAAATAAATTTTGAAAATTTTTTTTGGTATTTTTGATCGAAATGAGGCGATTTCAATCCCCTGTTAATGTAACAAACATAATAAGAGTGAAATTAATCTCAAAAGCGGACTTTTTCTAAATGCCTCTAAAGCATCTTCTAAAAGTGCCTAATAGACCTCTTAAGGACTCTATCTCTCAAACTTTTGAACTTCCGGGACTTTCTTTGGTGGAAGGTAAAAGAGAACCTCAAAAAGAGCAAGAAACCGTTGGATTAACTCAATTTGGTATACCCGTTCTAAAGTTGCAGGCGGTCAAAATTGGAAATTTAGAAAAAAGAGGAAATGCCCCCCTCTACCATTGGGCAATTTCGAAAAAATTTTGGATTTTTTTTCTGTTTTTGACCGAAATGAGGCGATTTCAATCCCCTGTAAACGTAACAAACATAATAATAATAAAATGAATCTCATAAGCGAACTTTTTCTAAATGTCTCGAAAGCATCTTCTAAAAGTGCCTAATAGACCTCTGAAGGTTCTATCTCTCAAACTCTTGAACTTACGGGATTTTCTTTGGTGGGAGGTGAAAGAGGACATAAAAAAGAGCAAGAAATCGTTGGATTCACTCAATTTAGTATACCCGTTCTAAAGTTGCAGGCGGACAAAATTGGAAATTTAGAAAAAAGAGGGAAAAAATTTTGGAATTTTTTAGTGTTTTTGATCGAAATGAGGCGATTTCAATCCCCTGTGAACGTAACAAACATAATAATAGTGAAACTAATCTCATAATTTTCTAAATGCCTCGAAAGCATCTTCTAAAAGTGCCTAATAGACCTCTTAAGGGGTCTATCTCTCAAACTCTTGAACTTACGGGACTTTCTTTGGTGGGAGATGAACTAGGACATCAAAAATAGGTAGAAACCGTTGGATTCACTAAATTTGGTATGCCCGTTCTAAAGTTGCAAGCGGTCAAAATTGGAAATTTAGAAAAAAAGAGGGACCCCACACTCCCAGGTAACACATTTCGTCTTTAGTACACTTGGACGTATTAATGATGAAAGTAAGACACATCCAAAAGACGTCGCATGGCCATATATAAAGTCAAAATCTGGACGTTTATTGACTCTGCGGTCATAAGGACGCCAATTTTACTAAAAAAAGTGTTCTAAAGCAAGGTAAAAAAAACAAAATTTTCTTAAAAACATTTTTGTTTAAATGTTGCTGCTTAACTGTTATTTATCACGTTTAACTATTCATGTTACATAAAAAAATTATTTTTTTTCTCAAAAAAGTGCAGCTAGCGGGCAATAAAAAAACGAAATAGAGTCTCCATGGTTGCAGAAACACAGTCTCCATGTGAGAAACGCAGAAAATATATATTCTGGGCAAATAATTTTTTAATTTTTTTTTAGACAAATAAAGAATTTTTTTGTTAAATGTTGCTGCATTTTTCATTTTAAATTTTAATTCCTGAATATTAATTTTTGCCATATCAGATAACAAATTTCGTCTTTAAAACGATAGCACTTTGACCAAAAAACGTTATTTAGTTGGCCACTGGGACTTCTTAATGACGAAACTACGACACATTCAAAAGATGTCATCTTTAAGCCGTCACATGTTCATATATAAACTCAAAATCTGGACACTTATTGGCTTAATTCTGCCGTCATACCGTCATATGAAGTGTTTTACCAAAAAAGTGTCCTAAAGGTTCAAAAAAGCCTACATTAATTTAAATATTTTTATTTAACTGTTGCTACATCTACTTATATTTCTCATTTTTTACTATTTTACTAGATGGAGTTTAACGAAAACTACAATTTTTTACAATCATTTACCGTGTGACTTTGTATAACCTAAACTAACCTGAATAGGATCCAGAATAACACCACATTTGTTTTTGATGTCGATAGGACTTCATGTTACTGAGGACGTCATGTGCATGACGTCTTTAAGACGTCGTTTTATGGTCAACTGACCAATATGACCAAATTGGAACAAAATAAGACGACTTTTCAATCACATATACGTCAGACTGGTTACCTGGGTTTTAGTCAATAAAAAAAAAAAGAAATTTGAATTTTTTTGTGCTATTTGCAATCGGAATAAGCTGATTTCAATCCCCTATGAACGTAATAGACGTAATAAGAGTTCAATTAGTGTGGACTTTTTTCTAAATGAAAAGGAATTAAATGGACTTTTTTCTAAATGCCTCCAAAGGATCTTCTAAAAGTGCCAAAAATCGGCCTCTCTTAGACTATTGAACTTACAGGGCTTTCTGTGGCGGGAAGTCAAAGAGGATATCAAACAGGACAAGAAATCATTAGAGTTACTCATTCTAAAGTTGCAGGCGGTCAAAATTGGAAATTTAGAAAAAAGAGAAAATACCCTTTCCACCCCCCCCCCCCACCTTCGGTCAATTTCGAAAAAAAATTTTAAATTGCTTTTTGGTGATTTTGATCGAAATGAGGCGATTTGAATACCCTGCAAACGTAATAAACATAATAAGAGTGAAATATAAAAATAGGTATATATATTGAGTACTTACTGAGACACTCCTTGTGAGCCTTTTCTCTTTCTATACCTATACAGGACATTTGAACACCTCAGATTCAAATTAATCATCATCAAATGATAATTTTTTAACTCTTGTAGCTTGCTAGATGTTCAATTAGGTAGGTAGCTGTATGCCCACAGAATGGAAATTATACATAAAAGGATAAAAGTACTTTATAGAAAAAATGAGGATAATTTGTATTAGAAGGGCATTTCAAGCGTTTTTCTACTGGATGAATAATAGTATATTATACAACAAGGATTTAATGAGGGCAACTTGTGCCACTCGCTTCGGTCGTAGGCTCAAACGTTACCCTCGAGAATAACGCTCATTAAATGTGAGTTGAATGCTATACTTTATCCACGACCACAAAGGTGCTGCAAATATAGGTGCCACAAAGAAAATTTACAATTTTAAAATCACGACTGGTTTCGCTAATCGACGGCGTGACGTTTGATGCGTCAGATAGATGACGGTCTAGTCGCCCGTGCATGTTCATTTCAATGCTACGAGGGTGGACGGTAAATTACTTCATTTTATGGCTTATTTTAAGTATTTTTCAGTGAAAAGTACATTTTTTAGTGGAAAAGAACCACTGTAACTTACATTTGTTTCAATACATCCAAAATAAGGATGATTATTTGAATGAACCAGGGGTAACTAACCATTTCATGTAGAGGGCAGTTTAGTTTTTGAGTTGTTTCTACGACATGTTTAGTTTCCATGACAACTCATTATTCACTTGTGAAAGTGAATGTGATTATTACAGTATGGTCGTGGATAAAAATAATTTTCCATTCGGAGTTCTCACGTCCATTTGCATAATCTGAAAAATGGAGGACACTTTGAGCACTTATGAGCTGTATTGAATTTATTTTTTTTTAATATAGTCAAGATTTTTTTGCCAGAGAAATGGCAGAGCTTGTGTCTATGAAGCAGATGCTATGAATACAATGAGGGGTGATTTTTGGGGATAATGGCGTGATTTTTTTGAGGAATAAACAAAGCTTCACTGTTTGGAAGATTTTCCAAACCTACAAAAGTTGATCGCTTCCTATTTGTTTCATTTTTAGTTTTGTTTTGTGTCTACTTTTGAAATCTGGAACAATGTTCAATTTCTTCTTAGGTTGCTCCATTATTTCGCAGTAATTTTGTTCGTCTCAATTTCACTCTTCTTTATCTAGATGTTTCTTTTGAGTCTTAACTTCTATAACTGTTTCATCACTCACGTAATTTAGTTCCACCTTCTCTTCTAAATCTTCTTCTTTCTTAGGTTGCTATTATAGAGAATCTTGTTAGTATTATTTTTATATAAAACTCTCAGGGCTCTTCAATAAAACTTGATAACCTAAAACGACATTTCCATCAACTCCTTTCATCACCCTGGGACTAAATATCCACTTTCTCGTCGATTACATGAAGTTTTCGTACATTTCGCAGCAACGTCAGATTAGATATCAACAAGAAATCCAATACTCGTGTCAATCGAAGGTTCGTGTTATGTGAAGGCCTTAAACCTTCGTAAAGGATGTGTGCACAAGGCGTCGTTAATCCACGACCAGATCCCCAAGGAATCAAAATGACATCCCCGAGATCAACGGTGTTTATTTTTAAGGGTGGTTCTTATTTGCGTCAATTGTAGAAGGATGAATAATTCGCTGAGTCAAAGTAGCTAAGTGGCAATGAAAGGATGACAGGGGGAAATTTAAAATAGATACATAAATAAATGTCTGTGTAATGTTCATTGTTTGACGTAGTCAGCAAAACATATTTTTTGGCAATAAGTTTGAGCGTTGCGTAATGATAATTTTTTGAAAATATGCTTCTGGTTGGATGGCAAAGGTTTCAACAGCTTCGCTAATTTTCCTGTACTAATGAGCGTTTCGCATCCGTTTGAAGCAACATCGTAACACGCATTGCGTATGTATTTCCAAAATTCTCCATGGCCTATATAGGCTTCTAAATTTAGGCCAAAAGTTGAATTTCTATTAATTCCAGGATTAACATCTCTTCCAGATCTTTTAGAAATGATTTAATCATTATGTACGCTACTGAAGCAGAATGTCAGATTTATATTATTTATTTATAGCTCATAGGATAGGACTCATGGCCATATCTATTTCTAGCTTCGCGTTTACCTCACCTGAGTGTCTAGCATTTGCTCTTCATAGACTTAATAGATACACTTAAATTACCACATAGTTATACCATATGTTGGATATAAAGTAAGACCCTTCCTGTTGCTTTTAAGACGTGTTTGAGCAATCCAAATAATTGGTTCTCAAAATAGATGCTCATCGTTTTCGTGTATCACATAGGAAGTACTACATGTCAGGTACCTAATCGCTTTGTTCTATATTTTTATCAAGCCACTATAAATATTGCAACACCTGATAATATAATATATTAATCTGGCTGTTGTTTTTTTTACGCCGAAAAGCAGACATGTGGAATTTTTGGTACCACGACGATTTTTTCAGTGAGACGCTGTTGATAATATGAAAAAGCATGATTAAACACCACTTAACGACCTTTATCGTTATCTATATAATGTTTGTTTTCAAGGCATTTTCTAATAAAAAGCAAATTTAACACCTTTTGTGCGATATTATTAAATTATGTGCATATTTAATAGCTAGCTTTTTTGAAATATGTCGCAACTTTCTTCTTCATCAATTTTCTTACATTAGATCCAGCAATTCCATCAATTGTTATTATAAAAGTGCAGAACTAAAATTTCTTGTGCAATAAACCTAAAATAAAAACAACACACAAGCATAAAAAAACAATGTGTTAAATAACAGAGTATAACCACCATGATAAAGGAAAACAAAAACCAACAGAAAACAGATTGTTAATTTTATTAAAAAATAAAACCAAGATATTATCACAACATAACAAAAGTAAACAAATTAGGTCAACTAGGACAAATAGGGGAACGGGGGCGGTGGAGTGGCTACAAAATAAAGCAATTAAACAGTGAGCACAAGAAACATAAACGACTATCATTAAGTCTCTTTTTACCTGGAAGGGTAGCAAGTCTCGCACTTCGTCCATGTTAGTGATTTCGAAAGTAGGCGGCTGGGGAAACGGACCTTTCCCTGGATATGAAGTGCTTCTTCGAAATTTTACAGGAGAAATAACTTGCTGAGGTTGATTAAATGTTGGGCTGGGTTTCCTTCCAGGAGGCATCCCCACGCCCATTTGCTGGAGCGGATTTAAGCTGGGTACGCTACGACCCCGATTCCAAGCAGAACCTGCTGAGGCAGCAGCATTAGCGTTGGGGTTCCACCCTTGACCCGGTGGTCCAGGAGGAGCCCCGGTCCACGATCCGAAACCTTTCGCGTATAGCGGATGATTCGAAAGAGATTGTTGCCGGCCTAATTGAGGAGGAAAATTGTGGCTAGCGGTAATGGCTCTCCGCGTTTGGTTGTTTTGATTTTGACCCATATTCCCTCCAAATAGCTGCTGTTGCTGATTCGGGGATGGAAAGTTTTGAAATCCCATTCCATTCACTCCTGCCAGATTGGGTACGAACCCATCTTCTATTGCGGTAGACCAAAGCGCGCCTGCAGGAGTTGCTGGTTCAGCCGGATGGAAGAATGCCGGAAGTGATGGTACCGACTTGCTGATGGACGTGACGTGGTCAGCCAGTTTTTCGGAAAGATTATTCACGGTGGTACTTGATGGAGCATCCGCATCTTTGGCGGGAAGAGATGAAGAGACATTCTTGTCAGATGTGGCCGTGGTGGTGGTCGTAATCGCGTCACCCACAACTGATGATACCGTATTTGCCAATTCATCCCCGGTAGAGCTACCGACAGCTGCCACACTTTTGTCAGAAGACTCATCTTGCATTATAGCACTATAACTTTTCGTCTGGATGAGGATGTCGTTACCGTTGGTGCTGGTGGTCGTAGGAGTGGATGAATAAAAAATCGTATTTTGATTAGATTTTGAAGAATTTACGGATATCTCGACTGCACTTAAACCGATGTTCGTATTGCCACTTAAAGTAAATTCCCCCATTAATGCACGTCACTGTCCGGAAGGCCAGTAGTACGGTGTCCCGTGGCTCGGTTATGTCATACACATACACTTGCAGTCAAATTGTGAATATGAGCACTCAACCAGTGAACCACCAGCCCACTTTCATGTTAATGTCACTGTATCTGGCAGAGCCGACCTCCGACCACGACACCCGAACACGGGCGATCTCCGACGATGAACAGGCGGCGCGCTATATCGCTCACTAAAACGCAAAGGGTGCGTCGTCGCATAGGAAATATACTGCGCGCGCACCTGATCGAACAGCTGATGACGACACTTCGAACGACACCTCTATTTGTAAATATGCCAGGATTGCCAAGCTGGATTCGTTATCTGGCCCTGTTAGGGGGCGCCACGCTACATATCGATATACTCGGTCTCTCGGACTAAAGGGGAGTTTTTGCACACACCTCTGGACACAATTTCAGTTACTATGGCCTGGATATGGCTGATGCGACGAAACATTTAAATAACAATATAACTCACCAATTTTATTTGGGTGTTAAGAGCTGCACTTTATTGTTGTGGGAAATGTAAGAAAGTGTTGCCATGGGCGGTGCTAAAATTGAGATTTACGCCCCCAGGGCCAAGCAGTTCATCACTAGGAAGGGTCCGATTTGGGCATGGCCAATAAGCGGGATTGTAAAAAGGTGACCTCAATGCATATTTAATTCCGTTTCCACTATCCTAGTCAAAGGGTTATAAGGTGTAGAGGATGACTTCATTTACTCGTATACCTACTGCCTTTGACACTTGTGTTTGTTTTGGACCAGCAGGGTCGGGCTGTCATCCTGATTGAAACTATTTTGGTTAGCAAACACTTAACTAAGAGGACGGCCACTGTTCCAACAGAAGCGACTTGAAATTATTAATGCAGCGAACTTTTTCCACCATAATGTCCAGTACAATCTTTAGATGAACGACTTCTTCACTAGATTCAAAATATGCGGTATATAACAAGCATTTCCTTTAGAAAGACCATGTCCTTCGCGTTTAAATGTCAAATAACATGCTCTCCAGCTTCTTAATTATGACTAATACCTGCAAGACTTCTAAATCTGCAACAAAAGTAACTATATGCAAATTAACAAATCACCTTTAATTCTTTATTAAACAATATATAAAAGCATTTTATAATAGTTTTAACGCCGTTTATTTTTCTTTTTCTGATTTGATTTCTTTTGGTGTAGGCTCTGCTTGTTCTGCGATTGTCTCGGAGAAGGCTCCACCCCCGGACTATCAGAAACATCTCCCACCTTTTGAGAGAAATCGCTGAAAATTTAATTAAGAATTAACAGCGTTACAGAAGGAGAAGCCGGGAGCATACTTACTATTGTTCGCTTTGACCGTGGGACGTCCCTTGGGATCCCTTAATTACTTCCTTGTTCCTCCTGTCTCGCTTCTTCCTGTAACCTGTTCTTTCGTACTTGGGCAACCATCTTTCCGGGTCTGGTTGCACGCTCGCATCGTAATTCTTTGGTAGCTTACCCTTACGCTTTTTGTGCTTCCTAGTTCTTTTGCGGGATTCGGTATCCAAAGATTTTGGAGTGCTACAGTAGCATACAAAATTAAATTTTATCAAGAGCGAAAGTTGTGAGATAAAAGTAACACTACTCTCTTTGCTGATAAACAAAATACCCGGTGTACTGTAAGAACTCCTTTTACGGTTATATTTTGCACCCCTAAGAACCCAGCCGATCAGGAAGTCACATATGACGTGAATTTAATTTGATTATATGGGGCCTAATTTGTGTGTTTTTGTTTATAAAAATTGACCTTCTTGATAGATACAACAACAAAAAACGTTATCAAATATTCACAAAACTCTGCACCTTTTTCTGTGACAACACTAAAAACTTGAAATAATTCAGTATAAACCCAGATAACACTGAATATTTTAGTAATATTCTTACAATTTCTTATGGGGAATATTCTTTTATAAACATTCTGGAATTAGAGTATAATTGCGTCCGTAGGAACTTACAAGTGATGTTTGTGGCTTTAGCGGACAAATTCTCAATACTCTTTAGGAAATAAAATTATTTAATGTTTTTATTAATTATTTACTTAGAATAATCCAATAAAAATTAAAGTGGAATATTTTGGCAATATTCTAGTTTAAATACTTCATATGGAATTTCCCACAATTAATAGGATTTCAGTTTGATACACGAAATTTCGATACACGAAAAAAGTTTTATAATACCGTTATGCCCGACCGTCGGTCCACAGAGATTCGGGCCGAAGCGGCAACGCCGAGTGCCGACCGCGACCCCATCTAGACTAAACGAGAACCGGGATCAGTCGCCTCCGTTCTCGAAAGTACGACGACCACTAAAAAGTGTAACCGCCGCGGCGTTAGAGGGGAGGTTTGGTAATGCTCATCGCGAAATAATCTACCAGACAGAACTATGAATGAGGCAGCAGAAGCCAGACGAAAACCTACAGGAATTTGGTGCGGACATTGAGCGTTTGAGAAGATTAGCGTATCCTGCGGCTCCCTCTAATTTCCTTGACCAGCTATCAGTCCCGCACAGGAGTTCGCGACAATGAAATGAAATGCCATTTGAGGTTGACTCGGCCTTCCAGTGCAAATGAGGCATTAATTCGGGCATTTTTCGAGCACGAGGCGTCGAGAATAAACACGGGCCACAGAGTTAGCCCGGAAAAAGCTTTAGATTGTAATTGCTTTAATACAAAAAGAACTATAAAATACAAAAATGGAAACATAAGATCTATAAAAAATGTTTGATTTATAAAAAATAAATTTGATATTAATTTTTCTTTCAAAACTAAAGTTTTTTTTTAATTTGCAATATTTTTTACATTTCACCTTTATTTTTTAGGATTTTTGGGGAACGTTAATCTAGTGTTAATGAGCTTCAGATTTGCGTTCCTTTGAGAGTTTGACCGAAATCTGTTTTGTAAATTTTTTAAATCCTTCTAGATAGCGATATGTAACTTTAAATAGTGTCCCTACTCTATTTAGATGCTACATATCGCCGGCCCTGTACATGCTAGAAAAAAAAGGTTCATACAAACTGTGGATGGTTGAGAAGTTGCTTTCAGAGAGTGTGTACAGGGTGAAGCAAAAGTGACTTTTTGGCATATACTTAATTTTTATCAAAATTAAACGCCTTGTACATTTTCTTTTCTTTGGATTCGCCTTTGAATTTTAATAATATTTTATGCATTATAATTCAGATTTTGAACTGTTTTTGTTCGTATATAAAAAAACTTAAATTTTGAGAAAATTTTTATTATTCTTATTTTCCCTGCAAAAACACTTCCTCCTGTCCTCTCCGCGCCTTCGCAGTGACGCAAAGTGACGTACGTCACAGAACTGATAGACAACATAAATGCCTTGACAGATGACAGTGACAGAATCGTGTGAATTTGTAAGCGCTATTGCCGTTTTTCAGAAAGCCCCTGTATAGGTTTGGTAATTTTATTCCCCATAAAGATATGTATTTAAATCAGACGTTACATTAATGTGAAAAAGACGTGTTGGCCAGTCATTCAGTGACGCTTTTTATACGTCATGCGCATGACGTCAGTATGGTGGGACTTATTTACGTGATTTGGTACGTCATTAAAAGACGTCCTGTAGACAATCAATAAGGTTTTTATACGTCTGATACACGTTATTTAGTTACCTTGGAAAGTCCTAGTTTTAATTAAAATCAGGACAGTCAATTAATGTAAAAAGAAATGATAAAACAAGACTACCCCAGATATTCATATTAATAATGGGGAGCAGAAACAACCAGGCTCAAGAATTAACTATTATTACCTAGGAGTTGAATCATTCTTCACGCCAGGACTCTTTCTAAAGTTAAGGCTCAAAGGAGCCATCGTTTGAATATTTTCAATATCAATATCCCTAGAAAGCTCCTCAACTGACGGCAGATCTCGACTTAGTTGTAAGGCCCTTTGTTTGTCGAACTAAAAAAAAAAAAGAGTTCCACCTTCAACTATCAAAAAAATATTACAAACGTACCTGCGAACATGCAAGCACTAATTGCGCAGAAATCTTCTTGTCGTCTTTATTGGACGCCAATAATTCCTCCAGACTGTGGGCTGCCACTTGAGGATGGCCGTTTCTAATGTGGAAATCCGCGGCTTGTTTCCAAAAGGTGGACAAATCACCAGACTTCATCTAAAAGGTTGTTACTGACAGCAATAAAAGACAGTGAAATTGGATTTATTCCACACCTTCATTTTCTTATAAAACTCAACAGATTTCTCAAAAACTTTCAAAGCGGCTGCTTCGTCACCAATAGCCAGGTAAAGAGTGGTCAAAGCTCCCACTATGCCAGGTTTGTAAGTATCCTGTCCAAGATTCTCCAAAACCTTGCAAGCTTCAATTTTCTTGCCTTTCATCAGATAAAACTGGGTGATGCACAGGTCTATATATAACTTGCTAACCTCATTCTTTTCTCCTTTCTTTAACATATCAATAGCTTCAGCTATTTTATCAGCTTTTACTAGATTTAAGGCCCTTATAACGTTGACAGGCGTACACAGTTCTGGCCAAGTACTTTCAATAGTTTTACAGGCCTTCTCACATTGATCTGGCTGATTTATGTAGTAGTTTAATAAAGCATTGTTCAGAGCTATGTACTTGCGTTGCAGTGAAGGAAGTTTGTGGATTAAGGCATCATTTAAAGCTACTTTCATTTTCTTTTTGGAATCAAAAAGATTTTGGTCTTTGTTTATACAAACCACATTATTGCTAGCTACAGCTTGTAAGGCTACATCTTCTAGTTTTAATTTTAAATTGGCAGTGTACAAAGATTGAGCTTCTTTAACACGACCTTGCTTTTGATAAACGAAAGCTAGTTGAATACTGGAAAGATATATCATAATAAAAGGGGGGCTGTACAGGGAAAGGTGAGAACTTACCGAATTAAGGCCAACTCCATATCAATCTCTTCTTCAGTGACATCTTCATCTTCCTCAAACTTTTCTCTGCATAATTTCTCACATTGCTTCAGCTTTTTTTCAGCCTCAGTGTAGTTCTCCATGGCAATAAGCATGCAGGCTTTGTTATAACATAATTCATAAGGACTATCTTTCAGTTCATCCAAGTCAGCCTTAAAACTTATTACATTAAGGAAATCTACCAAAACACTACTCAGCCACTCACTCTGTCACTTTCATCTAAGTAAACCATAGTGGCATACAGGTTAGTAAGTCGCTCTTCCTCATACTCATCATCAGTATTTTTAATAATATCCTGATAAATTGTATGAGCCTCTTTAAACTGCTCTAACCTATACAGAATTTGAGCTCTCAGTTCCTTGATACGATAGTCGCCTTCATCATCTACTTTCTGGATAGTAATCAAAGCATCTTTCAATTTATTTAAACGATAGAAACTATAAGCTTTTTCAAAAATAAGGTCTCTGCAAAAAAATTATGTTTAAAAGCAAATAAATTAATAATGTGACGTTGAATCTCATCCTCTTTTGTTTGATGTTTTGAGGGTTCATTAAAATAAAGAGCTATTTATTAAAAAATAGCTTGCAAAATGAAACAATAAACAGTCGAAATGTCCGATTTAAAAGTACTATTTCATGTCTCATGCTTAACACATACTCTCTCATGCCTACACATAGGTATTTATAGAAACTATCATTAAAAGAAACAAAAATAATACATTTAAGAAGAGAAAGTGTAAGGGCTCAGGGATGATGTAATGGCTGAGGGTTATTGGGCCTTATTATAAACAGGGTGTTTCATGAAGAAGGGATATTATTTGAGCATTGTATTCTACATCCAAAAGTAAACCTAGTTTGTCATGTAAATAATAGGCCAAAGTCACTTTGTTGCAGATATATAAAGTATTAAAGTTTCATTAAAAAAGTTGAAAATTATACATTTCTTTACAACACCAAGACATATTTTACCAAAATTTTGAAGCGATAAACAATTAAGAATAAAGCATATTTTGCAAAAAAAAATTGTGTTTAGATTCGAAAACTCTTGAGTTGCCAAAACTGCATATTAAGGCAAAAAAATTATTTTTTAACTTTCAAAACTAGTTTTTGAGCAAATAATAAAAACCATTGTGACTTGCAATGCCTGAAAATTCTTTAATGTTTTAAATACGGGTTCTACAAAAGTTCAAAGACAAAAAGTCATACAAACAGTGTTTTCCGAAGGTCTCGTGTCTCATACAATATACACAGCTACTTCAAAGAAATGTGTAATGGGCATAACTCATCTAGCAGAAAACCTTCCTCATAAAACACCTTGTATATGGGATATTTCTAGATATAACACATTAATTGTAAATAAAACATGAATGACCTTAAACACAAGTTGTGCAAATCTTTATTTATTCAACTCAAATTGAAGGCTTGTATATTAAGAACCAGAGCATCACTAAAAGTCTGAGTTGAATTGCAACAGTGAGTTGTAGTTGGTGTAAATCTATTAAGGTTCCAATGCACAAGGAGAAGAAGAATGAGGTTGTGTGAACAAAGTGTGACATTCAATTATAAATTCATGAATAATCTTTTTAAAATTTTCTGTTTCTATGGTGTGTTGTATATTTTGTCAGTGGTAGAATTAAAGTTAGATTTTCTTTTTCTCCAATTATGTTGTGACTTTTTAGTCAGTGTAGTCTTATGCCCACATAACATTAAAAACATTTAGGTTCTTGTTACATGTCCTGGACCTACCTAAATGAACAGTCTTCAAGGAAGAAGACAGTGGTTCCTGAAAACCTGGCTCTGTATAATGCCTGATTAAACCTGACATTATAGAATACTTTTTCAGGATTATCACAACATTCTGGAAATCTCAACTTTAACCAAGGTTAGAAACACTAGGTAATTTGCCTTTGTATTTTAAGAAATTACGTAAAACGGGTTACTTACTGTAAATACTCAGGGTTCTTATTTATTTGACTAATTACTTCGTCAAACCGACCAAGCTCAATAAGGCAAACAATTTTGCAGTGGAATGCCAGGAACTCGTGGGGGGCCAAGCCCAAAACTGTAAAATATGCGAATATTAGCCATCCATATGTGTATGTAAAAAGGGGTACTACTTGCTTTTATTTGCGGCCTTCAGAGCTCGTTCGTACTCTTCATTTTGGCTGAACTTGTGCAGCTCCGCGTACTGAGTGGATATCGTTTTCTCCTTTGCAGTTTTTTCAGTCATTACTGCTCTTTTTATTAAAGGAAGCTTATTTTCTTAAGTATAATATTCACTTGGGAAATTATTGTTATAATTTTGAGGTTATGGTATGTTGAAAAAACGACATTTTTCTGAGTGACAAGAGACGTTTAGTTGAGTTCGGTAATTACATCCTGAACGCTCGAAATATCAGTCCATCTCACTCTAGCTTGTTGATATTTTGGGAGATGGTCAGTGTCCGCATCGTTCGGATGGAATTACCGAACTCGGCTTTTGATTATTAGTAGAGAGTAGAGACGTGTTAAAATTGGTGTATATCTAGTTGCATAACATAGAAATCATAAATTTACTTGAAAATAACAATGTAATAATTTATAGGTAAAACTGATCTACGTTAATAGATGTGTGACACGAAAAGTAGTTCAACTTTTGAAAAAGTATAGATTTAATTGATTTAAAACGTTCAAAAAATGGATTTATTATTTATAGCATACTAGTGACCTCTATAGTTGCCAAGGCGAAAAATTTAAAAAAAAACAAAATGGCGCTGAAGGTAGTCAGGGTTTTAAACCATATTAATAATATATCTAACACTAATAAAACCAAATAAGACTGCAATAAATCGTTATTAAATATTTAACAAAAAATATTACATGATCAACTACTATTCTTCATCTTAGAGTAAAAATATACAGGTTCCAGATAACCCAAGTACGGATCTGCACACTGTTTTCAATGAGGATTTCTAAATTTGTTTTTCACTAGCATATTAAAATTTTACTAAATAACAATTCCTATTCGTTAAAGTTGCAAGTAAGTTCACCACGTCGAAAATGGCACTAAACAGTAGCTATTCTATACTTGGTAGAGCGTTAAATGTTGTGAGAAAAGATGTAAATCGTATCCTTTTTCAATATAACTTAAGTTAACACATATTTTAGTATATTCATATTCTTTAACAATAATTTCGTACAGGATTACTTTCAAGCAAATCTGCACAAAAGGGTAAGCAAATTTTGTATATAAAACTGATAACCAACGCTAGTGCATATCGAAAATGCGTAAAAAGCCCAGTGCAGACGATGCAATTTATCGGGGGGTTTCATCCCTGCGACAAAAGTTGCAGGGATTTTTTCGTTCAGACGGTGTATTTTAGTTGCTGCAATTAATTGCATAGCAATAGAAATTGTTCTATTTTCCATGCGATTTGTCGCGGGGATTTGGTTACGTTTCTAGTGCCTTTCCAGCGAAAACTTAAAATTTTAGGTTGAACAAAAAAGTGTGGTTAGGTGAACACTCTGAATCATCAGTTTTTTCAAACTCCTCATTAATTCATCGAAAGGCCCCTCCAAAATCTCTTTTTAACACCCAGGGCCTCACCCATCAACTTTTAGGCATAGAGATAGTTTACAAAAATAATAAGACAGAATGGATTTTTTTTTGCTAAGTTGGTAGCAGTCTAGTAAAGTTTCAAAAAAATTGCATAAAAAAAGTTGCACTGTCTGAACGCAAAAGCAAGAAAACGCGGGGATTAAAATTGCTGCAACTTTGCCCCCGCGATAAGTTGCATCGTCTGCACTGGGCTTAAGAGACTTAAGAAACTTTTATAATCGATGTGAAAAATAAACATCGATATCGATACCTAGGTATTATACGTCACCAAGGTTAAAAACATGATAAACACTTCGTTTACGAAATAACTATGTCGCAACTTGTGACTCGATTTTATAATAAATCAGCATTTTTGTAACGTAATAAGTACTTTATCTTTGAATTCAGCAACCACGCTCTGATGCTCGATCGTTTTGACATCTCTAGTTATAACCAAAACAACTGAGAGCAGAACCGTATTAAAAAAAATGGGTGTAAAGTGCGCATCGAGAAAGGCAAAAGTAAAAATTATTTTTGCCTTAATGTATTATTGGAGCTGTTCAAGTACCTATATAATATACAAAATAATGAATTGCAACAAATTATTTTTTTTGTCTCTTTAAATAACTTATATATTTATTTCTTTCTTTTATTTGAATTTATAGCGCCATTTAATAAAACGATTTTAGCATTTTCTTGTATCAACTGAAGTACGTACTTAGGTACAATACCCTAACAATATCGAAATATATTTAACGATATCTTTAATAATTCCGCACTAATAATCTCAATTATTCAAGTGTGTTCTTTTGCAGCGGCTTTTAATTGGGAAGATCCACTGAACTTGGAATCCCAATTAACTGACGAAGAAATAATAATTAGGGACCAACTTCGCACTTATTGTCAAGAAAAATTATTACCTAGAGTAACTGAAGCAAATAGACATGAAAGTAAGCCATAAAATTGTTATCTGCAACGATGAGATAGCGACCTTAATAAATTGTACTTTCAGTATTTCACCGAGAAATAATGTCCGAACTAGGTGATATGGGGGTTCTAGGTTGCACCATTAAGGGGTACAATTGTGCTGGGGTTTCTAGTGTTGCTTACGGTTTACTTACCAGAGAAGTCGAAAGAGTGGACAGCGCTTATAGGTCGGCTGTAAGTGTGCAGTCTTCTTTGGCTATGGGGGCAATTTACATGTATGGTAGCGAGGAGCAAAAGCAGCAATATTTACCTCTCATGGGTAAATGAATAGTAAGTAGCCCCTCAATGGGTCTCAAAATTTTAAATTGCAGCAAAAGGTCAGCTAATTGGCTGTTTTGGCCTAACAGAGCCCAACCATGGCAGTGATATTGGAGGTATGGAGACCAAAGTTAAGTACGATTCTGCGAGTAAGATTTATACTTTAAATGGCAGTAAAACATGGTAAAAATACTTGGCAAAACTGCAGTATTAAAATTACATTTGGAATATTACTCCTTGACAGGATCACGAGTTCTCCAATAGCAGATTTATTGGTAATATGGGCTAGATGTGAGAATGGAAAAGTGCGTGGTTTCATAATCAATAGAAAAGAACATGGTGCTGGTTTAAACACTCCAAAAATTGAAGGAAAATTTTCCCTAAGAGCTTCCCCTACTGGCATGATTTTAATGGATAATGTCAAAGTACCAGAAGATCACTTACTGCCCAATGCTACCGGAATGAGTGGACCGTTTGGGTGCCTCAATAATGCCAGATACGGCATTGCGTGGGGCGCACTGGGCGCTGCAGAGGCATGTTTACACTTAGCAAGACAATACACATTAGAAAGGCATCAATTTGGGCGCCCCTTAGCTCAGACCCAATTAATTCAAAAGAAATTCGCCGATATGGTAACAGAGATTTCTTTAGGATTATTAGGATGCTACCAGGTTGGCAGGCTAAAGGACAAAAATTTGTAAGTTTTTTAGGTATTGATGGTATCAGGGGCGATCCTACAGACAAAGGGGTGCAAGAGGCCCGAGCGGCCAAATTTAGGGGCGGCCAAAAATGCAGATCAATGCATCTCTCTTTTAAACGATGTCTTCTACATAAGTCTTTTTCTATCCCACTCATTATTACTTAAAAACGGTTTCGAAAACTTTTTTTTGCGACATATTTCACTGTAAGTTTTGGCTTTATCAAAAGAGCTGGAAGCAACTAACCTAAATTAACTAGATATAAGTTGCTTTAACAATTATATAAGGGCAGGCCCACCTTTCGCACTAATGCAGGAAAAAATCTACGCATCTCTCTTTTAAACGCTGTCTTCTCCATAAGTCTTTCTCTCTCCCACTCATTATTACTTAAAAATAGTTTCGAAAACTTTTTCTTCCGAGATAGGTATTTCACTATAATTTTTGACTTTATCGAAGAGCTGGAAGCAAGTAACCTGAACTAACCCAAATTAACTAGATATAATTTGTTCTAACAATTATATAAAGACGGGCCCTTATAATGCATTTCGCACTAATGCAAAAAAATATCTATGCATCTCTCTTTTAAACGCTGTCATTTCTCTAAGTCTTTCTCTATCCCACTTATTATTACTTTAAAACGGTTTCGAAATTTTTTTTTCTCGCTAGATATTCAACCCTAATTTTTGGCTTTATCAAAGAACTGAAATCAACTAACCTGAACTAACCTAAATTAACTAGATATAGCTTGCTCTAACAATTATATAAGGGTGGGCCCTTACGAGCCCGCCTTTCGCACTATGCAAAAAAAGATCTATGCATCTCTCTTTTAAGCGCTGCCTTCTACATAAGTCTTTCTCTATTTCACCCATTATTACTTAAAAACGATTTCGAAAACTTTTTTCCTTCGACATATTTCACTGTAATGTTTGGCTTTATCAAAGAACTGAAAGCAGCTAACCTGAACTAACCTAAATTAACTAGAAATAACTATAACTTGCCCTCACAATTATATAAGGGCGGGCCCGTACGGGAGTAGGTACGTACTTTCGCACTAATATAGAAAAAAATCTATGCATCTCTCTTTTAAACGCTGTCTTCTCCATAAGTCTTTCTCTCTCACACTCATTATTACTTAAAAATGGTTTCGAAAACTTTTTTGTCTTCCGAGATAGTCACTATAATTTTTGGCTTTATCGAAGAGCTGCAAGCAACTAACTTGAACTAACCTAAATTAACTAGATATAACTTGTTCTGACAATGATATAATGGTGGGCCCTTATGGGCCCGCCTTTCGCACTAATGCGAAAAAATATCTATGCACCTCTCTTTTAAACGCTGTCTTTTCCATAAGTCTTTCTCTGCCCCACTCATTATTACCTAAAAATGGTTTCGAATTTTTTTTTCGCGAGATATTTCACCGTAATTTTTGGCTTTGTCAAAGAGCTGAAAGCAACTAACCTGAACTAACTTAAATTAACTAGATATAACTTGCCGTAATAATTATATAATTAATGCAGAAAAAATCTATGGATCTCTCTTTAAACGCTGTCTTCTCCATAAGTCTTTCTCTGTCCCACTCATTATTACGTAAAAATAGTTTCGGAAACTTTTTTTTCTTCCGAGATAGATATTTTACTATAATTTTTGGCTTTACCGAAGAGCTGAAAGCAACTAACCTGAACTAACCTAAATTAACGAGATTTACATCTCTCTTTTAAACGCTGTCTTTTCCATAAGTCTTTCTCTATCCCACTCATTATTACTTAAAAATGGTTTCGATTTTTTTCTCTCGCGACTAACCTAAACTGACCTGAACTAACCTCAACTGACCTGAATCAACCTTTTTTTTTATTATGACCTGAATCAACCTGAACTAACCTAAACTAACTTGATTCAAGCTGAACTGACGGAAACTGACCTGAAATAACCTTAATCAACCTGAACTGACCTGAACTTTTGCACACGGGCGGCCCCTAGTTTAGGGTCGCACCTGCATGGTATTGAGAAAATATAATAATTCCTTACAGACACACACCAGAAATGATCTCAATTTTGAAAAGAAATAGCGCAGGGAAGGCCTTGACTATTGCCAGAGCTGCTAGAGACATTCTGGGGGGCAACGGGATTCAGGATGAGTACCATGTGATTAGGCATGTCATGAACTTAGAAGCAGTAAACACTTATGAAGGCAAGTTGTGCTATAGGGAATTGCTACAATCTATAGTTATACCCGTTCATTTGCAGGAACTCATGACATTCATGCTTTGGTCCTTGGCAGGGCCATTACTGGGTTGTCAGCATTTTAATTCAAATTTGTGATTTAATTTTAATATAATATTTTTCATTTGTACCTACATTCGTTCAATTTTTTATTTTACCAATACCAACCAATACCAACAAAAGATAATAAAAGATGTAAAGAATTCTTAACATTCCATTAGCACTCCGAGCAAGAAAATGTATCTAGTATCAATTTGTGCAGGTACGAAAAATCTCGATAGATGGTACTCTTTGACCCTTTTGCTGAAATTACTGTGAAATTTGCAAATAATCGATTTGTTTGAGATGTCCTTCAGGTATTGGATATCCTTACGGTTCGGTTTGTCCGTCTAAAGAATATTGACGAAGCCTGATCCTACCTGAGGCGTAGATCCTAAGTTTTTGTCGTATATGTATAAATATATATAAAAGCTATGTAATAGCTGTGATGGCTTAACGCGTCCAACAAATCCAAATGCAGGGAAAGAGGCGTAAAGGTCTCTTTCACCATATCTTTCAGAAATACCAGTCAGATTAATCTGTCCTATTATTCCTATGTCCCCTTTTTAAAATGTTCATGTAACCTCGCATAACATGTGTGGTCCGATAACGGGCCATGCAATCCATGTAGCTGATGATCACTGTGGAGCATTGTTAACATTCTTTCAGCATTTAGAGCGCGAAACTATTATCAAAAATTATACTTCGTGTGCCACTCACTGACAGGATTACGCATGGATTATGCACTCCAGAAATTAAAGGAACTTTTCCCTAAGCTCTTCCCATATTGGATTGGTTATAATGGATAATTTCGAAGTACCTACCAGAGAATATCACTCTACAGGAAATATGTGGACCGTTCTTATGCCTCAATAATGCTGCATATTATGATGTTGTGGACGTTGCAGAAGCTTTTTATACTTAGCAATGCGCTGTAGATAGGCAACAATTTGAGTTCTCTCTCAAAATGATGTTCCTTCTCTGATGAAAACATAGTAGTAGAATCAACAAAAAGTAATAACCAAGTTATACGGTAGGTACGCAACGTTTTGCGAAGCATTCTTTACATTCCATGAGCATTCACAGCAGGTAATATAACAGTAATACTAAAAATGACGCTAGATGGTACCATTCGGACCTTTTGCTGATGGTACTATTAAATCTGCAAATAATGGACAAAAATCGATTTGCTTGAGTTGTCCATTAGAGATTGGACCCCACGATTTAGCCGTCTTAGAAATATTGACGAAGCGATGATATTAGCCGTGACACACCGCCCAAGTTTTTGTCCTATTCATAAGAAGCTTTAGAATAGCTGTGATAGCTTAATGCGTGCAACAATGCCAAAGTCACACCGTAAGAGGCGTCCATCAGAGGCCTCTCTTCCTACTGACATCTCAGTAGGATGAGCCAAAACTCCAAAACACTTTTGATACGTACCAGTGAACCTTTTGGGGAACGGGTTGGACTTCTTCAGGTCCGAAGTGTCCCTAATTTGGGATGTCTAGGCGAGGCTCAACGTTTCGTCGTATTGCTGAGACGACCTTGTCGTGGTAGAAAATTTAACATAATGACGTTTTCTAATGAGCACACCGTATTTTGCTTAAAAGTGCTTTCGTTTCAGGCAAAGAAAACATCCTTGCTGATGATTTAGGCACTCCAGAAATTGAAGAAAAGTTTTCCTTAAATGCTTCTCATATTGGACTGACTTTAATGGATAATATCAAGAATATCACTAATCCTACAGGAACGGGTGGGCCATTCGGATACGTCAATAACGCTGCATATGGTGTTGTGGGCGTGGCAGAAGCATTTCTATCCTTAACAGTGCCCTTTACAGATAGTTAACAATTTGGGTATTCCTGATTTCAGACCCAATTGATTTAATAAAGGAAGTTTGCACACATAGAACGCTCTCAAGTCGGCAAACTAAAAAAACACAAAATAGTACCCTTCATATCCTTCTTAGTCAAAAACGATGCACCTTTTCTGATGAACAAAAAGCAAATTGTGCGCTACACTGTAACGTCTTGCGAAGCATTCTTCACATTCCATAAGCATTCACAGCACGTAAATACATTGACAATTTGTGGAAATGACGCTAGATGGTACCATTCAGACCTTATGCTGATGGTACCATTAAATCTGCAAATAATGGACAAAAATCGATTTTCTTGAGTTGTCCATTAGAGATTGGACCCCACGATTTAGACGTCTTGGAAATATTGACGAAGCGATGATATTAGCCGTGACACACCGCCCAAATTTTTTTACTATTCATATGAAGCTTTAGAATAGCTGTGATAGCTTAGTGCGTGTAAAAATGCCAAAGTCGTTCCGGTCACACCGTAAGAGGCGCCCATAGGCCTCTCTTCCTACTGACATCTCAGTAGGATGAACTGAAAAGTATCATAAGTACTATGAACCTTTTGGGGAGCGGGTTGGACTTATTTAGGTCCAAAGTGTCCCTAATTTGGGATGTCTAGGCGAGGCTCAACGTTTTGTCGTATTGCTGAGACGGCCTTGTCGTGGTAGAAAATTTAACTTAATGACGTTTTCTAATGAGCACACCGTATTTTGCTAAAAATGCGTTCGTTTCGGGCAAAGAAAACATCCTTAGGTTACAACTATGCTATAATAGTATTTTAAGTTAGTTTCACGAGCCTTGCCACAAAAATCTTTAACAAAAAAATGTTAATTTTGATTTCTGACAGAGGTAAATTTACCATACACACGTGACTACTAGAGTTATATTTTCTATAGAATTCTCTGTACAAAGAATGATCCTATTCATCACGTAATAAAAAAAAATGACAATTTACTATTTAATGTTCCGAAAGCTTGTTACCAGTACCATCTAATATTTCTGAATTCAGTCCAACTAATAAAGAGAGAAGGAAATAGGTATCCTGTAGTTTTTATCGCTTACTACTATGGTGCTTGGTGACCGTCATTAAGGTTTTTACTTCCTGGTACTAATTTGCATTTGGAATGTTGTATTTCTGAATCTGAGTAGTTTTGTTTGGAGGTACCCAAAATGGACGATTTTTTTGAACAGAAACCAAATAGGATGTTCGCTCTTTTGTGAATAGAGACCAAATGGTATGTTGGCTCTAACAAAAAAATATCTAAACCAAATACTAAGCTAGGTACCTCACCAGCCAAATTAATTTGACCAAGATAAATAATTGGAAAAATTATAACCAACATAAGGTAATACCAAAAGGCACCTGTCACTGCACGTCTTACGTCTTACTGCCAATACTGCAAAGCATTGTGATCATTCATGACAGTGAATAAAAAGAATGCTGGTGATTTAGGCACTCCAGAAATTGAAGAAAAGTTTTCCCTAAATGCTTCTCATATTGGACTGATTTTATTGGATAATGTCAAGAATATCACTAATTCTACAGGAATGGGAATGGGTGGGCTGCATATAATATTGTGGGCGTGACAGAAGCATTTGTATTCTTACAGACTTAGAGATACGCAACAATTTGGGCATTCCTGATTTCACACCCAATTATAAATAATAAAGGAAATTCGCCCACACGCTCTCAAGTCGGCAAGCTAAAAGACACAAAAAGTACTTCCAGTCAAAAACGATGCGCCTTTTCTGATGAACACCCAGTAGTATAACAAAAAGCAAATTGTGGGCTACACTGTAACGTCTTGCGAAGCATTCTTCACGTTCCATAAGCATTCACAGCACGTAAATAGAGTGACAATTTGTGGAAATGACGCTAGATGGTACCATTCGGACCTTATGCTGATGGAACCATTAAATCTGTAAAGAGTGGACAAAAATCAATTTGCTTGAGTTGTCCATTGACGAAGCGATGATATTAGCCGTGACACACCGCCCAAATTTTTGTACTATTCATAAGAAGCTTTAGAATAGCTGTGTTATGGCTTTAGAATATGGCTATTTCATATTAGTCAAATGATGGTTAAAAGGTATATTTTGCTTAAAAATACTTTAGCTTTAAAAAAAAATAATTTTGAGTCCTGGTAGTGGTAAATTTAACGTTTTGCGAAGCATTCTTTACATTCCATGAATATTCACAGCAGGTAATATAACAGTATTACTAAAAATGACGCTAGATGGTACCATTCGGACCTTTTGCTGATGGTACCATTAAATCTGCAAATAATGGACAAAAATCGATTTGCTTGAGTTGTCCATTAGAGATTGGACCCCACGGTTTAGCCATCTTGGAAATATTGACGAAGCGATGATATTAGCCGTGACACACCGCCCAAGTTTTTGTCCTATTCATAAGAAGCTTTAGAATAGCTGTGATAGCTTAATGCGTGCAACAATGCCAAAGTCACACGGTAAGAGGCGTCCAGAGGCCTCTCTTCCTACTGACATCTCAGTAGGATGAACACTTTAAATCCGTACCAGTGAACCTTTTGGGGAACGGGTTGGACTTCTTCAGGTCCAAAGTGTCCCTAATTTGGGATGTCTAGGCGAGGCTCAACGTTTCGTCGTATTGCCGAGACGGCCTTGTCGTGGTAGAAAATTTAACATAATGATTGATTAATATGGCTATTTCATGTTAGTCAAATGATGATTAAAAGGCATATTTTGCTTAAAAATACTTTAACTTTACAAAAAAAAAATAATTTTGAGTTCTGGCAGCGGTAAATTTACCACGAGACAACAGGAACTATATTTATTTTCTATAGAATTCTTTTTACAAAGAGTCATCATGTAATAAAAAAATGATAATTTACTATTCAAAGTTTTAAAAGTTTGTTTGTCACACTCTTAAGTCCATTCTTTTTGGTCTTCGAAAGGTTCTGCCCTATTTCCTGACAATAGACCACCTAGAGAACCTCTAGGTACAATGCCACCTAATACGTGACTTCAGTCCAATGAAGAAAGAGTGAAGAAAGTAGGTATCCTGTAGTTTTTGTCTCCTACTACTATAGTTGGTGACCACCATTAAGGTACCTAATTCTATTTTTTAATGTCCAGGTCGCCACACATCCAGGAAACAGGGATTACACTATTATTTGCATCTGGAATCGTGTTGCATTTCTGAATCTGAGTAGTCTCTATACCCATAATAGAGGATTCAACACACCTCAGGAACCGTATTATATTGACACCTCAGGAACCGTATTATATTGACCAACATAGATAATTAGAAAAATTATGCACCTCTTCTTAAGTAAGCCCAACCATTACAAGATAATTACCTACCAAAGGCTACCGATCACTTTAGGTCTCACTGCCAATACTGCAAAGCATTGTGATTATTGTATTATCGTGTAGGTCCCAAAAATCGCGCTAGATGGTACCATTCGGACCCTTTGCTGATAACACTGATAAATCTGCAAATAACACACAAAACTCGATCTACTTGAGTTGTCCATTAGATATTGGACCCCACGATTTAGAGGTCTGAGTAATACAGACGAAGCGTGATTTTAGCTTAGCTGCGACACATATCTCATGGTTTTGCAGTATTAATAAGAAGCTTTAAAATATCTGTGATAGCTGATCGACTGACATATCAGCCTACCTGACCTCGCAGTGATTTGTGATATCCGCATGTTTCTTATTTTTATACCAGTGTTCCTTTCCTCCAGGGAACCGATTGGACTTCCAAGTCCGAAGTGTCCTTAATTTGGGATGCCTAGGCGACGGTCACTATCTCGTCGTGTTACTCAGATGACCAAGTCGTGGAAGCAAATTTAACATAGTTGTTGTGTTGTTGTTTTACCTAATATTTGTCATTGACTCTACAATAGCACGTGGAGATGCCGTCTAAAAGTGTCACCAATGTATGGGAAGTAATCTATAATTTTCTCTCTTACTCCTATGGTGAGAGCTATCCAGGCTGCTGATTTGATTTTTAACCTACATATCCAGAGAGCAGGCACTGCTCTACAGTGAGTTGTATCTGCAAAATTCAGTTGCTAGAGATTTGAATCTGAAAAGTTTTATTTATAGTTATAATGGGGGATTTTTGTAAACAGTGACCAGATAGTGTCCTCTCTGACAAGAAACTCTAAATCAAACTTTTTAGTGTGAACTTTAAGCTTGCGTAGCTGGCTTTAACACCTTATATCTTGTTTTGATGAAGATTTAGAGGAAAATCTACAGAGTTTCGAGAGAAAAAAAAATCGAAATGGAACCTTTGGTTAGACAACATATCAAATTTCAGCTTCCTGGAACAAACCGTTCCCGAGATATACGCATAAAAGCTCACTTTCAGCTAATATTATATAAAAGAAATCTACCATTCCATTTTCAACTCTGTATCATCATCGGTTCATAAAACAGCTATAACCTAGCTACCGTAGCTGTGCCAGCTATTTTCCCATTCATGGTACCAGCATCCAAATTTTCTTTCCAAGTTTTTTAAATATGAAGGTTACTGAGTTACCCATACACCTATTATTTAAATATACGGCGAACGTCAATCCCTCAGTAAATCAAAAATGAAGCTCCTCAGTTGGCTATGAAAATCTCGCAGTTGGTCGACGAGATTTTACTGCGCATGTTTACTGCGCACCACGTGCTAGTTGAAAGATGAGTGACGTTTTGAATCTGACATCTACAAATTTTTAGGTTATGCCAAATGTGACATGTTTATTGGCGGGAACGAAAGTCGACAAAAATAAATAAATAGCAAAATTTTCCATTGCACTGATTCGAAGGCTAGTTGCAAGATGTTTTAGATGTTTAGTCTTTGGGACAAAGAAAGCGTAAAAAAAATTATTCACTTCACTTCAATTTATATAGCTACAGAAGTTATTTCTTGATTCCGGCACGATTGACTACAACGAGTTTTGTTTTATTGCAGGGAGCAATATTTCATGTGTTCAAAGGAGTATATAAAGCCATTAAAATTTAAAAAGAAGATAGGTATCTACATAATAACTAAGTAAGGGCTACATTGAAGGCTAGATTCTGTTTTAGAGAACTATTCTACTTTCAGTTTCCACAAAGAGAAATAAAAAGCTTTAGAGTTGTTGTAAAGATCCCCCTGAGAATTTAAATGTCTTTCATGGACCTACATACCTAGTTATAGGTACTACCACTTTATTTTGTTTTCAAAGGACATGGAATATTTAATAGGATAAGTAAAGCCATATGGAATTAAACACACAAAGATTAGTTAAAGCAAATAAAGTATATAAGTACTTACTGAAAGAAACTTCTGGTAGTTGTGGCCTGGTAGGTATAGGTCTTGGTATGGGTAAAATAATAGGGAACTCCTATGGGAGCTCATTAGAGGGCCTGGATACAGGCAAAACCCCTGAACATCTGGTTAATTGCAAAACAAACTTACATACCTAGGTATCCTAAACAAATCTCAGTCAGAAATAGGAACAATCCCGAATCTGCAGCAGTAAATACAGCACAAAAGACGCCGCACCGGAATACCCAGCCAAGCAAAGTTGAATTAGATTAAACCAAACAGTATTTATCCAGATCGATTAATGATTTGAGTAAATTAAACTAAACAAACACTAAACTGAAAGTTTAAATTTAGCAAAGAACGAACAGGATCAAGATGAAAAAAACTTGAAAGCGTCCCCAAAAAGTAGGGTTAAATGCAAGGTTGACAGATGTAGTTTCTATTACCGTTTGTGAGTGTTAAAAAATTCAATTTATTGTGAATTTTATCGATCTTATAATATATGTTCTCTTATAATATAAGTAATACGTATCCTGCATAAACTTAAAAATGCTAAAATGGTAATTATTGGTGATTTTACTAATTTATCTAATCACGTGACGTCAGATGCGTCCACAAGTTGGCAACGTAGAACTTTCAAATAATTTTCAAATCTCGCACATGCCCAGTTCATTTCCGTCGAGTAAATGGGCATGTCGATCGTCAGCCGTTTTTGGCTTCTTTTTCAGGAATTTTTATAGAACTTCAAATTATTTGGAGCTACCATAGCTGTAATGGCTAAGCCACCTTAAATATAATTCATACAACCCTTCCTCCTAAATGTAGTACCAATAGTACCCAAAATATGACCTTTTCTATGCTGCTCCCATTTAAAATACATCTGCCAAATGCATTTATTATGGGAAAATTGTTTGTATTAGCTGATTTATTTATTTTTGACATCTCGTTATCTTTAAAATTTTAAATTTTTTTATATCTATCTCCTTTCAGCACATGTTGAGAGATACTTACGATAAATATGACAAAGTCAGATTTCCAAAGCCTCCTTGATGTCAATTATAAGTGAATATACGTATATTTAGCCGGTGACCCGCTAATTTTTTTTATCATCGCGGAACGACTAGAATCTACGAAAATAATCTAACAAAAAGATCTAAACCAAACTAAGTCTAGGTACCTCACCAGCCAAATTAATCTTACCAATATAGTCAATTGGAAGAAAATTAACTTCTTTCCTATGTAGGTACCACCAACAAACGATAATCCGGGGTTTTAGCGTTTTTTTTTTAATGAGTGATATAACGTAAGCGGTTGCGTGACGTCATTTCGCCAAATACCACGCAATGCCACAAGGTGGCGCATAGAGGTCTGAGGAATATAGACGAAGAGTAAGTTGTTGATTTTACATATTAGTGAACAAATAATGTTTAAATTCATCTGTTCACGAATCATTACAGATTGGTAAACAGATTTTTAGGTACCTACTGTTGAACAGATTTTTTAGCTTACAGCGAGCGAACAGCAATTTTAGCTTACAATCACCAGAAAAAAATGTTAGAATTGCTTCCAAGAAAGACTATTGCAAGCATGTAAAATCCACTGTTTGAGGCCATGTTTCTTTACATTTTACGGCGCCCCTATCGGAAATTCATTGACATCTGACATAAAAAATGAAAATGACAACGTTGGATTAAAGCTAAAATTGACTATTCCAGAAATACGTCATTAGTCATGATTCCCCTCCAAGGCAATATGGCGGTTTAGGTACTGTTGAACAGATTTTTTAGCTTACAGCGAGCGAACAGCAATTTTAGCTTACAATCACCAGAAAAAGATGTTGGAATTGCTTCCAAGAAACACTATTGCAAGCATGTAAAATCCACTGTTTGAGGCCATGTTTCTGTACATTTTACAGCGCCCCTATCGGAAATTCATTGACATCTGACATAAAAAATGAAAATGACAACGTTGGATTAAAGCTAAAATTGACTATTCCAGAAATACGTCATTAGACATGTTTCCCCTCCGAGGCAATATGGCGGTTTAACCTATTTATTTTCACGAAATGAGATCTACGAAATGGCGTCTCGCCTGACTCCAAATTTTTAAATTGTCCAGGGTTTGTAAATCGGGCACGAGGATCGGGCATTTTGCCAACAGTCTTCCTAGAAATTGTTTTAATTGTTTCTTTTATGTATAATTGTTTTTTCGTTGTAAGGATTCTTTTTAAATACATAAATTAAATAGTGGCGTGAAAATCAATAAATTTGACTATGCTAAAACACCGGATTATACCAAAGGGTACATTTTGCGTCGTATTGCCAAGCCTTGTGAACCTTCATGGTAGTAAATTATATTATTAACAATTCGTGTAGGTCCCAAAATTTGCGCTAGATGGTACCACTCGGACCCTTTGCTGATAGCACTGATAAATCTGCAAATAACAGACAAAACTCGATCTGCTTGAGTTGTCCATTAGATATTGGACCCCACGGTTTAGAGGTCTGAGGAATATAGACGAAGAGTGATCTTAGCTTAGCTACCACGCATATCCCAAGTTTGCAGTATTTACAAGCTTTAGAATATCTGTGATGGGTAATCGACTGACATCAGCTTACCTCAATCCGAACTGATCCACCGATCTCAGCGGCAAGTGACTTACTATACCAGTATTCCTCTTGGGGAACAGGTTGGACTTGTCCGAAGTGTCCCTAATTTGGGATCTCTAGGCGAGAGTCACTATCTCGTCATATTCCTCAAATGACCAAGTCGTGGAAGCCAATTTAATATAGTTGTTGATTTTACATATTAATGAACAAATGTCTAAATTCATATTAGATTGTCACTGTTGACCAATAATAACATATTGGTGACTAGATTTTAGGTACTGTTGAACAGATGCTTAAAAGGGAGATTTTGCCTAATATTCGTCATTGTCTTTACAACAAGCCATCTAAAAGTGTCATCGATAGTCATCATTCCAACTGACAAGGTGTAAAGGAACCAACTTGTAGTTTTCTGTCTTACTTCTATAGCTTTGCTGTTTTTGTAGTCTTGATGGGGATCTATTGTCCTGAAGACGACCTCCTTAATTTAGAACTGAAACATACGCATTCTATCTCTTTCTTACTTAGAACCTGACGAAGAACACGAATAAATGCTCCAAACCTTCACTTATTAAACTCACAGATACACTACTACTTGTTAAGAATATAAACAAGAAAAAAAGGTTTAAATTTGAGGCTTAAGAATAGAATTGTCCTCCCCAGTCGGAGGAAGTCAATGAGGCCTTCAGGTATCCAGTATCAACCTAAGGATAAAACTGCTAGACCTGCCACAATCAAGATTATCAAGAAGAAGAAAGAGGAGGTTGATACGGTCGTTTTGATGAAACGTCCAGAAAAGGCAGTGGTTGAAACTCCGGGAGGAATAATCATTAAAATTACAAATCTATTGTTCTGGAAAAAACCAGATACTTCTGGGCAGAATCTAAGGCCGGCGATATGGGCGCAGATTTCAAACTATTTATTTGGCTTCCCCCATAGAGACAACGAAAGAAAGATATTTGAACCTACAGGTTATAAAGAAC